>OY720144.1:22928014-24128014 GCA_963082955.1 Cheilosia grossa
TTATTACACCACACCGCCTGCTGTAATAAATTCTATTTCAAATTAGATGCCTTCATAAGGTCCCTGCAGACTAGCCTTCACCTGGAGGATGTGCACTTCGATCCCTGCCTTGAGCTACAAGCCTTAGAAAATTGCACTAAAAATTCTAAAATATCAAATTTTCCTGCAACATAGAATAATTTATTACACCACACCGCCTGCTGTAATAAATTCTATTTCGAATTAGATGCCTTCATAACGTCCCTACAGACTAGCCTTCACCTGGAAGATGTGCACTTTGATCCCTGCCTTGAGCTACAAGCCTTAGAAAATTGCACTCAAAATTCAAAAATATCAAATTTTCCTGCAACATAATATAATTTATTACACCACACCGCCTGCTGTAATAAATTCTATTTCGAATTAGATGCCTTCATAAGGTCCCTGCAGACTAGCCTTCACCTGGAGGATGTGCATTTTGATCCCTGCCTTGAGCTACAAGCCTTAGAAAATTGCACTCAAAATTCAAAAATATCAAATTTTCCTGCAACATAATATAATTTATTACACCACACCGCCTGCTGTAATAAATTCTATTTCGAATTAGATGCCTTCATAACGTCCCTACAGACTAGCCTTCACCTGGAGGACGTGCACTTTGATCCCTGCCTTGAGCTACAAGCCTTAGAAAATTGCACTAAAAATTCAAAAAATCAAATTTTCCTGCAACATACGATAATTTACGTGGGTAAAGCTGGGACCACCACATTGAATTTCGCCGAACAAAGTACATGGGTATTAGTTTCTATTTAGTTACAATTTAATTGCTCTATTCCTGATTTAGATGCTCTCCGGACCTCTGTCATAGGCAGAGCACCTATGTCAAAAATCAATTTTGAATAGCCCTGAATTATGTGCTAATTTTGTGCTATGTTTTTGATTTTGAAAAGTTCTTTGCCTAGTTAACGTTAAGCCAGCAGAACACATAGTCAAATCAGCCGGAAATTAAAAAAATTTAGATTCCATACTGATGCCTGATTTATGCGCTCTTTTTGTGTTAAGTTTCCAGCTTTATAGCTCAAGCCATTTAGTTAGAAATCGCATTACAAATCTCTATTCTAATAAGTTCATAGAAAACTGTTAACGCAAGTCCTAAAAACGGATCAAAATCAAAAAAATAAAAACCACATACATATCTCTGATTTATGTGCTTTTGATTTGCTTAGTCATTAATTTTTGTGTTGTCCTAATTTAGCCTCTAATCCAAGTCTTATGTTTCGATCTGTTAGCAAAAGACCTTTTACAGCTCTGCTAAAATATTTCTGTTGCAAGAAAACAAAATCACAATGCAGAACTTCGACATTGTGGCGCCATAACAAAAACGGCATTTAAAAATAGAAATGACGACATTTTCAGGCAAATACAATCCATATAACCAGGCACACAGCAATTATAGTAGGTATGGGTAAAATAATCCTTGCAAAATAAATAAATATCCATTGCGCACTGGTGTTTAGGCTTTGTAGTATGCGTGAATCAACACATGAACCCAGCCAAATTTTGTTACGGCTACCTGCGTGGGTAGCCATGCATGAAGGAAAAGGAAAACAAATTGTGTGAATCTGTGAGGGTGGGAATGTTCCTTGAAAATTAAGTTACTGTAGGTTGTAAGTTTTATGTTTGCCTGGTTTAATCAGATTGATACCATATGAATGAGGATCGACATTATGGCGCCTTAAGAAAATATTGGGCATATTAATAAATAAAAACGTAGTTCGTGTAGAGGAAGGGGTAGAAAAGGAAAGGAATCCACAAAAATAAAATATCATGGCGAATTTCTGGTGGATTTGCGCATGTGTAAGTAAATCAAAAATGCGAATGCATAAGTGTAAACAAAAAGTAGCTGGACTGGCGGCAACTGAATTTTTAACACTTTTAACTCTTAACAGGTATGTCTGCTATATACGGCGGTTTAAGGGAAATCCATATTAAAGTTATTTATGTGCTCCAAGAATTTAAGCACATGTCAACATGGTATTTGTTTTGATTTTGTTTTTGCAGGAAGATTGAAAATGTATGTGGGTGTGTAAAGTCGATCGTAGGTACCAGGCAAACAGCTTAAGGACACCTATATAGAAATAGCTGCTGAAGCACCGTCTCGTGTAGATATTTGGGGGTGTGAGTACGTCAATTAGGCATCCTTCTCCAACAGAATACTTCATTGACCGACATTTTTTTTTTTAAATTATTCTAAAGGAGAGAGAACAAGACGGGGCATTTAGCGAAGCATTAGCAATACGATTCATGTAGTTGTAAGTAAAAACCAGAGGCCAATGGTTAAAATATGGTGGCTGGATGTGTAGTGTAGGTAGCTTCTTCTTATTTTCAAAGGATAATTCTACCCATACCTTTCATAATTTCTGTTGGCCTGCTAATATTGGGTTTGGCTAAATGTCTACATATCACTTGTAAATGTTTATTTTGTCATTGAACGCGCCACAAACAGCTAAAGGATACTATCTATTTAGAATTTACCTATGGATGACGGTTGAACATGCTTGTATGATATTAAACAACCAATAGTTTAGGCCAATCAAATGCAATGATATTATTATTCAATCTAGTTGGCAGATGATATTACCCATACATATATTTCAGATGGGTAGGTAGGGCGGGGCATGAGCCTTTATTATAAGCTTTTGGGGATGATTATATTCCAATTGGGTATGCGTAGATGCGTAACTTTATTATTTTGACATCAGCAGAATCATTACACTTAGGAACATAATTTATTGAATCGAAACTGACCCGCACTTTCTCCAAAACAAGAAATGATGTACATCTCAAGTACCTATGCTTTGACAAGAAATGATCTTTATACCTATTAAAGTTTGATCGGTTTTTGTTTGTAGTTATATCTAGTGATTTTTTTTTCATTAGTAGTTTAGTCTTTACAAAATTAGGTATGTAGGTATGAACATTTTTTTTAAATTAGCCGCCCGCATTTTTAGGGTTTTGAGATACAAACTACTGAATGAAATTCTTTTTTCTAAAACATTTTTTATTTTGAAATTATTTGGATACCCATTTGTGCACCCATGCAAATCATCCCTTTGAATAAGATTCAAAAACGGCCACTTCTGAACAATCTATGGCAACAGTAACCTAATATTGAAAAGTACCATTTTATCAATAAATAATGCTTTCTACTTCTAATTAGTTCTAGTTCTAGTTGTATGTACTACTCGTTGATTATTTTAAGGTGTATTGAGCTCCGCACCATTTTAGGGGTTGAATACTTCAAAAACTGTGTAACTGCATGGGTAAACGATAAAATTTAACGTGTCTAAAATGTAGATCATTCTTAATACATGCTATCTAAAAAAAAAAGCCCCCCTACTAACAGTTTAAGATATGAGATATTTTAAATAGCAAGAACCTATGTGCATATAATTTCAATTGATCGAGTGTATACTCTCTCTCCATTCTAAAAATACCAAAAGTAGTATTTCGATCGAATAGATCACAATCTAAGCTAAATGAGTAGTAAGTATGAATATACCTATTTCGAATGGAAAACTGATTTAGACGGCCTCATATTTCTAAAACTAAGAAAGAAACTAGGTAACCAGACGATGCAATCAAGTTCTTGCTCATTTATAATATATAAAGATACATATTGCATGGGATCAAATAGAAGCTATGCCAGGACATCATTCTTCATATATTTTTGCAATGCACCTAGTAACCCGATAACTGAATGTGAATGTGATAACTGAACTTAATGCACGCTGTCATTGTCTAGGTAGGTATACTTAATAAAAAGTAGGAAAAGATAATTTCAATGATGTGTTTCACAATCAAAGGCTTTGCCTTTCTTTCCGACATCATTGCACAGAATCATGAGGTATGACCTGACACCTCACCTGATTGAATGCACATGATCGTATGCGCATCGTTACTTAAAAGAATACCTACTTCATTGACCGACATTTTTGTTTGTTAATCCTTTAGAAGAAGACAGAATTGAACGGAGCATTTAGCAAAATACAGCACATGGCTCTTTAAAATTAGGTAGTGGGTAGGTAACTATCCATTTCCATACCTTACTGTGGCCAGACTTATGTATCAATTTACAAAGGTTATTATTGTGTATGAGTTAGTTTTCACATTTACGTTGCCAATGTTTTAAGCAGCATCGATGTTGCCGTTGCCGGCCGACACAAAAAGGATTTAAACATATTTAAGTTGGAGACTTGAGATTAATACCCATCGGCAATTCAGAGCTATGAAAAAATCACACGCACATAACACCAATGTAAGCAATGAAGATGTATATGATAGAACATACTTGACAATGGCGACACAAGCCCAACATACCTACCTATAGCGTAGCTTCGATTCGCGTCATATGTATATTGCCTACACTCCACCCATTTGCAATCTTCGATTTTATACGAACTAACTACACTACACATCCAGCCACCATTTTTTAACCATTGGCCTCTGGTTTTTACTTACAACTACATGAATCGTATTGCTTATGCTTCGCTAAATGCCCCGTCTTGTTCTCTCTCCTTTAGAATAATTTAAAAAAAAAATGTCGGTCAATGAAGTATTCTGTTGGAGAGGGATGCCTAATTAACGTACTCACACCCCCAAATATCTACACGAGACGGTGCTTCAGCAGCTATTTCTATATAGGTGTCCTTAAGCTGTTTGCCTGGTACCTACGATCGACATTACACAGCCGCATACATTTTCAATCTTCCTGCAAAAACAAAATCAAAACAAATACCATGTTGACATGTGCTTAAATTCTTGGAGCACATAAATACCTACCTGTTAAGAGTTGAAAGTGTTAAAAATTCAGTTGCCGCCAGTCCAGCTACATTTTGTTTACACTTATGCATTCGCATTTTTGATTTACTTACACAGGCGCAAATCCACCAGAAATTCGCCATGATATTTTATTTTTGTGGATTCCTTTCCTTTTCTACCCCTTCCTCTACACGAACTACGTTTTTATTTATTAATATGCCCAATATTTTTTTAAGGCGCCATAATGTCGATCCTCATTCATATGGTATCAATCTGATTACACCAGGCAAACATAATACTTACAGCCTACCGTAACTTAATTTTCAAGGAACATTCCCACCCTCATAGATTCACACAATTTGTTTCCCTTTTCCTTCATGCATGGCTACCCACGCAGGTAGCCGTAACAAAATTTGGTTGGGTTCATATGTTGATTCACGCATACTAAGAAGCCTAAACACCAGTGCGCAATGGATATTTATTTATTTTGCAAGGATTATTTTACCCATACCTACTATATTTGCTGTGCGCCTGGTTATATGGATTGTATTTGCCTGAAAATGTCGTCATTTCTATTTTTAAATGCCGTTTTTGTTATGGCGCCACAATGTCGAAGTTCTGCATTGTGATTTTGTTTTCTTGCAACAGAAATATTTTAGCAGAGCTGTAAAAGGTCTTTTGCTAACAGATCGAAACATAAGACTTGGATTAGAGGCTAAATTAGGACAACACAAAAATTAATGACTAAGCAAATCAAAAGCACATAAATCAGAGATATGTATGTGGTTTTTATTTTTTTGATTTTGATCCGTTTTTAGGACTTGCGTTAACAGTTTTCTATGAACTTATTAGAATAGAGATTTGTAATGCGATTTCTAACTAAATGGCTTGAGCTATAAAGCTGGAAACTTAACACAAAAAGAGCGCATAAATCAGGCATCAGTATGGAATCTAAATTTTTTTAATTTCCGGCTGATTTGACTATGTGTTCTGCTGGCTTAACGTTAACTAGGCAAAGAACTTTTCAAAATCAAAAACATAGCACAAAATTAGCACATAATTCAGGGCTATTCAAAATTGATTTTTGACATAGGTGCTCTGCCTATGACAGAGGTCCGGAGAGCATCTAAATCAGGAATAGAGCAATTAAATTGTAACTAAATAGAAACTAATACCCATGTACTTTGTTCGGCGAAATTCAATGTGGTGGTCCCAGCTTTACCCACGTAAATTATCGTATGTTGCAGGAAAATTTGATTTTTTGAATTTTTAGTGCAATTTTCTAAGGCTTGTAGCTCAAGGCAGGGATCAAAGTGCACGTCCTCCAGGTGAAGGCTAGTCTGTAGGGACGTTATGAAGGCATCTAATTCGAAATAGAATTTATTACAGCAGGCGGTGTGGTGTAATAAATTATATTATGTTGCAGGAAAATTTGATATTTTTGAATTTTGAGTGCAATTTTCTAAGGCTTGTAGCTCAAGGCAGGGATCAAAATGCACATCCTCCAGGTGAAGGCTAGTCTGCAGGGACCTTATGAAGGCATCTAATTCGAAATAGAATTTATTACAGCAGGCGGTGTGGTGTAATAAATTATATTATGTTGCAGGAAAATTTGATATTTTTGAATTTTGAGTGCAATTTTCTAAGGCTTGTAGCTCAAGGCAGGGATCAAAGTGCACATCTTCCAGGTGAAGGCTAGTCTGTAGGGACGTTATGAAGGCATCTAATTCGAAATAGAATTTATTACAGCAGGCGGTGTGGTGTAATAAATTATTCTATGTTGCAGGAAAATTTGATATTTTAGAATTTTTAGTGCAATTTTCTAAGGCTTGTAGCTCAAGGCAGGGATCGAAGTGCACATCCTCCAGGTGAAGGCTAGTCTGCAGGGACCTTATGAAGGCATCTAATTTGAAATAGAATTTATTACAGCAGGCGGTGTGGTGTAATAAATTATTCTATGTTGCAGGAAAATTTGATATTTTTGAATTTTTAGTGCAATTTTCTAAGGCTCGTAGCTCAAGGCAGGGATCAAAGTGCACATCCTCCAGGTGAAGGCTAGTCTGTAAGGACGTTATGAAGGCATCTAATTCGAAATAACATTTATTACACAAGGCGGTGTGGTGTAATAAATTATTCTATGTTGCAGGAAAATTTGATATTTTTGAATTTTTAGTGCAATTTTCTAATGCTTGTAGTTCAACGTGGGAGTAAAAATGCAGTTTCCTTCAGTGAAGGAATGCCTATAGCTACCTTTTAGAGGCGTTTTAACATCCTATTTTGTCTTAAGGAGGTGTGGAATAATACCCAAGTTAAAATAAGTACCTAAGTGACGTGGCAATTTTCTAATGTCTGTATTTCAATGCTACGATTAAATTGCACATCCATATGGTGAATGTTTGTCTATTGGAACCTTCTGAAGGCATTTGAGTAAAAGAAATGTATATTCCATCAGGTGGTGTGGTGTAATAAAGTATTCGATGTTAATGGAACATTCGATGTTTTTGAATCTTACATGGGTATCTTCTAAGGCTTGTAGTTTTGTAAATCGGTAATTTTTGAACTGTAAATTGAATTGGTGCAGCTGTAATAAATTTGTAATAAATTCTGGTTTAAGTTTGAACCAAATATCTCAACTGCATTGAGAGTTACAGAGTGGTGGTGTAGGTTCAAATAGAACCTACACCAGCACGCGATATCTCGAGATCGGGAAGTGTAATAAAATTCGGACTAACTGTAATAAATTGTAATAAATGTGTAAAAAATTATGTAATATGTTTCGTTGCGGTGGGCTGATTTGGCTGGTGCAGGTTCAAGGCACTATATTATTGGATCCTTCAGAAATATAACCAAATTAAAACCGAATGGTAGAACCCCACATAATAATTTGTTCTCAAAAGCACCACAACCAAGTTATTTGACAAAATCCATAGAAAACCCCTCTGAACTCTGCTGATGTACTTCAGTCACACACACTGCTTATATTGGTTGATGATAATAATAGCAACAGCGTTCCCGCTGACTTTCCCAAAAATGTATCGTTTTTTTTTTTTTTTTAAATCTATGAAAAGTATCTAAATTCACCAGATGTATCACTAGAAAATATAGGTTTTTTTTTTCAAATAAATGAAATAAGGGATAAGAAACGAAAGAAACGAAAATATAAATACAAAATTTCGAACACCTTAAAAAAAAATCTTGAAAACAAATTTAAAAAAGTATTGCAAAGTAATTTGAACGGCCCTAAAATTCATTCGCGTTTTAATTTAATTCTTAGAATTTGTATACGTAGAGAGTAGATCCTTAGAGGAATTTGAATTGAATAACTCACACACACACTCATAAATTGGGAGAAAATTACGAATGCAAATGCGCTCGAGTCGTACCCAGTGATGCATTGAAAAAGGCATTTTTTTTAAGTTGACATTTTTCGTCAAAATTGGCTTGGCAACGCTGGTCGAAGTATGGGTGGTGGGAACATCAGTTCAGAATGAGCATAAGTTATCATAGCCAGTTTTAAAAATAATAAAACAAATTAATATTGCCAGATTTAAGAATTTATTTGAAAACAAAAAAAAAAATTAAAATATATGAAAAAAGGGAGATTGTGCAGAATTTTAATTTCATTGAAAAATTTATCTGATTGAACCAAATTAAAAAAAAAAGTATCTAAGTACATATCAATTTTTTGCACGAAAGCAAAAATCTAGCTAATTTGATACAGTTGTGTCTTTGTGGCAACGCTGAATAGCAAGTGTTTACCAGTGGTCCAGATTGAGGGGAAAGGCGCCAATTTTGGAGCTTTTTGAAAGAAAAAGAGGAAAAAAAGCGACAAGCTTTAAAAAAGGGGAAAAATACAAAATCTCTGTAAAACGTAGAATGTTTAAGAAAAAAATTAAACCGTAGGTATTTTCACGAAAAGATTTCAAAGAATGATTTGGTCATATTAAACATGAATGAAAACAGCCCAAAACGTCTACGTAGGACTTTTTGTACATTCACTCGTTTTGATATTATGTCTAGTAGAAAAGGAAATTAATGTATAACATGTGTATTTTTATGTGATATGCTTTTTTTAAAGCTTGTTAATAAGAACAGTTACAATTTAAGTTGTCCTTATGAAAACAAGTGCAAATTTCACTTAGGGGAGAAAAAGGGGATTTTTTTTGGAAAATAAGGGAAAAACTTAAGCTTTTACTGATAAAAAAAGGGGAAAACAGTCTTCAGAGTATGGTAACACTGGCGTGTACACAAGGCGATTATGCTCATTCTGCCCGCGGTTGTGTGACTGACTGGTTGTGGTGGGCTGCATGCGAATATTAGCAAAATTACAACATTAATTCCTTGGTATGTCAGTGGTTTGGTTTTTATTGCAGTGGTAATTCTTGTGTCTGAGTGCCGTGAGAATATCTACTGGCACCATTGGCATGTACTGACAATTTTTGTTGGACAGAGCATAGTAGGGGTCCATCGTCGGCTAAGATCGGGCGCCAGTTCTTATCAAGGCACGAGCAACAGTGATTTGTTCAAGCAGAGGAATTTCAAAATTCGTCAAATCGCAATCAAGATTTTTCCAACGCAAGCAGAAAAAGATCCGTCATCAATCTATACGTTGTATATTAGACATAATGGAGCTCATAGTCTATTCCAAAACTTATTTCAGAATAATCGATTTGGTTTTGCGTGCACTGTTTGTGATAGACTATGGTTCGAAATTGATTTGAAAAGTCCGCCTTTATCGTGCATCGCAATCTTAAAACTCTACATAAATCGAATAATTTTCCGAAAATTTTCAGTTTAATGCCTAAAAAAGTTTCACGTGCTTCGTGGTTTCATAAAACCTCACGATGTTTTTTTTTTTCGTTAAGCATAGGTACCTATACTAGGTACGTTATTTTTTAACCCAATTTTAGGAAAAAGTTAACCATATAAAAATGAATGTTTCAAGGAAGGAAGCTTTTTTTGCAGTGAAATTGTAGTTTCTATTTCCAAAAGCCCAAGTCATCTACAATGAACTGTATGTAGGTCCATAGAGTCTGTCATGCACTATCCATAGAGCGCAAGAGTTTGACTTAATTTGAAAATACACAATTCTGAAACATAATGACACTCATCGTGCAAACAAATCCTTCCCTTATGCACAAAAATGTATTTAAAAGCTGAATCATTATTATAAATGTCAATATCCACTACGCATCAGCTTGCTATCGAAGTTCTCTTAAGTACTCGCATCAATTCGCCCCGCTTTTCATTGGAAATTCCCAAAAGTGCCTTCTCAATCCGATTGCACTCTCTCAGTGCAGGGAAATAATTTCCTGGCATTTCCATCAATTGAAATAAAAAATTTATTGAAGAGAATAATGCATTCGGAATCCCCAAAGCATATGCCAATTGATTGCCGGAGATTAGCATCCATAAACAACATTACGGCATTATTTTCTTCTGGAAAATTGTACCAAAAACTTAAATTGCATGAATAAATCAGGCTGTGAACGAATTGTGTTCTGTGTTAACAGAGGGAGAGCTATTTGATGGCATACTGAAATCGGAGCAGTACTTACTCCGTAGCTGCTTCTTATAAGCGAAGGACTTCTTTTACAATGCATGCTTCTATGCATGCACAAATGCATTGATTACCTCGTTCTTTTGTGAGCTCGTCTTAGCCCACCTCCCCCATTTGCATTCATACCAAACAATTCTGTACACAACAATTCGCTGTGCTGCTTCCTTCATAGATCCTGTTCAATTTTCAAAGTTGTAGCTCGAATGCGAACGCACGACGACGATGAAGAAGTTGGGGGATGAGAGAATTGCATGTAAATATCACCTTGCAGAAAATTAATATCCTTACCGGAAGGAAGCGTCTGTTAGCGTTGCTAAATAAGAAATTGTTACGTCTGTTGTGTAGTCGACCGGTGTGCGCACCGTCGGAGAAAGGCAAGCGATCGACCCTTCAGTTGCACTTGCACTCGCCCGTCGGTGAACAGTCGTTGCGTTCGTAAAACGAGCGAGGTCACCTGCATGCTCACATGTGCATACACCTGCATAAGAGTACTTGCCCTGCTTGCTCCCATGAAAGGGACTTTCTTCAGGAAAAAGTGGGAGAATTTACCAAAAATAACATCACATATCCTTCCCCCGTGCTGTGCAAGGATGTGCATACCTTCGGCCTTTTGTTGCAGCCAGCACAACCGGTCTACATATATCATCAAACTCGTATGTGGGCTAAGGAAACCAAGCACAGGAATGCGACATACAACCCACAGTCCACGGGAGCAGAATATCTCAAATTCCATATCTAGAACGCACATACGAGTATATTTTCCCACGTACTGTGTATGCTGCCAGTTTTTTCTGGGGTATTTTTTAGGCAGCGTGCATTTTTTGTCTCCTGTAGTTGCGATGCCTTTGCGTGGTGGAATTTGAAGAACTTCTCTAGTGCCAATTTCTTTTTTAGCCGGGTAAAGGGAGAGAGAGAGAAAAAATAAAACACGTACACAGCAAACAGCAGCAGTTTATCGCCGTAATCCTTGACATATCACATACAAGGTACGACTAGGTTAGGTTTCTGCCTGTTATGTCCCCATAAAGAGTTTTGATTTTTATCAATATGCCAGAAAGTTTAAAGAGCGTACGGAGCGCGCTGTACAGTACTGGCGACAAGGAGGGAGCATATTTATAGTGCAATGATATTTTTTTTATCGGCTTTTGCAGGTGGCAGATAATTCAACACTAGTTTGATTGTTTAACAACTGGATGACATTTTTTTGCTGACACAGCTCTCTCATGGAACTCAATTCTACTCGCAGCGTTAGAAAATCGTATGCGGCACATTGTTTTGGAAAAATAAAGTTTGAAATTTAGCTTCACCTCATTCTTCGTGTGGGCGCTTACATGTAAATTGCCAACCAAATTACCTAGAGGTCGGGTAGACCAAAATGTTTGGTATCATTGTCCAGGCTGAATAGATCGTTCTTCTTGACGGCGTGAACTGACCATTTCCGCTGTCTAACAGTTTGAAAAAGTGTTTTTTCCAAATCCTCAGCACCGAGTGGAAACCTACTAATCTGTTCCGATGCTCATCTTTATGCAGACGTTTGTTCGGACCTTGTTCATCCTTGGGTAGATAGTTTAGATTTCTTGTACAGTGATGACAAAAATGTCTTCTTTTTTTTTTAAATAAGCTACTTTCAGACGGTTTGTGTATGCGCAGAAATTTATGTATAATGGGCACAAACCGTCTGAACCAATTATACAAATCGAATTTGTGTATAAACACAGTATAGAACTAGTGTACGCGATACCCAAATGAAATTTATGTATATGTATCTACCGCTACTGAGAGTTAAGAGAGACGCGGTCGGGAAAGGTTTTTGGCACCTCCGTCAACTTGGCAGAGCACCTATGTCAAAAATCAATTTTGAATAGCCCTGAATTATGTGCTAATTATGTGCTAATTTTGTGTTAAGTTTTTGATTTTTGTGCTCCAACGGTTTCGGAGAAAATCGACCTTGAAAAGTGCTCTGCCAAGTTGACGTCAAGCCAGCAGAGCACCTAGTCAAATCGGCCGAAAATTAAAAAAATTAATATGCCATACTGATTCCTGATTTATGTGCTTTTTTTGTGTGAAGTTTCTAGCTTCGTAGCTCAAGCCATTCAGCCAGAAATCGCATTACAAATCTCTATTCTAAGAAGTTCATAGAAAACTGTTAACGCAAATCCTAAAAACGGATCAAAATCAAAAAAATAAAAACCACATACATATCTCTGATTTATGTGCTTTTGATTTGCTTAGTCATTAATTTTTGTGCTGTCCTAATTTAGCCTCTAATCCAAGTTTTAAGTTTCGCTCTGTTAGTAAAAGTCCTTTAACAGCTCTGCTAAAATATTTCAGTTGCAAGAAAACAAAATCACAATGCAGAACGTCGACATTGTGGCGCCATAACAAAACGGCATTTAAAAATAGAAATGACGACATTTTAAGGCAAATACAATCCATATAACCAGGCGCACAGCAAATATAGTAGGTATGGGTAAAATAATCCTTGCAAAATAAATAAATATCCATTGCGCACTGGTGTTTAGGCTTCTTAGTATGCGTGAATCAACATATGAACCCAACCAAATTTTGTTACGGCTACCTGCGTGGGTAGCCATGCATGAAGGAAAAGGGAAACAAATTGTGTGAATCTATGAGGGTGGGAATGTTCCTTGAAAATTAAGTTACGGTAGGCTGTAAGTATTATGTTTGCCTGGTGTAATCAGATTGATACCATATGAATGAGGATCGACATTATGGCGCCTTAAAAAAATATTGGGCATATTAATAAATAAAAACGTAGTTCGTGTAGAGGAAGGGGTAGAAAAGGAAAGGAATCCACAAAAATAAAATATCATGGCGAATTTCTGGTGGATTTGCGCCTGTGTAAGTAAATCAAAAATGCGAATGCATAAGTGTAAACAAAATGTAGCTGGACTGGCGGCAACTGAATTTTTAACACTTTCAACTCTTAACAGGTAGGTATTTATGTGCTCCAAGAATTTAAGCACATGTCAACATGGTATTTGTTTTGATTTTGTTTTTGCAGGAAGATTGAAAATGTATGCGGCTGTGTAATGTCGATCGTAGGTACCAGGCAAACAGCTTAAGGACACCTATATAGAAATAGCTGCTGAAGCACCGTCTCGTGTAGATATTTGGGGGTGTGAGTACGTTAATTAGGCATCCCTCTCCAACAGAATACTTCATTGACCGACATTTTTTTTTTAAATTATTCTAAAGGAGAGAGAACAAGACGGGGCATTTAGCGAAGCATAAGCAATACGATTCATGTAGTTGTAAGTAAAAACCAGAGGCCAATGGTTAAAAAATGGTGGCTGGATGTGTAGTGTAGTTAGTTCGTATAAAATCGAAGATTGCAAATGGGTGGAGTGTAGGCAATATACATATGACGCGAATCGAAGCTACGCTATAGGTAGGTATGTTGGGCTTGTGTCGCCATTGTCAAGTATGTTCTATCATATACATCTTCATTGCTTACATTGGTGTTATGTGCGTGTGATTTTTTCATAGCTCTGAATTGCCGATGGGTATTAATCTCAAGTCTCCAACTTAAATATGTTTAAATCCTTTTTGTGTCGGCCGGCAACGGCAACATCGATGCTGCTTAAAACATTGGCAACGTAAATGTGAAAACTAACTCATACACAATAATAACCTTTGTAAATTGATACATAAGTCTGGCCACAGTAAGGTATGGAAATGGATAGTTACCTACCCACTACCTAATTTTAAAGAGCCATGTGCTGTATTTTGCTAAATGCTCCGTTCAATTCTGTCTTCTTCTAAAGGATTAACAAACAAAAATGTCGGTCAATGAAGTAGGTATTCTTTTAAGTAACGATGCGCATACGATCATGTGCATTCAATCAGGTGAGGTGTCAGGTCATACCTCATGATTCTGTGCAATGATGTCGGAAAGAAAGGCAAAGCCTTTGATTGTGAAACACATCATTGAAATTATCTTTTCCTACTTTTTATTAAGTATACCTACCTAGACAATGACAGCGTGCATTAAGTTCAGTTATCACATTCACATTCAGTTATCGGGTTACTAGGTGCATTGCAAAAATATATGAAGAATGATGTCCTGGCATAGCTTCTATTTGATCCCATGCAATATGTATCTTTATATATTATAAATGAGCAAGAACTTGATTGCATCGTCTGGTTACCTAGTTTCTTTCTTAGTTTTAGAAATATGAGGCCGTCTAAATCAGTTTTCCATTCGAAATAGGTATATTCATACTTACTACTCATTTAGCTTAGATTGTGATCTATTCGATCGAAATACTACTTTTGGTATTTTTAGAATGGAGAGAGAGTATACACTCGATCAATTGAAATTATATGCACATAGGTTCTTGCTATTTAAAATATCTCATATCTTAAACTGTTAGTAGGGGGGCTTTTTTTTTTTAGATAGCATGTATTAAGAATGATCTACATTTTAGACACGTTAAATTTTATCGTTTACCCATGCAGTTACACAGTTTTTGAAGTATTCAACCCCTAAAATGGTGCGGAGCTCAATACACCTTAAAATAACCAACGAGTAGTACCTACATAGAACTAGAACTAGAACTAATTAGAAGTAGAAAGCATTATTTATTGATAAAATGGTACTTTTCAATATTAGGTTACTGTTGCCATAGATTGTTCAGAAGTGGCCGTTTTTGAATCTTATTCAAAGGGATGATTTGCATAGGTGCACAAATGGGTATCCAAATAATTTCAAAATAAAAAATGTTTTAGAAAAAAGAATTTCATTAAGTAGTTTGTATCTCAAAACCTTAAAAATGCGGGCGGCTAATTTAAAAAAATATGTTCATACCCACATACCTAATTTTGTAAAGACTAAACTACTAATGAAAAAAACAAATCACTAGAAATAACTACAAACAAAACCGATCAAACTTTAATAGGTATAAAGATCATTTCTTGTCAAAGCATAGGTACTTACGATGTACATCATTTCTTGTTTTGGAAAAAGTGCGGGTCAGGTTCGATTCAATAAATTATGTTCCTAAGTGTAATGATTCTGCTGATGTCAAAATAATAAAGTTACACATCTACGCATACCCAATTGGAATATAATCATCCCCAAAAGCTTATAATAAAGGCTCATGCCCCGCCCTACCTACCCATCTGAAATATATGTATGGGTAATATCATCTGCCAATTAGATTGAATAATAATATCATTGCATTTGATCGGCCTAAACTATTGGTTGTTTAATATCATACAAGCATGTTCAACCGTCATCCATAGGTAAATTCTAAATAGATAGTATCCTTTAGCTGTTTGTGGCGCGTTCAATGACAAAATAAACATTTACAAGTGATATGTAGACATTTAGCCAAACCCAATATTAGCAGGCCAACAGAAATTATGAAAGGTATGGGTAGAATTATCCTTTGAAAATAAGAAGAAGCTACCTACACTACACATCCAGCCACCATATTTTAACCATTGGCCTCTGGTTTTTACTTACAACTACATGAATCGTATTGCTAATGCTTCGCTAAATGCCCCGTCTTGTTCTCTCTCCTTTAGAATAATTTAAAAAAAAAAATGTCGGTCAATGAAGTATTCTGTTGGAGAAGGATGCCTAATTGACGTACTCACACCCCCAAATATCTACACGAGACGGTGCTTCAGCAGCTATTTCTATATAGGTGTCCTTAAGCTGTTTGCCTGGTACCTACGATCGACTTTACACACCCACATACATTTTCAATCTTCCTGCAAAAACAAAATCAAAACAAATACCATGTTGACATGTGCTTAAATTCTTGGAGCACATAAATAACTTTAATATGGATTTCCCTTAAACCGCCGTATATAGCAGACATACCTGTTAAGAGTTAAAAGTGTTAAAAATTCAGTTGCCGCCAGTCCAGCTACTTTTTGTTTACACTTATGCATTCGCATTTTTGATTTACTTACACATGCGCAAATCCACCAGAAATTCGCCATGATATTTTATTTTTGTGGATTCCTTTCCTTTTCTACCCCTTCCTCTACACGAACTACGTTTTTATTTATTAATATGCCCAATATTTTCTTAAGGCGCCATAATGTCGATCCTCATTCATATGGTATCAATCTGATTAAACCAGGCAAACATAAAACTTACAACCTACAGTAACTTAATTTTCAAGGAACATTCCCACCCTCACAGATTCACACAATTTGTTTTCCTTTTCCTTCATGCATGGCTACCCACGCAGGTAGCCGTAACAAAATTTGGCTGGGTTCATGTGTTGATTCACGCATACTACAAAGCCTAAACACCAGTGCGCAATGGATATTTATTTATTTTGCAAGGATTATTTTACCCATACCTACTATAATTGCTGTGTGCCTGGTTATATGGATTGTATTTGCCTGAAAATGTCGTCATTTCTATTTTTAAATGCCGTTTTTGTTATGGCGCCACAATGTCGAAGTTCTGCATTGTGATTTTGTTTTCTTGCAACAGAAATATTTTAGCAGAGCTGTAAAAGGTCTTTTGCTAACAGATCGAAACATAAGACTTGGATTAGAGGCTAAATTAGGACAACACAAAAATTAATGACTAAGCAAATCAAAAGCACATAAATCAGAGATATGTATGTGGTTTTTATTTTTTTGATTTTGATCCGTTTTTAGGACTTGCGTTAACAGTTTTCTATGAACTTATTAGAATAGAGATTTGTAATGCGATTTCTAACTAAATGGCTTGAGCTATAAAGCTGGAAACTTAACACAAAAAGAGCGCATAAATCAGGCATCAGTATGGAATCTAAATTATTTTAATTTCCGGCTGATTTGACTATGTGTTCTGCTGGCTTAACGTTAACTAGGCAAAGAACTTTTCAAAATCAAAAACATAGCACAAAATTAGCACATAATTCAGGGCTATTCAAAATTGATTTTTGACATAGGTGCTCTGCCTATGACAGAGGTCCGGAGAGCATCTAAATCAGGAATAGAGCAATTAAATTGTAACTAAATAGAAACTAATACCCATGTACTTTGTTCGGCGAAATTCAATGTGGTGGTCCCAGCTTTACCCACGTAAATTATCGTATGTTGCAGGAAAATTTGATTTTTTGAATTTTTAGTGCAATTTTCTAAGGCTTGTAGCTCAAGGCAGGGATCAAAGTGCACATCCTCCAGGTGAAGGCTAGTCTGTAGGGACCTTATGAAGGCATCTAATTCGAAATAGAATTTATTACAGCAGGCGGTGTGGTGTAATAAATTATATTATGTTGCAGGAAAATTTGATATTTTAGAATTTTTAGTGCAATTTTCTAAGGCTTGTAGCTCAAGGCAGGGATCAAAGTGCACATCCTCCAGGTGAAGGCAAGTCTGTAGGGACGTTATGAAGGCATCTAATTCGAAATAGAATTTATTACAGCAGGCGGTGTGGTGTAATAAATTATATTATGTTGCAGGAAAATTTGATATTTTTGAATTTTTAGTGCAATTTTCTAAGGCTCGTAGCTCAAGGCAGGGATCAAAGTGCACATCCTCCAGGTGAAGGCTAGTCTGTAAGGACGTTATGAAGGCATCTAATTCGAAATAACATTTATTACACAAGGCGGTGTGGTGTAATAAATTATTCTATGTTGCAGGAAAATTTGATATTTTTGAATTTTTAGTGCAATTTTCTAATGCTTGTAGTTCAACGTGGGAGTAAAAATGCAGTTTCCTTCAGTGAAGGAATGCCTATAGCTACCTTTTAGAGGCGTTTTAACATCCTATTTTGTCTTAAGGAGGTGTGGAATAATACCCAAGTTAAAATAAGTACCTAAGTGACGTGGGAATTTTCTAATGTCTGTATTTCAATGCTGCGATTAAATTGCACATCCATATGGTGAATGTTTGTCTATTGGAACCTTCTGAAGGCATTTGAGTAAAAGAAATGTATATTCCATCAGGTGGTGTGGTGTAATAAAGTATTCGATGTTAATGGAACATTCGATGTTTTTGAATCTTACATGGGTATCTTCTAAGGCTTGTAGTTTTGTAAATCGGTAATTTTTGAACTGTAAATTGAATTGGTGCAGCTGTAATAAATTTGTAATAAATTCTGGTTTAAGTTTGAACCAAATATCTCAACTGCATTGAGAGTTACAGAGTGGTGGTGTAGGTTCAAATAGAACCTACACCAGCACGCGATATCTCGAGATCGGGAAGTGTAATAAAATTCGGACTAACTGTAATAAATTGTAATAAATGTGTAAAAAATTATGTAATATGTTTCGTTGCGGTGGGCTGATTTGGCTGGTGCAGGTTCAAGGCACTCAATAATATTCAGTTAAACCATTTTATTAATGCTGTCTTTTATAAAAATAGGGTTTATTCGTGAGGCGTTTTAATGCATTCATTTCATTAACGCGTTGTACTGATTTTGTGATAAATTAATAGTGATAACTAGTGCAACCGGATTTATGCAAAAGCAAGTTGGATATCGTATTAAATATTTTAATATATAAGACTAAGTACATATTTTCAGCCCTATTCGTTAAGGCATATTTTAGTATAAGTGAATATTTCATTTTGTAGAGCATATTTTTGGCATATTTTAGCATTTTTGTTATATTATTTGAAACGTTAAACATTATAAGGCCAGTTATGAAACGTACGTCGTGGATGAAATGGCTCAGAATAGGGGACATAAATTCTTTCGCATGCCGCCTTATCACTGTGACCTTAATCCAATAGAAATGGTTTGAGCTCAAGTGAAAGGGTTTGTAGCAAGCCAAAATAAGTCATTTAAAATGGCTGAAATACGAGATTCATAAACAACAGCACTTACAAGGGTTGGCAACGAAAAATGACATCGATGTGTCCAACAAGAACAGGTTGTTGAGCCAAATGTGTGGGAAATGGACGTTTTCGCCCAGGAAGCATAGTTGATAGGTTAATAATAGGCATAAATAATGAAAGCAGTAGCAGTAAATTACTCATTGGATTAGTTGACATTTTAATTAGTGATACTAGGAATTAGTATTGTATATTTAATGGATAAATGATAAATAATAAAATGGTATTTTTCGTTTTGATTTTAATTTTTTTTTTTTTGGTTGGAAAACAAACTAAAAACGCGTCTTTTAACTTACCGGAAAAGAAAAAAAAGATTTACGGAATCTATTTCGTTCAGCAATATTTGTATTTTAATTTGGAAGATGGTAACCTTAGTAGTATTGCACTCTGTGTTATCATACAAACAAACTACGACATCCCCGTGAGAGCTTGAAGGAGGGTGGACCGATTTATGTAAGTCATTGCAATATTCCATGCAACTAGACTGAGAAACAAACATCCCTACTTCCCTGTACTGACAATATTTATTGGACAGAGTTTAGTACTCGGCATGGCATCTGTAATAAGACTAATATTTTTTTTCCGACGGCTCAGAGTGTAGTTCGGCTTCTGAAGATGACTGAAGGCCTAAATTAAATTAAATATATTGAATGAACCGGATAAAAATTAAAATACTTCATCAAATATTCATATGAAATGAGTTAAAATAAATTCAAGCACTCAAAAATAAAATTTATTGACTTTGTTACCAGTCAATTTAAATAGTAAGAGAATTTTTTTCGGGGCTAAAAAATGTGTCTCTAATATTTGATTTATTAACTATTAACAATCTTTTTAAACACTCACAAATCCTTCTGGTTGTGCATAACCAATAATATGCACCAGCAGAAAGTTCGAATAATTCTGTTAAACTGACTTTAAACAAAAAGAACCTTTTTCCTTTCCCTATAATTACGAACTCTCTCAGAATTCTGTCTCTTATGGCGTGAAATTAATTCATCGTGGGATATTTTCGCACGATTCTTGGTTTTTCCCTCGTTGACCGGTTTATTTGACTCACTAGCTTTAACGTTATCCATCACGATCAAGTGAATAGGAACATTTACATTAATACACTGATCAAAACACACAAATACCGCGGTGTACTTGCACGAGTAATTGAGAATGTAAATGTTACACGGTCAGCTGATGCGAGGTATGAGTGCCATTGCTCTGCCGTGTGCCTTTCACTATATCCCCACTCCGCTGCAGGCTGTAATGAGACATGCGATATATGGACAAACAAATTCGAGGCGATGGAAAAAAGTTTCACCTTAAAAATGAGAAGCCTTTTATTTTAACAAAAATCGATTATGTTGACTTATGTCAGATGAAATAGATGGTAACAAAATATGTACACAACCCTTTATACATTAAAATGGACATTATTTATGACTTGCTTTTAATTAATTTAATTAATTTAATGGCTTAATTTTAGCTGGCTCTTGTTAATCTCTTTTTTCGTCGACCCATTAGAAGTCATTTTGTATATGTCGTTAGATTGATCTAGTTATTTCTCTGACAGCTTGTTTTACTTTATTCGACGTCTAAAATGCCGCAAATCTGTTTTTTAATGCAGCATTTTTTGAAACGGTTAGCTGAAGTTAAAGACATGGACTTTAGTGACTGTAGGAAATCGTTTTTTCTGCCGCCTCATCGATGTCAATTGCCTGCCTTCCAAGAGCAATCGTGGAAAAAAGCACATACGGATGAGCCAAGCTTCAAAAAACCCACCCCTCTAGCCAGAAAATGATTCAAAAACTCTCCTTCATTGATTTTCGGGTCCCAAAGTTTTATTTAGTCCCATATTTTTAGGGCCTGACTAAATTTTTTTTATGGTCCGTGTTTTCCCTTTGTCCAAGTTTATGCTATACTTTTTGTATAAGGTTGAGGTGCAATGCGTCGGATGCAAAACCAAAGGTCACGCAAAGAAATACAAACTTTGGATCAGACTTACAGATTTGTTTCAACAATACTTCACTCAGCCTGGTCTTTTGTGACGATCTCACAACCCCACTTAACCTAACCTAACCTAACCTCAGTCAGCTATAAGGAAGGGGCCAAAGGTCAAGCGCAATCCTGGGTATTCGGCTAGGACTCTGTAGAGTGAGAACTTGCCGGAAAAGGCCACGAATAATAAGACATCACCTCAAAAATACCCCGCAAATTGATCGCCACCAAACTCAGACGTAAACGAATCATTGTCAGTATTTTGGATTGATGCTAAATTTTAACTAGACTCTCTTTTGTGTGTTCTGTGCAGACCTATTGTAAAGCCTGCCTTCGATCGTGCGTCGCCCCATCTAATTGCACATAACATGGGTGTGTCCCTTAGAGCAAATGGTTAGACTATACGGTGGTCGAGAGGGTTCATGTTGCGACAAAAGGGATCGCTTCGTTACAAGATTGACAGACATTCGAAACCTAAACTGTCCTGGGAAGCTTCTTAATTCACAATTGTTGGTCCCTTAAGCTAGATCTTTAGCCCCATATTGACCTTTCTTTAGGATTGTGTCCGCAGGTAATTAATTAACTAGTAATAGGTAGGTAGGTACTCCCCCATTAAAGCAGCAGATACCCCTGGCTATTGCAGTAAAAATAAGCATATAAATAAAAATTCACTTGCTTTACTGACATCCGGTGAACCCGGCATGGCTGCCAACAAAATCTGTTCCATTTTAAATTGTTCATTATTACCCATGCCAGAGCACCATCATAGCGAGTTGAGTACCTATTGAAGGCAACTTAACTCACTCAGGTAAAACAATTTCCCACGCATAAACAATTATTATTATTATAGCCACCGCCAGCGCCAGCGCCACCAGTGTGCCAGTTTCGTTGGCTTGGCGCGCTCACTCTGAAAACATCGTTCAAACACTCCCAAGGTAAATATCTACCGGCTAGAGAGCGTATCTAACATTTTAGCCTATGCACACAGTCGGTTGGTTTACCTTTACCCCAGTAGAGCAGCAGCAGAGCAGCCTCCCGCAGCAAAGCACTCATCTATAGAGCACGTGCTTCCTGTGGAATTCATTATAAACAGAAAAGTTATTGCCGGTGCGTGTACACTAGTATATGTCAATACAGCTCCCATTCTATGTCAACAACTAATGGCATACATATACAGATAGACTTATATAGATGAACATAAAGATTTCACAGTTATCAACGAGTCAGTTAGTGAATGGAGATGTTGAGTGGATTGTGAGAGTGAGCACAACAATTTCCACTATGCGACCGTATCACCTTAAGGCCAATTACTCGAATCGTGCACCTTCTCTATGCTGACCAAATTGTGGTGTCCTTTGGTCCACATGAAAGCTTGATGTAAACGGACTTGACTACGTTGAAATGATAATGCCAGCCAATCCGCAGGGGGGAAGTGTATTTGCACCAAGTTCACTCGAAGTCAAATATGCGAGAATTGCTGCTCGGGCGGGTGGTCTGATATTACTTTTTCTGCGAAAGCTGTACATATATATCTGCAACTTTTTGGATGAATTGCGATGCTTGAATACCCGCAATTGCCTGAAGTGAAAAAAGAACATTTCTCAGTATAACATTGTTTATCCATTGTTTCAGCTAAGCAACTATTCTGGTAACTGGTACATAGGTTGTAGCTGCAAGCAATGCGTTAACGGAAACACTGTCAAATGCTTTCGATACCTTATTCGCCTGAGGCTAGTCAACAGAGAGAACGCTCATCATTGCATAATTCAAACTTTAGGCGCAAGAGGCAATTTTTGGCAGCATTCCTTCCTATTTCCCTTGAATGAATGGAACTCGTTTTTATTGATTTTAATACGCCTGAATCTCTTCGATTTAAGTGCACGAAAAGGTTCCATTATTCTTCAGGGCTTAGGTTGCAAGAACTATTATTAAGGGAGAACAAATAATAAATAGCTACACTTCTTCGCTCTCGGTTTAGGGGACAATTGAAATCACGTAGAACCAAAAAGCAATGCTCAAATAAAAAATATTTACGTCCTAGTACTTATAAGATAACAACATTTTTAGCTCATTACCAGAGTAAGTAAACTTTATAAGGCTGGGTTTAGGGGTTCAGGGCACAACTGGTACCGCAGGGGTCAGTTTTGGGTCCCATTTTGTTACTGATATTATATGTGAACTCTATGTTCCTTCAAAAGTTTAGTAGCAACCTTACAGCTTGTGCCGATGACTTGGCTTTCATATATTCAAATAATATGAGCTGAGAGAAAAAACTAAGCTTATGCTTAGTAGCTTAAAGTCTTCTGAGTCTATTGAATGTCATATACCCTTCCATTCAGCTGAATGCGAAAAACTTTTCTTGGCTTCTCACACTTGTGGTAAAAACAATCACAACTCAAACCTTCCGTGTAATGCCAACTGTTTCAAACTGGAATCATTTGATAGTTTTATTTATTTAATTGATAAAAACATGAATTGGAAGGCAGAACTTAAAAAAAGATATGATGTCCGTAAACCCAAATATGTACATGCTCGGTCCATATTGCTCAAAGAAACTTGTATTACCTAATAATATACTACGGGCACCCTTGAACCTATAATTCCAGCACAGAAGAATGTTATTAGGATTATTTTAAATAAAAATAGGCTAAGCAGTAGTTGGCATCTATTTCAGTGTTTTGGTGTTTTGCCTTTAAGACACCTTTATGTTTATAAGGTACTCAAGGTGTTCTTTATGCACAGTGGTTCTTCCTCTAACATCAGAAACTCAACTGTGTATAATTTAAGGGTAAATACTAAATCTCTAGTCAATGTGCCAACTTCAAATAAATCTGACTATTCGAACTTTTTTACTGACTCAGCTCAAAGGTGTTTAATAAATTGCCGCAAGACATACGAATTTTAAATGTACGTAATTTATTCTCGTCTAAAGTTAAAAAATGGCTTTTAACAATGGATAGCTCACTCTTCAAAAACTTTCTGCATTAATAGTTAAATTCATACTTTGTTTAAATGGTATTTATTCAGAAGATGTTGTACTGCATTTTATTGTAGGGTCATTCGCCTCTAGTCGCTTTTTGGCTACAGATTAACCTGTTCTTATTCTTAAGAGGTGTTATTTTGGTATTCAAAGAAAAATGTAGTTTTTTGAGATAAATGATCGGATGTTTATTTCATAATAAATAGGAAGGTATGCCGTTAATAATCAGCCAAATGGCCACCACGAGCACGCATACAGGACCATATCCTTTTCATGAAATTGTCCATAACAAAATCGCAAAGTGGCTGTCCTATGTTCTCGATAGCCCCACGAATTTTATCTTTGAGGTCTTGAATCGACGCTGGGCCGTTGGCGTAGACCTTATCTTTCACGTGGGCCCAAAGGATGAAGTCGCAAGGTGTGATATCACAAGATCTCGGTGGCCAATTGTGATCACCTCTTCGAGAGATAACACGGTCCGGAAACTTTTCCCGTAAAAGATCAATGCTTTCGTTGCTTGTGTGGCACATAGCGCTGTCTTGTTGAAAGTAAACGTTGTCCAGATCAATACCATCCAACTCCGACCATAAACAATCATTAATCGTCTCTCGATAGCGCAATCCATTCACCGTAACTGTTGATCCAACCTCATTTTCGAAAAAGTAAGGTCCAATGACCCCGCCGGACCATAAACCGCACCAAACAGTCACAAGTTGAGGATGGAGAGACTTCTCAACAATAACTCTTGGGTATTCCGAGCCCCAAATGCGACAATTTTGCTTGTTGACGTAGCCACCGAGGTGGAAATGGGCATCATCAGTCAAGATGATTTTTCGATGGAATTCCGGATCATTTTCATGCATTTCAAGGCCCCAATAAGCAAAGACACGACGTTGTTGATGATCGGCCGGCTTGAGTTCTTGTGTTAACTGAACTTTATAAGCCTAAAGACCCAAGTCTTTATGCAAAATACGGTGTAATGACGTTTGTGGAATGCCCAATTCCAAAGAACGACGAGGAATGAACAAACCTGGGTTTTCTTCAACACTTTGGGCTACAGCAGCAATATTCTCAGTTGTTCTTGAGCGACGTGCACGGGTTTTATTCTTCACATCACTAACTTGTCCCAAATGCCTGTATTGCGGTCCGACAAGGTGCTTCACGACGACCAAAAAATGCTTTAGTTTTGCGAACTGTGACTGCAAGATTTTCACCATTTTTGTAGTGAATTTTTAATAATTTCAATGCGTTGTTGAAGCGTGTATCGTTCCATTTTTAGTATGTAATGGCGTAGTTTCTACTTGTCAAATGTCAAAGAATAAAAGCTTCAAAACTGACAGTTAACGAAGTAGCGGGTCATTCACAATAACACGTCTTATTGGGAAACCCTTAATGTAATGTAACCTATCTTTTTTTTACAAAAAGGATAAAGAACTTGAAATTGAAAAAAAAAAAAAGTAGTAGACTATTAATGACACCAGACATTTTTAAGCTGAGAGCAAAACCGGAGAATACTAGTTTCTTGGACGGATCCGAGTACTATGGTCCTAAGAGTAAAGAGTTTTTAGGAAATCTATTATTGAGTTATTCAGTAACTCGTTAAACGACAGCTTTTTTTAAATAAAACACACTTTGACAATTTTTACTTTGCTTTGGTGAAGCTTTGTATTTTGCTGGGTTACACTTGGGTTGATTCTCTTCAGTGAAGCACTTTGTGATTAAAGACATTTTTCGTTTTGTTGGAAACTGAATTCGTAATCTTAAAGGTCATATAGGTTGGGATCATCAGAATTCTCGGAATGAGAACTGCCTCACCTTTGAATTTCCTCTTTTTATATCACCAAACGCGTTCCATTACAAACATTTGGTTGGTTTAGATTTCGAAGCATAATGACTACCGAGCCAACCAGAATTCAGTTGGATAGTTGGTTGAATGAATGCAGAGTACCAAGGATTTAATTCTGAATTATAAAGTTTAAGTCATTTACATTTTATTCTTAACCGCTAAAATTGGTAGCTCACCCAACCATTCGTTAATTTTGTGGTTAGCAAAGATGTTCGGGAATACTTTGTTGATGAGCTCGTCTCTGGATGAGCGAAATTGAAAAATTCGGAAAAAATTAAATCAATCCGCCCAATTCGTCGACAGGAACACGGCCATAATTGAAAGGCAGCAATAATTACATGAAAATAATCTTGAGCAGATGGATCCAGTGTTGTTAGCACTCTCTCTTCTTTTATCCCACGAAGCGTGGTAATTTTTCCCTTTTAACCGCACAAAAATTCCCTTTTAAAAACCCACGATACTTTTTGGCCATAAAATTCAATTTTAAAAGCAAAATTTGGATAACATGGAAAGAAAATCACGTTAAATTAACCTTTAGTATTTATAAGAATCGCAGATTGTTAACATTATACTATATGATTATTTGTTGGTACTAGAACATTTTGATACACGCGATTTACATGTGCTGTTTTTTATGGACATTCAGTATGTTGATAATCATATTGATTTGAATGTGTTTTAGTGAAATTTTAGCAAAATGTTATTTTTTGAATGTTGAATTTTGTCAGATTTTTAAAATTCGGACATCGAAATTCCCACAAAAAAGGGTTAAATCCCACAATATATCAACACTGGATGAATCGTTCAGCAATGGAACTCTCATATTTGCTGCCAGCTGAAATTTCTTCACATAGCGTCACGGATTTGAGGGAAGCGTTTTTTTCATCGGCAGCAGTTTGTTGTCATTTGTTCTCTATATTTTTTGTTTACATTTCGATTCGAGATTCATTTTTTGTTCACTTTTTTTTTGTGAATCTTTCCGATATTTTAATAGTTAACTCTGTTATCATTAGTCCCATATGCTGAGCGTTTTCTTTTGTGAAACTAGCCCTTGACCATAAAACCATTTTGTTTTTACTGGATGGCTAATTTAACAGAAAGATGATTAAAGAACTAGCAATATTTAACAGTAGATCGTGCCTTGTGTGTTGACCTGTTAGTTTCGCACAATTATTTCAAGTACAATGTTGAAGAAATCGCTTGACGGTGTGTCGCCTTGTCTAAATCCCTTTTTGACATCAACTATTTCGATGAGGTCGAAGCCGAACTTGTTGTAGCAGCGACGATTCTCAATCATCATCTGCAACAGAACAGATGGCTATATATAGATCGGCTCTCATAAATGCTGTCATTGGCGGCTTTAAAATATATGACCAAAAACGTCCGTACCGACTTGGACCTCTTAAAATATGATTGGCGGTGAACTTTCCAGACATACTGATCACTGAACAGCCCTGATAAGGACCAATCAGGTTGCTTACGAAGGATTTTATTTGTTCACACAATACGACAAATAGGATCTTGTATGCGACGTTAAGGGGACTGATATCACTGGACCAAATCGTGTAAATGTTTGGAAGCATGCTCTCTATCAATTAGTCACCTACAGCTGCTCCAAAAGGCTCGCCGGGGTAAGCCAGCAGCTTTATGGGCCTTAAGCTGGCATAGGATGAAGATCTGCTCGTAAAAATTGGCTTTGTCTTAGCGTAGTCTGTTTCTTCTGAGGAGGGCGTGAGTGCATTTATAGATGCTAATTGTTCGGCTGTACGTAATTTCAACCGTTTATGTTTAGCTCTGTAATTAACATAATTACAGCATCGATTGCCTTATATTGTTTGCAAAAGATACGACCTGCATCAAAAGCCCTATGATATAGAATGAAAGTAAGAGCACAGTCCCAGCTCAGCGAATATCTGTTATCTGCGCCAGCTGAAGACATTATTTAAAGGGTGGCACAGCTAAGCAATGTTTTCAAGCACACTACCATCTCGCCATGACACGCCCAATCTCAATATAAGGGTAGGAACTTCATACACCTCACAGAGCTTCGTTACTTACTGAGCAAATATTGTCACAGGATTTTCAATGATTAAATTTCTCTTAACAACTTTTTCCTTACACACTGCCCCCTTATGAGCAATCTTCCAAAAGTCCATCAAAGGAATTTCGCTTGTCCATAACAGCTCTCCTCTCGACACACCGCGAATTCGTGTTCACGGTACTTACTCATTTGAACTCAATTAAACAAGTGCACCACCTTTTTCTCGCAGACAGTCATTCTCAAGACTGTAGGTATGCCCCGAAACCTTAAAATAAAACTACTCTGCCAACGCCGGCCGCAAGGGACCAACAACAAAAAACGGAAGAAACCCATTCTGTTAATAGTCCTTGTCGATGATGACTTGTTTACGAAAGAAAAACGAACAGTCAAAGACAGTGTAACTTCCGTGAATTGGAAGTATTCACACACACCCTGAAGATAGTTGCATCATTTCGTAAATGGACGAACTGCACTATTAAGGTGTAAGGAAAGTAAAAATAAAATTACAAGAAGTAAACTCTACGCAATTTGATGTGAAAAAGGAAACGAAATGGAAGGAGCCTTAATTAAAGGAATGATGTATAGTTACGTACTACCTGCACCACCAGCTCGTGTGCATAGAGAGATGGCCTCCGCTATAGGTACCCGCCCCGAGTTGTTTCCGTGATTCTTTTGAAAACTATTCCCTCGACGAAATTTCGACCAAGTTACAGGCTGCGCTACGGTGCGATGTTCCCTTAAACAGGAATAAAAGAGGAAATCCTTTTGATGATGGTAATTTGTTTGCAGTCCCCGCCAGCCAAAGAGGCCCCACAAGCAGCCACCATTTAAACTTTGAAAAAGAAAATATTTCTCTTTCTCAAGATCTACGGACTACTGTGGGTATACTGGCCGTAGGGCAAAAGGAAACGACTTCGACGATAGTCGAGTCGAGACACAGACACAGAGCAATGACAGACGTAGACGTTTATGCAATTTGCTTAACGTCCTTTGAGGTGACTACGTCTGACTTATTCTGTTAAATTTTCAATTTGCCTCACCGCCACCGTGCATTCACTTACAGGCGACCAACAACAAAAAGAACTATCTTCTGTCTTCTGAAAGTCCAAAGACAGAATGAAAATGAAAACGGATACAAGTCCGGTGCTGTTTTTCGTGCCCCCAACGTGACATCAAATTAATATGACATGAAAATGGGCTGGAACATGAAGCAACAGTATAGACTTGGGTGAACCTACCTACAAAACGTGTATATATCCTTGGGCGACAAGGATATATTCATGTATTCACATGGCTAAGGTAAATTTGTTGATAAGGACGTGAATGATGTCCAAAAGTCCTGCGGAACACTGTGAGAAGCTTAGCATTCCAATTAGCTTGTCATAACGAATGGCAAACAGCGCACCTTTGGATGGTTTGTAATAATTAAAAAAAGACGAACTTGCTAATTAAGAGACAGTTTAGTAGTTTTTTGTGTGTGTTGATTTTGTCTGTTTGGTCATCTCTTTTGCTCTCCGCCTTTGACTTTAATATTGACACAAAGTTAAATGGTTCTTTGAGGGGAAATAGATGAAAGGCAGATTAAGTCTGCTTTGCATTAGTCTGTTGGTTTGAATACCAAAAGTCCTGGAGGAAGGACAGTTTGATAAAAGTTCTACTCGTTTGATGGTTCGGAGAGATTTTTAGTTCGGCAAATGAGACCATATTTTGATGGATAATAAGCGAGTATAATTGACATTGTAAACTTTCCAAATACGAGTAACTGTTATAGCAGTACTAAAGATAAAGAGAGAATTCGTGTTTGTTTCTACACTGTTTAAAGCTATAGGTCTCCGTATTTCTTTCTTATCATACTCGTATGCCGGCGGTTAACTTATACATATTATTTTTTTTTACAGCTTTCGAGAGATATTCGAATCAGAATTTTCGGCGCGCTGACACTATCAATCTTGCTAATAGACCCTTTCTCGATTTCTCCAGAGTTCTTTCCTGGTTTCGATTGCTAGTGTTAACGCTTATATCTGTTTATGGGAGACCTGTTTCTTCTGCTGCGTCTTTGAGATACACTTCACAAACTCGATTCTCTTTGACTTTCCATATAGTTACATCGTGAAATGACGCCGGGCAAGACTTCCTTATCGACGGGTATTTTCAATCAAAGTTGGTCCGTGTTGAGAATGAAAACTATTTTTGAGCACACTCTCAGAATAATCCAAACCTATGTAAACGCTCTCTAAATGTCAACCTACAAAATTGTCAAATATACTTTTACTTTACCTTTTCCTAACATAGAATCCTAAAAATCCTAAAATTAATCGTTTGTGTTTTTTTTATTTTGTTGGGATGAATATAAGTGAAATAAAATTTTATGCCGAGTACAAATAGCTTTATTGATAAGTTTTTTGAAACAGGCTTTACTCGACGCTTGCGAGTGGTGGCGCAGTGGGTAAAACCTAAATAAAGGGTGGTTAAATTTTAAGGGCCGATGTTGAATGTTAACCACACCTAAACCAGTTTTTTTGCATTCCATTTGACGTTTCTCAATTTCAGACTAACTCAATTTGAACCATGGAAGATACACAATCGAGCAACGCGTTAAACTTATTCAGGCTTATTATGAAAATGGGCGTTCCACTTCGTGATTTTTGTGGTCGATTTAATCGGCACATTTTCACCCCAGTGGATTCGTCAATAAGCAGAATTGCCGCATTTAGGCGAATGATAATCCAAGAGTGATTGTCGAAAAACAAATGCACCCACAAACAGTGACTGTTTGGTGCGGTTTATGGGCTGGCAGCATCATCGGCCCGTATTTTTCCAAATTGAGGCCGGTCAGGCAGTTCCTGTGAATGGTGTTCGATATCGTGAGATGATAACGAACTTTTAATGGCCCGAATTGGAAGATATGGATGTGGACGATATGTGGTTTCAACAGGACGGTGCCACTTGCCACACAGCTAACGAAACAATGGCTCTTTTGCGGGAGAAATTCAATGGCCGTGTTATCTCACGTCGTGGCGATGTTGGACTTCTTTCTTTGGGGTTATTTGAAAGAAAAGGTGTGCGTCGATAAGCCAGCAACAATTCAAGAGCTAAAGGATGAGATAATTCGGCACATTACCGGCATAGAACCTGAATTATGCCTCAGCGTCATCGAAAATTGGACCATCGGATGGAGGTGTGCCGCCGCGGTTGCGGCGGCCATTTGGGCGATATTTTGTTCCATACATAATTGAACCATACCAATATTATCATAATAAAAAGAAATGACAGTAATTTCCTAAATAATTTCTGTTTTATTCAAAATCAACATCGGCCCTTAAAACTTAACCACCCTTTATATAAATTTTGTTTTTTCAGGGATCAAACCTTAGACCACTAACCAAACCATCACTGAACCACTGCGTTCAATTGCATTGATAAACTATTCAAATCTATATTGTTTCCTCGCATGTTCCAATGCAGAACTCGCTTGCTATTCAAAACGAATTCAGAGACGTTTGGATTACCTATACTTTCACAAACATTGCGCTCTCTTATTTTTCCATAAAGATTTTCTGTCTCCGCATTTTTTAATTCAGAAAATCAAACATTTTTTATTAACAAATAGATATTACACACTTAACACTCCAAGAAATACCTTTTCTACCCTTATAGTCTTCGCACATTTATCCTTATTATTAGTATCAACTTTTAAACTATTCAAAGAAAACGATATATATTTGGCACCATTTCAAAAGTTAATTAAATATTGTAAGCCCTATTAATAGAAAAAATATTTGTCCCTTTTTCTTTCTTAGTATGTAATCGTCGATTTTTGTTCTATCAACTGCGATTTATTATTTGTTTGCCTGGGGAGGATATTTGCTTTATTATCACAGCAGAATTAAAAGAATTAAAATATTTGCTTTTTGGGCAGGGGCGAACTCGGGTAGGGGTTTTGGGGGTTGTATCGCAAAAAGTGTAAAATATCTAATGTAAAGAGACCTGCGAGTGAAAACTCAAACATAGTTTGATCTTAGTTGTTATAATTATTAGATTGTAAACTCAGCTGGAAGGAACATGCTTTATATCCGAAGCAATATCTAAATACGGTGGAGAGGCAACTGTATCTTCGTAGTCTCTTCCAAGTCTCTTCCAAAGAGGATCTAAACTAGAGGGCCAACTCCCGTGCACCTACCCGATTTTCCCCGCAAATTTTTAATGGCAGCCCTCTCTCGCGCGCTCTTTTTTCTCCTGTCTGTTATTAATGGCCGCCGAGTGGAACTTTTCCAATAACAAACAATTTGTAAATGAATTTATAACAATAAATGTAAAAGGAATAAATGTTGAGTATGGTTTTTTAGATAGCTTTACTTGTTCTCTGTCCATCTTATGCCGTACATTTTATAAAAGCTGGCAGCACTGCAGTACAAATGGCAAAATCGGACAATAAACGTGTGCGAAAAGAGAGCGGAGAATCGTACCAACCAACTACCTTTTTTCCACCATCATTTCGTGATTTGTTGTGTCACTTTCGTATGGGATTTTTCATTCCGGAACAGTTGCGTACTACGCTTAACATGGGACTGCGACATCTGTATATAACGGGTGATTTTTTAAGAGGTGTAGAACTTTTTTAAAAAAAAAAACACAAAAAATTCGAAAAAATGAATGAAATATTTATTTGAATCGATAGTTTGAACCTTGCAATTTAATGTTTAAAGATAATTTCATGCAAATGTTGACCGCGGCTGCGTCTCAGGTAGCCCATCCGCTGAGTCCAATTTTGGCATACTCTTTCACACATGTCGGCCGGTATCTCACGAATGAATGCATAGATGTTGGCTTCCAGTGCGTCAATCGAAGCGGGCTTGTCCCTATACACATTAGCCTTGGCATACCCCCACAAAAAATAATCTAATGATGTCAAATCGCACGATCTAGGCGGCCAATTGACCGGCCCGAAACGTGAAATTAACTGTTCACCAAACTCGCCTCGCAATTGCGCCATTGTTTCGCGTGCTGTGTGGCATGTGGCACCGTCTTGTTGAAACCACATATCATGCAAGTCAAGAACTTCCATTTCGGGCAAAAAAAAGTTTGTTATCATCGCTCGGTAGCGTTCACCATTGACAGTAACGCTGCGATTCGCATCATCTTTGAAGAAATATGGCCCAATAATGCCGCCGGCCCATAAACCGCACCAAACAGTGGCTTTTTCGGGATGCATTGGTAGCTGTTGCAATGCTTCTGGCTGATCTTCACTCCAAATGCAGCAATTTTGCTTATTTACGTACCCATTCAACCAAAAATGAGCCTCATCGCTGAACACAATTTTTCGATAAAAAAGCGGATCCTCGGCCAGCTTTCCAAGAGCCCATTCACCAAAAATTCGGCGTTGTGGTAGGTCGGCTGGCTTTAGTTCTTGCACCAGCTGTATCTTAAAAGGCTTTACGCCCAAATCCTTCCGCAAAATTTTCCACGTAGTGCTGTAACAAAGGCCTAACTGCTGGGAACGGCGCCGAATCGACATTTCGCGGTCTTCTGTCACACTAGCTGATACGGCCGCAATATTTTCTTCACTACGCACAGTACGTAAACGTGTTGGTGGTTTAATGTCCAACAAAGTAAATTTGGTGCGAAATTTGGTCACAATCTTCCGAATAGACTGCTCAGAAGGTCGAGAATGCCGATCATAAAATGGAAGCAGCGCGCGATGAACATTTCGAACCGAGCACGAATTTTGATAGTTAAATTCAATAATTTGCAAGCGTTGTTCATTTGTAAGACGATCCATGGTTAAATTGCAAACCAAACTGAAGCTGTTTGACAGTGACACAAGGTACTAAACACACGTCAGCTGTCAAAACCAGTGCTGCCAAAACCAAACCAGCTAAAAAATCACCCTTTATTAGGTATATTAACTGTGATTATAGGTAGGTACGTAGGGATTCAAGAGTCGCCAACAGTGAAGCTTTGTTTATCGTCGCCTTTTTGTTGCTTCTTTAAGGGATTTGTAGATAACCGCAGCACGCAAGTATTTACCTACGCAGTCATTTATGTGCTTTCTGATGACAGGTGACAGATATTCCAAGTTCACTTTTTTGTGATTATGAGAACTTTAAGTCCGCTTTGTTAAAACCAGTACCCGCGCAGTTACCACAATAGAGGTAACCGCAATGGACATGAAGTACCATTTAAAAATATACAGCACGATACATCGCCTAGTTGATGTCAATCATTGCCTATACCCTATTTGTATAACACCCAACCACCATTAGTGTCTAAATAAGATGAACGTTTTTTTATACGACGCGTATAGGACCAGTCGCATTTTACAACAAATAACCAATAAAAATAAAATTGTGGAGAGCCATTTTTCTACGAACCTCTGTTATCTAATTTAATCACTAACGCACCAATTTTATCTTCGATTATTAGAATTTCTTCACGTAAACAAACAACCAGTTTGCTCCAGTGCCTCATCCCTTATCGCATTGTCAAATTATTACCTACCTATCCCTGAACATCTGTTATTTTCAGGTGCCTCTCGCATTGATATAGGAATGCGATCAATTTTCACTTCACTAACGACCTACTTATACCACCTTAGCGGGAGACGCTTGTTCCTTTTTCTCCTCGCACAGACGGGCCATTTCAACGAGACGGCAGCTTCTGGGTGTTGGCTTTGCACTTACAATTTAAATTACGTGCCGGTGAGCTTTCACTCGAGCACCAGATATAACCCACGGGATGGTAAAGCAGGCCTATGTATTTCCTTTTTAAATTTGTGCCTCTTTTAAATAAAACATTAGAATCACTATGACAATCACGTAGCTACCTAAATGGGGGAAAATTGAATTTACGAAATTTATGTGACAGTTGTTACTCACTTGCTTTTTAGAGATGTTTTCCATGTCTTTTACTTTGCCCTTATACCAATACCAAGCCAAACATCTATCCCTTACATTTTAAGGAAAGCGCGTGGATGTTACAAAGATGTAGGGTGCGCCGTACCATCAATTTGAATGGAAAAGTGGATTCACATTTTTATTTGAATGGCATCATTTGTTTTGTGCCAGGTGAATATATTTGAATTGAAGATGAGGAAATTGTACAGTAGATGGTGCTGGTGGCGGAGCTTTTGTCTATAAACATTGTATGGAATTGGTTGTTGTATATAATAAATGGTTGTGAAGCTTTTCAAGTGTTTCTTTAACGGTGCGATAACATCCGTCATTGAAATACTTTTTTTTGTCTCTAGCGCACTAAGCTTTACGCAAAAGTTGGGTAGAAGTGAACCAAATTTGGTTAAATTTGACTATTGTATTCGAATGCATTGTTGTAAGGGAACAGACCTACTATTTATATTTTTTTTTTTGCAGTGAAATTAGGTGGCTACACACATAATTATATAAACTATGATTCCTTTTACTTGTCGGTTATGCGATGCCACTTTTTGCGCCTTGTTTTTGGCGTTATTTGGACCACCTACTAACAACAAATCAATACAATTGTAGGGTTTTCATGAACATAGGGTCCCAGCCAACTTCATTCCTCCTAAAATTGATTAATTTGTAAATATGCCTTTTAAAAGTCGAGCCTCTCAATGAAAGAATGAAACTCTGTTGGAACCATAATGATTTCAGTGCTTAGTACAGACTTTATTTTCTTGATCGGGTATTTCGGCGCTAATGATTGAATCGTCGACCGAGTACATACAGCAACGCGCTCGTCCAGAAACATTGTACTCAACAATAAAGTCCATGATTATTTTGAGTGCTTGTTTGAAAAATCGTGCGGTGATATCATGCCGGTCGCTGGGAGTGTGCTGTGTGCCCGGGAAGAAAAAGCTGCTCTGGGGCACTACTCTGTATCTCGTTTCGAAAGTAACATTTTTCGAAAATGAACGTTTTGTACTCTCTCTCTATTTCGAAAGCTGAATGGAATGTACTACTACTCCGATTAAGAATTCCGAAAGTATTACAGAGTACCTACCAACTTAAAAACAATTTCGAATAGGCTTGACTTTCGGAACCAAATAGAGAGTAGGGCCCCTGGCCATCAATGCACCACATTATGGCATTGCACGCTGCGCATATTTGTGCATATGGCTCAGTAGATTTGTTCTTGAATCTGAATATTAGGGTATCAGACGATTAATCCGCAACATATGGAAACGTTTTTCTGACAACATATAACCCTGGTGAGATTGTAAATCGGATGATGTTCAGTCGAGTTATCTGCGCACGAACCGACACCAATTCTTTTTTTTATATATAGATACACCTTAGGAGCTTTTCCACAGACAGAACCATCGATATATTCGGTTATACCAAGACCCATATTGACCTACGGCAAGCCCACTTGCCTACTGGCCATTAAACTGTTTAGAAACAATCATCACCGACCTTAATCACAGGCCTCAACTACCATAATTATTTAGGGTACCCGTTGTTTGGTTCCATGAAAATCACCAATAATTCACCATTTTAAGAAAACGGTTTATTCGCCACTTCGGAACAAAATAAATGAAGCATATAAACGCAATAGAATATTCCTCAGCAAATTGTTGTCCCAGAGCCGTGTAGTGTAGCTGTCGAAAGTAAGTGATCTGAGGATTTTTCCGAAAGTTTTATCGGAATTTCTCCGAGTTCTTACAAATCGTTCCGTTCCGATCGGATACCTCGATAGGGGTGATTGTTTGGCCATGTCTTTTTAAACCACCTGCCCTAGCAGGGAATCATATAAACATGAAATTAGTTGCCATATACGCAGATGGATCGACAGTGGTCACGACTTCCGTGAGTTCGCAAACCAAGTACTCGTCCTCAACGGATCACTAACCTTGACACAAAAATAAAAGTTATGATTTATGGTTACAGACAAATACAGTATAATATAATAGGTATTAAGTATGTATAACATTTTGGTAGTAATTTATACATAGGTACCTACAAATAAAACGTATTTAATAATACATAAACGGAAATAAACTGATTTATGGAATAAATATCTAGGATAACAAGTTTATTTCATATATTGCACCGGGTAATACAATTTTCGTGTAGGATTGTTGATGAGCCAGCTATCGAAACCATTCCTGTGACATTGCTCCAAAGAATGCGGCTGCTCCAGACTTCTGATTTCGCGACGATGATGACTCGGCTTTGCGATTTATTTTTCGCGTTGGCGTCTGAGAACAGTAAAAGAGAAGCTATATTTTAGATAGTTACCTAGTAAACAGTTGCGTTGTTACAAAAAAACTTTCAATCAAATTGCAATTAAAACAGTAATGCGCTCTCAACTTTTCATGGTCCTTCGCTATTCGCGTTCATTTTACATGAGTATTCGGAATGTGTTACAACCCATTTAAGAGGCTTTGAGACAAACACTTAATGATGGTGCTTAAGTTCAAACAATTAGACAATCGATCCAAGGCTCTTTGTAAATTTATTTGTTTTGAGCCCAAAAATTGCTCAAATTAGACTGACCACTTGTATAAAATCGATTCCCGGAAAAGAAGGGCATTTGCTACAGAGCTATCGTATTTCCATGATATTCAAGAAAATGGAGAAGGCAAGAAATGTTGGAGACATGCTGAGTTACTGTAAGCCACTAATAATGAACGCTGGCAATCGAACAAAATAGCAAATCCGAAACCGTAGTCCTGAATATCTAGAATTTGATAGAACCTGATATTACACACTGTCATCAACTACATTTCCTCTTCATTCCTGATGGCATGACTATTATGTCAACCTTATTGAAGAACGTGTCTGTGAATGCAACTATAGAACATAGTTAAATAAGAGAATATATTAGTATCGGGATAAAATCTTGGGGAAAAGAAAAGCCACACTTCACCCGCTTTTCTAAGAACAATACATTCAAATTACCACGAATAGCAATACATTGGAAGGAATCCATATGCATTTTCTTGGGTTCAGTGTCAATTTGGAAATAACATGGTAGAATATCGCAAGATCAGGAGTTCGCAGAGTTAAGTTACTTATAGCGAGATCTGTCCGAAGTTACTTCTTCAAAATGCAAAATATGAGCTCCCCAGTAGATAGGCTTAAGGTTCCTCTCCGCTCCGGAGGATGGAAATCATAATTTTTATTGTTTGTTTGTTTGTTACTCCTCTCATTATTTCCGAGGTCGAGAGGTTGAGCCATGCCCGCATGTTTGACAGCCAAGTCATCCTTTGTCTCCCAACCGCTCGCCTTCCTTCTATCTTTCCTTGAAGTATTAGTTGCAGAAGTTTATATTTCCCATTTCTCAGAATGTGACCGAGGTATTCGAGCTTTCTTTTTTTAATTACGTAGATTAGTTCTCTTGTCGTCTCTATTCGCCTTAGTACTTCTTCGTTTGTTATCATGTCGACCCAGGAGATGCGCAGAATTCTTCGGTAAATCCACATTTCGAATGCCTCTATTTTTCTAATCGTTTTTCTGTGTAGTGTCCAAGTTTCAACTCCCTATAAGAGTACCGACCATATATAGCATTTTACTAGTCTTAACTTGGTATGTAAATTGATTAGATACTCTGCTGCATAATACCTTTTTCATTTTACAAAATACTGTCGCTTATTCTATTCTGCACTGTATTTGTTTACTAGGATTTGCTTTCTTATTGATTATCGTTCCTAAGTATTTAATGGAGTCAACTCTTTCTATGTTTTTATTGTTCACTTTTAGTTCGAAGTTTTGCACTAGATTGGCAATCAATGCTTATCATTCGACGATCAGTAGAAATAACCGCGGGGGCTTCAGTTTTTGATAACTCCTTAGATACAGGTCAAACCAACTCAGGGCACATATATCCAAAGGACAAGAGCTTAAAACAACGTGATTTCATAAGTAGCACCTACTGGCAGCCTACGAAACAACGAAGATCTCTGAATTCAACCAACAAGAACAATGAGCGGTCAGAGAACTATCTTCTACATGGGGTTTCAAAGATTCAACACTCACCCGATAGACATTAGGAACACAAGTAAATTACACGAATTTAAAGGAAAACTTATTGAATATGTTCGATCGACAGATCAAGTGTATAAATTTGTATAAGTTAAAAACTAAATTTGGAAAATTGTAAACTAAATGGCTTTTAAAGCTAAATAAAGTAAGTTCATTCATTCATTCAAAAGTGTCCAGCGCAACCTGCTCCTTCTTTGAGTTATCTGTGAACAAAACTGGCGAAAATCTGAACCGCCCTGGTACATATAAAGAGTATAGTTCTTGTGAGTTGTGCAATCGGTTTTCATAATCAATAAGTGACAAACATTTCCTATGCTTCAAGATGTATATTATGCGTGAAAGAGCCACTACTTCCAACTTGTATTTGCTAGGTTTCCGGGTATGTTAAAGTGAAAAGACACGAAGCAGCAAGCTTTCTAGATGTGGCTCACTGATGGGGTTAATTTTGGTCAGAGAACAATGGTTATGCCATAACCCGCTAACCCGTTTTAACCCGTTGCCCGCACTTGGAAGTATATAAAGCGGTACGTGTCAAGAATTCATGTAAATCTACGATTTTGCAGAAATTTAGCGGAACCGTACCGATTGGGATAGTTAAATTAAGGAGTTGAGGATACCACACCCCACCCTGGTTATATATGCTACATAAATAACCTCTGAAATTGGAACAATGTGTTAACCGAACTAACAGTTTTTGTAGACATGTGCTACTATATAACTGACGATTGGAAAAGCGCAGCAATGGATGATGAAACCAAGTAAATAGTACCTCTCCAGATCCACAAAGTCGTTTGATGGATTAAAGATGCCAAGCCTTTTTGTTTGAAAATTAATCCCGTAACTATGATACCAGATTTAACCTTCGTTCACCTAATTGAGACAGTATACCTCCATCATCAGATCCCTGTTCATTGAATCCTTCCTTAGGCTCCATTCGGTTATCCTTGCAAAATCTAAATCCGCATTTGAACGAAAATATGCCAGAGCTCACTCTTTCTCCACCCAGACAATGAGAACACAAAAAGCGCGCCTATCCCAGTGTACCACGAACAAAAGTGCATATTAGTAGCGATAAAACACAAACAGAACACTGCACATAATTTAGTGACATTGAACACAATCCACATCAATCCAACCATGCAATATTTACAAGTCAAGTGGCTTTGCAAACGCACATCAACCAGGAACATGGTCAAATATTTCTTACACAAGCATTACTTGATAGAAGTTCTACTCAAAGGACCTGATGTCCTATAAATAAATAAAAACGGAAAAAAAAGAGTTCAAGATAAGCGACAAAAATATGTACCCTCGAACATCCACTAGACGCACAAGCCTTACCTTCTCTGCTTCCGTTGTGGCCGTAGTCGATGGCTTGCTGATAACATTCGCTGATCCGGGCACTATTATCGGTAACAACGGGAACCAAATCGACGTCGATCCATTCGAGCTGAGCGTAAGTACATTGGGGTCCTTTTCCTGTTGCACAACGGCACTTAAGTTCTGCAGAAGATGCGGCATAATGACACCTAGTTCGCTGTGCATTTTCGTTACTGATTTCTTGACATTCATCGATATATGTTCGCTGAATAGCTCAAAATCGAACGGGTCGATGTATTCCTTCAAAGTAGCTATGATCGATTGAAATTCGTCTATGACGCCACGATCTTCTCTGGACGTGAACACCGTTTGAAGGAACTTCGCATCAAAGTAGAGCTGAAGAGCCGCATTCTGATTGGACGCAGTGAATTTGTCATCGGCGAGCGTTCGGTAATGCTGCAAAAGACACTGGACTAGTTGTGAGTTGAAGACTTGAAGAACTCTTTGCGGCAAAGTTTGTGGAATGACAGCGTTTAGAGTGTCTGTGATTGAGAATAGGTACTGCTGTAGGGAGATGCGTGGCTGGCAGGGTATGCGGAATGTCGACTGAACTGGGTTGTCCTGCTCGTCCTTCTGTTCGATGGTCACCGTCTCCCAGGACTGAAATGAAATCTGGTTTACACGTGCTCAACGGATGGGCGGAACCAATACTCACAGTAAAATCCTCGAGAACCGTCTCGTGTCCAATTTGAATTGACATCACTTGGTCTACTGGCTTTTCGGCGAGAACCAACTTACAAACCTGCTTCCACATCACAAAGGCTTCGTCCTCCAGCAGATTACACACTCGAGTCCAGTTCTCCAAGACTCTCTTCTCTGCAGCTGGTTGGGTGGCCCAACTAGTGGCATCATGGTACGTCTGAGATAGGCAAACTCTCAAGTTCGGACACAATTCGCCGACGGCGGAGAAGAGTCGCACGAGAAACAACAACTGTTGTAGCTGCTTATCACAATTCACGTTCTTGACATTGGTTATCAGTTCCTGAATCTGCTGCTCACTGGTCTCCTTTAGGAAGTCCACCAAAGACAACTTCTCCTCAGCTTTAGTTCCCTGCTCTTCGAGTAGAATGTTCACTTCGGAGACAACCCCACCCAATTGTTGGTTGAACTCAGAGCAAATTTGATTGATTTCATCATCGTACCCCTTAGACTTCATCAGTAGCTTCTTGATCTTCTTATCTTCACTGAGGGCGTCTTTTAGGCTGAGTGGAAGATCCATAGAACTCTCTATCCACAGTTCGTTGTTGAAGGAGTTCCTGTTTTTGAAAGCCTTTTCAATACTAGCAGATGTTTCCTCAATGGACTTCACCCAAGACTGTCGCACAATGTCGCGGATACGTTGGTTGATCAGCGGTTTGTATTGAAACTCGTAAAAGTCTAACTTCTGGGCCACGCCGAACCTCTCACAGATGTAGTTCCAACTGGGATCTTGCTTCAGTGAGGCTGAATCTTTTTTGATCTCTTGAATGATTTTCAGTGATGAAACGAGACTGAAGAGGGTTTTGAGATGCACTCCGGCTATGGTAGAGCTATCGTTCAGCCAGGTTTCGATTGTAGTCTTGACCAGTTCTTCGTTCAGCGTTAGGGAATCAAATTTGGGTCGGAAATTTCCAATGATGTCGGGTAGCATGTAAGCGAATTGAGCATCGTGTCCATCGATAAGGGCGATTGTTGGCAAAGCTGTCTCCAACTCTGCAAGCTTTTGTGAGACCATGCCTTTGTTGCCTTCTGTGGATGAGAGGTGTTATAGTGTCTGAATCTGAGGAAAAACGCTTAAGGAAAACTAAGTAATAGGACATCAATGGTTCACTTAAACAAACCGACGTTTAACTGTCAGTGTAATATCAAAACAGGGGAAGTATAACCGATGTTATTGAAGCGGAATCAATGGAGCAGTCTCCCCTAAAGCAGTACGGAGATGACGCAACTGAACAAATTTTCAAGGAACCAGATGCAAGTCATAGAAAAGGAAGTGCTTACCAAAAAAGCACTTATGCACCAGCTGGACAGTCGAGTTAAACACTCGCAGGCTGCCCAATATTCTGTCCTTGACTCGTTTGTGAGTGGTGCCTTCATTCACCATACTCGCCAAGAACGCTGCGCATCGCAATTGCACAAATGTCTTCAGAATTCCATTCAAATTGCCTTTTTCCAACAACAACAGGCTAAGCAAGCAATCAGTAGTCACTTCTGGAGATAGCTCCTCTCGCTCCAATGTCGACAGGACACTCTGCTTGATCGTCGCGTGAAACGGTTTTAAGATCTCCCACTGTTTCTTGGCCACCGGAAAGTACTGCATCAGTGTATTATTTACATCCAATTGCAAGCCAGTGCTAATGTGTCGGCTAAAAATGAAGAGTTCTGTCGCCAGGTAAAATCTTTCATTGTCAATGTGACTCCATATCATTTCCGGCAGAGTGGTGAGCAACTTAATCTGTACCACAGTACTAAAGTAGTTGTTCAGCTGTTTGTTGGCTGATCGTGTTTTGATCGCATCGGTCTCAGTTTTAAAGCCAATCAATTGTTTTTCATTGAGACTTCGACAATTCGTTGTGATACTGTCCACCTGGGTGCAGAGTTCACTGGATGATTCACGCATAGTGGCAATTGTGTCAGCGGCTTTCAATAGATCTCTATATCGTTCACTGAAAAGAGAATTAACGTTCTGGCCGTGCTTCTAAGTGGCATACGACATCAACTTACCCAACCATGGTGCGGAGTTCCTCGCGTTTCTTCTCGACTTCAGCTTGAATTTTCTTCTGAATAATGTCGATTTCGGCGACACTGTGCTGTTCGAACAGTGTGTCGACATTTAGATTTGCTAAATTCGCGGACGACATTGTTTGCGTTTTAATAGTTCTAGGTTTTTTATTGTGATTTTTTTTCTGTACTCTGTGGGGACGATTTGAACTTGAGCAAAAAACTAATGAAAACAAAACAAAAATCGTACACGTCTAATGACAGACGTCAGTCAGAGAGCTGTTGAAAATAAATTCCAAAGCGAGCAACGATAGGGGCGACATCTTGCAAGTGGAAGTGAATAATAATTGAGGTTCGTGGATATGCTTGACAAAAAGCGTGGCTACACAATCATTCGCATGAATGTCATCTTAGTCCATTCAAATCAGTTGTAGGGCCCAGTCATTGTTTTTGAGGGAGTAGAAAATAGGGCGATGATAATGCCCCAATAACTAGGAAAAGTGGGACGCTGTCTGCTGCATTTATTGCTTTAACCGCAATCAGATGCCTGGCAAAAGTATCCTATCAAATTGATGTTGGTAATAACATTTAAATATTCATTCCTTAAGCATTAAAATTAAATTAGCAGTTTAAAGGAGATTTGCATAATATTTCACAACAATCCGTTAGCAATTGCATAAAAAAATTCGCAGTTATTATAATTATGTGAAAGGGGTTATTGTAGTGCGACCTTTGGTCTATTGTACCCCCTGCTTACGCCTCAGAGAGGTATGTTCCCTCATAAGAGTTCCCTCACGAGAACGATTCCTTTCGGAACCATTTTAGAGGTTCTTGGACTCTTCTTTCTCCTTGGCGGAAGAAATCTGTCCTATAGCACTCTCTCCAGTCCAGTTTCCTTTAAGAATCTAAGGATGAGAGCTGGCTCCAGTGACAGTATTTCCTCATCAGATAGTTGGTACCTGCCCAAGTACTTCAATCTTTTGTGGGTCAGTGCCCCACAAGATCCCAGCAAGTGTTCTGGGATTTCTCTGGACTCATCGCAGAATCAGCAGAGACCTTCTTCAGATATACCCAGTTTCCTAAGGTGTTCCTTGAGTCTACAGTGCCTCGTTAGGAAGCCCGTTAGGATACGGAGGTTATTTTTGCTCATGCCGATGCAAGCTTGGAATCTTTTCTGGTTGTATTGCCCAAGAAGTTTCTTAGGCTGCCTCATGCCCTGAGTGCTATGCCAAGTTCTTGCCCTGTTTTCTTTCTCTAGTTTCCTAAATTCTTCTTTGAGGGTGTGATCCCCTATTCCGCAGAATGGTTCAGGACGACCTATGAAAGTTTCTGATGCTCCCTTTCTTGCTAGGGAGTCGGCCATTTCATTCCTCTCTATTCCTACGTGGCCAAGCACCCAGCAGAGGGTTATTTTGTTTCTCCTACCAAGCATTCCCATACAAGTTTGGATTTTTTTTTAGTTTTGTTTGGGGGTTCGCTGGAAGGAAAAATCATCGAAAGACATTGCAGAGCAAGTACGCGAGGGATGCTTCTGCAATAGTGAGGGACTCGAACAACCTCTAAAAAACCTCCCGGGAGGAACTGACTGTCTGTCGTCAGCTATATCACAGTTGACTTTGTTTCTGTCGAGGTTTATTTGGACACATCTGTCTATCGCATAGTTTTCAGCCTGAAAGATGCTGGTACTTTTTCCCATTGATTCAGAATATTTGGTTCCAGGCCCAAAAACTCCCGCTCCAATTCCCTCGTCAGTTCTCGACCCATCTGTGTACCACTTTGTTGTGTGATTGCTCAGTCTGTGAATTGTGGATTCATTGCTCCAATTCTTTTTATTGCTCAGCAGCTTCTTTTGGAAATCAAATCTTTTGATGATGTCGTCTCTAGGAAAGGCTTTTTTTGAGTAGTACATCAAACTGCCTCAGTGTGATGCACTTTCCTCTTCCTATTCCCTCCTTGGCCATTCTTAGGATCGTTTTACTTGCACATTCCTCAACCACGAGGTGCAATGGAGTTAGTTCCAATAACACCTCCATAGCTGCTGCGGTTGGACAAGTTCTCATGGCTCCTGTAAAACAGAGGCATGCCAGTCTTTGCACTTTATTTAGTGTCTTCCTTGTGGTGGATAGACTGATTCTTTTTACCCATATAATCGCTCCATATGTGATCATTGGTCTCACAATAGCGATATACATCCATCTGAGGATAGTCGGGCTACATCCCCAGGATTTGCCAGCTAAGCTCCTGCAAATCATTAAGGCCCGCGTTGCTTTCCTGGTTATCTCCTCTGTGTGTTTTTTCCAGACGAGTTTGCTGTCCAGGTTTAGTCCCAGATGTTTAACTTCATTGACCGATGTCAGTGTTGTACCCGATAACCTTATCGGCCTCAGTCGTTCAAGTTTTCTTTTCCTCGTGAATGGTACTATTGTTGTTTTTGCCGGATTTAGGCTAAGCCCAGCCGTTACACACCAATCTCGAGTTATTTCGAGCCCCCTTTGTATAATGTCACATAGGGTTCCCTCATATTTACCCCTGGCAATAATTACTATGTCATCAGCATATGCTTGACATTTAATGCCCTGGTTCGTCAATTTCTCAAGCAACTCGTCCACTACAAGACTCCACATTAGGGGGGATAAAACTCCTCCTTGCGGACAGGCTCTTGCTGTGTTAACCTTGATAATACCTTCTGATGTGCGAGTCTCTGCTGATCCTGTGCTCAATAGTTCGTACATCCACCTCGATACTGTGCTATTTACTCCTTTTTTATCAAGAGCTCGTACAATTGCATCATGCGATGTGTTATCGAATGCTCCCTCGATGTCCAAGAAGGCACACAATACTGTCTCTTTCGCTTCAAGAGCGTTTTCAATAATGATTCGCGGATATGAAAAGAATCTTCAATTTACTTACGCCTGCAAGATATGGAACTTTATGGAGGTGTTCTATTGGGTGATGGTGGATATCCTTATTCCAACATTTTGTTGACTTTCTTCGGATTATCTGGCGCTTCATCTGAATCCGAACAGAGGTACAATCGAGCCCATATAAGAACACGAAACAAGATAGAAAGCAGAGACAATAGTTTGTTTTGACAGTCTGCCACTCGACTTCTGTCAAAAGAAATTCACCACTTTTTTTTTTGAAGCTCACACGGATTCTAAATTGACATAACACCGATATGAAAACAAAATGGCGAATTTGAAAAAAAAAAAAACTGAGGGGGCCAGCAGCAAGAGGATTGCGAATTGGGGGTCTCAGTATTGTCTCTGATCTATGTTTTTTTTTTTTATCTAAATTTGGGGAGTTATCTCGTGAATCGTGTCCTTAGGTCCCGATTCTGGGCCAAATATCCGGGTTTACTGGTGAATAAATACTTAGCTTGGCTACCTACTACAAAAAGTCGATGAACAATTGTGATCTAAAAAATATTTCAGGTAAAGTTCGAAATAATCGGTCGCGAAGATAATAAGTTCAAAGTAACACAGTGAATTGAGTAATTGGTTTGAATAGTTTGAGAATTGTCTTAAGTGAATTATTAAAATAATCGATATAAGTGTAATAAAAGTGATTATATATTTGAAAAGTTCAACAGAATCTTGTTTTATCTTTTCGAATCCCGGCTTGAATGTAGCTTAATTTGTCAATTGGGGTCAAAAATTGAATGCCCTATCCAAACAGTAAAATTGAGAGGCTGCCTGTCAAAAAATACGAAAAAGATGGCAATAAAGGAATAAAGCCCACTATTGAAAATAAATTCTTTGACTCCTTAACTATCAGATGGTACATTTTTACTGTCAATACAAACAATAGTTTTCGAGTTTAAAGGTAAGTATCCTGCTCGCGCTAAATTTTAGCGTCCCTAGTCTCCACTCCGCTTCTCCATAAACAAAGATAAATGGTCGCTAAATGATAGATGGGACAAAAACCATATGTTCATGACAGATGTCGGTAAACATCATTTTAATTATACACGTAAAAAGAAATTCAAACTTCAAAGACATAGCAATATTTAAATATTTGCAAAACAATGGATATAAATAGAATTGAAGATGATGTTATAATTGCTGTAGCAGCTGAAATAATTGCTATAGTAGCAAGTAGAAGACGACACTTAACTTCGCGTCGCGTAAATCCAATCAATCAACCAAAATCAATATTGCAGTGGGATTTGTCCTGCAAGTTCCATATAAATATTTGGTCGTTCCTCCACAAGCCCCGCAATTTTTTTTTTTTTTTTTCATCGCATGAAAAGGGTATTTTGGTTTTGCGTCTTCTTTTACTTATACCGCTAATTTTTTGTGCGGTTTCCTCCAAAAAAATCTATATATTGACTACACAAGGCTTGGGAAATAGAAATAAATAAATAGTTTGAGATAATAAATTCACCCGGCAGCAACAACACAACACAAACTTTTTCTTCTGTCAGATTTAATGTACCAGACATTTATTTCGCGAGCTAAATGAGTGGAGACTTGTCATCGGCCCATCTATATGAAGTTAAGAATTTAGCGAGCGAACAGGATACCTACTGCTTTGCTAAATTGTCTCGCTAAATTTTATCTTTGTAGACATTTTTGTATGGGAGATAAAATTTAGCGCGAGCAGGATACCTAGCTTAAATGCGAAAATGTATTCCTTGGTTTCACTATCATTGGATTTTCTATAGTAATGCTTCCGTATAATGGTAGATAGCTACTAAGCAACAACCGTGAAACCACCACCCTTGAATTCCCGAACCAGCAAGTCCTGTCTACAAGTATCTAATGAAATTACATCACAAAATTCTTATGTCCCTTTCAATATTTCACTCACTTCAGCAAACAAGCAAATACTGGCTGCCGTTCTGCCCCCATGATAAATAAACTCGTTTGACTTCTTGTCATAATTTTAATTAAAAACGACCACAAAGTCTCTTTGTTTAGCGCGGTAATATTTTCTTTTCACAAAGATCGAAGGAACTATACATCCTTTTTACAAAGTGAAAAGAACACGTTACACCGTGCTTTGTCATTTCTAATCTGCTTACTTAATCATATGCATATACGCTCCCACCCGCAGCAGCTTTTATCCCAAGTATCCCGCAAAAGGATAACATGTGGATGTACAAACAGGAAAAGCCGATGTGATGGAAGCAGTTAGCGTGCTCCTTTATAGTCTTTTCATTGTTTGTGGAAAATTAATAAAAACTGAAGGTCCTTTGGCAAAGCCACACATAGTGTTCTCATGCAATGGTATCGCAAAAGACCGAGGAGTTGTTCGGGGAGCTATATTATTAGCTTTTCGCATTGTGCTTGAGCAAGAGATCAAAGGCTTGTTTACCGTATAATACAGTTGATGTGCTCTGCTAAATAAAGGACGTTAGAGATAATAGAAATGGTTATTAAAGTTTCTTTAAGGTGTAACCGCTTCTCTGTTCAAACAAGTCTTGACCTTCTGTCTTGAGCCAAATGAATCGATAATCGAATTATAAGGATCTCATCTCCGAAAATCTTGTAAATCCCTCAGACATGATTAATCATACGAAACAAGCTCTCGTTACCGTAGATTCATGAGCTTTGCCGAGGAGGGTCAATCCGAGTCCAATGACCATCAAATTTAACTAAACGAATGAAAACGATGAAAACGACGAAAAAAACAAGCAAATCCAAGCACAGCGAACATCCTTCAACAGTATACAAGCATCATAAAAGCAAAAATGATAATTCCAACCCCGTAACGCTCAATAAAAATAAAGAAATCCCCCTCTGACATGTGAAATGTAAAATAGCATCACCCTTCGCAACCTTGTTGGGGTGCGGTGTCCCTTACGGACATTTTAAAACTAAATGCAATATTCCAACAGTTCCGAAGGAACGTCATAAAACGCGTCCTTTCGTGGCGGGCTTTAGAGAAGACAATTTAATAATACGGATCATAAAATAAGTTACTTCCTTTTTTATCCTGTAAGCTCTCGGTAAGCGTATATTCTCTTACTCCATATGTGGAAGAGTGGGTGGGCAAACGCTAAACAACCATTGCGGTAGGATAAGGCGATATAAATGCAAAAGGGCAGGATTTTTATTGAAGAAAACATTTTTAAATTCCACTGAAAATTCCTAAATTTATTCCACATGCTCTGGGGCGTTCTTTGCGGTACTGGACTTCTTCATTTCCTTCCGAACTTTATGTCCCTTGAAACTTGCCTGGAAAAAAGTGTTTTATATGCAAGTTGCTATAGAGTGGGTCGACTGACTTGAATCGTTATTGCTGCCTTAGTCATGTCTTCTAAGTTGCCGGCGCTGGGAAGTTCTTCAAGGAGTTCCTTGTCATCTAGGGATGCTTTCAATGGTTCTTGAGATGCTTCTTTTAAGAAATGACCTTCGTTCGACCCAAGAGGCGACTTAATCGGGGGTGCCATCTACAAAAGAGAAATATTGTGAGTTGACTTTTATTGTGTCGCAGCAGTACACTAAAGCATTTAAAAATCCAATTCAAAAAATTGAAAGCAGCCATATTCTTTTTAAAAAAAATTAACCGGCCTCTAGGCTTAGCCCTGGTCCACCCGGACTATAGCGCCTTTTACACCTAAGGACGACTGCTAGTTCCGAGCTTTATGTGACATCCTACTGAGCTTTATCTGACTATTTCATTCATTCTGGGTAAAATATTGAGCTTGCGGTCTCAAAACACATCCTGCTTGACCAATCCCACTTAGGTCCTTCAATCGCTCGGCTCATATGTAAAACTGAGATATTCAAACTTCGCAAACGCAAACAAAATAGACTACCTTTTAAGGCTCCTGGTTCTGAACCAGGAAAGTCTTTCGGCCTTTCTTAAAAAAGTTATACCCCACATATATAGATTCACACCATATTAACAGAAATATATAGCTCACCTTTTTGCGGACTTGAAAGCCTTTATAGGTCGCCTAGGAAAATTAAAAACAATTAAACTCCATTTTGTGTTTCAAAACCAGTAACTTACTTGAATCTTAACAGCAGCTTTAGCCAACTCTTCCTGGTCATCCGCATACAAGTTGTCATCGGTAACCTCAAGTGATTCCAAAGAAGTGACCATGGATTCAGCCTGTAAATTAAATCGGTCAATGAATTTAATAAGACAAGGATAACATTACTTAACCAACCCTTATTGTCGTCAAATTTGGATTCTTTTGCAGGCATTTACGCGATCGGTAGCCGCGGTAGACTTTCTGTTTAAAATTGAAATGAAAGATTGTAAATTGGCCCTTACCAATAAACATTTTTAGCTTCGACTCTAAATTTCAGTAGTTCACAGAAGCTATCTTTTCCATATTAATTTGGCAATTGTAAGCTTCCCTAAATTTAAAGTCAGGACTAAAATTGTTTATTAGTAGGTACGGCGCAATGATTATAGCATACCTACAAAAGGTTAGACTACAATCGAACTGTTATAACTATGCCCTTCGTTGATGCTCCCTAATGTTTTAATAACACGAAAGCTCTACATTATATTTATTTTGCTTGATATTACTGTGCTATTAATAGGCCACACGTTTTTTGTTTTGTCGTACCAAACAATTTGTTGACGTCAGCTTGGAAGCTAGAACTCACTGCTGCAGAAACACTTAATTTGAGTCACAATAGAGAGCAAAAGTTGACTTTTATTTAATTGTTTGTTTAATTTCTATGAAATGCTTGATGGGACTTAGAGTTAACTATGAAAAGGGGGAGAGGTATTTTTTTTTGTTGCTGCTTATTTCAAGGGCCATTGAGTAGATATAGTTAATTATACAGGGTCCGCCAAATAACTTTTTTTTTTTTGAAAATGCTATAAAAACAAACTACTGAATATTTTCTCAAATTTTTATTCGAAAGTACATTCCTTCCGGTTAATAATGGAAAATAATTTCATACAAATGGCTGCCTCGGCTGGCCATGCAGTAGGCTACACGATCGGTCCAATTTTAAGCACATTATCGATTGTGTGCAGCTGTATTTCACCAATGGCTTCACGAATATTGTCCTTTAAAGCGTCAATTGTCTCTGGTTTGTCGGCGTAACACTTATCTTTTACGACACCCCACAAATAATAGTCCAACGGTGTCAAATCGCAGCTCTGAGGTAGCCAAACGACATCAGCTCTGCGGCTGATAATGCGATCTTCAAAAACAGGGCGCAAAACATCGAGTGTAGCTTCGGCTGTGTGGCACGTAGGGCCGTCCTGTTGAAACCAAATCTTGCCAATATCCTCCTCTTCAATTTTTGTGAACAAAAATTCGTTCAACATGGCCCGATAACGATTGCCATTGACTGTAAGGGCCACTCCTTGCTCATTTTCGAAGAAAAATGGCCCAATTATGCTTCACTCACACTTTCTGCCACAGCAGCAATTTTCTCGGGTGTACGCACTGTTTTTGGCTTTTCACGCTTTGGTTTATCGATGAGGATGCCAGTTTCTTTCACTTTTTTCACAAGATAACGAATCCAGCGTTGTTCAAGCGTATACACAACCATATTCGTTCAGCGGAAGGATACAACTAATTATCTGTCAAATCAGACATGAGCTAAGTGTTACCATTCGCGAAATAAGCACTAGTTGAAAAAAAAAAGTTAGATGGCGGACCTTTTAGTTCTCAAATGTGTTTTATAAGAATGCTAGCCGATCTTTTATGTTTAATTTTTTTTTTCTACTGATATTTAATTAAATAAATGGGGTGTCAACTATTGTATTAGTATTATTGTTCAATTCCTTTTATTGACATCATGGTGTAAACAATAGCCTTCTATGGGAATACAAAAGTTGACACCGTGTCTATAATTATGCTGTTGAAGAGTGTCAATTATATTTTTTTTCTGCAAATAAATATTTAGTTGAAAAAAATGCCAAAAGCAGCCACAAATACCGTGAAAATTACCTCCAAAAGGCTCTTGAAAGTGTCAGGACGCAAGCTATGTACAAAAAGGCAGCGGCCAAATTTTATGGGATCCCTCGAACAACGCTTGTATTTCGATTGAGCGAAAAATTTGTCAAAACAAGACCAGGTGCTAGGACAGCTTTAACTGACAAACGGGACCATACATTTGGGCCAGAAAACATGGCGGCCAATGGTTGGTTTAAGGCGTTTGAAATCGACACCCTTCCATTTTACTAAGAACACCAGACCCGATTACATCGTCAAGTGCAACAGTGGGATCTTCGGACACAAGATCGTGGCTTGTTAAGATTAAGGATCTCCTGAAGGAGAAGGATTGGTGTTACATTCTAGAAGACGGTAGCAGGATTTTAAACGCTGATGAAACCAACTTCTTACTGTGTCCTAAAACCAAAAATGTGTTGGCAGCAAAAGCTGCTCGTAATGTATAAGAGATTGATAGAGGACTGGCGAAATCGAACCTATCAGTTATACTCAACCCTGGGGAGTTTGGTTCCACCCATGGTTATATATCCATACAAGAGAATACCAGATGATATTCGAAACTCATTACCTAAGCGCCTAAATTAATTAATTTTTTAAAGTAAAAAGCAATTATAAGACTTACGAACAATGTGATTATTTTAGTTTTGTTTTAACTTATTTAGTTAACTATTAACTTATTTTCAGTTTGTTTTATGTTAAGCATACACAAATGAATGTGATTTTTTTTTTCATAACTAATTTTATCGATATAATTTCTTAAATTATTTAACTTATTCACTTGATTTAAAACACCTACCGACTCACGAACTGATAGCTAGCTAAATGATTCCTTGAGTTATAACTATAACTAGCTAATAATTTTTTTATCTTTTTTTCCTGTCGTGTAAATCTTTTGAAGATGTGCCAATAGCTGTATCATTACATTGTGGCAATAGCTGCGTATAAATGTCAAAGTGTCAATTAATATACAATTTTAGATGCCCTTTGAAATATTGTGATTAAACTAAATTTTGTAAATTTTCCTAAATTTATATAATAACTAAATGAATTCTAATAATACAACATGTTTCGAAATCCCAAGAGTTTTCAAAGTACTCCTGTCAATAATTCGTTACGGCGATTTAAAGAAAAAAAAATGCGTACAATTGTCAATAACTGTATGGGTTACGCTAGTACGTTGTTTTTATTTTTATTTTAATAGGTAGGTAGGTTAGAACCGATGCTATATAAAAGGAACGGTTCTGGGTTGTTCATCCGATATTGCAGTATAAACCTATCCACTGTCCATTGTCGCAAGCTCTGGTTGGATAGGTATAGTTAAAAGCGCCCACTGTACTATTTTATAAGCTCTTACACTTTTTTGAGTAAAATGCAATGTTTAGCAGGAGTTTCTGTTTTCTGATCTGTTAGGGCATTTGGGGCATTGAGATTATTACCAAAATATACTGTAGATATGTGAAAATAGATCGGGAAACATAATTAATTAAAAAAAAACTTAGTAGAGAATCTTATTTAGAATAATGATATTATTATCTTTGACATGTGTATATTTTGATCAAAATCGTTAGAGCGGTTTTTGTAAAACTAGGCAGCTGCTTAATTATCTATCTGAAAAGTGAGTATAAGATATTGTTCGGGATGTAAGTACTACTTGGTTTTTAAAATTTTATCCAAATCGAAAGTGGGGTTTTCGAGATATGAGTCTGAAATAAGCGTTTTCGGTGATTCAATTTGAAAATGAAGGACGCAATAATTTTGTAAGGTTCGTGTGTTTTTTGGTCAAAAACCAGCCGTTTCTGCTGTAGGTCTCAGGAGCATACGGGCAGACAGACAGACGGACAGACTTTTGTTACCCACTTTATTGATTTCCTCTATCATCGTAATGTCAAAATTGATTAGCATCTCGAGTTCGAAATTTTGTACGAATAGAATATCATTTCTTACAACGTAATCGACAAATTTAAAAAATAACTATCGATATATATTGGTACAGGGAAACATCCCCATTTTGCCTCTTATGAATTGTACCGGATTAAGAATATCTAAACCTACCTTATAATCTAAAAAAAGAAAGAGCTAATTAAATATGAAAACCCTTATTAAAATGATAAAACCTTCTCAAACGGAACTGAAGGCTCAAACTAAAAGCATTTGTCGATTTTTGTTTGATTGGTCATGAATAAGAAGTTAGAGTTCCCTATTACTCTGGGTTTCTAACCCCATTGCGTCTTTGGAGATTTTCACCTTCAATAAAAAAAAAGATAATAACTGAACAAGACTAATAACCACACTTTAAAGAATAACAAAACGCAATTGTAGTACTAGTTATTAGGTGGTGTGGTGAATACATTGGGGCTTACTAAAAATAGTTGTTAACATCCATCTTGAATATTTCGTAAGTCACAATTGATAACTTTATATGAAAAAGTTTGCATTTGTAAGTTTGTAAAATTTAACAGACACCACAATTCATTACAACTTAAAGAATGTTCAGCAAACGCTTATCCGACTCTTCGGTTCATGTAATAGGCGCCAGGAATTAAGCTATTTTATTTAATTCCCCCCTCTAGACCTAAAGTTGTACCTGTATCTTAATGGCAGATTCATTCAACTCCTGAAGTTCCTTACTGGAGACAACATATTTTTCAGCTTCCACATACAGCCCCTCAGTATCTAAAGTTCCCTATAAAGTCAATAATTGCATATTTCTTTATCTGCATCTAAAATTTACAAATATTTACCCCAACAGCAGCTAAATAAGTCTTAACAAACTTCTTATAAGCCCACTGTATCGCTGGCCTTGATTTCAAGATTTCAACTTTAGTTAGATCGCATTTCCGCATCAACTCATCCAGCATGTCGTCCGCGTGAAAGGTTATCAATCGTGGATCCTCTTTGTCATAAACTTCATCAGTTTTGAGAATCGCATCTTCGATAACTTCCATTGCAACTGAGGGATTCGAAAGGTTAGCACGTCAAAATACTTCGTGTAATCAGTTTACTTTTGGACTTCTCTCTGGTGTTAAGCATAGCTTCTAGGTAGTCCGCAATAAACTTGTAAGTGCAGTCAATCGATGGTTGGCAACGAAGAACTTCTCGCGATATATCAGCCATTAGTTCTTGAAGACCTTCGGGCATTGGTAGGACATGACCCTTAGACTGTTGGCGGTGTTGGAGAAAGTTCATTTTTTTGAAATTTATTTATTTGTCTGTATTGACTGATTGAAAACAAATTCGGAGCGTAGTTGGAAATAATTTCCTTAGTACATAAACCTGTAAAAGTCTAATTTTCACTAGTTTTCGGGGCAGGCAATAAAGCCTATTCTTGGCGAAATGGCAAACGTAGGTCTACTCACGATAAAGTGACAAACTGCAATAAGCCACATGTCGAATTGAATGTTGCCAAAAAGAGGTCCAGCTCGAAAGACAAATCTCTACAAAAAAGAATGTACATAGTCTTTAATCTTTGACTAGTTTTCGAGCAGCTGGGGCTGGGTAAAGTTGCAAAGATAAGTCTACTCACGGTGAAATATTAATGGAATACGAGCACAAGACAGCCAGCAGCTGTCAGATTTGTAATAGCTAATAGAAACATGAAAACATTGGTGCCAAAAACAAAAACACGTAACAACACCTTCTCCATAAATCTGTGAGCCAATTATGTGTCTATCTCGTAACTGGCAAGAAAGTAAATGCTCGAGCAACTGTCCAAAGTTTATACAGTTTCGTAAATTTTATTAACACTATTTAAGCCAGAGATATCTACCTAACAGTGAAGAACAATCCAGATGCAAATAACTATCGAACAATAATTGACTCATTTAGCAATCTCCTCCTTAATCCAATCAACAAATACCGACACTCGAGTGAAAACCCCTGGAAACCCTAAACGGAAATTTCTGACTCCATACGATAGTACTCCGATTTGCATGGTTTGTTGTGTGTTCACCAACGGTCCACCCGAATCTCCCTAGAAACAGAAATTTTTACAAATATGTCCCAAGCCACACACCCTACTCACCAAATACACTAAATTGAAGCCCTCTCCGATCGCACAGATATCAGTCGACGTTAGGTCTGGATACGCGTCCGACTGACACTTCGCATTCGACAATGTCAAGAAATTGCCCTTTTGTAAGATCTTGGGAAAGCCATACTCCGTCAGACCCCATCCAGTGAATATGGCCTGCGTATTACCGGGAACCGTTTGGGTGTCTTCAAAACCAATCTTACCCACTGTTCTCCTACTGAATCTAAAGCTGGGTGAGACCTTGACTACTGCTATGTCACTGCCATTGAAGACGCTAAACTTTGGATGGGTTTTGAAAACTACAACCCTATGATGGTAGCCACTAGTTTTCAGATTATTAGTCCCGGCAAGTATGCGAAGCTTGTTGATTTTATCTACAGAGCAGTGGGCCGCAGTGAGGACGTAGTTTGAGGAAATAATTGAGCCACCGCAGATGTGGTACCATTTTCGAATTGGGTTCACGTATAACTGCAGTGAAACTTGATAAGGGGTTGGATCAATAGCGTCTTCGCCGAACACTATGTGGTGCACTAGGTTGTTTTTACCATCTAAGGGAATACTGAATTCAGTTGGGACTAAAGTATATTATGTTCACTGTGTCGACTCACCAGCTAGACTTGAACTTACAAGCGCGACTAGAACTGCGAAGGCGATTGAACACATTACTGTCGTTTTTGAAAAGGGGAAACACCCGCTTTTTATTGTGATTTTGTGGAATGTGGGGCATTTTGATTGAGGAATTTCCTACCTTGAAAATGACCTCTATGGAATTTGACGTCTCAGCAACATACGTTTTTAATTTGTTTTTGAAGAGAAGGGGAAGTAAACCAACTAAAACAGAAACGTGCTGGGCCATTGACGCTTTGCTGTATTTTAAATAATTTTATGATGAAAGTTGACTCCCAAATGTCTTTGGGAAAGCCTAGCATGACTCAACTGAAAAGCGCTATTTCCATTTGAAATCTGGCATACGGCATACCGGGAATTGTTGCATTCGTTGATGTGGCACACATTCAAATGCTTAGACCGAGGATCAATGAACATTTATTTTTCATTCGGAAATTGAAGCACAGCATAAATGCAATATGGTGGTAACTTCACTTTAAAATCTAGTTCTTGATTTCTTTTAAATACAACCGATGTAAATAGGTAAAATGAATACTGTTAAAAATAACACACTTTCTCTGTTGTTAAGAATCAAGTTTCTAGATAAATATCAATCGAGTTAGTTTGTTTTTTACAACCAAGAAAAATTGATAAAAGATTATTTTTAACCGAGTTTCGTTGAACAAGTTTTTAATCTCTGCAGCATCACTTGCTAGTTTTTAACCGAAAGTTGGTTGATTTTAAATAAGCGATTCTGCGTGAGGGGGTAACCAACACGAAAACATCTTTTGACAGCCAAATGATTATCCAATATTGAAGCTATGCGAACGCTTAAGTCGAAGTGAGTTGATCGGCAACTGTTGTTGGTACACGTCCAAAATCATAAAAAATCATTGCAGGGAAATGTTCACAACTCAATTCCATTTTTTGACCAAGATAAATGTTTAAAGCTACTGTTAACAACACAAATACCAGTCGCATGATAAAACGTTCTGAGTACGGTTACCATTAAAAATGTCAAACTTTACGATGACAATGCCAAATTTGACATATTCACTGTGGTGTTACCCAATATCTCAAGACTTAAGTGGAAACCTACGCAAAATTCCGTGGAAAGCTCGTCGTGTCAAAAACGAGAGAAAAGATGTTTCGAAAAACACATCAAAAACTCATCAAAACGTGTCGCGTCGAAAACGTCTCAAGAAACGCATGAAAAAACGTCTCAAAAAAGCGTCAAAAATCAAAAGGAGCTCCTGCTCCGAGGATGATTGTCATTCAAGCATGACACCTATCTTATTGTTTCTCACTGTTCCGCTGATCCCCTTCAGGTGTAAAACTTAGATCCTATTCCATGCATCTATAAAAAATAACTCAATTCACAGCGAATCCATTCCAGCTTCCAATCTGCTCATCATCCATGGCATCGCTTGCACAATCCACATCGCGCCGGTCATCGGCTATATGCAAATTGGCCTAATACATCGCTGCCTACGAAGAGCAACTTGATTGGCAAAACGAGCTCCGAGAGGCCAAACACCAGATCCTTATCCCATCACGAAGCAATTAAATGTGCATATTTCTTATTTCAACACAAAGTCAAGATAGTGGAGATGGAGACTTTATTCCGAAATCAGGACTCTACAGGAAGTCGCAATGTGCGGTGATAAAACTGAAGTTCCCTGCCCCAGCGGCAATTCCATCAACAATCACCGAATTATTTTCGGTTGTCCGTGCGCTGACCACACACAGTTCCACTGAAGCCGACTGTCATCACAAGAAGTGATCTTTGGGGATGATAACACGCGGGATATTATTTATGGCAGCGGTAGAGAACAAGGACATTTCCCTGCTACCTGCGCGCAACCGTCCGTCTTCATGATTTAGTTCTTCTTAAAGACTTAATAAGCGACTGTCATCATAATTGTCATCTACTCTCCGGTAACGATGTTGAACGTCATTTGTGAATGGCAGCGCACAGGGACTGATGAAGAGTTATGTGCAAGAATAAAACAGAAATATACGCCGCTGGTGTTGTCGTTATGAAGACATTGGTTATGGCTGGTTCGCGAGACTGAATCTGCGAAAGCGAGGATTTCTGTTGAAAATTCCCGCGTACTTTTCGTATCCGATTTGGCAATCTGCGAAGGAACGAAAACGAACAAAAACCCTTAACACACACAGAGACACACTGTTGGCGAAACAATTTCCCGCAACAATTTTATTGTTATGATTTCGAGAAATTTCACCAAACGTAACACACACAGGGGGCGACGCGACGATGCGGACGAGAACAGGATCATGCTGTGACGCTGATGGCGTTGATGGAATCCAATGCGGCGGTTCCTTATGGAAAATGACTTGCCAAACATATTAATTCACAGATTGGCGAGGGAGAGAAAAGGAGGAGGCGGTAGACAATGGAAAATGTGGAACCTATTGGTTTATGCGCGCGATCATCAGATGCCGACCGAGGAATATTATGCGGGTTAGGCAGGCAGCAGGCGGCAATTTTTGTAGTTGTTTACCCCGAATCGTTGTGTGTTGCCGTCGCTCGCTGGCGCGGTGACTTGGTTTGGTATGTATGTGTTTCCTGACCGATTTTTATCGGACATGCAGAGTAGACTCTGGTGGAGTGTGTTTTTATTGTTTTCGAGTGACCACAGGTCAGGACGGATCAAGTCGTGTGTAATATTTGTCAGATGAGATGAACTTGATTTGGGAATGAATTGAATGACAAAACATTTTGATTAGGAATCGAAGGTTTAATGGAGACGGGAATTCGATGTAGGTATACATTGTAACGGGGAGTCGAGAATAATATTGATTAACAAAGCAAGCTGCGTAGAAACTTAAGGACGAAAATTACTGCGTTTTATAACTTTCTTCTTAAGGGATCTTTTAATGAGGCGACGTCTTAAAGCTAAAGATAAAGTTTGTACAGGAAACTGTAGACAAGTTTTTTTTTGTGTGAATATTTTTTCAATGCATGCATCTCTTGAAAAAGGCAAACTTATAAAGCTTCAACAGATCATTTTTGTTGGTTGCAGTGCCCTGAAAATGGTTCACGCCACCGTTGCCAACATATGGTACATTTGGAACAAAGTCTTTGGCCTTTTTCCTTACCAACAATTTCTCTGGTCCAAAACTTAGTTTATAAACTATAAAATAGACTAACTAGCATTGCGAGCAAACATTTTTCAGGTTAAGTTTTTTTTTGTTGTTTTTCATAAGAAATTGCTTTTAAATCGAATAATTTGTGTGAAAAATTGAAAAATTAAATCTTTCTCCCAATATTGATTTCTGCGTTCTATTCTTTCGGCATATTTGGCCGAAGTTATGTTTAAAGTTGGTAACCGTGTTGTCACCAGAAACTACTATCTTCAGACGCTGTACTAGCTTCCAATGCTGGCACCTTAAAGATATTTAACAGCTCTGTATATGGGTATTACAGTCTTTTGAAATACTTAGCGAGTTAACAATGTGAGCTTTCTAGCTTTCTGGAGAAAATGGATCAGATGTTTAGATACAGCAGATCTCTTAAGAAACAATAAATTACAAAAACTTAACTTGTGACTACCTGCACAAATTTTGAATTTGATCTGCTGGTATTCTTCAATTCAGTCAAACACGGTCCCATCATGATAACCAGGAGCGATTGTGAAAGATTTAATAATCGAACATATATCAAACCGATAGATGTACTCTTTCCATGACTCAAGCTCCCTTTAAAAAAGTCTGTGTATAGATTTTCCACCTGGTGTCTCAAGAACCACATTACCGACGCTGCGGTGCTCAGATCCAATTTTCACACTTAGGCGAGTACACGGAGCCCAGTCTAGTCTTAGCATTCCTACAAAACTCATCGGTCTGCATAGATAGGTATCCTCTTTCTTTTTGAGAGGAAATTTCTTCATAAAACTTTTGGTCCCATTTCAGCATCAGTCGTTTTCAATTTCTTATTTTTTTATTACACTAGCGTGCGACACCGAGAACTCTCACATGTGCAAACCGGAACCCGTCACTTTCTTCATACAAGTTAAGGATGTTAGCAAACAATTTATTTTATATACCTACTATACCTAATAAAGGGTGGTTAAGTTTTAAGGGCCGATGTTGATTTTGAATAAAACACAAATTATTTAGGAAATTACTGTCATTTCTTTTTATTATGATAACATTGGTATGGTTCAATTATGTATGGAACAAAATATCGGCAAATGGCCGCCGCGACCTCGGCGGCACACCTCCATCCGATGGTCCAAATTTTCGATGACGCTGAGGCATAATTGAGGTTCTATGCCGTTAATGTGCCGAGTTATCTCATCCTTTAGCTCTTAAATTGTTGCTGGCTTATCGACGTACACCTTTTCTTTCAAATAACTCCAAAGAAAGAAGTCCAACGGTGTCAAATCGCATGATCGTGGCGGCCAATTAACATCGCCACGACGTGAGATAATACGGCCATTGAATTTGTCCCGCAAAAGAGCCATTGTTTCGTTAGCTGTGCGGCAAGTGGCACCGTCCTGTTAAAACCACATATCGCCCACATTTATATCTTCCAATTCGGGCCATAAAAAGTTTGTTATCATCTCACGATAGCGAACACCATTCACAGTAACTGGCTGACAGGCCTCATTTTGGAAAAAAATACGGCCCGATGATGTCGCCAGCCCATAAACCGCACCAAACAGTCACTCTTTGTGGGTGCATTGGTTTTTCGACAGTCACTCTTGGATTATCATTCGCCCAAATGCGGCAATTCTGCTTATTGACGAATCCACTGAGGTGAAAATGTGTCCATTAAATTGACCGAAAAAATCACGAAGCGCCTGAATAACTTTAACGCGTTGCTCGATTGTACATCTTTCAATGGTTCAAATTGAGTTAGTCTGAAATTGAGAAATGTCAAATGAAATGCGGAAAAAAGCTTGACGTTTAGGTGTGGTTCACATTCAACATCGGCCCTTAAAAATTAACCACCCTTTATATGTATGTAAACTAATAACTAAGTATTAAAAAGAACGTCAGCTCCCGCGCACCTACCCAATCCCACCGGAAATTTGAAAATAAAATCTTTCTTAGGTTTCCAATCTTGAAACTTGAATACGTGTCACTGTTGAAAAAAGGCTTACTATTGTACTTATTTCAGTACTATTTGACTTTCCCGAGTACGCAAGAACCACTTCCCAATTTTGAGTACTACATATTTGTACTATTCCTAATTTTTGAAATCCAACATAATGAGGTTATTCCACTTAAGGGCATATATTATTCACTCCAAAAATTAAATCCAAGTCCATAATATTCACTCATTTAACACGACTATTTACTCAGTTTTTCTTAAGCATGTTGGCGCTTAATCCAAATGAATTTTAACTGCACTGTGGATATCTTTTTAAGTATTTTAAGTCGGGTTAAGATTCAGTTTCATGATATTGACATTTTTTTGTTCAGGAAATAAGTAACAATGACATAGAATGTAAAATGAAGCAAGAAGCTAAAAAAACATGGATTCAATTTTAAGGCTGCGTCGTCAGAAGACGAATTTATGGAACAGTAGATGGTAAATTAACCTCGTCTTCGATTTTATCGAATGCACAAGGTTAAATTCATAATTAATACAATACAAATGAAACTCAGGACACAACAAATCAAATCAATTGCCAAGTGTCAAAGAACAAAAAATAAACGTAATTTAGAATGTGAAATTTAGAATTGTGTAGACAGTTTAGCTTTTAAATGGATCTTTATCCGGCGGGCTTAATTCATGGTTTTCAGTGAATATTACAATTGTAAATTTAAATCATCGGGTGTACGAAATGCGGAGTAAATGGTAGGGTGCAAAATGAACCTTAACCTTACACTCGGAGTGAATAATATGGCTGTTAACAATATCTTCTTTTTTTTGTTTGAATGCAGTATTTATGCTATGGCATTTAAAAGAATTATGTATTATTTTGTACTTTTCAGTTTTCAGTACAATTGAGAAAAGTACTGAATGAATCCCCTTAGGGAATGCCAGACGTCCCGCTCAGTGCGGGACTGTCCCGATATAAGGCTTTTGTCCCGCAAGTGTTCCGCAAAATGTCCCGCACTGACAATTTGAGCCGTAAAATGTCCCGCCTTCCAACTTTTCGCCCTATTATTACTTCATTATTAAATTAAATAAATTACAATTAATAATACAAAGAAATTAAAGAGCTAGCCCTTTAGCTACATATAATCATAACTTACAAAGTGTGAAGTGCGCCTTAATCTGATGATGATAGTTCAGTGGTCGGAGTGAAAAATGGGGTTAGTGTTTTTTTTCAAAAAGGTTGAGACAGTGGTCCCAGATTGAGGAGAAAAGCGGAAAAGGAATACATGTATGTTTTTATGATAAGCTTATTTTAAGCTTGTAAATGAAAACAGTTCTGTTTTTAAGTTTTTCTTATGAAAACAAGTGCAAATTTCACTTAGGGGAGAAAAAGTTTTTTTTTCAGAATTCTTGTCAATTTCGTATTTTCGTTGCCTATTTCTAATGCAAGCTCTGAAAGGATATCGAGTTTCAAGAAGAACTCATGGAGTGATGCGCGAAATCATCTTTCTATAGAAGTATTGGAAGCAGAGCTCCTTGTAAAGCTACATTTTTCGATGACAAAGACTGTTAATGTACATAAGAAGTAATAATAATATTAAGTGAGAGAGTTCCTCGTTAATTTCAACCTGTTAGTTTCGTGATATGAATCGTTTATTTCTACTCTTCCTATTGTAGAATTAATTTTGTTTATATTTTTACATACAAATTGCTCAGTCAATAAATACAAAGACTGGTAAAATATTTATATTCTTATCATTTATATTAAGTTATGTTCCTTCTTGAAATTCTACTTTTTAAAATCCGAAAACTTAATGCGTTGTAAGCATTTGCTTTGAAAAAGTTACATAAAGTGTACAAATATGAGTTAAAAGACTTTTACTTAAACCAAATATTACTTATTACAACAAACAAAATGTTAACTAAAATAAAAAGTTTTTTTTCACTTCAAATGCAAAAATGTCCCGCCAGTTAATTTTTGAGATCTGGAATCCCTACTTCATTTGTTAAAATTAGTTGAACGTATGAACCGCAAGAGGTTCAAAATACACTACATAAACTACAGAAATAATATTGAGGGGACTATCTAACTGACTTTTTGCATTTTCATGCAGTTCTCTTATTATTTATATTATATAATTTACAATGGGGTCGCACTGAGAATCGATGATGAGTCCCGTTGCGTAGTATAGTCCAATACACTACCCCTAGGCTAATTCGTCAAAATGCTGTAGCAGCGGTAAATCTGAACTACTTGATACATTTTAGAGTTTTGTTAGTTGCAAGTTATTGATTGCATGACATTTCATTGCTTCTATAATGCCTACTGTCAGAAGCGCTAAGGAAGCTTCTCGAATGCGCTTCGAACCACAAGCTTTACCGAAGCAATTCACTTTCCACACATCTCCTCACACATTTTCAGACTTCTAATTGAGATCTTAACGAACTTAATTTCATATCCCTCTAGAAAGCCTGTGTGTATGCTTCGCAAAGGACGTACGGAAGTTATTTTGGAAACAATTACTTCGAAATCGGTCTACTTCGGTTAACAAATACACTAGAGCCTCTATCGATACAGTTGCCTACAGAAATTACAAATTCGAACCTTACCGAAGTCAAATTGTTACTTGGGGTAGCAATATCCAAGATTAAAAACAACAAAGCCGCTGGCCGCCGAGCTATTCAAAGCAGCTGAAGAGGCGCTGGTAAAAGGCATACACCAACTATTCTCAAAGATCTGGTCAGATGAAAGTATGCCTGATGAATTAGAACCTCAGCATTGGAGGAATGAGTTCTCTAACAACTGAAACCTTTCGTCAACAACCTCATTGGCCCCTATCAGAGCGGGTTCAGGCCCGGAAAGTCGACTCTCGACCAAACACTCTCACTGCTGCAGATCCTGGAAGCTACCCAAGAATTTCAGATCGATACTCAGCACCTTGTAATTGATTTTAAGGTCGCGTACGATACCATATATAGAGATGAGCTATATACAGAACTATGGCAGGTTTTGGCATCCCCACAAAACTCGTCCGTCAGTGCAGTATGACGATGGGGAACTCTCGCTGCTCCGTCAAGGTTGGTATCTACCGACCTCGCAGAAGTTTTTGATGTCAAAAAAGGATTCCGACAAGGCGATGCGCTATCATGCGACTTCTCCAACATAATACTTGAAAAAATTGTACAAAAGTCACAAGTCATCTGCGGCGCCACAATTTATTTCAAGTTTGTGCAATTGCTACCATAAAACGCTGAAGACATACACATTATTGGCAGAACGCAGCGAGCTGTCACTGTGGTGCGCTTGCTAGTAATGAAGTTGAAGCGGCAAAAATGGGATTGGCAGTTAATGAGGCAAAAAAGCAAGTATCTGCTGCTGACAAAAAGGGGCACACAACATCAGCATATATTTGACAAAACGTCAGAATAGATAGCTACAACTTTGAGGTACCCAGGGAATTTATCTACCTCGGCTCCGCTATACGATCTGACAACAATTATCTCGTCAGTAATTAAACGAAGGATACCTCCTGCCAACCGCTGTTTCTTTGGGTTAAGAAGGCTCTCTCCCGAAACACAAAGACAAGACCCTAATCTTCCCAGTCCTGCTGTACGGCATAGACTTTATTACAGAGGATGATGATATTTTTGGTCGTTTCGAGCGTAAAATCGGACCTGTTTTCTTTGATGGGTTTTGGAGAAGGAGATTCAACGACGAACCTTACGAGCTCTACAGCGGCCTCGACCTAGTTAATAAACTGCGCATTGGGCGCCTACGATTGCTAGAACATGTAGAGATGGACAACAACGCACCGGGCCGCAGAGTCTTCGACTCCACTCCAGAGGGATGGCGCAGTAGAGGAAGACCTCGGCTTAGGTGGCGCACACAAGTAGAGAACAACCTAAGTCAACTTGGAGTGCGCAACTGGAGGCAGCTAGCTAAGGACCGGGCTATAGTGGGAGAAACATGTTGCTTGAGACCCAGGTTCACCCCGAACTGTAGCGCCAAACGAGAAAGTAAGTAAGCCCACACCCCGACTACGAAATCCACCTTTTTCTCGGCAGCGTTCAGAAGTAAATCTCTTCTCTAAGATGGACATCGCATGCGATAGCCTTCGCTCCACCAATTAAGTGGTAATTCATATTCATTTATATTTATAGCTGCGATGGTGGTCACACATAGGGGCCTACCCATCCAGGGAACGTGCATTCCCAATCTGCACTACTCCCAGCGTTTCCAGGTAATTAAGAGAACAAGCACAGCTGCTGCTCTGAATCAGCCTCCCCAGAGACCTACAACTATACGGTGCAGTGGCATGGCGGCCCAAAGAATACACAGCAAACAACAGCACCATCGAACATGCAGCCGCCGACACCACTAATGTGGGTGGCATTCAGTCCCAATCGACACCTCCGTCTGGTGCGGTGGTGGCCCTGGCCAGCAACAGCGTGCAACACTTCGCAGACTGCAGAGCATCATCATATGCAAAACGCCACCTACAGGTGAGTTCTTTATCAGCGGCAGTAATTTTTTTTTTTTACTTTAATCACGGAATGATTTAAATTTCTCTCCTTCGCCTGGGGATCTGATATTTTTATTTATGCGGGAGTTTTTGTGGTGGCTGAGCCATGTGCGGTCCAGGTTGTCGATTGTGATAGTGATGATGATGATGACGACGACGCTGCAGCGACTACCGGACGAAGTGTTGTGCATGCGAGTCTGTGAATTGAAAGCCGCCTGAAGGCTCGGCGGAAAAAAAGGAAGACAAACAGTTAACACCACACCATCGGGGCCAGCTAATGAATCAAATTGAGTGGGCAATAGCACGAGGTGCTGGATGATGGTTGGCCCCGTACGGCTCCAGTTGAATTTGTATGTTTCAGGGCTCTTTTGGGTCCTGATCTTTGGACTTGTTAATTGTTGTTTTACCCCGAACTTGAACGGTTTCTGATGGCGACTATGAGCGAGAGCGACGATGCTTATCCATTGATGGTTGTGGTTGTGGTGTTTCTTTTGCGGGGTGCCCAGAATGAAGTCGAGGGCAGGGGCAATAGGCATTCAGCATCAGCATGGCGACGATGTTTCAATTCAAGTTAATTGGGCCACCCAATAATTGCCCACATATACCTACATACATAATATATGCACTCGAGATAAACATTTTCTCGTCGGTTTTGTTTTATTTGTATCCTGCATCGATATCTCAGAATTGATTAGGGCAAATTTGCATCCGTGGGTTTGGCGGTTGCGAGAGGAGGTTTTTACTTGTGGGTGCAATTGTTTGCAGTTTATACGGGGATGGGACTGTTCTAGAGAAAATTGTTGTACGCAAATTGCTTCCATAAATACAATAATATCGATATTTTCAAATACGGCTTTAGTTAGATCTCCAAAAGTCAACCGAATTGGTAGTTTTTAGATCAACAGAAGGTACTTCTTCAGTCTCCTTGACATAGACTCGCTTTCCTGGAGCCAAAGTATGACTGCGGAGTGCGGACATCTCAGACGCCATTATATCGATACAGGATTGGCGTATCCCCCTACCTATCCATTTTACTTGTACAGCTGTCATCAAGGAGACAACTGGCATCGAAACGCCAGCCGCTTGTAATGGGTCACCCAAAAGCTGCAGCTTGATAAAGACTGCCGGTACATGCAGTAAGACTACCCGCACTACAAAGCAACGCTATTCTCTAGATCGAAGTACAGCGTTTGGCAGATTGTGCGTCCATATTTTTTGACTGCAGAATGCACGGGAGGTAAAACAAAAAATAAATAGTTGGCGCAACAGGTCCGTAGGTACCCAAGGAATAGCTTCTCACAACCATTCGTTTGGTGTGAGTTTTTCATTTATGGAACGAATGGAAGGGATCTTCAATCTTATGCCGATTCCAAATGGCTAATTGGGAAGCTCTTTCAAGACAGTTATACTCTCGGATGTTTGTCAGACATTCGCCAGAGAGCGCGGTAGAAAAATACCCTTAGGTGGAAGAATTTGGGTTTTTGCGGGATTCGAACCTGGGAGCCTGGGACCCCTCTCTTAGTAGTCCAACACACTAAGCCACTGCGCATAAAAAGCAAAAATTTAAGCTGCGACAAAGGTAAGTTTTAGTGCCAATTTTTTAATAATTTTTTTTTTTAATATTAAATTTAAGTTTTTTTTAAGGGAAGAAGAAGCTGCGGCGTGGAACGAAAGCTAAAGGGTAAGCCATCTAACTTTTTTTTTCTTTCAACTAGTGCTTATTTCGCGAATGGTAACACTTAGCTCATGTCTGATTTGACAGATAATTAGTTTTATCCTTCCGCTGAACGAATATGGTTGTGTATACGCTTGAACAACGCTGGGAAATATTGCGACATTACTTTGAAAACCGTGGTAATGTTGCAGAATGTGTGCGAAAATTGCGTATGGAAAAATCATCTTTTCAGATGAAGCTCATTTTCATCTTGGCGGGTATGTAAAGAAGCAAAATTGTCGCATTTGGGGCACAGAAAACCCGCACGCATACATTGAAAAGCCGATATACCCAAAACGAGTCACTGTTTGGTGCGGAATTTGGTCCAGAGGCATAATTGGGCCATTTTTCTTCGAAAATGAGCAAGGAGTGGCCGTTACAGTCGATGGCGATCGTTATCGGGCCATGTTGAACGAATTTTTGTTCACAACAATTGAAGAGGAGGATATTGGCAAGATTTGGTTTCAACAGGACGGCGCTACGTGCCACACAGCCGAAGCTACACTCGATGTTTTGCGCCCTGTTTTTGAAGATCGCATTATCAGCCGCAGAGCTGATGTCGTTTGGCCACCTTGGAGCTGCGATTTGACACCGTTGGACTATTATTTGTGGGGTGCCGTAAAAGATAAGTGTTACGCCGACAAACCAGAGACAATTGACGCTTTAAAGGACAATATTCGTGAAGCCATTGGTGAAATACAGCTGCACACAATCGACAATGTGCTTAAAAATTGGACCGATCGTGTAGGCTACTGCATGGCCAGCCGAGGCAGCCATTTGAATGAAATTATTTTCCATTATTAACCGGAAGGATTGTACTTTCAAATAAAAAAATAAATTTGAGAAAATATTCAGCAGTTTTTTTTATAGCATTTTCAAAAAAAAAAAAGTTATTTGGCGGACGCTGTATAAGGTACGATTTTTATTTAGTTTTCGTGTAAAGACTCGTCTACATACCTATACAGTATCGTTCAATAAAAAAAAATGAATTAAAGAAACCAAAATACCCGACTGAATGAAAAAAAGGCTACGCATAATTTTGTTAGTCTGAGTAGGTAGTTTCTGATTGAACTCGTCTGTGTTTACATCTTCTTAGTTCTTTTTAAGGTTCCGCACCCAAAGGGAAAAAACGGAACCTTATTAGTTTCGACTTCCGAATCTACCAGACCAATTTTGTACCTAGGTCTATCACAAACTGATTGATGTAGAAGCCTGAAATTTGCACACAACATCCGGTATAACCTCTTGTTAAACGACAAATACCAACGGTACCAATACATCGACTGGTTTTAGAGTAATTAGTAATTTGTTAAAAAAATATTTTCATTCGCACAAAAAGCTGTTTATTTCTTGATATACAAAAAAAAATGCCTATGTATACCTTTTTTGTAGATCATGCTCGAAGCTATATATGTGCCGAAGACTGTTTTGCGTAAAAGATAATTTATTTTAAAAGATATTTACAAGAAACTGTCAATTACTATATAAAGTACGCTCCTTTTAACCATTTTTCATTCGTTATTGGTGTGTTCTCCAATTGGAATTTTCAATGAATACTCACCTCTCCTCATTCCCATTCACAAACCGACACCACACAGTGTTGCCACTAAAAAAAGTGAATCAGGTCAAATCTAACCGAATGACCAATTTATATTTTTTTAAATTCGTTCAAAAAATCCGGTCAGAAGTAAAAATAAGATTTTTTGAAGTCTGGTCAAAAATAGGACATAGTTATATATTTTTACTTAAAATGTAAAACAAAAACTAGCAAATATTATAAAGTATTTTCCAATAAGAGGTGTTATTTTGGTATTCAAAGAAAAATGTCATTTTTTTAGATAAAAGATCGGATGTTTATTTCATAATAAAGAGGAAGGTATGCCGTTAATAATGAAAAACAACATCAGCCAAATGGCCACCACGAGCACGCATACAGGACCATATCCTTTTCATGAAATTTTCCGTAACCAAATCACAAAGTGGCTGCCCTATGTCCTCGATAGCCTCACGAATTTTATCTTTGAGGTCTTGAATCGACGCTGGGCCGTTGGCGTAGACCTTATCTTTCCCGTGGGCCCAAAGGAAGAAGTCGCAAGGTGTGATATCACAAGATCTCGGTGGCCAATTGTGATCACCTCTTCGAGAGATAACACGGTCCGGAAACTTTTCCCGTAAAAGATCAATGCTTTCGTTGCTTGTGTGGCACATAGCGCTGTCTTGTTGAAAGTTAACGTTGTCCAGATCAATACCATCCAACTCCGACCATAAACAATCATTAATCGTCTCTCGATAGCGCAATCCATTCACCGTAACTGTTGATCCAACCTCATTTTCGAAAAAGTAAGGTCTAATGACCCCGCCGGACCATAAACCGCACCAAACAGTTACACGTGGAGGATGGAGAGGCTTCTCAACAATAACTCTTGGGTTTTCCGAGCCCCAGAGGCGACAATTTTGCTTGTTGACGTAGCCACCGAGGTGGAAGTCGGAAGTCCGGATCATTTTCATGCATTCCAAGGACCCAATCAGCAAAGACACGACGTTGTTGATAATCGGCCGGCTTGAGTTCTTGTGTGAACTAAACTTTATAAGCCTTAGGACCCAAGTCTCTATGCAAAATTTGGTGTAATGACGTTTGTGGAAGGCCCAATTTCAAAGAACGACGAGGAATGGACAAACCTGGATTTTCTTCAACACTTTGGGCTACAGCAGCAATATTCTCAGTTGTTCTTGAACGACGTGCACGGGTTTTATTCTTCACATCACTAACTTGTCCCAACAGCCCGAATTTTTCCACCAATTTCTGTATTGCGGTCCGACAAGGTGAAATGGTGAAAGCTACCTAAATAGCGGGTCATTTACAAAAACACCTCTCATTGGAAAACCCTTTATAATAGCAGTTTATTTATTTTGCCAAACTAATCTTTAATGCAAAAAACCAAACACAAAGAATTCATTCAACACTGCTTTGCATCACAACGTTTTGCAGAAAAATCTAATTCAGTCTTACAAAATTTAGCTAACAATGTCTACATATTATTGGAAAAAATGTACATTCATAAATTATTCAAAAATTCGTTATCGTTCACTTCAGTCTTGTTTGAATGCATACCCCCAGTCACAGTTTTAGTGGGAGCATTCAAATGAGATATGAGACTGCTGCGTGGTCGTTTTCCGGTCAAAAAAGGTTTTTCCGTTTAAAGAATTTTTTGGTTTCGGTTTAAAATCGGTTAAACCGGATTTCAAAATTTTCTCCGGTCAGAGTGAAAATATTTCAGTCAGATATGACTGGAATCCGGTCAGAATGGCAACACTGATCCAGACACCACACTCCACAATCCCCATCCTCAGCCACACTAGTGTTCGTGCCTCAGCCATCTCCATTGTCCAGTCTCTAATTCTCCATTCATTAAACCGTGTTCTCCTCTCCGTCATTCTTAAAGCGTGTTCTCTACTCTTACGCTTAAATTGATGTAGTTTACCTCATCTGCAAGAAATCTTTGCAATTTCCAACTCTATCTTAAGAAGTACGGAATCTTCGGTGCGCGAGTGAAACTCGCACTTGGCCGGTTTTTTTTTTAAATTAACTTTATCATTTTTATCTTCTTAGCCTACGACACTACGTGGGAGAATAAGAATCAAATGGCACATTAGTCTTCAACATCGGTCAATCCGATTAGTCTACAGGAGGTCGCGTCGAAACAGTCATACAAACGCGCGAAACAAATTATCCTCCCCATGTGTCCAGTCGTCTAAAAAAATGGTGGTGTGCCAACATAATTATAATAATAATAATAATTCATCGGGGGATTTCCCACAAAACTCATAAATGGTTCGTTAGGTATTTAGTCACTCTAAATCAAAAGTAACAGACATTTTTATTGAAGCCCCTTCACAGCCTTCGTCTATAATCGACGATATCATGCTGGTACTGGTATACTGCAAAATAGGTTTAACCTTGTCCAATTCACATGCTGCACACCTTGATAGAGCACAGCACGGGGGTTGCATTAATTACTTTCAAATGCTTATCACCACCAACTTACAAACAAATAAAAGCATTTAGTTCTAACAATTTAATTGTAGTGTGATCCCATAACGCGCCGTGCTAACATGGCAAACCTGTCAACCGCCGTCGTGCTAATTGTATTCTTCAGCTATGCCTACTGCAAGCCAAGCAGTGAAGTCGAAACCCAAACCCAAGTCGATATCGATGAGTTCAATCGGATTGTCGGTGGCAGTGCAATGAACGGACCCATTCCCTACCAAATCTCAATGCAGTACAATAAAAACGACGAATGGCGGCACTTCTGTGGAGGATCGATCATAGGTGATGATATTGTCCTTACGGCCGCCCATTGCGTCCATGGTCAGAGACCCGAACGGATGAGCATTCTCGCTGGAACCTACGACTTTGGACACCGCGACGGGGATCGCTATGAGATCGTTGGCTATAAGATCCATGAAAACTACAAGGAGCTAGTCACCAGCGACATTGCCCTGGTTAAGGTGAAACCAGCCTTTGATTTCGATGAGCGGGTCGGTAAGATCAATATTTTTGGGTCGAAACGCATTGGTAGCAAGGAGCCGGTCACTCTGACTGGATGGGGATCGATCTCACCGCTGATCTATGGACCGTTTCCGAGTACCCTGCAAATGCTGAACTACACAACGATTTCGAACGACGAGTGCAGGCAGTCATTCAATCGGGTTGGGGAGACTGAAATTTGTGCCTATCAGTTCTTCTTGAAGGGTGCATGTGCAGTAAGTTACCTCATGTGATATGGCGGACATGTGTTCTAATGATTTATTTGAAAGGGTGACTCCGGAGGTCCGTTGGTTAGTCGTGATCGCAGTCGCCAGATCGGAATTGTCTCCTATGGATCGAGTATCTGTTCGGCTGGCTTACCCGATGTCTTCACTAGAGTTTCTACATTCGAGGAATGGATTAAGGAGAATATGGCCAGCACGGAATGGTAAAGGAGCTAATTTAATAATTTGTTGATGAAGAGTTTTGAGCGGCGCATGGAGAAAGAAAATAAATGTGAAATAAGTGCATATATTTATGGAGTGCCTAAATGTATGTGTTGCACCTTTGTGGAACAGTGTCTCAACTAACAGGCATGTACAGAGATCTGACATCAGATCTGTTTCGCTGATCCAGAATTCCAGTTGAGATCGTTTTCACAAATGCACACGTAAAATTATTGGTAAGGCATTCTTTAACAAATTCTCGAGTCAATGCGGAGACATTTTGAAGGATCACCCATCCGAATTATCCACTAAATGACATAGTTCAAACACAGCTGACATGTAAGTTACTATAACTTTAATAACCAAGGGGTTAATAGGAAGTTTCAGCCCCCCAAATCAATTATTACTGTCTTCGCTTTAAGTTTGTTTTTGTGAGATTGGTTTTATTTGAACTTTGAGAAGCTTCAGTTGAACTTCAAGACGGATGACTGCTACAGCTCTTTCAGTTGAATAGTTGTCTCAAACACTCACTCCTACTGTCGTATTTTTTGGTATTGATTCGTCTGCCAAGATTAAACAGCCCGATTCTGGCAAGCCTCAATGATACCTCACAAGTCACAAAACCCTCATAAAAGGCGAGGTGGAATTGATTTTTTTGTGGGCTCTACGAATTAATAAATGCAATAACTAAAAACGCTGTTAATGAAACAAGTTCTAAAGCAAAATGAAATAAGTCCCAATAAAAGGGGAATTAAGTCCAAACATTAAGAGTTAATTCATCATGAATTAATTTCTAATAAGAAAAGATGAAAAAGACCCAAACTGGTGGAAAGCAACATTTGGATTTATTTAATGAAACGTATTTACAAAGTTATCAATTATACACTTGGATGTTGTCAACTACTATCCAACTGCATATAGGGCATCTGGTAAATTGATCTCTATCCGACGGGAGCTTGTTGAAGCATTAGGCACACAGTTTTAAATGCTTGCGGGGCAGCAAAAAAATAATGGGTCGTGTAACTATGCAAACTATAGAGGCGCAGTGGCTTAGTGATAAGTGTGTTGGACTACTAAGCGAGGGGTCCCAGGTTTAAGTCGCGCCACCCCTCGCGAATGTCTGACAAACATCCGAGAACACAACTGTCTTGAAAGCGCTTCTCAATTAGCCGTTTGGACTCGGCAATGCCGAGTCGGCATAAAATTGTAGATTCCAAATAAGAAACTAACACAAAACGAATGGTTGTGAGAAGCTAGGGTTAGGGTCACGGTCTCACGGACCTGTTGCGCCAACTACTTATTTATTTAACAATGCAAACTATGCACAAGTATTCATGGTCGTCATCGCGAGCTTTGCAGTTGGAACTTGTGCTTGGTATATCGTCCTTATCGCTGTGATCGCCTTTTATCGTCTCCAAGTCTACACAAATGCTATTTTTAGAAATCACCATCCTGCTGATGCATGCCATTGCTGTTATTTTTCCCGCGAGCAATTCAGCACTGGCATTTTCAATCTTTCGCTTCTTCTCCTTATAAAATCATTTCCTTTCTTTCGAAGAACCATTAGAGCCGCCGCTAGATGTACGTATACTAAGTACATAGTTCAAAATCTCTGCCTTTGGCAAGCTCTTCTGTTGGTAAAGTTTTTACGAATTTTAGGTAAAGGGTGATTTTTTAGCTGGTTTGGTTTTGGCAATACTGGTTTTGACAGCTGACGTGTGTTTAGTACCTTGTGTCACTGTCAAACAGCTTCAGTTTGGTTTGCAATTTAACCATGGATCGTCTTACAAATGAACAACGCTTGCAAATTATTGAATTTTACTATCAAAATTCGTGCTCGGTTCGAAATGTTCATCGCGCGCTGCTTCCATTTTATGATCGGCATTCTCGACCTTCTGAGCAGTCTATTCGGAAGATTGTGACCAAATTTCGCACCAAATTTACTTTGTTGGACATTAAACCACCAACACGTTTACGTACTGTGCGTAGTGAAGAAAATATTGCGGCCGTATCAGCTAGTGTGACAGAAGACCGCGAAATGTCGATTCGGCGCCGTTCCCAGCAGTTAGGCCTTTGTTACAGCACTACGTGGAAAATTTTGCGGAAGGATTTGGGCGTAAAGCCTTTTAAGATACAGCTGGTGCAAGAACTAAAGCCAGCCGACCTACCACAACGCCGAATTTTTGGTGAATGGGCTCTTGGAAAGCTGGCCGAGGATCCGCTTTTTTATCGAAAAATTGTGTTCAGCGATGAGGCTCATTTTTGGTTGAATGGGTACGTAAATAAGCAAAATTGCCGCATTTGGAGTGAAGATCAGCCAGAAGCATTGCAACAGCTACCAATGCATCCCGAAAAAGCCACTGTTTGGTCCGGTTTATGGGCCGGCGGCATTATTGGGCCATATTTCTTCAAAGATGATGCGAATCGCAGCGTTACTGTCAATGGTGAACGCTACCGAGCGATGATAACAAACTTTTTTTTGCCCGAAATGGAAGTTCTGGACTTGCATGATATGTGGTTTCAACAGGACGGTGCCACTTGCCACACAGCTAACGAAAAAATGGCTCTTTTGCGGGAGAAATTCAATGGCCGTATTATCTCACGTCGTGGCGAGTTAATTGGCCGCCACGATCATACGATTTGACACCGTTGAACTTCTTTCTTTGGGGTTATTTGAAAGAGTAGGTGTACGTCGATAAGCCAGCAACAATTCAAGAGCTAAAGGATGAGATAATTCGGCACATTACCGGCATAGAACCTGAATTATGCCTCAGCGTCATCGAAAATTGGACCATGGAATGGAGATGTGCCGCCGCGGTTGCGGCGGCCATTTGGGCGATATTTTGTTCCATACATAATTGAACCATACCAATATTATCATAATAAAAAGAAATGACAGTAATTTCCTAAATAATTTGTGTTTTATTCAAAATCAACATCGGCCCTTAAAACTTAACAACCCTTTATAATTAGATATACATAACAAATTAAATAAAAAAATGCGTGGAAATCCAAAAAAAAAAATCCAACTTGTACTTACGGTGAACAAATTGTCTGAAAGGTATTGCGAATGACACTCAACGCATTAACATCACTTAGGACACGTGCTGCGTCAACACATTCTGTTTTAATTTATTGAATTTAACGCTTTCAATAATTTAAACGAATTTTTACTGTCCGAATGGTTCTGATTCACAAATTTCTTGGGTTTCAAACATACCTACACCTTAAAAGTCTTAAATTTCAACTTTTGCCTTTTGCAGTTTTCGTTGTAGCATATAATAATATATTTTATTGCGAGAGATATTGCTTTTCTTATATATATTTGCTTCTTTCGTTTTCCATTAATCATTTCGAAATCCGTTTTTTTACTTCTTTTTTATCTTACTGACAAATCAACGCACTTCGAGTTTTACCACCAACAAGCGGCTTTTGAATGATGTCATCCACGGAAAATTTTTAAGTGCAACGGTTTAGTAAAAAAGTAATGCAGTTTAGAATACAGATTGTTATAACAAATGAAATAACTCCAAACATAGATGAAATAGCTCTCAAAGCCGTGTATACCTTTTTGACTTCTTTTTTTGTTATTATTGGGGAAAAGAAATATATTAACAGCCTTATTTATAAACGTACCTATTATAGAGAGTATATAAAGTTTTGCACTCTTTAAAATGCCTCTAAACGCAAAAACCTTATTTATAAAAAAATTCCAATTTTGTATAGAGCTTGTATTTATAAGCTAAACACGTTTGGAGGTTGTTTATGGCTTGTATAGAGGTGGACTAGTATCGAAATGTCGTTTTGACTTCGCATTATTGAGCAAAACAGCTTCCCTTTTTAATTTGGACGCATTAATATCGACGTTTTCAAATTAAATTATTGAGATTTTATCCACGAATTCCCCAAAGGTAATCCTTTTACTTTTTTTGAAATTTAATTCCATTTCATTTTGAATATTATTCGTATTTTTCACAAGCTGCTAAGTTTTTTTTCTTATCTTTTTGGACAGATAAATGTAATAGATTTCACTTTTTTATTACCTTTTCCGACTTAAGCCCTGTATAACTAATATGCATGGGCAATTTTTTTTTATAAATATATGTATTTTTTGGATGGTGTATAGAGGCTGTATAAATATTTATATGCAGCATAACTATACAAGTGTATAGGGGCATTTTAACGAATTCTAATAAACAAGGCTGCTAGATGTTAGCTCGAAAATTAAAAAGCGCCAAAAATCGCACGTTTTTGGGTGTTGTCGCCAAACTGATTTTCGTGTCGCTAAATAAGACTTGAAATCGCCCATTTGGCGATAAATCGCCACATCTGAGAACCCTGATTACAAGTACAAATTTTGTAGACAATAATGCTTACTCGTTTAACGAAATTCCACCGTCCGGCTGGATGATGCAACTCGCTGGATTTATTACGAAAAAAGAAAGTATGTATTATAATTTTTTCTTTCCAAAAATCTCTTACAACAAAATTTCAGCAAAACAAAGAACTAAAGGGTATACCTACCTGTCAGTTGAAACCGTCGGATAATTACAACATCATAAAGATCCCGCCAGCGAGAACCTTCGAAATGACTTCAATATTGGCCAAGATAACATCTTTACGTCCTTTGAATTGCTTCCGTTGAAAATTGTTTCTCATACTAAATACAAACACGCACAAACCGAAACGATTTATGAAGGTACAACTTAATTCCATACACAACCATCGACAGCGAAATTAAGAGCCCAATGCAAATTCATCAAATCCACTTACCAATTTACGTCGAAGCATGGCTTTTAACTCCCATCAAAATTATGTAAATCACGCTTTATCGGACACTGACTCCACTTAAAAACGGTCCATAAAATGAACCACCAATTCCGCTAATAAACTACAGCATTTTAACGCAGTTTACAAATTAATTTAACATGGAGCCGCGCGCTCTTCATCGGCTTAAGTGAAAGTTCTGCGAAGATAAGCTGCCACTCGAAACGCTTCTTGATGTAAATTCCACCTCAAACGTGACCCATAAACGTATAATAGAGCTGACAACTGGCAGAGGTGTGAGCGGGAGGTGATGTGATCTCAAATATAAAGTACACTCCAAATCAGATTCATTTTGACCTGATTCTGTTGAGCGAATCTTCGCCGCCCTATAAATACTTGGCCTTCGTCAATTAACTGTTCAGATGATATTCAGTTCTTCGCAATTATGGAGCTGCTGCGGTGTTTTGTGTTCGTCTTTGTTTTGGGTGCGTACCACTGTGAGGGTGGACTGGAGAGTCTTGACGTCAATTTAAGCGGACTGACTGGTGTCAGAGCGAGGGGTCCGGCCGTTCAGTATAGGAAACCGCCAGTTAAAGTGAAGGTCTTTCAAAACATAACAAGGATTATTGGAGGTACACCAACCTCATCGCCGATTCCTTACCAAGTGTCACTGCAACTTTTGGCATACATCAACTGGAAGCACTTTTGCGGAGGATCCATCATTAGCAAGAGTCATGTACTGACTGCCGCCCATTGTGTGGATAAACTGCGCCCCGAAAGGATGTCCGTTGTAGCGGGGGCTAGTAGCTTGAAGTCTGGCGGAGTTCGGCACACTGTTGTGGCATATAAGAAGCATCCTTCTTATACCAATAGCGGACTGCTTACCAACGATGTGGCGATCATTAAGGTGACAACACCCTTCCAGTTCAACCAAAAGACGATAGCCAGTATTAGTTTGGCGGAGGACGCTGGATTGCTTGTGGAGAATAATTATCCTGTAACCCTGACCGGATGGGGAGCTACATCGGCGATAAATCAGGCAGTGACTGCGGATCATTTAATGATTTTGCACTACAATACGATTAAAAACAGTGAGTGCCACAAGAAGGGCTACCAAGTGACGTCGAACGAGATTTGTACGCTGATTGGCAAGAACAAGGGAGCTTGTGTGGTGAGTATTGGTTTTTTGTGTGCTTGTCTATACAATAATATCTGCTGCAGGTTTTGGTAAATCCCCTCTGAGTGTGCTTTCTGTAGTAGAGAGAGCCAAGTACCTCGAGCCCACCGCGACCGCCTGCGTCTTGCTAAAGCTCGCATAGGTGATCGGTTTGCGTAACCTTCAATAAGGGGAACGCAGTGATCTGGGGGAGTCGTTTCCCTACAACAGTATAAATGATTTGTCTTGCTCTTTAAAAAGAAGGCCTTTCTTTGCCACTTTTTATTCAATTTTGCCTTATACTGACAGTTCGGCAGATTCTTCCGTAGTATTGTTATTATCACTACCTAAAGCTTGTAATCTTGAGAAGATTTTATGCTTTTGTATAGAACTTTTGAACTTAGTCCCAAAATTACAGCTCCTTGAATGATTCGACAGCCGTGTCTTCGATTTAGAAGCCCGAGCTCCTCCCCCTTTTTTTGTCCGTTTAACCTTAGGTCAGCTTTCCAATCTCGACCTCTGATTGGTAGGTCCCCCTTTTTGGTTTTCACAGATCATCGAACTTGGGACCCTGTTGTGGTTTCCTAGTGAACTTCAAACCCAAACACATGTTAACACTTCTGTTGGTAGTGGCCCGAATCTATATCCTCCGCTTGAGGTTTTCTGACTACCCCGTCATATGCGGGATATCTTCTTGGTAAGCCTAACCCATGTCCTTAAGCCGAACAATTTTTCGTAACATACTCGTAACTCCTTTGGCAATTGGCATCTTCAATTCTAAGCATTAGGATCTACAGACGCTATTGTGGCACAAGTAGGAAATGACTTTAGCAACTTTTAAGCTGGAACTGAAACCCTAAACCGTAGCGTAAAAGAAAAATCGTAAGGTGCAAAAAAGAGTAAAGTTTGCCTTCAACCTACAGGCGTTCGAACTTTGCTACCATCGTTTTTGAAGAAGAAGCAGAAGCAAATGGCTGAGGACTGCGATACAGTAGGCCTGGTTCACCTCTAACTGTAGAACCACTTAAAAGCAGAAGCAAAAGAAGCAGATGAAAAGATGGAAAACAAAAAGAACCAAAGTAAAGTAATCTTTTCAGAAGCGAAGCAGAGAAGACGATTATGATTATAATGAAAAACCAGGGAAAAGAAACAAGAAAAGAAAGGCAAGTAAAGCGAAGGACAACATTATAGCCAAAGAAGGCGAAACGGAAGAAGCTGCTATACAAAGGCAAAGAAAAAGTTCGATATGAAGAGTAGTAGGAGCAGAAAAATAAAAGACGCACAAAAAGAAAATGGGAAAGACGCAGAAGATGGAAAAATGAAGAAAGGGAAATATAAATGGAGAGGAGGAAGAAGTAAATATTTGAAGAAAAGATAAATTGGAAGAAGACGATGAAAAATGAGAAGGACGTATTATTTCCATTCCACATGACATTGTATTTGGGCAGCAGAGGTATTGGATACATATCATATAAGAGTCGATGAACCCCTATTGACCACAGATCGGTGATCAATCAAATATCGCAAGTAGTTAAACATCTTCCTCTTACCCGTTTTAGTTTCGAATATGCGTCTAGTTTAACCCTCTGGTGTTCCATCCTGAACAAAAACTTCCGTAACTTGTTGAGTTGCTTATTTCCAGTCAGCAAAATATGAAATTTTGAAGCTTGCTTCTTTTTGAACCTACCGATATATGAGTAGCTTCCTTACCAATTGGAAGTGAGTTGTTGAAAATCTTCACAAGTTAAACAGCTCGGTCGAAAAGACTCCTCATCTATTAAGGGTCTAGCCTTATAACAAAGGTTTTGCATAAATAACGTTCATGATGATGTTTTCTAGTCGCAATTTTTGGGTCAGAAAAATCGCTATTTTCTTTGGCACATATTTTCGTTCACGTTGCCAACGTTGCGTTGAAGGTTGTCGCCGTTCTTCAATCTGTTTGAGGCATTATAATTTACAAGGCTTCTTTTTATAAGGCTTGCATCAACTACATTTGTAGGCGCATTGGCTTAGTGGTTAGTGTGTCGGACTACTAAGCGAGGGGTCCCAGGTTCGAATCCCGCAAAAACCCAAATCCCAACTCAGGGTTTTCCCACTGCGCCAACTCAAAAACATCTGAGAGTATAACTGTCGTGAAAGAGCTTCTCAATTAGCCGTTGGGAATCGGAATAGATTGTAGATCCCTTCCATTCGTTCTAAAAATGAAACTCACACAAGGCCTTGGGTCCCTACGGATCTGTTGCGTCAACTATTATTATAAATTTGAACAGATTTTCCAGCGATAGACCATATATAGATTTCGAAAAACTAGAAACATGATCATACCTCCTTAGTCCGTAAATGTATCGTGCAATATTGTTGCAACATTAATTCTTCTTTTATGTTCAAAATCACAATTTCCATATATTTCACAACCAAACAATAAGATTGGGATGACTAATGTCTTGGCTAGTACATTATCCGTGTTTTAATGGGTGTCCTTTTTAGAGTTGTCCATTACATTCGAAGGCTCCCATATACTTTTCCTAGCGTCAGCCTAATGTGGTTATTCCATGTAAGAGTTTTGTTGAAGGTTATACCCATGTTCTTGGCCGTATCAACAAAATCAATAGGTGTATCACTTAGATATGGTTTAGGCAAAGTGGAATTATCAACAGATGCTTGAAATAATCAGACATATTGATTTGGTTGGATTCAAGCATAAGCTACTGGTTCTTGACCAAAGTAGTATACTTTTTACATCTTCATTTACTTCATGCATCCCATTCTCGACAATACGGACCTTGTTATGCAACTGAAAATCATCGGCGCACATGTGTATGGATGAGTTGGATACATAAGAAGGAAGCACATTAATGAAAAGTGAGAATAATAACAGACCCAGAATTGAGCCTTGAGGAACGCCTTTGCTCACTGGAAGAAGTCCTGAAACGGTGTCATTAGCAACAACCGCCTGAGATCTGTCTTTTGGATATGAACAGATTAAGCTTGTCACCGATGTCGAGAAATTAAACAGATTTTTAAGCTAACTGCAGAGAATGTTGTGACTGATCCTATCAAAAGCTTTAGAGAAATATAAAATTGTTAGAATTGTTATATTACCATCGTCTACAGCTTTTCTGATATCGTCTACAATCTTTATTAATGCAGTCGTTCAGCTATGCTGAGGACGAAAGCCAGACTGATTAAGACATAGCATATTATTGTTGGTAAGAAACCTCCGTATCTGGCTATTCATAATCTTTTCTAAGACCTTGGATAAGTAAGATAAAATAGCTATAGGTCTATCCTCATCGGAACTTCCACTTTTTGGTATAGGTATGATAAAATAAAACGGTATTAAATATATATGTTATGAACTTAAAACAATATGGGCGGTTCGCTTTTAAAAGCACAGGATGCAGGTCATCGAAACCAACAGAATGCGATCGGATCGATAGAAAACTTTCTAAAACATCGGCCTCATCGACTGATGTAAAACCAAAACTTGAGAAAGATTCTCGGGAATATTCCGTATTGCTTTGGTGCGATACAGAGTTTATGCTATTCTCAGGATCAACAGATGAATTTTGAACAAAACGCTCGTTCAACAATCACAATCAGTCTTTTGGACAATGTTATTACATTTCTGACCTATTCCAATCTCTCTAATATTTTTCCAAAATTTCCTTCCATCAAGGGAAGGGTTTAATCTTGAAGCATAGAATCGTCTTTCCGATTCGCGTATCTAGCATTTAACCCTGCGTTATGCAGGGTCTCTAATCTTAAAGGCTTCCAACGCTTATATAAGCCTGATTACGTTCTAGGACTAATGTTTTGATGCTGTTTGTAAACCATGTTCTATCGGCATTTTTTAATTGGCAGACTTTTAACGAAACATGGACATTATACAGATTACGTATATTCTCTTGAACGAAATGAATTTGATCATCGACGCACGGCATACCATATATTCTATACCATTCGACTGATCTTAGGTCTTAAATGTTAATGTTTTTAAAGCCCCTAAATTTATAGGAACTATTTACATAGATTGGTTCACAGTGAAATGTTAAATGAACAAGGTCATGATGGGAGAAACCGGAAGCTGATAGTTGGTCGTAGAGAAGAACTTTATTCAAATCACTGACAACGAATACATCAAGAAGAGTACTTCTTTCCTTGGTAAAGTTGGTTGGAGTTATTGTATTTACGGAATATAAGTAGGGCGCATGCAAAAAATCATCAACCAAGTTTGGGTGGAAGAAAACATGCCCGATGACTGGACTATCAGCTCCATATGCCCCATCTACAAAAAAGGCGATCCTATGTCTTGCAAGAAGTATCGAGGCATATCCCTGCTTAATGTCGCATAAAGGATCCTATCCAACGTACTGTGTGAACGTCTTAAGCCGTTCTGCAACACACTAATCGGCACGTACCATCAGTGTGGCTTCCGGCCCGGCAGATCGACTATAGACCAAATTTTCACGCTGAGGCAAATCCTGGAAAAGACCAACGAATTTCAAGTCGAGACACACCACCTATTCATCGACTTCAAAGCCGCGTATGATAGTATGCATCGTCAGGAGCTCTATATGGCGATGGCCGAATTCGGAATCCCGGCAAAACTGATTCAGTTGTGTCGCGTGACACTCGAAAACACGCGCTGCAATGTGCAATTTGGAAGTAGCTCCTCCGAACTATTTCAAACTTGCACCGGATTTCGGCAAGGGGACGCGCTATCATGCGATTTCTTCAATATCGTACTGGAACAGATAGTCCGCAGGGCAGGTATCAACACGGAAGGCACTATCTTCAATAGGTCCGTTCAGCTGCTGGGATACGCGGATGATATTGACATCATCAGTCGGTCACAGCGCTCCGTGATAGAAGCTTTCACGGCGATTGAAGAAAAGGCGAAATCTGTTGGCCTTGAAGTAAATGAGGACAAGAGTAATTACATGCTATCAACAAACAAAGAAACATCTGTCCACCGCCTAGGACAAAACGTCACTATTGATAGCAACAATTTCGAGGTAGTTAAGGAGTTCATCTACCTCGGAGTAAACATGAACTCTACGAATGACATCCTAGTGGAGATCCGGCGGAGAATTACCCTAGGAAACCGCTGCTACTTCGGTTTGGCAAAACAATTGGGTTCAAAACTCCTAACTCTTCGTCGGATTTTTGGTCCTGTGTGCGAGGAGGGCGAATTGAGGAGAAGATACAACCACGAACTCTATGAGCTGTATCAAGATGTGGATGTAGTCCAAAAAGCCAAAATACGTCGACTACATTGGCTCGGCCACATCGAGCGAATGGACAATATTGCTCCAGCTAAGAGGATCTTCGAATCCCAGCCCCCAGGTTCGAGAAGACAAGGAAGACCAAACCTCCCTTTCAAAGACCAAGCCATCGCGGATGCCAGTGCGCTTGGTCTGGACAACTGGAAGCAGCGTGGCCGGGATCGTAGAGAATGAAAGGCTGCAGTGTCTCAGGCAGAGACTCTCCACGGGTCGGGAGCCCGTTAAGTAAGTAAGTTCTCATACTCTCAACTAGGTGCGAATCCTCAAGAATGTTGCAGTTTAAATATCCAACAACAATGACGAACAGAACACACAGAACAGAATTTTGTCTTCGAAAACAGGTTTTTAAAAAAACATGTCAGTTATATTTTATTTAAAGAATTCCCAGAGATGTTTGGGAAAATTTGCATAAAATAATTTACTATTGGTCAAACCATGATAGGACGGAGTACGCTACAACTGAGATCACTAGATCACCTTAAAAGTAGTATCCAAAACACGTCAGACAGAGAAAAACAAACAATATTTTGAAATACTGAACTACGTTTTCCATGTGAATATTGATGCACGTATGTTTCAATTTGTAGGCGCAGTGGCTTAGTGTTTGGTGTGTTGGACTACTAAACGAGGGGTCCCAGGTTCGTATCCCGCAAAAACCCAAATTCCGACTTACGGTTTTTTTTCCACTGCAGCCACCTCTTGCAAACATCCCAGAGTATTACTGTCTTGAGAGCTTCTCAATTAGCCATTTGGATTCGGCATAAAATTGTAGATCGCTTCCATTCGTTCCAAAAATGAAACTCACACAAAACGAATGGTTGTGAGAAGCTAGGCCCTGGGTCCCTACGGACCTGTTGCGCCAACTATTATTATCATGTTTCAATTTTTACTCAGAACAACAAAGTGTCATATCAGCTAACAGATCCAATAAAAACTTATATTTATATTTAGGTGTATTTTGTTACAAAATACCGAGTTTAAATTCATATATTTTTTTCAAAAATTATTCGAACCTTACTTAGTTTATGCACTTTCGCAGAAATTCTGTTCTTTTAAATGCGTTCAGTTTCAATTCAATCGCTCCAGTAATAATTTATCAGTCAGAGAAACAAAGTGTAATTATTTGCGCGATTTCTGTGTAGAGGCCTCTTAAAATGGGGACCAGAAAGAATACTCGACCAATCAATAGAGCCTAAATCCGTATTTAAAGCATTATAACTCGTTTTATGAACATCTGAATTATCTAGACGTAGAGCAAGTACATACTCGTAGGTACTCGTACAATTGGAGTTTGTTTGGTAAAGAAACACTGTTCTTTTTAATTTCAGGGTGACTCTGGTGGTCCACTGGTGAACCGCGATCGCAGCATCCAAATTGGCATCGTCTCCTACGGTTCCCCAACCTGTGCATCTGGCTTACCGGACGTCTTCACCCGTGTCTCGAAATTCCTGGCATGGATACGAAAGGTCGTCCAATTCGAGTTACCATGAACAAATAAAATCAAATCCATTGCAAAGTTCTGTTTGTTTATCCAGCCTTATAGAGTAATTAAAACTGCCAGGCACACACTGCATTCATGAAACGCCCAACACCGGCCAAGGGAAACCAATTTACTAGCAATTCGACGCAGATTTGTACCGCCACGATATTCGATATTCGATTAGTGGAACTATGCGACTGCCTTCCTCTGGGCCAATTACATGGCAATACAAACAAAAAGGAGAATTCCCTCAACCTCCAGCCGAAGAGTGCTATAGAAGCGCTATCCGGGATGATGATGCTGCTGAAGGTGTGAAATCCAATATCCTCCAGACCTAATAATTTGTTCGCCAATGATTTCATCGTTTCTTCGTTTTATGTCTGCACAACCTGGAATAGAACAATCGAACTATGAGCATCATCCCACCGCGGGATGGGGAGACGTAAACTTCATGTATAGATAATTCAAACATCCTTGTCGTCGTTGTCGTCGGGCAGCGCGGATTGTCGACTTTCTGTTATGGGTCCGGGAATCGGCTTGCGTTTAATGTGCGAATTGTTTTAGGTTTAGCGTCTTTGTGGACTTTTTGTCGGGTTGTCGTGTCGTGCCAGTCGTTTGTGGTGGACGAAACAACATTAACCCCTGCAGCCGACCTGGTACAATTCTTTCGCAGCACCGGGTTACTATACTCTGCGAGCGGTATGTAGTCCGATGAAAGTCTACACTGTTCGTCTGCTCAATATTTTCACACTTTATCGTATAGCTTTGTCTGTTTTCGTTTTGTCCGCAAAGAGGACGAAGCGACGCGACGGTAGGTTAGGTTAAAGTTATTACTTGAGACAAGAAGATTTGTGACACTTGTACATGGAGTGTGCAACTACAATCAGAGGTGCTGGTGATACACAATGGTGTATGGAACTTGAGACCACGGGGACACATTATGTCGGGCAATTGAAAAGGACATGATAGTTTGTTTGGGTGAATCTTTTGGTAAGCTGATGGTTGGAATGTGAATCTGTACCAGATAGTTGTAGGGAACTTGAGTCTAGTCAGATTATGCAATAGTATTGCAAGTGTCAAATGGGAATTGTTTATTATTTTTAACAAAGTCTAAAGTAGCCCATACATAATGGAGTTGGTCTTGCCTTAAGCTGTCCAAGCGTTTTGTTAGTGGTTTATACACAGCTAGTGAGTATAACGAAAGGGTATCTCATTTGATGAGTGATGCAAGGCAATTGGAGTAGCTGTTAAATGTTGGTAAGTGTCTATCGTGCATGGGCTGCTTAATTCACTTACTAACTTAACAATAAAGTGGGCGTTAAAAGTAACTAGTTGTTATGGCCTGGTACCTACAACTTCCTTCAAACTAAATTCAAGACTTTGAGGGAAAATTCTCAAGATTACATTTTTATAAAGACAAAATCACAGTTAAGCGATGTCCACTGAAAGCAACGTGGCCGGTATTGCAGTTCCTACATGGAAATCGAAGATATTTCGCACATGTCGGTAGCCCGCTAAGCATCTAAGTACTTTTAAATAAGCTTTGAGTTTAATATATGCCCGAAAAAGCTATATGCAACCATTTAAGGTATGTACGGAAGTAGGGGAAGTAGGATGCCTTGAGTTGGTATCGCTATTCGGATGTAAATTTAAAAAGAGTGTAGTTTGTTAAGAGATCAGACTTACACCAGTCTAACACTGAAATCGTTTCCACATATTGCGACCAAATTTTGACATTAGTTTTGACAACTTTTACTGGTCTAAGGGGTGCTAAAGGAAACTCTGTATAAAAGCTGCAGTCCGATAGGAAACGTGTACCAGGTTTGAAAGCGGTCTTCGGAAAAACGAGCCAGTTTCTAAAAGGGATTGCGGAATTGCCAGCCCTGAAAATTGTTCCATATGGCGGAATAGAAAAGAGGATTGTTTTGGGGAACTTCAGAGGTTGGATTTGAAAGGACAGCGACTTTGAGCCAAGGAAAATCGGTTCATTCGTGTGGACAACTTTCGCAACTTGGACCTTGGATATATGGTTAAAACGCATAGGTACCTAACCGTATGATGTTGGAATCAGCTCCTAATGTGGGGATAACATTTGTATTACATATGTAAGATAGCTAAAGTCGGGAGACTAAAGTCCACTCCACTAATTGGGTCCAAGTTTTGAAAATGCCCTTGAAAACTTAGACCAAAGTCCTGAGAGCGGTTACGAAAATGCGGATTAAGCACTAAAATTGAGTGCATATACAAAGCTCGTTAATTGGTAACAACTTCTAGGAACAGTAGGGGATATGCCGGTCAGCTCTGAGCCTCGTTCGGAAAAGCGGACTGTCTTTGGTAACGTAGGATAGGGCCTAAGGGGAACTTTTAAAGCAATGATTCAAGGAGGTAAGATACATTTTGAGAGATATTCGAATCAGAGCAGCATGGACGGGTCTATTTTAATCAAGGAGGTCAGATACTAAAGTTTCAACCATATATTGCAGTCCCCGGAAGCAGAAAAAAGTTGCTAAGTCCCGTTTTAAGGGCTTTTCTTCTACACAGATGCTCAATATTTTCACTGGCATTTTCTGGGACTAACAAGGAAAGACTTTATGCTAAAACAAACGATGGTTCTGGCAGGCCAAAAAGCTTTTGTAAAGGAATGGTGGACTTAAATGACATATTTGCATCTAAGACTTCTGAAGATATATTTAAGTTCCCTCGAGAACTTGAGCTCCAAATGCCAGACGATCGGTTTCTAACAGTCGAAAAGGCAGATACATACTACAATTAGTTTCGAAATTTCGGAACAGATATATTTATGTAGATAAATCATTTCAGAGGCCATTACGAGATTGGCAGGCTTTATACTAATAACACTTCTTGGAGCCTGGAATAGCCCACGAAATTTAGCCACCGAAAAAATTTCTTTGATAAAAGTTAAGGAGCATTATAAAATATCTGATTAGACGAAATATGTAGATGCAGAATTCGGTCCCATAATCGCTGTGAAACCTAAAAATTGTGTTAGCCAACTAAAAACGGTCGTATTCAAGAAACCAGCACTCGGACTGTAAGAAGCGTTGAATGGGTTTGAAAACAAATAACTGGAAATTTGATATATATGCACAGAAACGAATGTTGACGAGAACGGCATGTCTTTAACGCATGGGTGAGCTGATTTCATAGAATGGTTCTTGTATCAGCTAAACGGTAAAAAAAAAGCATGATTGTGTGCGGGCTTTGGACACTATAAATTTCCCTTTTTTCACATGATTTAATATGTTGAAAAGTCAGTTAAAGTATATTTACAACCACAAATTTTCAAATGAATTTATTTTCAAAAAACCTTGAAATGTCAAAAAAATCTGAAAATGTTAGTTCAATACATTTTTAATGCATTTTTTCTGATAAAGAGTCATTAATTTTTTGGTTTCGAAAGTAAAGCTCAATAAAATACACACAGCAATACATTTTTGATGAAAATTTTATTTCATTATAAAGTTTGGACTTTGCCATTCAAATGGCCGCCTCGGGAAGACTCGCACTTGCGATTCTTTGAGATAATTTTTAACCACTTTTTCGCACATTACGGGCGGTATTTCGGCCATAAATTGAGTAATGTTGGTTTTTAATGCGTCTAGGGTTCGAGGACTATTCGCGTAAGCACGGTCTTTTGCGTAGCCTACAGCAAAAAATTTAACGCTGTCAAATCGCATGATCTTGGTGGCCAATTGACGCCGCAAAAACGTGAAATTAAGCGACCAGGAAGCTTCTCACGCATTAAAGCCATAATTGGTCGTGTTGTGTGGATTGTTGCCCCGTCTTGTTCGACCCACATTGTTAAGCGATCCACTATCGTAAATGGCAAACATTCAACTAATATTACGGCACTTCATATGACAGCCGAGTTTGACAGGTGTCAAATGGCAGCGCTACCAACTTGAAACCACGAAATGAATGACCCTGTATATCTACATTGATAAGGCTAGTGTGTACGCACTCACTCCTATCAGGAATTTCCGTTCTAATTTTTGGTACTGCTCTTGTTCGATTTCAAAAGCATAATAAATGACAACAAATTAAGTGTCATACGGATATAAGTAAAATTGCGCAGTTATTGCATTCAGAAAAGACAAATTCTTTCAAAAAAAACATCCCAGGTTGTAACGTCCAAATACCTGCTGCCAACATTTTGGGAAGCGCTACATCTTTCAAAGCTCTTTAATATCGACTTATTGTTTCAAGAAGGGCTTGCTAAGGAGACCCAATCTAACTTAGGCTGTACGTTAAACTTGATGAACTCAAGTAGGACTGCATAGAAATACACTTGGTAAATACTACAAATGAGGAACTAACGTACAAATGAGTTCTGTAAAAATACTGAACTTGTACGTGTACAAAGTACAAGGCCCTTCCAGCAATTTGCCTTGTAAGCCGTAGCTCAAACCATACAACCCATGATCACATTTGACTAGGGTCTGAACGCCTCCCATAACGTAAGTTCTCAATGAATCGAATCAACTCTCCCTCAAGCCAGACATATCTGCTGACGTAGATTCACAAATCATCCCAATCTAGTCACAGAAACTGTACCCATCCATACAACAGAAGAATATCAAAATTAATAACAGGCGCCATCAGATATACACACACCGAACACGATCATTTCTAATGAATGGATTCATATCGACGACGACGACGACGACGATATTTTCTGCAATTGCCATACGTTAGAGGTTAAGTGTATCTGCTGCTGCCAGCACCCTTCATGTCATCAATTTATAGATACATACATTCTGTAGCAACTTAACTCGTACAGATGTCGCACTAATATCTTAACCCCCTTCGGCTACTCGAATCCGATACATTCAATGTAGGTATTAGAGAAGGCCTTGTGGGCAAACAGATTCGCAGAACACAACATGCAATTAATTTAAATTAACTACACTTTTGCATATTACCATCGATGAGCGTAGGTATATCTTATTCGCTGAAATTACATACCCCACTACAAACACTACCATACACGTATACAGTCAGGACGAGAGCAAAGCCAACCAACTTACACATCACCAATTAATTAGTTGAGTTATTATGAAAGATTTGTTCGCGCCAATAAAACTGATCAATTTATCTGTGTTAGACCTGGAAATGCGAGAAAGATTGCGAATAAACCGAGGCAAGCGGCGTAACAGCTCCGTGGTGGAATGTGTCTTTGTGTCACATGCTGTACGTGTGCAGATGGTGTGCTGCTGCATTACATTATCTCGACAACAAATCGAAATGGACAGTGTGGTGGGAAAGCGAGTTGCTTGAAATAGTATAAGCATCAGTAAATGAAGGTACGTGTTTTATTGTTATATTATGGCAACATGTGTTATATTTTGGCAAACATGCAGTTACGTCATATTAAACAATTTGTACATTATTTTGAACAAAATAAGGGCGAAACATGTCGACGTATATCAAACAGAGATATAATGTATGCCTAAAGCGAAAAAATATACTATACTGTATTAACGGAAGGTTCAAGTTTTGTAGCAGGGGAAAACCACCTAAGCCTGTTACCCAAACCTTTCTGGAGTGAAAGAAATCTTGAAAACGTAATTTAAACATGGAATTAGAACAACTAAGAAGAACAAACACTTTGCCGCATATTGAAATTCTTACAGAAATTATTAAGAAGGCTGCACCAGCAAGACCGAGAGCAATTTATAGAAACAAAAATAGGAAACAACAGTCGTTTACACTCTTAAATGTTTTAAGACTATGAAATGTTGATTTATTTTTAAAATAAAATATGCGAATGCAAATAGAGGATGTAAGAAAATCTGTTTTACAAAAAAGCTGCTTTTGAACAGCTTAAATTAAACGTAATAAGTCTTGCCAAATATTCAGCGGACTTCTGGAAGGCAGTAAAACGATTAAATGGAAACACAACGGTAGTTACTCCAAAACTAAATGCTCAACAATTAGGATGTCACTTTAAAAATGTTCTCAATTTACCAAAATTCATACTTGCCGAGGCACAACGAGTTATTACGAACGTAAAGAGAAACAAAGCTCCAGGAGAAGACCGTCTTTAAAAAAACTGTACCACTTAGTTAACAATAGCCCTCTTTGAGGAATATAATCGAGTATTTGAAACTGCGAATGTCCGAACAAGCTTCAGAAAAGCAATCATATTCCCTTTGCATAAAAAGGCGAATATGAAAACCCAGAAAACTACAGAGGAATATCTTTCTTAAGCACCTTAACTGTTTGGTGTCTTTCTGTTTAACAGACTTTCGAAGTGGGTTAAAGAAAATAAGGTCATACGCGAACGTCAAGCGGGTTTTGGGGAAGAATACTCAACAATAGGGCAGGTATTTACGCTCGTGAACATAGGCTATATATAAAAGAAGAGAAATAAAAAGCTTTATACCCTATTTGTAGACTTCTATGCCGCCTTTGACTCCATAGCTCGTGAAACTAAAAAGCATTAGAATTTCAAATAAAGTGATAAAGATTTTAAAAGCCTTGTATGAAAACAACGTAGCGGTGGTCTGGGATGGGAACGATGCATCCAAGGAATTCTCAAAAACGATGGGCGTAAGACAAGGATGCATTTTAAGTTCAGTTCTGTTTATCCTGAAGTTTATCAACGATATAACGGATAATATCGGAGGTGGAATTGAAATAAATCGGACGTACAGTGCGGTTCACATGTTTTTTTTTCATAGATTTAAATTTTTTCCTTCGTGTTTGTTTTAATTACAAAGCAATTGCATTTATAAGAAAGATTATTTAGTTCTCAATGGAAAAAACAGAAATGTATGCTTGGTTATTTTGTCCTCTTTCTTCTTAGTCAAGTAAAAACAAGGGCAATTTTTTGGTTCATTTGATTAGACGCATTGATGAATTCAGTAAGTTGGTAATGTTACGCGAATTTGACTCAATTGCCTACGCAGGCAGTTCATGACAATCGGGAGGCTATTTTTTGATGAAATTTTAAGTGTGGGCGACTGTGTGCGACATTTTTGGTAACACGGTTCTTAAAGTTTTTATTATTACTTTTTTCGTTAGTAAAAAAAGGAAAGCCATCACACAATTTAAAGTACAGAGATATGATATATAGGTACAGTGACCATTCGTTCATTAAAATAATGAACGGTTCTGCATTTGAAGACGATGTTCATTATTAATTATTTTGTATAGACAAACATATAAATGTTCTGTTTTTTAGAAGTTGTTGATTATTTGTTCTGTATTTGATTTAGACTTTTGAAAACAATAACGTAACAATAAGGAAAACGAAAATTCAATGAACAAAATGAACGAGCGAACGAGCCATCGAGTACTAAAATATTTCTACCATTTACTTTTTTGTTTCTATAAAGTTTATCAGATGAAAAAGAATAAAAAAATGTTGATAGCGTTGACTTTTTGTCCTTTTTCTATTGTTCATTATTTGGAACTCTAAAATATGATCACCGTATATATAGGGTATGTATATCTTTCAACTGAAATAATCTTAAGTATTTTAAATCATATTTTATAAATTCAAAAAATTCTTTTGGATTAGTTATGGATTTTTAATCTTTAAATCAAATGCTAATAAGTAAGTATTTAAATTAACATTTAAGTAAATTAACAAATTAATAAATAAAATAACAAAACTTTAACAAATATGTACATAAATTAACAAATAAATAAATAAATTAACAAAAATTTAACAAATACATACATATACAAATTAACAAATAAAAAAATTAACGAATAAGTATATAAATTAACGAATAAAAAATTAACAAGGTACACAAATAAATAATTTAGATATCTGGAAGAGAACATGCGTAAGTCAGTCCTATTATTGGTAAAAGTTATTCAAATAATTTATTAGAGGATTATCAAAGAAGTTGCATCTGATCAAGAACGTTCTGACAAGTTTTCGAATTCTATCGGAGATCAATTCAACATTAGCTCTGTTATGTAGAGCAGAGGTGGAGTGGTGCAAAGGGAGGTTTAACATCATTCTTAATATTTAATTTATTTTGCTGAATCTGCTATTTTTTGATATGGCAATCAGCACATTTTCCCCAAACTTGACAGCCGTAAAATAAGCCTGGAATATAACTTTGTGTATCAACATTTTATTCTCGTTGTACAATAAAGAATTCCTATTAACAAAAGTACAGCATCTTAATTGCAATGCCTATTTAATTAATGTCCTTGAAGTATGTTCCTTAAAGGATAGTTTACTATCAAGATAAACGCCTAAATATCTAACTACCAGTTTATCTGATTACCATTTATTAATAAATGGTTCGACGGTAAGAAACAAGACTCTCTTTTCCTTGTAAAAAAGATAGCTTAGATCTTTTCCGCGTTTAGTTTTATTTTCCATTTACTATAATATCTTCTTTATATTTCTGCCGCATTTTGTAGTTTTGTCTGAATGGTGTGTACAAATTCATGCGACGAATATACAGCGATTGTCATCGACCTGCTTAGTTTATATAACAGAAAGAAATTGCTTTGGAAAAGATGAACTACATAATATGAGGAAACAATTTATTCAATGGCAAAAGGCTAAAGAAAAAGAAATATTTTATAAGGAAATTCCTTTTGGAGCAGCGGAAGTGGTTATTGTGTTGGACTAAACGACAAGTCCCTGGTTCGATTCTCGCAAAAATACAAATTCTATCTTAAGGCTTGTTTCCACTGCGCCACCTCTTGGGAACGTCTGACAAACATCCGAGAGTACAACTGTCATAAAGGAGCTTCTCAATTAGCTTTTTGTAGATCCTTTTCATTCGTCCCAAAAATTCACAAAACCCACACAAAACGAATGGCTGTGAGAAGCTAACTATTTATTTTTATTTTTAATTCCTTTTGATTACCTCTGGTGGCATTTTGAATAGACTTAAATTGCTGATAAGTATACCTATCTTTACTACTATACACCGTAATCACTAACTTACCTTGGCTGTGGCAGTGAGCTAGGTAATTGCGTCCGAACATCAAACAAACTTGAAGCCACCATGATCTGTGCTTGCAACACCCACTGTATCAACTACGCACATTCAATACGCATTTGCGTAAATAAACAGCACCACCTCCTTCCGTAAGTAAAAACAAGTAACACCAAAGACCCCAGTGACAACACAGAATCAATTTAAAACCAATTTGTCATCTAATTTACGAGTCGAGACTCCATAGCCATAACAACTGCGCGGTCGGCTGCCGGCCCGTTGCGGACCAAAAAATAATCGCTTGCCGGTTAATTCTGCGCGCGTTCAAAACCAAAAAGAACACAAAACATCACCACAAACAGAAACACAAGAATAGTTTTCTTATTTAATTTGTGCGCTCTCTGTTATTCTGTTGGATGGGGATGGGGAAGGCCCGCTTGCCCTAAAGGAGGTCTCCTTCCAGGGAGCAGGAGGACAAATGAAATATTGAATTAAAAACGATATGCGAGCGCGTGCACTTTGTATGGCAGCAGTTGCCTGCTGGTCGGTAGTGATAGCTATATGCTGCCTTCTTTGGGTGCTTCTTCTATACCTATAGCGATAGCAGTGATCTTGCGAGGCGCTGGAGTAGGTACTTAACCCAAGATTGGAGTATAACCACACCAGCAAGTAAGCATGGAACTGCGCTGCTGGCGATGACTCGGTTGACTCTGTTGCACCGATTTGAAGATGTCGACGATACAAATCGAAAGTTTGTCCGATGGTCTGTTGGCTGTTTGTCCGTTGCGATGTCTGACATAAACTTGGCGCGTTCACGTGTAAATTGTGTTGTGCAATGGGATGTTGGAGCTTGGGGGATAATTTACAGTAATACCTTTTGCCGAATGGACGTAAGCGTGTTTGGGTGTTGGTATACTTGTGTTGCACTCATTTAAGATGCGTACTTACTTGTAGGTACGAGTATACTTCCCTGTTGCAACAGAGTGCTTTTTTGACAGGTAGTTTTGTAGCAATACTAAGACAGTCGCTTTAAACATGTTACCTGGGAGCTCACAGTTATAGTCTCAAAAGACTGAGAGCTGGCAGTATGTTTTTTAGTGCGAATGATAGCAAACAATAAGTTGAATAATAAGATAGTACTTAAGTACCTACATGTAAATGTGAGTGCTTTGGACGCTCTATTATGGTCCAAGGCATTTTCAACGCTGTCTTCTGGCTGCAAAATGCACTGAAAGTACCTACTCGTGTTTTGCAGAAGGTCGGGGCTTCAGTCAATCACCAATAAATATATTTTTTACAAATTATTTGTTAGCTTGCATGCATTCCAGGTGTTATTACGGAGGCCTTTAGCTCACAAACTATTCGCCGTTTTTCAAAATGGCTCCTCTGCAAAGTCATATTTATATACATTAAACTAGAACATAAATGTACACCAAAACTATTCATGTTCAATATTATATACCTTCTGATTTTATTTCATTATGAAAACTTAGTTCACATCGTTCCCCAACAAATTTAAGTCACGCGTATGCTAACCACTGGCGCCAGCCACTGACTTTATTACATCACCTTGTCGTACATAAGGTATACCTTACCTAATTTATTGATAGCCTCAAGAACGTCTAGAATAATTAGTGTACTGTGGTATAAATAGTTAGACGTACGAGAATAAATGCTCCACATGATTATTGGCACAAGTATTGTACGGGCAAACTTTCAACAGCTATAGCAAGGGTTTCATACTCTATCTTCATATTTGCAGCAACTACAAGGGTGTTGATCACATCTTTACCTAGGTGAAGTAATTCAGCTATAGTTGCTAAATAGTTGCATGAAAAGGCCTTGTTGACCCCTAGGTGATTTGCTTAATGCTTTCTTTGCCAGAGCAAAGGCGCATACAAAAAATTAAATTAAATAGCCCTCACAGTGCTATCGAGTAACTATACTGACCTTACCATAAACATAAACTGTTAAAAGGGCTTATACTGGCAGCTTCATAATCCAGTCTATATGGGACAAACCCAGCTGAGAAGCACTAGTCCGCGAATTCAATCGGAGGAACAACGATGGAACCACCGTTAATGCACATCAAGGTCCTGGAAGACGACCTAGCAAATGTTTTGTCGTAGCTTCAGCAGCTATAGCGAGGGCTGAGAACTATTTTTAGGTAAATCATTTAAGCACGCATCTGTATTAAAAAACATTGCTGGCTTCGACGCGGTAGCAATATTCCTAAGGGCAATGACTTTTAAAGCGTTTACGAAGCCCTTAAATGCTAAGATGGAGACATAATTAAATTACATTTGCATAGTTTCGAGATACTTGATACTTAACTATACATGGAAACAAAATACAAGTTTATAGGTATTGACAAAAATCTTTTGTAAAATTTCAATAAATGAAGTTAATCAATAAATTTAAGTTTTATCAGTTTGTTATTATTTATTTTTTTTTTTTTTAATTCGTTTGGTACCTATCCTTTGCCAAAAAATCAACGCATCAAAATGCTTTTGATTTTGCAAACAAATTTATCAATTTGACAATTATTCTTTTGTTAAATTAACAAAAAAAGTTGTTAATACCATCGAAATTGTTTGCCATGTTGTTAAATCAATACCATATATTGTTAGATAATAATAGGGTAAAGGTGTCAACTGTGAATCAGTTGCTCTCATAATGTCTCTTTTTATTTTAAAATGAATCTGGAAAAGAGAAAATAATATATTTTCACTTCCCCTCGCAACAGATTACAAGCATAAGCTAAGCATTAAATAGACCGTCAGCTCTTCCAACTTAAGAGAGTTTGCCTACAAGCTGTTTTCGGTGTTTCTATGTGCGAAAGTATGTGTGGCATGTTAAAGTAAATAAGACGCACGCATACACTTGCACGTAGCAACCTGACAGATGACTGACAGCTCATTCTGTGGTGACATTGAAAAAAAAACTGAAATAATTCAAATAATTGGTCGTTATCGGGACGTGTTCAGAAAACAGTGATGAACTTAGTTAAAATTTATATTTCATTAAAACGAATATTACACGGACTTATTTTATTTTACGTAGATAATCCACACAGTACACGATGCATACATTTTGGTTGTAAACAATGTTAACCGGTGGACTATAGGGATCATCGGCAAAAATAAAATAAAATCAGTATCTACAAATAATTATTTGGAATTTTACTGATAGTATACCATTTTAGTTTCTGTTCTTTCCCATACAGTATACAGTAAATAAATTCATTTTCGTTGACTGCATCTATAAGTCATTTTTGTTATTAAAGCGCAATGAAAATTTAGAAAACAATTATTTTAAAAAGCTGAACATTTTGTTTTTGTCAGCCAGTACTTTTTTCTTCGTGAGAATTCCTTAAAATTTGTTTGTCATGTCATATGATGATTGTATACCGTTTAGAAGGTAACATTTCGAAAAGAAATCTGCACCAAAATAAATAGTATGAAAACGAACAGGCCAATGGATAGAACAAAAAAGTTATTTTCTAAATAAACATTATTCATGGCTGTTCAATGGCGGCTGACTCAATTGTTTTCAATAATAACGCTAGTTTTAAATTCTTTTGTTTATTAAATTGTTGAAATTTTGTAATAATTTTGTTGTCTTTTTGTTTTCTGGAAAATTCATGAAAAGATTTTAACTCAAAACTCAAAACAGTTACCCACTCAGAAATGTTCATATCTCTGCCCTGAGCCCCAACGAACTTTAATTTTTAATATTCCTTATCAATTCTGCCATTTGAATTCGTTACCTTTTTTCTGTCGACATTCGCCGGCGAAATAATTTTTCGCCAAGAACAACAAACGAAAACAAAATAATTACTCTAGGTATAAAAATGTATTATTTTATTCCTGCGAATGAATATTTCTCAGTTTATACCTTTATTGATACGTTGATTACATTAGTTATTAACCATTTTGTAAAATAAATGTTTTCGTGGTGAAATAAAACAAAAAATTTAAACTGTTGGAACGCACCCATCAGCTGATAGAAACTTACCAACTACCCTACTGTCAGTCACTGTGCTTAGCACTGTCTCTTTATTTTTCCCGCGAAGCGTGGGCATTTTTCCCTTTTCACCGAACTCAAATTCCCTCGATTTGTTTATGAAAAAATGTTTCTTCTTAAGTAAAATTAATATTATTCGGATAGAAATTCACATTAAATTAACCTTCGGTATAAAAATCGCTGTTTGTTAACATTATAATGATTATTTCTTGGTACTAGAAATTTTTACTAAAAGTTAAATCCCCTTTTTTTATGGACATTTAGTGTGTTGCAATGTAGTTCGAAGGTTTTTTTGTCAGATTCCAAATATTTCCACAATTTTGATGCTTTATTTTTGTTTTGCACGGAAGGTTTTTCGGACATCAACATTTCTACAAAAAGGTAGAAAAAAGGATGACTGCTCAGTGTCATTATTTCATTGTACCCCCTCCATTTAGAATTTTTTTTTTTGCTGTTTCACACGTATTCACGCATACGAAATTTAAGAAAGAATTTTCTCTGGTAGGTGCACGGGAGCTGGCGGTCTATTTAATACTTAGTTTATGCTATTAAGTCTACGCGATCGACTTGTCGAAGGTGGTTATCCCCATGTGTTTGTGTTTTCTGGATAGGTAAGTAATTTTTTTTTTCTGTTTTATTTTTGATTTTATTAAAAAACCTTCGTTTGAGTCTAATATTTATACTTTTGCTTGTGTCCGTAACAGATTATTTTTTTTGTAACTAAATGTTTTGACAGCTCTTTCGTGTGTACGCAAGGAAATATGCAAGCTAAGAGCGGGAGTGACAAGCTAAGAGTGGGAGTTTCTGAGATTAAGAGAGCTTTTCACATTTTTTGTTAAGTTAGCGGGATTGTTGAGCTAGTTTTGTATGCATTCATTTTGATGTGAATTTTTTTTGTAACATTCAACTAACTTTCTTACTCATTGTAAGCGAGAGTTTAGCAGCGTGATCATCGGAAAGCTATCGGGAGTGATAAACGGTTTATTTTTTGTGTTTATGATGTGGTTAATAGTTTAAATGGGTAGAAACAATTCTTTAAATGCAACGGAAATTGCTAAAATAGAGGCTTACCATGAGTAAAATCTCTCTAATCGCGCTATTGCTAAAAACACTTGATCGAAGTCCAAAAGTAATTAACAGTTATTTAAGAAATCCATTATTTTACGGAAAAAAATTACAAAGGCCGTACTTCTACTGTTCTTTCAAGCCGAGAAAAACGGCAAATTATAAGGTTAGCTTCCAATTCAACACATTCTCTAAGTAAGATAAGACACGAAGAAGTTAGTCGAATGACTACGAGTAGAGTAATTAAGAGTGCCGGGCACCTGAAGCGTCTGAAACTAAAAAAAAAAAAACTCCACTTAACAAAGCTCGAAAACAACAGCGGCTTAGTTTTGTCACTCAAACGATTGGCGGAAAGTGATATTTTCTAATGAAAAGAAGTTCGACCTCAAAGGGCCCGACGGATACAACTAATACTACCATTATTTAAGAAAAGAAAAATTGTCTTTGGACCGTCTCCACAGCCGCGAGGGAAGACTTATGGTATGGGGCGCCATGTCATATTATGGAACTGCAGAATTACAGCACCTTACTACAAAACTGAACTGGAAACGGCTCTACCTCAGTTCCAGGATATTTTCGGCCCACTGCCGATCATTTTCCAGCAGGACAATGCGCCAATTCACACAGCTGGAATAATTAAGAATTGGTTACAAGAACAAGATATAGAACAAGTTTCCTGAAAATGTGTGGGGTTGGTTGACACGAAAGGTGTATGAAGTTGGGAAGCAGTATACAAACAAAGAGGACTCCAGAATTAAAATTTTTCATTCCATGTTAGTTTTTCAAATAAAGATGTTCGCTAGAAGCTTATAGTAATAATTATTAGGAGTTAGATTACCAGTTTTATTTTTCTTTTATTTTCGTACAAAAAAAAAGGAATGTTTTGTGATATATTTTTTGTCTTGAACTGTTCAGTTATGTTATTTATTTTTGTACTTGATGAGTTTTTATTTTCGTTTTTATTCTTTTGTGTATCCCTAATAAAATTAAAATAAACATGTATATGTTATGAAAAAAACGTTTATTGATTTTTACTCCCTGTTTCACTGTGTACACCCACGGTTAGTTTGAAATACATTTTTTATTATCTCAGCATTAATTAAGCCCTCAGATTTTGTGCTTGAAATGAAGACAAAACATTGCAAAAGCTGTGGAAGAAATGTCATGGTTATACTACTATAAAAGCTAGCTCAACGCTGTTCACACCTTTATAGAACTATTTTCGCAGTTCTATAATGTTGACTCAACAAATAAATTGTTATGTCGATATCATTAGATATTAATAAATGATACGCAAAACAAATAAGTCTAGTAAATAGATTAAATATAAAAAAAGTAAGTGCCTATTCAAACTACATGATTTATTCTTACCGGAAAACTTAATACAAAATATCAAAATATGTCAAAATAAAATTGAGAAATTAAAAAAAGGCTATTACTTTTAAGACATAATGGTATCTTATGCCATTCAACTTGAAAATAAAAAGATCAGCTATACTTTAAACACCGACAACGGCGTAGATGTATATTCGTCTCCTTCAATATTGCGTCTATTAGTTAAGCTTGAAGCATTTTGATGATCCGGTTGAGTTTCGCAGCATAGGTATATTTGAAGAATCCGATTTAATTATTAAAAAAATAAACTTTAAAAATTAACATATTTCAATTCTTACCGATTCATAGTCAATTGGTCGTTTTAATCTATTTTTCCTGTCCTCATCCGTAAAAGTATTTATTTACTTTTAAAATGTTTGATTCACCTTTTTAGGATATTTTTATGCGAACTTATAAACTACTTACTTACTATTTATTTCGCTTGTCAAATAATAAATAATCAATAGCATTGCATTCAAAGGATTGCGATGTTTATACAAAATTTATGTCATTATCTACAATCATTTTTTCATTTCAACCAAATGTTTGTAATATCGATAATCTATATTTAGCTTGGCTTACAAACATTGTGCAAAAGTTTTGTCAATTTCACAATCATTTACAAAAGTGATTTTTGGTTCTGTTTTTATGGATGTAACAAAAACTGTGTTAATTCAACAATAAAATTGTTCAATAATAATAATAATAATAATACAAAATCGATTTATTGAACTGAACATTGTGTTTTGTTATTCTGACAAAGTAGTTTTGTAGTAAATGTTTTATCCGTTTTATCAGTAAAAAATGTTGAAATATTTAGTTTGAAACATACTATTGCTTAAATATTGAGCTGAAAACTAAGAATTAAATATTATTCGGGATATAAGTATTAGGTACATGGTTTTTAAAGTTTTATCCAAATCGAAAAAGGGGATTTCGAAATTTGAGCTGTTTTAAAAATTAGGGTTTTCGGTGATTTGAATTGAAAATGAAGGACCCAACAAAAACGGAAGCACACATTTTACTCTTAGTATGCATTTTGTTTAAAATCGTTAGTGGCGTTTTCAGGTAAACTACAAAAAACAAATTTTGAAAATTTTTTTTTTTTTTTTCAAAAATCCATTTTACGACAGTATAGAAAAAAACTGAGCTCGCGTTTAATGAAGAAATGACCATATTACCTTCGAAATCAATGTTTGTTACAATCGTATGGACCGTTTTCGAGATATGTGCAAATTTCAAAAGTACCGTTTTTCGATTTTTAGCGAAAAATTGAGTATGCGGTCATGTTAGCCTCAGCTACATAAGCAGAAATACCTATTAATATCAAATCAAACTGTTGTGAACATTTTATATGGAAAGTTAATGTTATTGTGGGGGAAAAAAACGGCCCTGAACTGTAGGCCCGCAAACTCCAAATCCGAAGTTTGAACCCAATCCGGGCAGCCTATACGACTGTAGGCCTCGGGAGCAAACGGACAGACAGAGAGAACAGAATTTAACGACCCACTCTTTTGAGTTCCCCTATAATCGTAATGAAATGATTAACGCCTTGAGTTTGAAATTTTGTACGAATACAATATCTTTCTCTTAGTTCGTATCCGAGAAAGTTAAAAACAGTTTTTCCGGCCTAAAAAAGGAATTCTAATTAAGGTACGAATAGAAGCATCAACCAACTCATCCCCATCCGGCAGTATTTGACTTTTGCCTATCCCAATAGACAAATTTTTCCTTCAGCACAAGTATTTCGTTGAGCTTTGTTATCAAGATCTTCCTCAGTGGTAAACCGGCCTTACTATGTATTTATAGATTCATCCACTTTAGTTAGTGCCTTTTCCAATGATCAGAAACACTGCAACAATCACTTGTACTCCACCATCCTCTTATACAGTAGCAAATCAGTAAAATTTTGAAGTGTAATAATAATTTGACTCAACTATTCCAATTTCCTCCGATAATAACATCCGTTCCAGAATCACCTCCCCAGAATTACACTGCCGGTGATATATAATCAGAAAAAAGAAAAAAATTACCACACACAACCGATGAAATTACACCAGCCCGTTCAATTAATCGGACAATTTGCGATTGAACCCGTAATCCAAATGTGGCCTCTAATTGCAAATTACTTCACATATGTCCGCCGAATTGGCGCTGTGAAACCAGCTACCAATATACGCTTAGCACTCATTTTAGCCCAAATTAAGACCTCGACCAAACTACCGACTGTGAACAGCAACTGGTGCCGCCGCTGCCGGTGCACAGTGCGCGATAGGTATTCCACGCCACTGTGCTGTACATACATTCTCTAATTACGTTCTCGCCAAGGTGAACAAATTCGTTCGGAACCAATTCTCCAATTCAGTTTGGTGATTGATTTCGCGCTGCAGGTGGTGAAATCACCTCATCACCAACAGCAACAACAACAAGAACAGAACAGCCACCACCAGCGACCAAGTTGAGGGAAACGAAAACGAACCATCAGCGGCCAGGTGCGTTGCTCACCGAAATGTCAAAGTTCATGGATTGGTACGTGCTTCCATGAGGCAAAGTGGGATGTGTTCATGAACACAGCGATCAATGCATATAGCCGACGACGAATACGACAGCCTCAGCTACCACCGAGAGCAGCACTCGTCTTCTTCTTCAAACCGCGCAGCTATTGACATTTCGTTGAATGGCATTTTGACCCGTGAGTGGGTCAGTGAGCGTATTGCTGTGACGGTCCGCGCACAGACATCTCTATCGATCAAACGCGAACAAATAAATAAATAAAATTATTTTTCTCTTAATTATATTTACTCATGCGCCTGCCAGCGTGAGCGGGAACAACATTAGACGGCAGTTGTGACCGCCGAACAGAGTGCAATCATCCGTTGACCGAGGCACAACATTGTAATCACGTGCGCCATTGTAGCGATCGATGACGGGCCGCACTGTAATCGGTCATTTCATCAACATAGCAATCATCAGCGTTTGTCCGTTATGGCGACGTATCGATGGCAGGTCCTCCTTCGAGTTGTTGGCCTTGTATGGGTGGGTGGAACATTCTCTGTTGAATCAGAGAATTTTCACTCAGAGTTTGATTCATATTTACTCAACCCAATTAGGCCTGGCTGGCGGATGAGAGTGGCAAGCCGTGGCCTTTCAACCTCTCTTTGAATGTGCGTTTCGACACAAACTTAATTGTTGACGAGCAACAACACATATAGGGGTCAGAGTAAACACTCGACACACAATTTGATGGCCTTAATGGTCCCAAATGAAAACAATTGAGCAGAAGATGCTTTTGAAATTGATATCGATTGCGCGATCGAGATGTGCGGGCCTGACAATTTATTCGTTTTCTTTCGAATAAACAAGAGTCAGGCCCATTGGCCAGTAAGTAGAGCAACGTTGTCTTCAGACTGCCGGGGGAAAAACGATTTTGCATTGGAACAAAAATCCTGATAACTTTCTTAATTTCCTTAAGGATCTAGTATCTTACTATTCTTTTGTCTAGGAAGTGAACCTCTGAACTTTGCTTTCGACAACGTAAAGTTGCCCGGCGCTATCTCGACCTCTTGGGCACCGGTGAACCTGTTTTATCGAACATATTTCTCAGTTTAGGAATGTAAAGTAGAAACTTCAGCACCAACGGACCAAAATGGAGTGAGTATAGGACAATTTAAGCTCAATGCTGCTCTTACTGACGGAGGATTCAACAAGTCGTCATTTATTGTTCTGTGGGATTTCTTACCAGATCTGGTTATTCGCCCGTCGCCAGTAATGATAATTTTTAATGAGTGTATTGATTCCAATGGCTCAATGGACCCAAATACATAACTTTGTCGCACCCATCACAACTTAGGACAATAAAAAACACAAAGCTACTCGTTGTGCAACTATCTCCAATCGATCAAAATACCATAAAACTGGGAGCATTGTACGTTAGAGTTTATGGTGTCGAATTCAAAATCGATGCGTTCAGCTCGAGGCGTTACGTGGTGTTGCCTGATGGACTCATTCCGTTGAATAAATAAATAAATCGTGGCGCAGAGGCTTCATTCACATTTTCTCGGAGAAAGTTTAACCTCTCCTGGCTCTCCCTAAATGTCCTCCCTTCGCGACTGACCGGTCACATTCTTTAAAAATCTAAAAACCAAGTCCGAATAGCTTAATTGTCACAAGTTGAGAAATTCGAAATCTTCGCTCCTCCCGTTATTCAGAAAAAACGTTTATCTAGGTCCATTTCATCCATTCCATCTGGCAGTATAGGGAATCCATTCAAAGTCGCTTTTAATTCGATCTTTTGGACAAATAAAACCGAACCTCTTTCGATGAACTATAGCGACGGACGTTCGGCATATTCCTGTGTCCAGTTCGTCTGGAATTAGTTTGCTTTTAGAAAAAGCTTTGCCAGAGCATTTGCAAATGGGACAGTGTACACGTAGCTTTTAGGCACTATCTGATTTCACTTTCAACCAAATTTCAACAATTTCAACCAAATATGCGTCGCATCTCTCCAAACGCACTCGTAATGGCTCACCAGTCACCGCCACCAAATTATGACTAACTCATGTGGCAACTCATTACTGAACTGAACTGCTCGCTCTCTCTACACACATACAGCTTCGGACGCGGCCTTAATTTGTTTTAATGGAGCTTCCATTTGAATTTTATTGAACCAACAAATTGAATTGATTGATCTAAATGAATTTATGTGCATCGAAGACAACCAACGACGTCGACAACGACGACGACTTTGAAGGCATTCCATGACTCTGAGTGAAACTTAATCAATTCAAATCAGTAAGACAAAGAAAACGGCCCCGCAAACAGCGCAGGCAACCTCTAAGCGTATATAAGGCAGGAAATTCATTCAAAATTAAGGTTGCATCATCACGGCAATAAAACGAAAGGCGACTGCTAAGATTTATAAATCAGAGACCACCCCGACTCGAGGAGGCATTTTTCATTCGCGCAAATCCTTGATCCTATCGCCGAAAAAAAACTTCCTGAATTCCATTCCCATAGCTCGAGTTCCGAGAGCGCGCGCGCACACTTCGTTGTGCCATAACTCACCTGACACAAATCCAATGTTCTTCATTAAGGCCATAATTCCTCGCGCTAGCTAGGGAATTGAAAATACCACCCCGACACTTCTCCACTCTTCCAATATGAGTAATCGCGTAGAACAAATTAAGGCTGATGGAGTCTCTATTTTTCCAGGCGGAAGATGGACCCACCAGTCGGCTGCGCGACGACGAAACGACCGACGGATACGCGCGACCTGGCTAATACTAATACATAACTTTTCCACGTAGATGAGATTAGGCATTATGCGGTACAACAGAGCCTTGAAGGCTTTTCTGCAGAGACAAATTGCTGGCTATTACCGAGGTGCAGTACCTCATTGCTGGCAATCAATGTTCTCCTTCTACCCCTGCAAGCTGGGACGTTCAACTGCGGCTACGTGTGGAACGTGGTGGTGAGGCCACTCAGTTGATTGAAGCAGAGTGAGAGCGAGACAGTGGGTGTGTGAAATAGGGCTCTAGCTCGCGTCTGTTGCCATCGGCTGTGGATATTGGATTTGAGTTGTGTATTTACCGTTTGAATGATAATAATGCTCGTGGCTAAGGTAATGAGCGGATAAGGTCAAATGGGGGAGTGTTTTTTTTTATTATCTTCTTACTCATGACTGGAAAGAGGTCTGTGGGTTTGAAAAGAGAAAATTGATTTCGCTGCGGTATATCGGTGGACATCGATTAAGTTACTGTCTGTAAAGGAGGATATCTTAAGGCATTTGCTAAGAGACTTGGTGTGCTTCGGAGAGAGGAGGTTCATGTCTGCTAGTGAAAGTTGAAGATGAAGATGAAAACTAACTCATTCGTCCCAAAACCTGCCAAGTGTATAGACTGGAGAAGACACAAACTAGGCATTGCGCCTCTGTCGTATAGGACTCAGGAGAACTTGTTATTTGACTCCATATCAGTGGCTCAACAGTGAAGTAAGGGTCAAAGGGAATGCTAACTGATAAAAGGATTCCTTTTCAGAATGACTGGCTTGTTGAAACAGCGAAGCAGTGATCATTTATGATGTTTGGTGAATTTTTCATACGATTAAAAGAATTAATGAAGCATTTACTAAAGAACTTTTTTCGAACCATCCAACACGGAGAAAAAAGTCATGCTAGAAGCAAACAGAATCTGTATTAAATTAATCGGATATCTGCATGGTTTTTTGCCAAGCGGACTTCCTACTTAATATAAGTGTAAAGATCATTTTAATTATTTCTATGCGTGTTGCATTTTGTTATTAAAAGAATCCGTTTAATTTTATAGGAAATTTTGTTTTTTTTTTTAAATATTCTATAAGGTCAATTAAAGTGAAGTTCATTTTAATTTCGAGTGCATTCCCATAAAAATAAGATGCCATGTACTTTTAAATTACACTTTTTCCCATTGATTCAACTAGAATAATTGCTTTGATTTAAGACTTCCTAAAGGTTGATATGAAGTGAAGCATATGCTAATTTGAAGTGTTTTGCTATAGAATCAAGACGTCTGGCACTTTAATATCATACGTTTACCGATAGAAAAACATTTGGTTTTAGACTTCTTATAGGTTAATATTAAGTGAAAGCTTTGCTTACTTAAAGTGCATTCTTATAAAAATAATATGTTTTGCACTTCATTGAAGCACTTTTTTTTAATGGGAAATCGTTTCGATTTCGGAGTTATAAAAGGTTCAACTTTGAAATTTCATTTTCATTAATGTGATTTATTTGGCACTGATCTTTTTTTGCTATTTTGACTATCTCATTTTTTAAAATGCATTGTCAAATTTATCGTTTGGGTTTTTGTTTTTAAGTAAGTTTTCTTTAAGTTTTAAATTTTAATTAAATTAATCTCCATAGCAAAATATATATGAAAACAATGCTAAAGTGGACTTAAATCCCATTTGAAACTTCAAATTGTTATTAGTTACTTCACTGTCCATAAACAGTAATGTTTGAGAAATAATAAACGTATCTTTTTTAGTAGCTAAACATTTATTTATAAATTCAATTTTACATTTTATTAGGACTGCTGTATGTTATCCAGCCAACTTAAAACAGACTTGGACATTGATAGCGTATCTCTATCGGTTGAGCTTGATCCTGCCAATGGTTTGTCCTTTCAATCAAGAAAAAGTAAAAAATGTTGTCAACAATGAATACAGAAGAGATAATCCTATGATAAAAAAGAATAATAATTCCACTTTTTCTAGACTCGATAGGCCAGGCAAAGACAAAGAAAAGTATTTCCTTAAAATTTATCACACACGCTAGCAGATAAAAAAATCTCATTTCATACGTACCTGTGCAATGCGCCAATTTAACAATCCGTCTTTGAATAAAATAAACTCCCGAAAATGTCATTTAAGTTGCGAAAATAGAAATTCAATGTCGTGGAGTAATGAAATGGATGTTGGCGAAAGACCCCATTCAATAAGGAGATCTTCGATTTCACTACCAACGTGTGAATAAACTATTTCATACACTAAATTTTGTACATCATCTTCCGACATTTTATAAAACACTTTTTTCACTTTTTTATTTTTTAATAACAATATCTTACCTCCACGTTTCGTACCACAAAACAATCACTACCGAACTAAGATGATGAAAGCATGGAAGGACAATGCGGCTACCGTGCAAAAAATTCATGCCAAAACACGTACAAAAAAGGAGAATCATTTAATATTAAGGTGGACATCTGCTTAAAATAGAAAGTCACCACTTACCTTCAGTGAGGAATCCATTTAATGCGTTTACCGTGCAAGAAAATTCTTGCACAAGCTAAATCGAAACCATCAAACATTTTGGTTTTAAGCAGATGTTCACGTTATTTTAATATGCTTCTCTCTTTTTAAGAAAATTTTCTTATTTTAATAAGTCAGCACTTAGAATTATACGGAAATTTGTTCATTTTAAACAGAAATAGAAAGGTTGATTTAAAAAGAAACTTCTTGTTAGAATGAAATGGAGTTCGTTTTAAATCTAAAAGAGTTTGAACGGAATCCATTAATTTTGTTATGAAATCTTGTTGTTTAACGTAGATTGGAATTAAGATGAGCGTCATATTATATCAAAGTGGTCGATTTTTCTCCGTGAAAATATTGCTCTCGGAAAGTATCATATACTCGATAAAAATATACCTAATACCAACCAAGCAACCTCAAAAATGGTGTCAAAAAAGCCAAAAAAAAAAAAATCTGAAAAAAAAAACATTAAAAAAATCCTGAAAGTTTAAGGCGTCGAAAACGCATCAGAAAAGTCTTCCGAAAATACGTTCAAAAAGTCGAACAAAAACAAGGTAAAAACGTCACGAAAGCGTCCAAAAAGTTTCCAAATCAAATACGAAAATTCAATTCAATTTAAAATTTAAATTTAAATTTATCTTCTATCTTCCAAACCTATAGATATATAATTTGCATGAATCTTTTTGTTTGTTTTGCTGTATTTCAGGTTTAGGCAGAAAGAATGTTAGGGAAAATCGCGGTGAGGTCCTGATTTGGCATCCAATGATCCTTCCTATTAAATATTTATTTTGACTTATCTATGTCGAAAATTAATAAGCAAACTACGTATGTGCGGTATTATTTTAATAAACCGATCTGATCCGAATCAGATCACGAAAATAAAACAATACGGATCATACACAAATTTTATTTTGGAGTTGTGGCAACAGTTGCTTTCAAAACACGACGGATAATGTATGAAAATGACAAACTTCATATTGCCACCAGCTATATTGCAAACATTCTGTACAACGTGACGTCACAATGTGATGTCATTGACATGAGATTTCATTTGCTTGTCGGGGGTGTTACCATATGAATCAAATTAATAAATTTTATTTTTTGATATTGTTTTTAAAAAAAACTAATTTAAAATTCTTTGCTTAAATATGCAACAAATAAACAATATTTTTTTTTAAACATTTATGAAATGTTCTCGATTTTCTTCAGAAACATTTCATAAACTTTTCTCAAACATTTCCGGTTTTTCCGGTGTAGACGCCGATTTAGTATTTATTAAATGTTTATGAAAAGAATTTTACTGTCGGATACTCGAAAACAACAACACCGCTTCCGTAATATGGTGTGTTTTGTTTCTAAAAGGAAATGAGTTTACATACAATCAGTTCAAAATGTAATGGAAATTTTACTGCAGTTTGCACCTCCGGTTCGTTCAGATTGGAATTCTTAGACAAAGTAAATGACAGTGGTTTAAGCACGAAATTCCAGAAGAACAAACTGAAGTTACAATTAGATTTTTCTGTGATATTTTGTGATAAGAAAGAAACGTGTTTCCCAATAACTAGTTTTGAAAACAATTTAAATTTATGCAGGCTGCTAGTATCTATCGATTTTTCATTATTCCAAGATGTTCTGGACATTTGTATTTTATGTTAAAATAACAAAAATAAAATTCTCATTTTACGGCAGGGAGACTTCTGAAACATATTATTAACGAACTGCGAAACATTTCATAAACATTTTTTTTATTAAATAAATGTTTATGAAACATTTACTTAAATATTTACGAAATATTTACGAAATATTTCGCTGGTCTGGGCACACCTTTATGGAATGAAAAAGCAAAATCATATCGAAGAACGGGAAGTTTATTCGATGTGAAAAAATGCTTTTTGATTTTTTGTGTTATGAAGGGTGTTGAAAATTTTAGTCTGGCAACGTGACTGTACACCAACATTGAAAAATGAAACAAGCCACCTAGTGAGAAATGGGACAGTAAATTTTCAAATCATGATTCGTGATCTCGATGAATAGCAGGATCATTTGCTGTTGTTGTAAGTGCATGTATTTCCATGATCTATATGGATCATGGCTTATAAGAAAAAACAGCTCGTATTACAGTACGCCCTCGGTAAAAGCAACCCTCGATAAACGCAATACCTCGGTTAAAGCAACACCTAAAATTTTACCATTAGTGACTCAGTAATTGCAACTTTTCAAAAAACTGTGACTCGATAAACGCAACTTTCCATCCATGCTCTTATTTCATTTAATTTTTGTTTCGTTTTTTTTTGTGATTGGTTTTACTGTAACTGGGCAGTTATTTTACAGCTACTTCTCGCAGAATTTTAAACACATAGATCGTAGGTGCATTTTTTTTTGCATCATACAAGAATAAGAAAAGGAGGGGAAAATGTTTCGTATTTCTTATTATAGTTCATGTGATTTTGTCGCGGTCGGTAATTGTTTGGTTTCGTGTAATAAAAAAATCATGGCTATAGTAAAAAAAGTTCCCAAACTGTCTATAAAGCAGAAGGCTGAGATTTTAACCAAATTGAGTAACGGTGCATCAGTAAAATCGCTTTGTGAAACATACAAGTGCAACAAGTCAAGCATTAGCAGAATAAAAAAGAATAAAAATTTGCTTAACAAATTCGTATCTAATTCTGAGTCCGGACCGGGAAAGCGCGTAACTTTAAAAGCCTGCGAGTATCCAAGGATGGAAAAAGCCTTGTACAATTGGTTCCAGAGGCAACGCAGGCAAAACGTACCCATTTCCACAGAAATCCTTAAGTCAAAAGCATGCATGCTTCACAAGAAAATTAAAGAAAGACCAGGACATTTTAATGCCAGCAATGGCTGGTTTTCAAATTTCAAAAAACGGAATGGAATCCGAATGCTTAAAATTTGCGGAGAAAAGCTGTCAAATAAGCCAAAACTGGTGGAACCATTTTTAATTAAATTCGAAAATAAAATTAAAGAGCTCGACTTGTTACCAGATCAAATTTACAATGCGGACTAGTCTGGCTTATTTTTTAAGCTTATGCCAAACAGAACGTTTGTGGGTTCTAAAGAAGCTACTGCTCCTGGTAGAAAAGTGAGCAAGGAGAGAATAACTTTTCTTGCTTGCACTTATGCGTCTGGAACGCACAAAGTGAAATTGTTCGTTATAGGAAAAGCTGTTAATCCAAGAGCATTTAAGCATTTCGAAAATAGGCCCGTCGTTTACAAGGCCAACAAAAATTCATGGATGACACACGAATTTTTTAAAGAATGGTTTCATTCAACTTTCGTGCCAGAGGTAAAATTATTTTCGAATTGATTTTGTAGAATTTTAAAATTGTTTTCTTTTTTTCCTTGGTTTAGGTAAGACAGTTTCTGGAATCCAAAAATTTACCAAAAAAGGGTCTACTTCTATTGGACAACGCGACGTGTCATCCAAAAGACGGGGAGATGACAAGTGATGATGGTAAGATTGTTACCATGTGTTTGCCAGCAAACTGCACCGCTATTATTCAACCAATGGACCAAAATGTCATCAACTTGACAAAACTGTACTACAAAAAAGGACTTTTGGCACACTTAGTCGGAAGCCAAGGTTCAGATTTGGAGAGTAAAATAAAAGCTTTCAATTTAAGACATGCCATATGCCTCCTGGCTACTGCGTGGGACAAGGTTAAGTCTTCGGCTATACAAAAATGCTGGAAGCCTTTAATGTCTCCTGACAGTGAGTGGGATGAGGAGGATGAGGTGCCGTTGAGGATCATCAGCGATAAAATCATTACTGACCGCGAAATGATGACATCCATTAATGACTTGCTTCAAGATTTATTTGCCACTGAAACTTTTATCACCGAGGAAGTAAGCAATTGGATTGCCGAAAACGATATCGAGCAAGTGCCTGTTTGCACTAATCTAGAAGCCGAAGAAATCGAGAGTGAAGAAGAAAGCACAGGTGCAAGTGTAAGTCCTCCACGGCAAAAAATCCAAACAGAACATGCTATCCAAGCATTTAGTATTTGTCTTCAATGGGCTGAAGAAAACTCGGTTCCACTAGAAGATACCTTGACTCTTCAAAAACTGAGAGAGCTGGCCGTTGACATTAATATATCCTCAAAGAAAAAGCAAACGAACATTTCCCAATATTTTAAAGCAATATAACCAAAAACTGTATTAACTGTACTACATAATGTATAAATATTTTTTTTAAATGAATTAAATTATATTCCTTTTCTTTTCTTTTACGACGAACAATATTCTTTTATTTTTGATACTATGGTTTTCACCTTAAATTCTAATTCAAGGCACATTTTTTTGTGACTCGGTTAAAGCAACACCCTCAATTAACGCAACTGCTCGAATTTCCATCGGTTGCTTTTACCGAGGGCGTACTGTAATAAGAAATTTGTGTTCAAATATTTTAGCTAGCAGACGTCAGCTAGCATACAAAAATTTGATACGGCTGAGTATCGAGTTGCTAACATTTACGCAGTGTTTATTAATACGGCGGACAAAGTTTAAGCGCGGACAACATAATAAATTTCAGTAATTTTTTGAAAATGCCAAGACACAACAAAGTCAACAATAAATATCTCGAGGAACAACGAAGTCAAACTGATGACGAACGCAAAGCACATAGGGAAGTCAACAGAATCGGAATGAAACGTCGCATATGACCAGATCAGTGATGCCAAACCGATATGAAGTTGTTGTGCCTAAAAATGAGAAAAAACTATGCCTTTTTCAAAAAAAGTAGGTATGCCCTTTCCAATAAAAACTATGCCGTTTTTGTGAAAAGGCCAAAAATTGCATATTTTACTATGGTAGTACAACGAACCTATATCGGACATGGTGAGTAAAATTTTTTGACGAAATGTTGGTTAATCGAAAGGTAATTAAGACTTTTTTGTTCTCTGTAATTCAAGAAGCCCAGAGGTTCAGGTTCACTTCGAACAGTAGCGCCACACAAAAAAAAAAATCCAAGAAGCAACAGAGGATTTTGATCCCACGTTGGCATCGCTGGTCCAGATCAACAGCCAAGCAATTTGAGAGCGCTTGTATTGAGAACTGCGTCAAATCGAACTGGGAGAGAGCAAACAAGTTCAAATTGATGAGTGGCAAGACGCACATAGCTGCCGACATACGAACTGAACCAACATTAAACTATGGTGGCGATGCGATTTTCGATATTGGAGCAATGACTATTGTGTGCCACCATTGCAACGCGTTCAAATTAAAAGGCGAAACGACCTTTGCTGTGCGAGTGGCAAGTGGAATTGGTTCCATTAGATGCACCTCCGGAGCCATTAAAATCGCTGTTTGAATCCGATGATTTTCTAAAGAACATTCGACAGTACAACAACTGTTTCCGTATGACTTCGTTCGGGCCAAAAATCATTCAGGAAATTGGTTTCATGCCGACTTGCAGGGTAATTTTTCTTTTTTAAATACATGGAAACATAACTGGTCCAATAATGGCACAGGATTCTACACTGCACAATTCGGAATAATAAATTCAAGGCCAAACAGGAGTGACAGTTGCAATAATTATTTAATGCTAACAACGAGATGATTATACGATTACGGCGATGGAGAAAATGAACTCAGACGATCGCAGATTTGTCTCCAAACCTGATGATAGAAGCGCACTTTGAAAAAAAATAGACTGAATAGAAAAACGGGTAGTGTCACTTTCAATATACAACAAAAATAATTCTTAATTTTTAATTTTTGAATTCTTTGGATGTGCCGGGCCTACCGTTACACAATTTGAAATTGCAAGTCGGCTCAGTAATAAATTTGTTGAGCAACCCCAATCCACCTAAACTTTTTAACGGATCGCGTTTAATTTGATTGTGAAGAGTCTGAAATCAAATGTCATCAAAGCGAAGTTTTTGAGGGACCAATTTAAATGCAAACATTCTTATTTCGCGGATTCAGCTAAATCAGAAAGATTTGCCATTGGTATTTAAGCGTCTTAAATTTCTCATGTGCCTCATTTTCACTTTAACAAATAGTCGCAAGGACAATCGCTGGATATTTGTGGCATCAATCTTGAATCCCATGGCTCTCAGATCAATTGTATGTGGCGTGCTCATGTGTTAGCAGACCTTTCGCTTTGAACGCCTTGTACCGTAAAGCAATTTAGTGAAAAAGCGGAATGTTGACTACGACATTCCTATACTTGAGTTATTTCCATTGTATTTAATATAACTTTTGAATAAAGAATTCGAATTGACCGAATTACATAAAGTATACTGTGCAGGTGCGTTGTACATGTTCGGAATTTTTATTTTCAATACATAAACGAATTTTGGCAGAAGGAAGTTCGCCGGGTTAGCTATAGTTATTACATAAATTTTTAAATTACATTAAGATAAATATCTTTTATAGTACCTATGTATATAAAGTTTAGACAGTGAGAAGTTATTCAATAAAACACGTGTAAATCTTAAAATTAGAAATAGAAAATGAGGTTAAATAGAAAAATGCTGCAGGTCACACATTCCTAGCACGGAAGATTAAAGGGATGCTAAATACTAAATAGCCGTGTGACTGAAAGGGACAGCATTGTCTAACATGCCGAAAAAAAAACGTGACACGAACTTAGGTCGGCCATCTTTTTTAGTGCAATGTATTCAGCGATGCCGTTTCATATTTTCGTTGGGGATCATAATAGAACTTTATGGGGAGTACCGGGGAGTACAGAACGAAAATTTAGAAGTTTATTTCTAAGCGTTTGTCAAATGGACGGTTTCGATGTTGGAAGCCTGTGGCGGCCATGTTGCTTTGGTAGAGTCTCTCTAATCTGGTGTTTATTATTCAGTCACTGACTATCAAAATAAGTGTTTGTTAGTGAAAACAATTTCCAGGATCCGCAAGAGTTTGTCGACGCGAATGTAACAAAATCGAACACGAAAACAATTTTAATGAAGTATTTAGAAAGTGAAATTTGTTTTGCAATTTACTAGGTACAGAAATGTCAAGGCAAAGTAGAAATAGATCAATTCGAAATATTTAAAAATTGGAGTACAATTTGTCGGTGGAGAGTACCGGAGTACAATACTCCTATTGATGTACTTTCGGCAGCGCTGCATAAGCCAACAAAAAACAAAAGCAAACTAGGGAAATTCCCTTTTTGACGACAGTTTTGAAGATAAAAGTGCTGGCAAATTGCATAAAATCTGAAGTGAATTAAATTTATAGAGGTTGAAATTGCAGCTTGCTGGAAGTTTAAGATGTTTAAGGTTTTTACAAAAATAGGAGTACGAATGTGAAAGGAGGAGTACGGGAGTACGGAGGTGTTAAAAGTAGTACAATACTCCTATGGGAGTACTTTCGGCAACACTGAATGTATTATAGGAAAGCTCCGCATGTTGATATTTCTATGGCGATGGCTACCGAAAGTCCGCGTTCCTATAACACAAAATGGCTTCCAGAAGTGATAAACGGACAATTATTTATTTATTTCGTATAACTGATTGGTGAATTGTTGGTTTTACTGAAACTAATAACCACTCTCATTTCACATGTTTGAAATCAGATACAGAAATGTTTTCAAGTAATTGCAGAGTTGTTGGTGGCCGAAACACACTTTAGGCGTCTGATTTGTGATCTCATTCTGACGCCTTTATTAGCATTGAATGTGGATAGACGGATATATCTGCTCGGTCTTGTGCAAAAATGCAAAATACGCGTGCGTGATGGTGTAAATGCAATTTAATTGAAAATAAAAGAAAATAAAAAATGTTAGATTATAGTAGGCGAGAAAAATAAAGAAAAACTGCGCTCATAAAGCGAGTGGCATTATAAATGGTTCTATTATTTATGGGTAGAAACAAGAGTTCCATAAATTGATAGCGTAAAAAAAAAAAAAAACGGTACGATTTAAGATAGTGATGCAATCAAACACGTTGCTCTAAGGGAACGAGAAAAAAATAGGTTTTACGCATAAATACATAGGAGTTTTAGTTGCTATTATGGTACGTGAAAATATGCAATTTCTGGCGTCAATAAAATGTTTGCGGGTTGTGTTTTTTTACATTTTAAATTCATTTTTATTAATTTCTTTCTTTAAACTTACATACTAGACAAAAATGATTAAATCTAATTTAAAACTAACATTTAGCTTATTCTAGCTTTCTGGCTCTAAGCGAGCGCTCTAAACTTATCAATATCCTTAAAATTATTGCCTTTCGGCCTTAAATCTATCTATATCTATGATTTGTTTTGTTTTTTAATTTTCAAGAAACTTTAGAAAACTTGAAGTCTTTATTATTGTTTTGCTTAAAACTACTTAAAACTACCTAGGCTACTTAACCTTACTTACCTATAATCAGGGTGGTGAGCAATCTCATCGATTGGTCACCATCCTGATCCTTGCTTTGCCCAACAATTTGTTTTGCATGAGTTTTTAGTTCTTGGGTAAAACGGAAGGGACCTAAAATTTAACGACGAATCTACACGGTTAATTGAGAAGCCTCTCATCACAGTAATACTTTTTGAAAGTTTGTCGGAGGTTGCGAAAGGTGGCTCAGTACAAAGAGCTTTAACATGTAGTTTTTTTTCCGGGAATCGAACCCGGGAGCCCTCGCTTACTAGTCCAACACTCTAACCACTCAGGCACTGCGAGTGCAAAGTCAGAAATTAGTCACAAAATTCGTCAAAAAACGCTTGCAAAAACCTTTCAAAACACTTAAAAAAAAGCGTCGCAAAAGGCGTTCCAGATGAATCCCAAATCGCCCGGCAACCGTCAAAAAACAACATAAAAACAAGTAAAAAATGCTTGAAGAAAAATTCCTCGAAAAAAGCGTCAGAAAACTATTCGACAAATCTTCAAAAATACGTTCAAGGAGCCGAACAAAAACAAGTAAAAAACGTCTCGACAACGAGTTCAAAAAACGTGTCCGATAACTCTTCAAAAATCAAATACAAAGATTCGTCAACACTAGACGCTTTCACAAAGTGTCGTAAAGCCATATTTTGAGATATGGTCTTATGTCGCTTTCGAAAAGCGACATAAGACCATTATGGCTTTATGTCACTTTCAAATGGATTTTTAACCCTTACCTGATAAAATGTCATCTTTAAAAGCTCAAAATTATTAAGGATTCAAAGATTTAAAAGCTCAAAATTATTATAAGAACTGTAAATATTTATTTTTCTATAAATACAATTATGTTCAATCAGATGAAAAGAAAAAATGTTTAAACACTTTCAGTGTTGTGCCATCTTGCGGTTATAAGCAACTACTGATTGTACATTTTTCACATAACAACCATGTAAGTTACCACTATTTTTTTGTGTTGTCTAATGTAATGTAATGTGTAATGTCTAATTTGAGAATCTAAGCTTCAGTTTTTGAGCATTAGATAAAGTAATAGTTAAAAATTCGCGCGAATTTTTCACTATTACTTTATCTAATGCTCAAAAACTGAAGCTTAGATTCTCAAATTAGACATTAGGTAGGTTACTGCCTCTTCTAAGACCTTCGCAATATTCGAAACTGTAAATTAAATCGGAAGAGTTTTCCATCGTAGGAACCACGTTGTGTTTGAGTCACGATATACGAATGAGAAGCGCGCAAAGTTGTTACATGCAATTACCAGTGGTCAGGGTCATTCATAATCATATTTCCAACGGTTAAAACGGGTTTTTGTTATTGAAAAAATAAAAAAAAAAACATATGGTCTTATGTCTCAAATTAATATGGTCTTATGTCGCTTTTCGAAAGCGACATGAAGCCATACCTCGAAATATGGCTTTACGACACTTTGTGAAAGCGTCATAAGGCCATATTTTGAGATATGGTCTTATGTCACATGGCCTTATGTCACGGCACCGTCAAAAAGCGCATTAAAACCACAGTCAGGAAACGTGCCTTACAATTCATCGGAAACGCGTTAAAAACACTTCGAAAATGCGTCAGAAAACATCATCCAAAAAGTGCCTACATACGATTTCAAAATTGCTTTGAAAAGACCCACAAAAAACGCGTCAACAATCACCACAAAAATGCGTCGAAAATGATTCAAGATACCTTGAAAACCCGCGTCAAAAAAACCCACACAAAAGGCATTAAAAACAATTTAGGCAACGTCCTTTAAATTTAATAGGTAAGCTCACGATGACGCTAGGCCCGGCCTAGGTCAACTTTTAACAATTGTTTTCTGCTGAGCGTAACTTGGATTCAAACTCTGAACTTCATACACAGTATTGTATAGTACAACTTCTTACCCACTTCGATTTGTTAACAATTCTTCAACAGCAAATCCGAGAAACCTACATTATCGCATTCTCGCACCCCACCCACAGATTCTCATCAAACAATCATTGGCCCAACCAAAACAACAGTTATAACGTGTAGCCATTTTCGCGAAGAAAGCACGCAAAGCTATTAATTTTCAATTATCTCCCCCACGGCGAGGGAAACTTTACCCCCAGCACAGCTCGCTTCGGCAATTATCGTTTTAAATATTTACACTCTTGTTATGGCATCCTCCACATCCACATCCGCACACACATTGCAAACGCAACATTTGATTCCTTACAAGTCGTATCCTTTGCATATTTTCGACATAATTTCCATATCATATGGCAAACAGTTGCGAAGTCACCACCCCCTCATGGCCTATTCATTGGCATCTGCCATCAGCCACACGCGCTCATCTCTCGAGCACACATATTAATTTCCAACAATAAAATGTCCTATTGTTTCTTTTGGCAGAGTTTCGCACGCTTTCAAATTACGAAACAATAAACATGTCGCACAAGCAAGCAGCGAGTATGATATTCATGACAGTCGTGTACGCGCGCCTACCCATTATATCCCCCAAACTATAAAGGATGTGGATCCCACATATGCGCACACTTGTCTATGCCTTTAGAACGCACATATTTGCCGGGATACGCGACTTTCTAATTATCCCCGATGGAGATGAGCATCGACGGGGTGGAGTATACGCAAATGAGAATTTTATCAGCATGCTCATCATGCAGGGAATCGTTTGGGTGTCATCCGGCTAATAGAAGTGGGTATGGGTACGTGTATTTAACCAAAGTGCGTACAAACCACAGTTGAGCAAGGATATGTGATGTCAGTTTGGGACATAATGCACTAGACTTGCTTTTGTTTTAGATTTGGATTCCAGATATACGGCCTTGGGCGGTGAGAGTTGCTTAAGCTCGAGGGCCGGATAATATAGGCTCATGTCTAACTGGACACTAGAACGGAAACCTTGCGCTAACCAGGTAACCCGCCGAAGATATGCAAGTCCATTATTTTACTGCAATCAATAGATATGCTCTAAAGAAGTTGGACTACAGGATTTGTTCTTGGACACGCAGAAAAATCACTTATTTAAAATCACTTATTTAACTTTCGGTTAAAAACTACGAAGTGATACCTACGGTTAATATTGCTCCTACAAAGTTAGTGGATTGAAAATAATCGAGTCAGGTTGTTTTTCCAACTTTTCTCGGTTGTAAATAACAAACTAACTCTGTTGAGTTTAACCAGCTGGTTAATATTTATCTAGAAACTGGGTTCTTAACAACTGATCAAGTGTGTTATTTATAACAGTATGCATTTTACCTATTTATATCGGTAGTATTTAACAACGAATACTCGGTGTTTTTCAACCGAGACTTGGTTAATTTTAACCCATTTTATTTTTTAAGCCGAGCAAAAATCGCACTTTTGAGCATGGACCTCTACTGTTGAACATATTGTGTTACTGAGTAATGCGACTTATACCCTTTTCACACCGAGCCGAAAACACTTCAGAAGTTTTACCATACATATTTCAGTATTCAAAACGAGTCGTTTAAAGTCGTTTTCCACGAAAACATCACGAAAACGACTTCCAATCGTTGGGTTGTTGAAACAAACACACCTTTTGCAATGTTCAGAAAATTCAGCAGAATAGCTGACTGTACAATATGTCAACTCACAACTCAAAATATTTGTTATTTAATGCGATCGAAATTTGCAACCAAAATAGCTTATACAGAAGTTTCACGACTAGTTCACAGCTGATTGAAACGTTAAATTAAAACTAGTTGGTGTTCGGTGTGAATGCATCGACGTGTCTTCGACAAAAACACGGTTTTAGGCCCCAAAAGGGGTTAAGCTGATCGGCTTTGTTGTCGCCAGAGAGTTCATACCTTAAATGAACAGTTATAGAAGCCAAAAGGTATAGATAGCCTCAGAAGCTGATGCCCTCCATCGAGATCTAGAAAAAGAACACGCGCGCACTTCAACTACCACCTTACGCATAGTTCCCGAGTAGCCTGCTATAACAAATTTCTCCGCAGATGTGATTTCAATGACAATGGGATTCAGGAGACCTAAACAAGCCTAGACAGGCCACGAAACATTGTCTCTCAAGCACCCGAATCTTTTCCATATCGGACGGCGCTATATTGAACCACACGCGACAGCCATAAGCGATGATAGGCCTTATGAAAGCCACGTAGCAAATGACCTTCACCCTGGAATCAAGTTGACTGCTGCGAAACAGTCTCCTTGTCAGAGTGTAAGCCCTCTTAGCCCCAACAAGACAAACATCTATTTGTTGGTCAAAGTACAGATACTGGTCGAGCCAGATGCCAAGATACATGACCACGTTTATCACCGCCAATGGTCACCCCTGCTGTCCAATAATTATTGAATTCAACAATATTACCAGCATTAACATTTTCAAGACATTTTGTTCGTTTTGGTACTTAAGCGTTCCCATTAAAGAGGGAAGGTTATGTGCTTACGTTTTATATTGGTACCAGTATTTCTATTTCACATTTTCTGTTTCGTGCGAACCAACTTACGCACACTTGAACCAATTTGAGATCTCACTACATTTCGTTCACATTTCGGTTACAAATCATACTCAAAATGCCATTATGTATGTTTCCCGAATTAGTAATTTTATGAGCTAAAACTTATTCCCCACTTTGGTCAACGTTCCATCCTGCACTGGAAACAATACGCACTTTGATACATTATACACGCACTGTTACTGTTACGGAAACATGTCTGAAATGTAGGAACAGCGTTTACACTAGGCGGTTTTCTTTTTTAGTTCAGAGCTGAGCACTGAACTGAGCTCGAGCATTATGAGCGCGCTCTGAACCGAGCGTGTACAGAGCGTTCTGATGTTTTCTTGTTTCTCCTTCTTTTTTTTCTGTCAAATGTGATAATTTTTTTTTTAATAATAATTTCTACTTGGGTAGAGGCCTTGTGGAACCGAAAATAAATTAGAAAGGAGACTGACAAACTTTTGATTTACCAATATGGAATATCCACCATAAATAAATATGGCGTAGATTTTTAAAAAAGCACCCATGTTCATTAATGCAAGAAGTTTATATAACATGTCCTGCGGTTAGATTTCGCCTACTGTTCAGTATATCTGCTACACTATGGTATGACTTAATCTCTATTAATAAAAAATTGTTGCAAGTGTGTTGTGACTTTATAACTCACGAACGGTCAAACCGAATTCGATTAAATTTTTAGGGTTTGTTCGTATGGTCGTGAAGATGGTTTATCTAAATCGGCCAACGCGTTCGTGAGTTATGACTTTTCATGTCAACATGTGATTTTGTCCATACAAAAAAAAATATACAAAAAACAACAACGTATACTGTGTGCTGACTTCATTCACACGGTAAATACACGTTGTAGCGCATACACGCATACACATTGACAGTAGCTGTCAGTGAGTGATCATTTTAAGGTTCTTTTTCATCGAACTCGCATTGTGGACAGACGTAATCGGTGAGTAATTTTTTGGAAAGTCCAAGATGCGCAAATATTGGCCGAAGTCGACAGAATGAGAATGGGACGTCGCATAAGACCAGATCAGTGATACCAATCCGAATCGAAGTTTTTGTGCATAAGCCTGACAAAATTATGCCGTTTTCAAAAAAATTATGCCGTGTTTTTTTTAAGTTGCCCAGAGGCACAGGTTCACTCCGAACTGCAGCTCCAAAATTGAATTTGAAATTTTTTTTTTACAGTTTTGTTTTTTGTCATAGTCATAGTTGTGCCTAGTTGGCATCACTGGCCCAGATAAACAGCCAAGCAATTTGAGATTGCATGTAACGAGAACTGCGCCAAATCTTACTGCGAGAGAGCAAACAAGTTCAAATTGAAGAGTGGCAAGACGCGCATCGTTGCCGATATACGACTAAAGGTATATAGACCCAGTGATGCCAGATTACAATATAATATATCGTTTTTTTTAAAGATTTTTGAGCTCCAAAATACGTACAAGACTTTTTGCCTAAGACTCATGAAATTTCAAGATTTTTGAGATCAAGAAATTGCTAGATCTAACAAATTAAAACAACATTTCCTATATTGAAAAACGTTTCTATTGATTCCGTTATTATGTATTAATGTGAGTCGAGCAGAGCCCATGCACAATTTCTGTTATTCTAACCTTCCATCAGCTCAACGAAACATGAATTTCAACGTATTTTATCAATTTTATCGCTTCCACATTGCGCTGCATGTATTTATTTTCTGCTGTAAATTTAAACAAAACAGAAATTCGTAATCGTTTCAGTACTGAAACAGTTGGAAGAATCTTTACAAAGGATTTCTTGTGCTTTAATGAACCGAAAATTTATGACCTACAAAATTATAAGCTTCGAAAATATTTATGTCATTTATAAATTATGTGGCGAAATAATAAAAAAAAATATTTATTTTTGAACACAGTTTTTTCAGCGATATTAAAGTAATTTATGTATTACGTATGTACGATTGGTGGAATTTAGGGGTCACTTGCAAGGGCGGACTTTAGAACGGATTTTTTTTTCTATTGCTAAGGGTTGTATTCAAAATTCGAATTTGGGCGGAACGAAGTTCGCTGGGTCAGCTAGTAAGGATGACTTGTTCTCCTCGACCCGTTTTAAGAAATCACTTCGAATACACTCAATGAATTGACAAAGTTTACCTCCAAACAGAGCAATCTCCCAACACAAAACCGGAGAAAACCTTTTACGAAACCAAACTCCATTTGTTGACACATCCAGGCGAAATTCCGTGCCATCACTCATATACTTTGAATTTCGTCATACCAGCGGCACACTCCGTGCGCGTTCCACTTGCAACAAGATGAATTAAAGCGGTGTTATGATAAGCCACCATCCCCGTTCCACATTCCCTCTTGTAAACTCCCAAGGTAATCAGTCAACTTGAACAACACCTACAAGCTAAAACCCATTAACCAGATGACAGATTGAACTCAAGCCTCTTGCGAGAATTCCATACGGCACGCCACTCGATGGCCGACACACGACATGTGTAGTAGCGGTATGCTGGGCTGTGCTACAACCTACAAAAGCGCATAGTCGCTCCTCATCGTCTTCAGCTGCTGCTGTATGGTCATATCGCGTATTCTGTTCTGCTTTGTCAACTTGAATGCCGTAACACCTCACCCGTTAACTCACCGTGAAAACGGGCGACACTTAAGTGAGGAGACAACGACAACAGACGAAAAAAAAGAAAAAAACTGATAAATGACCACCGGACTGGGGTGCACTGCGCACAACCACAAGTCCCGTCCGTCGACGTCGTGTATTGATGGCGTTCGTTGAACGCCACCGCTCACGGTTTCCGTGTTAATTGGATTTTTGTCTAATGTTTCGCCTTTTTTCTTGTGTGTTTCTCTTGTTACCTCCTGGCATGCTATCGGACAGGGCTCTGCGCGCAGTATCCCGTGTCAATACCACACCTTTCAAGCGATTCGCGTTCGCGCACACTTCGGACCCCGCCGAACTATAGAACTCGCTCTGTCGAACATAATAGAAAACGCACTTAGCGTTATCTTGCGCGCCTGCCCGTTGTTGCGCTAGCCATATACATATTCGTACGTACCACCAGACGATACAAGACGTCAATAAGATAACAGTAATCGACCACATTTCCAAAGCTTGTTTGTCGCGTTTTCTTCGTTAGATTAGGCTTAAAGCGATCTTGTAACGAAATGAGTGAGTGCACGTTCGGCCGCACTTACCCACCTGCCGCAACTTTCAATCTGAATCTAAATTCACATCGAATGACAAAGGTCCTTTTGTGTAATTAATTGCCATGTGTGTGTCTGCAACTCACCCCACCCCCATGCATCGAGGGAGTATAGGGATAATCTAAAGGTACATAAGAGAAAGAAGGGGGGAAGGCCTTAAACACATCCTGCGTTCTGTACTGCGCTTTCCTTGTTCGTCGGCATCGCCTATAGGTACGCCGGCCGCATACAACGTGTGGCGATAAATCAATTTCACGTCCATGTTAATAATTTTCACCAAGCCCCAGAGAGTGAAAGAGGGAAATGAGTTAAATTTATCGCCGGGCCAAACAAAGTTCAGTGAGTTGCAACAAATTGGCGTTAGGTTTTGTTGGCTTGCAAATCCCATAAATCTGCGGAATTTCGGTTCAAGAGATGGGCGATGCGAATGCAAACTGCAGTTTGTAAGGATTTGCTAAACGGCCGCATCGACAAGCCATAGAAGAGGAAGAAGGAGTGCGGGTCTTGTAAATCCGGTGACAACTGACAACACAATGCAGCGAGGAAATTGAATTTAATTTGTGAGAAAGAAGGGAGCCGTTTGCCATTTGGCGCTTTTAGCCTTTCTTGAAGAATGTTTTCCGCACATGATAAGACTTTATATACTTGTGTTTGTTTCGAAATTATACCCACACGCAGAAAAATCGCTTATTTAAAATCAACCAACTTTCGGTTAAAAACTACCAAGGGATACTGTTAATATAGCTCCTACAGAGTTAGTGGGTTAAAAATAACCGAGTCAATTTGTTTAACGAAACTCGGTTAAAAATAACCTTTTATCAATTTTTCTTGGGTGTAAATAACGAACTAACTTTGTTGAACTCAACCAACTGGTTGATATTTATCTAGAAACTTGGTTCTTAACAACTGATGAAGTGTGTTATTCGAATCATTATGCATTTTACATATTTGTATCGGTAGTAAAGGGTGGTTATATTTTGAATGTGAACCACACCTAAACGTCAAGCTTTTTTTTCTGCATTTCATTTGACTTTTCTCAATTTCAGACTAACTCAATTTGAACGATGGAAAGATACAAAATCGAGCAACGCGTTAAAGTTATTCAGGCTTATAATGAAAGTGGACGTTCAAATCAAAATGCATACCGTGCACTTCGTGATTTTTTCGGTCAGTTTAATCGACACATTTTCACATCAGTGGAATCGTCAATAAGCAGAATTGCCGCATTTGGGCGAATGATAATCCAAGAGTGACTGTCGAAAAACCAATGCACCCACAAACTGTGACTGTTTGGTGCGGTTTATGGGCTGGCGGCCAAAGAGGATCTAAACTATAGGTCCAACTGAGAGCAGACACGGTACATAGGAATTCCTAAGTATTAGTGCCTGTACAAATCAAAGGAGCGCCATTGCTGCCGCACGCATACTTAGGAGATCCTATGCAGGGAATTAATGTCAATCGGGAGGCCATTTTGGATGTGGGGGCGACTGTGTTCAACATTAATGGTACCCTTTAGTTACACGGCGTTCACATCGCAGTTCAGTTTAAAAGTTTTTATAGTTTATGAAATTGTTGGATTTGGAATTCCTGTAATAATTTCGTCACAATGCCCAATACCTTAATTTAATCATAGTTTTTGTTTCAGTATCTAGCAGAAATCTATCTCATGATATTAATCAGAGAAAAATCTACTTAAACGGTTCTTGCACTTTTCTTAAAAGATATTTTGTAACTTCAAACTTTTATTGTAGGTAAACTTTAAAGAAAAAAATTTGTTTTTCGTCGGTTTTATGCTTTTCAATTCAATTCCTTAGGGACTTTCTTACCACGTCTGCTTCCTTCCAGATCGCACACCAGAATGCCGAAATATTACCCTTTCCCATCGACATCTTTTCTCTTTCTAAATTGCTACAGATTGCCCTTTATTTATGTGAAATATCTGTTTTTTTTAACTTGTTTTTGTTAATTAATAATTTAGAGAGGCTTATAAAAATATCAGTGAACATTTCAAAGTACAACTGACAATTAACAAAACAATTTATATTCTTACGTTCGATTGAATACGCAAAATCTGAAATCGCAAATCGGATAAAATTAAACACCACATTATATTATCTTTTTGTTAGGAGTTTAATCGAATTTACTTTACGAATTTAAGCCAGCAACAATTCAAGAGCTAAAGGATGAGATAATTCGGCACATTAACGGCATAGAACCTCAATTATGCCTCAGCGTCATCGAAAATTTGGACCATCGGATGGAGGTGTGGCCATTTGGCCGATATTTTATTCCATAAATAATTGAACTATACCAATATTATCATAATAAAAAGAAATGACAGTAATTTCCTAAATAATTTGTGTTTTATTCAAAATCAACATCGGCCCTTAAAACTAAACCACCCTCTATTTAACAACGAATACTCGGTATTTTTCAACAGAGACTTGGTTTATTTTTTTTTAACCGAACAAAAGTCGCACTCTGTTAGAGCCAATTTTTGAGCGTGTAGTCATCCACTTCAACAAGGTATTGAATGGACGGATATTGCTTTCCATCAATTTATAACCTTAATCCTATTTTTGCCATTTTCGTGTATGTAGCAGATTTAGCTTAATTCTTCCAGTGGCCAGGCGGAGCAGCGTAAGTTTGAGCCACAATGGAGAACATTAATTTTCAGCCACCGAACACCGCCCATCAGAAAGGAACAAAGCAGTGTCCATTTGACTATTGGACACCACATATACCCTAACAGCTGAACGAATCTATTATGGTTATCGTCCACTTAGTGCGCAACTTATCAACCAACAGTTCTTTCAACAATTTGGCTAAGCAGACAATTTTCTTAGCGCGTACACTCGTGCAAAACTTCACATTGTTCTCGTTGAGGAATATAAAAAATAATAACAACTAAAACTGAAGTTGTTGGTGCTCAACGCATTGCCAAACAATTATTATCTACACATGCATATACCTAATTGCTCAACTCATTCAACTCTTCAATAATGCCGCACACCTATTTGATGAACTCAGTCAACTGGTGAATAACTATTAAGACATAGTATACCTAGTTGATTACTCATTAAGTTGTGGGACTATGCGGGTACCTAACTGATCAACACATTCAGCTGTTGAATGACCCTATATACCTATACCTAGTTGATCAGCTCATTCAGTTCCTCGGGTTCATCAACTGCTTGTTCCTTATATTTGCTCGCGTTTTGCAAATAGCGTTTTTGGGGCAGAAATTGTCCTTTTCTTCTACGGCCGAAATCATTGGCATCACCATTTGAGTATCACTACTCCCTGGCGCATCTACATCATTGTCAAGAAAAATATTTGTGACTCAAAATTTCGAATGGCAAAGTGTAAACAATGCATGAACAGCTGTAAGTTGGTTGATTTCCATGTGTCAACTTCCACAAGTTTCGTCGCGCAACTCTAGTTAACAAAAAATCAAGAAGTTGAGCAACTGGTTGAACAGATAACGCGCAGTACATTATTGTGAAATTATTGCTCAGCATGATGCACAAGCATGTTAAACGCGCAACAGGATCCTTACTACAATACCCACATATACAGTGTATAAGTTATCATGCTGAGCAACACGTCGATCAACTATGTCCAAGCGAATCCAACTCGTTGTATGCACAGCATTCAAAGCATCGTTCATTAGAGTTAAATTTGTTTAAATCGAAATTAATGCACTTGCGGCCGAAGTGGACGACAGGCATTAGATTCTGTCTTCCAAATTGACTCTTTGTTCTGTGGAATGTCTACTCCAGAATACGGCTGCAGAAGTTCTATGATGGCGAACCGCTGATTGCCCGTGGCCAGCCATTGGGGAGGCTTTCCTCAATCCGTACTTTGTTGATGACTTTGGTAGCATGCGCCATTCAAAAAGGGCACCTTCTCGTTGAAAGAGTTGCACTGGGAAACCATACAATGACGGGGTCCTTGTTGCTGGTTGTTCATGTACAACTTTCTTAAAACAAAGGAAACTTGTATACAATATTGGAACTATTGTTCTCGACACAAGGCCAACATTTGCTTCATGTCTGGAACAACTTGCAACGTGTATTTCATGTCCGAAACAAAGCCCTAAATCACTTTACGTCTATGTTGATAGTTCAAAAAGGATATGTCCAGGTCTACATCTATCTAGCTTTTCAGTCGTATTAAGCATCCCAATTAATACAAATACCTACTCATAATCAACTTCTATCCTTCAGTTTAATTTCAGGTCATCTTCTCATCTGAACAAAATTTGTGTATGCGCCAAACAATGCGAAGAAGCAATTGATGTCCGAAAATCGCAGTAAGAAAATTGTCATCCATCAATGTCAATTATTTGCAATTTTTCCCGCCAATACAATCATGCATGTGTCGCTCCTTGTTATCCTTCCAAATCCATCCCGTATTTGCACAGGATGCACCAGTTTTAATTTCAAAACGATTCCACATCCTTTCTTTGGTTTCATGCAAACTTCTCACCCATCTCTTGCAAAAGTGTCTACATCCATTCATTAACCAAAAAGGATATACCTAGTATACCTACCCACCCCAGACCGAGATCATTAGCGCCGCAAGTAAAAGTGAAAACATTTGAATTGACAAATCGATTTACGGTTGACAAATTTGTGCCCAACCGAAAAGGCGCTCTAATTACATTAGCCATTGAGTTGACATCATTAAACGCCAAAGGACGACGAAGATTTGTGAAACAAGCAGAAGATCATTAGCGCGTGAGGGTTGACGACACCGAGACTGTTGCGGAGACCAAAGGAAAAATCGAAACCATTGATCTGTAAAATCAACATTCTCAACTTTTGTGGGGGCAGCATCAACAGCAGCAGCAGTTGCCATATACTCGTATATGTACACAGCAGCGCTCTGCTAATATTTGCACGAACATCATTAATTATCTGAGTCCTCGGTGGATAGAGGATGTAATTCCGTGCGAATTAGAACAGATAAATGTTTGCTCCAGAGTTGAATGCGAGAATTTCCATCAACGAGAGGTAAATGGCGGCGCGAGTAATTAACAAAGTTCCTACCTTCGGAATTTGGATTTTTCCAATTCCTACCATCAATCCGTTGCGTGGGAATAAATTTCTGTAAGACCCAGTATCGTACCTTCATGATGGATGACAGGAAATCAATCTGCCATAGAGTTCCTACTCGGAGTAGCGCGCAATCAGAGAGCAAGAGGCGGCGAGGGCGGCAGTTTTTTTCGGTGAGATATGCGCTAATTAATGCTCGTTGGCGATGGCGCTTAGTCGCAGATGGTTCGTAGGTGAATTAATAGGACCCGAATTTGTATGGACTTATTAATTACTTGTAAACAATAGATTTGTGGAAAGCTGAAGGGGTTTTCTTTTTAGTGTTCCATCTAATTGTTGTAAATGGTGGTTATAAAAAGAATGGTCGGAGGCCAAAGGCATCCGATAGAGGGTTACTCCTCTAAGAGGTGGATATAAGTAGAAAGTACAATAATGTTGGCTCTAAGGTGGACAGTTCAATTTCAGAAGACCGGTTGGGCCAATTTATTCTTAAAACTCCCTGCAGTGGACTGATGCGTGCTGTGAAGTGGCTTTTCTTACTGTGGTTAACTGGAAAGATAGGTTGTAAGGTTGTATGGTTAGAATTATGTTATTTGATAGTTATAGCCCCGTGCTTAGAACTTGCCCAAATATCGGATCTATCTGTAAGTTTGTTGGTCCGTCTGCGCCTTTTGTTGTTTTGCCCCCTGCTTAAATTGGATTCTTCTTGTTTTAAAGTCTACCAAAGACGTTAGGTGGCCTGGAAAGTCGAAGAGATCCATCCCTGCTGCAGCTGATGCCTCTTTATCAGCTATCGACCAAATATTACTCCTTCATCATCATCGACAAGAACACAACAAATGTACAATTTTGCAGAAGTCCCGCCAGTACAATTACCCGTAAGTATAGATAGGTTTGCCTATGAGGATGAATTTGACACTAACTGGAGAAGGAGGCAGGTTGTCGTATTTTCAAATATAAATATCTATGAATGAGCCAGGATGGCTCTGGCTGATGGCGCTTTGACAAGCTTTATCGAAACTTTACGATTTTAAATGCCAAAGCGCGCGAGAAAGAATTTTGTAAACCGAAATTCTGCTTTGAAGCGAATGAACGTTGAGAGGGTAGAGTATGACAGACTGAAAGTTCGGTTTGTTTTTTGGCTAAAAACACACAAATTCAGAGCAGAATTCGAATTTGAAGTCCCCCCTTTTTTTCTATATCTGTAATTTTTATGCACGAATTGAAAAAGGATTCTCCAAAATACAAGAAAAATCATATTTAAAAATTGTATATTTTGTCTCCAAAAAATATAAAGAAATCAGAAGTTGCTCTACAAAAAAAAAAAAAAATTATTCGTCATTTCCATTGAATTAATTAATTTGCATTGAAAGAACATCATATAGCTCTTTAAAAGATGTTTTTGATAAACATTAGTGGATCTGTGCCACTCCAACTATCAACGGCACATTCTATGCCTTCAAATCGAACAAGTCGAAATTGTTGTCAATCTTTAAAATCGGGCAGTGGTTTCCTTTAATGATTTCTTAACAGTAACTGAAGCTGAAGGTCCCTTTTTGAAGTACTTTTCTCGCAAAAGACAAATCTCTATTTCGCAATTCACAATTTCCACATAATATATGTCAACGGACGCGCGCGTCAACGCGACATTGTGAATTGGGCATTAACCTACTTTCTACTATCAGGCGCGTAAACCGAAATTTTAGTATTTCTAATTGTTCAATTTGAGATCATAGAGCCTGCCGTTCATAGTTGGACGGGCACAGATCCACTAATGTTTATCACACACAAGTTTTAAAGAGCTTTATGGTGTTTTTTCGACGAACAAGTATTAAAATATCCTTGTCCGTATAGTCAAAGGAGTTTTAGTAAAATAATGCACTCACGGTTGTCAAGTGACTGCTCTTATATGTAGCATTTGCATTTGCATAATGTGGTTACCTCTTATTTGCTGACTACAGACAACTCCTTAACCTTCACCTTGACAGTATATATCCAGGTGTAGATCCCAGTTTTAAACTTTAAATGTCTCAGTTATTTTTTTAACAATTCTAAAATCGTTTTATCTCAGTTACAGTTACTAAATAAATATTATGAATATTTTGTCATATTTAATTTTGCAGAAACTTCGAAATTTTTAGTAGGTATATTTTCGACCACATTTACTCGAAGTTGTATGGTAGAATTCCGTCAATCTGGTAGACGGCCTAATTTAGCCAAACCAATCAGACTAAGAAAATAGAAAAGTATTAAGTATGTGTTTTTTATGAATTAAATAAATATAGTCAATAAAACTAAACTAACTAACTAAGGTCTAAAAGGAACATCCTTGATTAATTGTTTGCTTGTTCAGTATGTTCTAGTCCTTTAGCGTTATCATTTTGTTCAGTAAATGTTCGATTTCGTAATGTTCACGTTAACGTTTTTAAAAATATCAGTAATACAGAACAAATAATGAACAACAACTAAAGGGTCCGCCATCTAACTTTTTTTTTCAACTAGTGCTCATTTCTCGAATGGTAACATTAGCTCATGTCTGATTTGACAGATAATTAGTTTTATCCTTCCGCTGAACGAATATTGTTGTGTATACGCTTGAACAACGCTGGGAAATATGGCAACATTACTTTGAAAATCATGGTAATTTTGCAGAATGTGTGCGAAAATTGCGTACGGAATCTGGAAGAATAGAAGCACCGTCAGCTCCGTATGTTCGTTATCTTGTGAAAAAAGTGAAAGAAACTGGCATCCCCATCGATAAACTAAAGCGTGAAAAGCCAAAAACAGTGCGTACACCCGAGAAAATTGCTGCTGTGGCAGAAAGTGTGCGTGAAGCGCCATCAACATCAATTCACCGTCGTTCTCAACAATTGAACATTTCGGAGAAATCATTGAGACGAATTTTGCATGAAGACCTTGGTATGACGCCATACAAAAATTGAAGAGGAGGATATTGGCAACATTTGGTTTCAACAGGACGGCGCTACGTGCCACACAGCCGAAGCTACACTCGATGTTTTGCGCCCTGTTTTTGAAGATCGCGTTATCAGCCGAAGAGCTGATGTCGTTTATCCACCTCGGAGCTGCGATTTGACACCGTTGGACTAAAAGATAAGTGTCACGCCGACAAGCCAGAGACAATTGACGCTTTAAAGGACAATATTCGTGAAGCCATTGGTGAAATGCAGCTGCACACAATCGATAATGTGCTTAAAAATTGGACCGATCGTGTAGGCTACTGCATGGCCAGCTGAGGTAGCCATTTGAATAAAATTATTTTCCATTATTAACCGGAAGGATTGTACTTTCAAATAAAAAAATTAATTTGAGAAAATGTTCAGTAGTTTTTTTTTTATAGCATTTTAAAAAAAAGTTATTTGGCGGACCCTGTAGAATTATGTTTTCGTACCACAAAATAATTCATGTAGAGAACACCGTCTTCAAATGCAGAACGGTTCATCATTAAAATGAACGGATGGTCACCGCAATTATAAGACATTTCTTAAGTGGCTCGTGCTGACTACTGAAGACTACGTTATTTTTTTTTTATAATCGAGTTCGTATGCAACTTAAATCTGCCTTGATGCTGGCAAAAATTGGGTTCAATTCTCGTTGTTTTTCATTACTCAGAAAGACGACTTGAAGTTCAAAAAAACACTGATCCTGTAAACGTTCTCCAGTTGTCAGTCCCCTGTTCGTAAAAAAATGTCTCAACCAAATCGGGGTTGAGTGCTGGATATTAATACATGGTCGATTACTCCAAAATCACACCTATTTCACTGATTTTGCAAATAGCTTTCATAAGGCAGCTAATTGGGCCTATTCTGTGAAATCTTTTATTCTGCTATGAATTTTCTGTTATGAATCATAAAAAGTCTCGACCATAAAATATCTTTTATAAATCGCATTCTGGCTTTCACACTTTTACGGAACTCTGTTATGAAACTTCGACAATTGAAATCTGTTACGAACCTTTCAAAAGAAACAGCTTAGTTTTTATTTTTTTGTAAATAGTATAAATCAGGTCCCCGATAAAATTTTTGCAAATACAATAAAATGCCGACTGAAAGGAGTAAGTTTTGAATTATCACGCACATCACCAAGATCCAATGGGTAGCTATTAATTCTTAGTTCCAGCAAAAGTGATCGGAGTTTCCGGCCAAACATAAATATAAATTCAGAAATTATTTTCAATTATTATACTTTTTCGTATACATTGTCACACTCCTCAACCAAGTGCTGTATCGGGCCAATTGCCTGTACGGACCTGGGGCAGAAGAAGATGGTCCTAGGAAAGAAGGTGGAGGGAGGCAAGGCCATAGCCCCAAATGCGATCCCTCTTCAACCGGATGGCACTGACAGAACATTACTTAAGGGCAAACAGAAATCTTACGGCGACAAAAACGCAATGCAGTAAGGTTTATCCGACGTTTTGGAAAGCGCAATTCGGAGACCTTAACGGACTAAGAAAAGAAAGCGCTCGACAAGAATAAGAAAATACTAGAGACGCTACCGTCAACAGACTCAGACAAGAAAACTGAAACACAGAGGAGTGCCCGGTAATGAAAAATCTGATGAGCTAGCAAGAAAGGGTTCTTCACTTAACCAGGCCATTACCTCCCTGCAATCTCAAACATGAAATGAAAACAAAAAAACTGCCAACGACGAATGGTAGATGGAATCCTGTGTCATACCCAGGAAAATGTGGCCAATTTATAACAAACAGAAGACAGAAAGAATTGTAAAAATGAGAAAACAATCGTTATCCTCTATTGTAGGCACAGGAAACAACATGCTGAAGTATCACACCAAGAAAATGTTGATCACTGCTGACCTGCGCAGAGGATGTGCATGAGGACACTCCATACTTTCTTTGCCACTGCCCGGCACTCTGCCATATCAGATACAGAATTCTTGGAAGACTTATAAAAAATTCTCTAAGATGTCTATAAAAGACTAACATTTGTATTATGCTCGGGATGGCTCGACTACCCGGTTTCATAGGTTTCCACAGTATAGGGCTCATTAGAACCCCAAGAGTCACAACGGATCTACATTGATCTAAGTGAGGCGGGTGCAGGGACTCCCTGTCTCGCCAACAGTTGTCTCCTTTTCTAAGCATTTCGTTGACCAAGAATTCTATATAGATCCGTTTCAATCCAAAACTTCCTATTTAATAAAAATATTTTATAACAAAAATCACAAACTTCTTTCTTTTATTCTGTTATGATTCTTAACAGAATTCGTAAAAGATTTTACCACACAGAATACTAATTCTAGAGCCCATGGAAGATTTTTTGACAGTTCGAACTTTTGTTTGGAAATTCATAACAGAATAACCGACTACCTAAATGGATAAAAGATTTTGCCGAATAGGCCTGAATATTATTAATCAAGCTTAGTATATTCCAAATTATCCACTTTAAACTTTCAGAGAAACCAAGTATTTGATGAAATAGCTGAGAAAGGGATTTTTAAAGACTAATCAAACACCAAAAACAAGTTACAGCGCGACTACTTGCTCCATCACATTAACTGCCTTAATGCGGTAGCTTTAAAAAAAATGTCTTACACTGCATTGGACATAGCGCATAGGATTTTAATTTTAACTTGCCACAACAATACTACCCAGTTGGTATAGACAGGTAGGTACCTACTATTGATTGTTACCACTCTGACATTTATAATTAGAGGTATTCCTATTCGAATTAAAAATCCAGCTCATTGCTTGCATTCTTATTGTTCGTCTTCGCACAAAAAACTCCAATTGGGATTGAACAGTTTTCCGCTCCTAGTTAGACGAACGAAGATTCCTTTTCCATGGATATTTTCAAATGCTCAACTTTCTGAGTGCTTCCCAACTGAGTGAGCTGTGTGGTACCTTTCCACTCGACTCATATCTTAACGAAACTCATCATTGAGGTTATTTACTTGATGTCTAACTGTATAAATAGCTCCACCCATCTTGATACTTTTATATATTGGAAAATTTCCCCTCCAGTCAGTGAAAACCGGTTCAGAGTGATAAAGCCGATTTTGGTAGTTCAACTCTAACACTGAGACAAATGCGCTCATAGTAACTCCTCCCAGTTGAGATAGATGGCAGCAGCGACACGACAGTATTATCGTTATCAGTTATTGTTTGTTTTTTTCTTCTTTTTTTTTTGTTACCACCGTTTTTATGAGTGTTTGCTTATCAGAGTAATTTTATATAATTTTTTTTTCTTGCCTGTCATTATCAGTGAAACAGAATTGAATTGGTTGTTTGGAGGGAAACGTGGCTTTCCTTTATTTTTAGTTCATTAAATGGCGTGGAAAATTTCCCGAAGGAAATTGAATTGCATAGCCATTATCCGGGTACCTTTTACCTACAGAGTGATAGTAGATAATAGTTAGTTCTTACCAAGGCATACGTTTGAAGAAGAAAATTATTTCTGACCCGTGTTGTCATAGGTTGGGATATATGTACCTTCCTATGGGGATTTCATTTATGTCGATTGGGACGAAATGAGGTTTGTAGCGGCTCAAGAACTGGAGTAGAAACTGTAGGATGTAGGGGATACCTAACTGGTGCGCCGAAAAGAAAAATGGTTAAAACCTATAAGGTTACAATAAGTAGGAAGCTACATAGAGGCTCACGAAATATATCAATATAATGGGTACTTACATAGGTACCTACCTTCCTATGGAAGAATGCAACAGCTCTTAGCTGGATTAAAATCAACTTAACTAGGTAGGTTTTGCTTTACAAATTAATTTAGATTTCTTCCGGTAGTGAGGTATAGGTAGCTAGATACATGAAACTACGTATTCATCGACCTTTAGCTATATCTAATTCCGTTGGGCAACTAGGTACTTAGTATAGATTATTAGGTAGATTGGTTACTATATTGATGGATGTATAAATATCTACCACAAACTTCCCAAGAAAGCAAGGTATTTGGAGAAAAGTTTGAACTGTAGGTAGGTTAGGTTAGGTTAGGTAAACGGGTAGGTAAAGCAGGTTGAACCCTGCAATACCTCACTTAGGTCCTTGTGGACCCATTGTGATGCCCTTTTAGGGGTTAACCATTGGTGTTAATTGGTGGTCTCCATCCTCCTCCTTCGTGGTTACCTGACGCCATCCCGATGTCCATGTCCTCAGAAACCTGTAAAGATCAGACAGAGAGACATCAGAAAGTTCATGCACGTCATGAAAGTAATAACTTCCAAGTGTTCTGTTCGTCAAGTGACTGAGACTCGGGCAATGACAAAGGAAGTGAGGTGTGGCCTCGTGAACCTCCTCGTCCTCACAGCCTCTACATATGTCGTCATCTTTGAGATTTAGTTTCATTAAGTGGTTACGTAGGAAGTTATGTCCAGTCAGAGCTCCCACTAACTTAGATAGGTAGGTAGGTAGGTACCTAGTTTTGCACTTTTAATTTAATATCAAGTGCTTTGAAAAGACCTAGGAAGCTTTAAACTTTGCTGGGCATCAAAAATGTATGTATAGTTACATATATTTTAGTTTATTCTCTTTTTATTTAGAAGAAAAAACGAATTCATTGCCCTTTTTGTATCTGTACAAGTTTTATATTTTTATTTATAGATTCAAATTTGTTTTGAATATAAACGTCGACACATTTCTTATTAAATAAATAGAAGATAAGGTTTACACAATCAAAAAGGCTTTATAAGAAGGGCGTCGGTATTTTTTAGTCATGACAAGATCAATACTAGCTCGACTTTCTAACATTATCTTTCCAGGAAGATAAAGTTAGAGAGAGTTTAGCTCAGCAAAATTCGAGTGCAACTCTTGTTGTTTGTTTAGAAAACGACATAAGAGTAGCAAAAGAGAAAATAGGCAAAGTAATTGATAGGTATACATTATGTTATATAGCAATATATACAGACTTAAATAAGAAATAGTTTTCTACCTATATCTACTCATGTGAATGTTGCGTCAAAAATATATAACACTTTTGGTTGATTGGTTTGGTTTCCGAATCAATAAGTGCTTATGGGGCTTACAATCGGGATGCGTCGATTCTTCAATAGAACTTCTTGGCCAAGGTGATTTAATCGTGAAAAAGTTATCCCTTCAACACAACTTTGCGCATTATAACCAAATTTGTTATCAAAGATCATTTTTGGTTGATTGGGACAACTTTGTTTACGTGACAACACAACAAAACCATTTTTAGAGGCACCTACTTCATTAATGAGATAAATTGTCACATTAAGCATTTGGGTAACCCAGAAATTCGGGGGCTTTATAGATCAGGGTGAAAAGACAATCGAGGCCTCAAATAAAAAGATTTTACAGTACTAGGTAACTTCAATGCGTTGCCCATCTGGTTTAGACTTGAAGTCTCAACGAGAAGAAGTAATTGCTTACGCTGTGCATTCCAAAGTCATCTTGGACGACTGATGATGATGTACAGTTTTTATCTATACTGATGCCGCTTAGTCATTGAATCTTCTACTCCAAAGCCGGTCAACGCGAACGGGCTAGTAAGTAGCCAAGTTCCTAACTTAACCCTTAGCGCTGCCGGATTTAATTTCGAAATTGCAATCATAAAAATAAAATTCTAAACTATTATTGGTAGGATGAAAAGAAAAATAGGAATTGTGTTAAGCGACACAGTATGAAACTTGTGAAGAAAATAAATATGATATGATAATTAGTGCCTACAATTAACGAGCAAATCAATCTTTTTTGGTGCATTTTAGTTCGACAGTAATTTTTAATACAGATAGCTAGTTTCTAGGGACTGCCAACAAATAATCATAACGCCCAAAAGAGACACATCTCATAAAGTTTCAAGGAATAAAGCGTCGCAAAGCCTAATTTAAACTACGTACCTATTTGAATAACAGATCGCTTAAAACCGCCACGAAAGGAACTCATCCACTTTCGATAAATTCTACGATTCTGACAAATTTAACATGACTGTGGGTTGGTTAAGGTCTTGTAGATTATCTCCTTTGGTCTAAAGGTACGAGATGTCTTCCAAGCTATACAAAAAAAGTCGATTGGCAGGAATTAATAGATTGCGCCGATGATATTTGGAGAGTATAGCAAGACTTACTAAGTGCTTAAAACACCAGTGACTAGTTGCCAATGTTGACCGTCCTTTTTCGATGTTAAGCTTTATTTCACATCGTCGTCGTTATAACTACATACATGACAATCTTCAATGCATTCCCATGAATATTTTCTAACGCTGCAGCTACAGCTCGTCGCGTTTCCTCGTTCTGTCAATATCATTAGAAATTATGCAAGAAATTGAAGGAAGCTTTGAAAATTTGTATCTCTGATGTTAGATTTTGGTTTTTTTTTAGTATAGCAATGCAACTGCCTCAAGAATGATGTCTCAGGTAGTTGTTTACAGAAATATTTTACCACAGTCATCATGCCAAAAGGACAGGGTCGGCGTTCTGTAAGGCGAAACGTTCAATCGTTTTCGTGTGAACGAAGAAATTTTGCTTCTGTAACATATTTAAAATCATTCGTGCGCCCGAAAACGTTTGATCGTTTCGCCTTACAGAATCTGACCACAGGTTTAACAGGAATGTTATCACAAGCGACTTTTATACCCTTTAAAGAGGTATAAAAGTATACATTTGAAATTCTTTGTCTTTTACTAAGATTAACCGGAGTAGGGTAACGTCACCAATTAACGTATTTGTGAACTTTGACTTCCATTCATTTGGTCACTTCTTAAGCTATACCGCAAAAAATGGGTTCATAAAAATACCGATAATTCTTAATAATATTACATTCATATTTTTTATTCTTCAAATATTGCATTATGAATATTTTTTAAATTCAAAAATGTTCGATTTGCACTAATGTCTGGAAAACAGAACTCCTCCGGACACTTTTACTACCATATCCGGACACCAAAATTAAGTATGAAGTTTTAGTTATTTGTTACCTCTCACGTATTGTTATCTTTCAATCAGATTTTAAGGTCTTAATTAAATCGAAAAAAATTGAATTATTGTAACAAAACTGACTGACTTCCAGGGTTAAACCAAACAATTTTTAGGACTGCTAGAAAATATAATAAGTACCTACCTACGAATATCGCCTCTTTCTCGTCTGCAGCGGCAACTCCGTATATGTTTTTATACGGTTTGGGTGCTCTAACTCTGTCAATTTCTGGGCAGAGGCAAAAGCTTTTTTTATTACCATTAAATATTTGTTTCAGGTTATTCATAATGTGCTACTGAACAAGGCTGTTTGAGTGTAGTGAACAAGCTCATTCAACTAAAGGGTTTTCGATTAAGAGGTGTTATTTTGGTATTCAAAGAAAAATCCCATTTTTTGAGATATATGATCGGATGTTTATTTCATAATAAAGAGGAAGGTATGCCGTTAATAATGAAAAGCAACATCAGCCAAATGGCCTCCACGAGCACGCATACAGGACCATATCCTTTTCATGAAATTTTCCATAACCGAATCGCAAAGTGGCTGCCCTATGTCCTCGATAGCATCACGAATTTTATCTTTGAGGTCTTGAATCGACGCTGGGCCGTTGGCGTAGACCTTATCTTTCACGTGGGCCCAAAAGAAGAAGTCGCAAGGTATGATATCACAAGATCTCGGTGGCCAATTGTGATCACCTCTTCGAGAGATAACACGGTCCGGAAACTTTTCCCATAAAAGATCAATGCTTTCGTTGCTTGTGTGGCACGTAGCGCCATCTTGTTGAAAGTAAACGTTGTCCAGATCAAAACCATCCAACTCTGACCATAAAATACGGTGTAATGACGTTTGTGGAAAGAAGAACGACGAGGAATGGACAAACCTGGGTTTTCTTCAACACTTTCGGCAACAGCAGCAATATTCTCAGTTGTTCTTGAGCGACGTGCACGGGTTTTATTCTTCACATCACTAACTTGTCCCAACAGCCCGAATTTTTCCACCAATTTCTGTATTGCGGTTCGACAAGCTGCTTCACGACGGCCAAAAAATGCTTTAATTTTGCGAACTGTGACTGCAAGATTTTCACCATTTTTGTAGTGTATTTTTAATAAATTCAATGCGTTGTTGAAGCGTGTATCGTTCCATTTTTAGTAATGGCGTAGTTTCTACTTGTCAAATGTCAAAGAATAAAAGCTTCAAAAGTGACAGCTACCGAAATAGCGGGTCATTCACAATAACACCTCATTATTTGTGTGACATTTAATAGATTATATTACTTTTGTTGCTATTTTTGACTTTTCATTTTTGACGTGGCTATTTATCGCAAGTAAACAACAAATTGTCCGAACGTTTACACTGTCCGGATACTAGGTGCATCCGCCCTAGGGACATTTGACTGACTTCGCATTAAATAGCGCATAAGGGCTAGTCGGGTAATTGAGCGTTTGGCTTCAGTAAATATAGCCGAAAAGATCGTATGCCACATTTTAAGGGTCAGATCACGTATAACGTTGGTTGTTTATGTTTAGGCGACATCATTTTCGTATTTTCCTGTGCCTTCAGAACTGGCTGCTGTTAATAACCTGTAAATTAAGCGCTGAAGTGTTGGGTATAAAGTTGGCGCAGCTCGCACAAATCGGGCATACTTTCATTCCGCAAGACATGTGTCATCTACTTTATAGGCGTCTTGATTAAGTTAAAGCTTGAATATCGCTATCACTCTACTTTGGTGTGGCGGGTATAAATTTTGACTATCGTTGAATCGATATTGCTGCCCAACAGTGGATTCTTGACTGTCTCCGAAGTTGAATAGTCTGTAGAAGTGTTCTTTCCAAATCCTCTACCATAACTTCGATAACACCGCCTAGATTCCCATTCGGTTAGGTAAGTAACCTACATGGTAGATAGTTAGGTACATCATGTTGGCTTCGCTTAGTCCCGAGGATCAATGTTTCCTACAATGCAAGATGAAACTTCCAACCGCCAATTATTCCCGACAACAACTCCACTATTCATCAGGCTAACCCAACCCTCACTAGCAACTATATGTGTGCTCCGCGCACCCCAAATACCTATACGTAGTCTCTTTCTCATTGATCACCGATGCATCTATTAATTGCTATTGCCACTTTCTGTGACGTTTAAAAGGACACAATGTCATTGCGCTCGACTAAATTACGAAGACATCCCTTGCGCTATCAAATTTTCCCACATTCCCACCGCGGCTCTGGTGCATGAAAAGGAAATCCAAATCAAGCCAACACCTTGCAGATAATTACAAAATATCCCACGCAGGATTAACCCTGACAATATAGTTGCGCATTAGCACAGCAGGTGTCTGTCCAACGCATATGCTGATTCATACACCGCCACCGCCGCTATCCTAAAAAGAGGTGTTGCCAACAAAATCCTTCATGCTGATTAATTCCTAACCCACTCAAAAAGGCAACACTCTCTACACACTCATATACAGTCATCAAGCACAATTCTATCCGCATCTTGACGCGCTTCAACGCCTTTTCGCACATCCCAACTTTCGACGCAACAATCGCGCAGATGAATGGACCTAATTCATCACAATCACCATCCACGCAGGAGGACTCTCCTTTCTCGCTACAAATATATCCTTTCAATCGGATTTTCTCCGTTTTTTCTTTGTTTATTATTTCCCCGATTGTAATCTCTTGTTTACATATAAACTCCTGCCAATGGGATGATGTATAGTGATTCATCTTCCTTGCGGGCAAAGGTGGGTTGTTGCAGCATACCGCAATGGGACAAAGGTCTGATCTTCTTCGTCTTCTCTTGTTTTTTTTTTTTTTTTCATTCATTCGTTGCCGTTCACCCTTCTCGGGCAGCGTATTATCCTCATAATCCTTTCATTGCGCCACTTAAGCCGATCATGCGGTGCAGTCGCACACAGCTTCCAGGCTCGGGCAAAAACAATTAGATCAAGTTGACGCTGTTGATGAGGTCGGCAACGGTGACGATGACGATGAGAATGCTCTGCTCGCACCCTTTATTACAGAGAGGACCTGCGGTGCTGCCGAACGTTGGTGCACGAGCAGATCCAAATTATCGACCCAGTTAACCCGAAGTCGCATACGGCGTAGGTATAGTGTGGAAAAGGGATGATTGACTACGAATCCTTGTGGTCGATTACTTTTTTAAGAGGAATTGCGATGTGAGGTCGAATAAAAGGGAAGGGGTTTGGCTTAGTTTTTATCTGGTCCATGCACGGCAGAAGGATCATTAAGGGGGTAAGCGGATGAAGCGTGTGGCATAACAAAGAGAAACAAACAATTTGGTGAAGATATGACAACAGAGCAGAGGTCTGACGCCTGAGAGGGGCGACAGCCGTTTTTTTTTTTATTGATCTTTGATGGCACGGAACTGATGAAATGTGAAGGATGCCTTGACATCAAATGGTAGATCAATTTATTGTTATGTTATGTTAAAATTTCCCTGCAATGAAATTGGAAACGGACACAAAAAAGGTCTACCAGGCAATAAAACAGATCAGAATTGGAACTCGGGAGAGAGCCGCCTTCACAGAAGGAAGAAGTAAAAATAATGCGCACTAGAATGGCCGCTAGAACCTATTAAGGAATGCTACTGCAGTGGCAATTAGAGAAAGTTCCAAAATAGAGTTAAAGATCGTAGCATGAATACATGAGGTTCCTCAATTAACGTGTCTTTTGGAACTCGGCCTTATTTCACTTTGTGAAGGCGAAATAAAGCCGAATTTCAGTGTTCGGCCTTATAACTATAAGATCACATAGAACCTACCTACCTAATCTTGGCCATTAAGTAGGTAGGTATCTTCCTAATCTGTGCTGCAAAGAGCTTAAAAGTTTTTTGTACCATCTGAATGATTTTATGGTTGGATATTGCTGGTATTGAAATGTGAGTTGTTTATGAGCTAAATAGTGCACCTCATCGAGAAGCATCCCCCTCTGCCAAGTCTCTGCAAGGCATATTGTAATTTGTAAAGCTAAGATGAAGCCATTCGGTTTACAGCTCCATACACGTGTGCGGCTACTGCCACCCTTTCGAACGATTTTTCAAGTTTCAACTGCTTATTCAAAATATTCTAAATAAAAGTCCTGCATAGGTAAAACTTTTCTACACCGTATCATGTAGCATGTATCATCTTCGCGTAAATTGCTTCACATTCAAACGAAAATCTTGACCCCTACCTCTGTATACCTATTTGGATGACATCCCTAATTGACCAAACCGTAGCTATCAATGTGAGATCTTGTACGCACAACCGTAAGGTCATGCAGCAGCAGCAGCAGCAGGATCTCGATGACCATTAAACACGAACACACAAATCCATGCAAAAGATGATAACGACATCGAGCGCCAGATGCCCAGCGTCCACTATTCTGCCTCATGTACCATTCCCGGTTTGTCAGGTAAAACCTTGGCAGCTCGCCCCTCCAGGATCGGCTTTTAACCGCTTCACCATCGTCTTCGGCGGTGGTATTGTTCAAGCTGTTGACCCCACAAAATAAGAAAATTAACCTCTGCTCTCCTCGATCGTTGTGCACAGGGATGCGCAGCAGCAGCAGCGGCAGCGACAAGGGAGAAAGATTGACACATTTTTATTTTGTTTTGCTTTGTTTTCGGCTGAAGATACCGAAAAACGTTTTTTCGGACTTTAATGACAATTTTTCCATCCCGACATGGAAATCTCTCCTTTTCTTTTTTTTGGGTTCGGCCGCTACCTGAGCCGCGTGTGTTTCTTGCGGGATGATGGACTACGAAGACGACACAGTCATACAGAGCTTAAGACCCAAACGTGTTTTGCTACGAAGCGCAAGGATTGCGATGTGTGTTGCAATGCGGCCGACGACGCATGCAAAATGGACATTGTCGCTTGACCGTGAGAAACTGTGACCGGTATCGGTACTGTGCGGTTTAGCTAAGGAAAAAATATGAGCGCCGTTGCGGCATTGTGTGCCAGCGGAGACTAATCCGATTTTAATGAAGCGAAACCATTGCGGTCGGGTGGTTTTGTGTTTTGATTTGATTGGAAAATCTGTTCATCGCCCAAGTCGGAGATGACCGCTTGACTAGTTCTGTTTGTTGTTGTTGGTGAGTTTTTGAAGGGAAAAGAGTTTTTTTTTCTTTTATTGTCCTCGGCTGCGAATGGAAATTTCGGGTCATATTTGATTTTATTTCCGTGAAATTTACACAATTTTCGTTTGTTAGGGTGATGGGCCTGATTTACATCGCAATTTGGAATTAGTGGGTCAGAGGGACATAAGAAAGATCGACCTGAGAGTGTAGGAACTGTGGGAACTAGAAGGATCTAATTCTGTATAGATTGTAAAACTCTTTCTTATATTCTTATAGTGATCCATCTGTTTTGGGATCACGTCGCCGCTGAGACCAAATCAGCACCGGTCTCAGTCATGCGGCCACCCCATGCGAGATTTTCGGCGGAGCCCTTGATTTAGTATTTTATCTAGGTAAGTGTTTACAGAGAGAGTCGGAAAAAATGTTTTGCTCGCATGGAGGTCGTGCGCATGGAGAACAGGAAATTTGATCTGCAAAATTTGTGGCCTATGTCCGTCTCTGTGTTAGAAGCCAACCTTTGGCCTAGTTTCACAACGATCAGTTGAAGCCTGGTGGTGGGTTTCTGGGTATCCAAGTCAAACAAACGAACTCACTTTCGCACTCAATCAAATGTGTACACTGAGATATTTAAAGGGTAGTTCATTCATGTATTTAAACCAACTGCATTCTCGAAACAGCAACAAGTACTGCTGAAAATGACGAACTACGGGGCGGGCTCAGGGGCTTTTTGTGTTGTTGCAATTGGAGCCCTAAAATATGTCAAATGGAGCTTTCATTTCTCTTTGGAATGGTCTTTGACGTGAAGGCTTCATCGTCTTCAAACATCTAACTAAGCCAAGCTTTGTTACTCCTACTGTCTGGAGAAACTACACAAAATAAAATTTGCTAGTCATACTTGGATCTCGTCGACAGTCGGACATGTTAACTTTGAGTTTCGTGAGGTGTAAACTTATTGTTTATTTACGTTCAGTTTTTTTTTTAAATCTAGTCTTCAATAATGGATTGTCTAATTTGCAATAAAATCACCTGCTGATCTGATTTCTGACAGAATACAAAATTTTGTGCGAGTACGTCGAGAACCATGAACAAAGATGTGCCTCAGGGTTCTGTTCTTGGTCCAATACTGTTCCTAATCAGTCAACCGTTTGTAGGGAAAGTAACAGCCTTTGCAGATTATCTTGGCATTGCGTATCAGTCAGATAGCCCTTTTAGTTTAAGGATCCATATAAATCACGATGTTCATTTTCTGAAAATATGATTTACTGTGCACAAACAAGTTGTCAATAACAAAAGTAAATTAATGAACTTCAGCTCTCGTATGAAAGAGTTCCCTGACTAAGAAATCTGTTTTCACGAAATAAATTGTAATAGATCCGTCGTGTTTAATTGTGCCTGTAATTTGGTACCTGTAAGGACGCATAATAACCAAATATTCCGTGGGACTAAGGCCCGTTTGCTGATACTTCTCATAGCGATTTAAGTTCTATAATTAGATACCTTATGGGCTACTTTTTCTATGTCATAAACTGTCACATAAGACTTTAAGTGGAACTTTAATCGCTATGAGTAGTATCAGCAAACGGGCCTAAGTGTTTTAAAATTGAACAGGTAAAACAGTTTAAATATTTAGGTGTTACTTTTGGCCAAATATGAGTTGGTCTTTTGCAGCACTTTACTCAAAAACTTCAACTCCGTTGTAGCCCGTAAACTGTTTAATAGCTTTCCTATGAATATTCGTGTGATTAGATCTGTACCCGAATTTATCAATAAAGATAAAATTCGGCTTCCTAGTTTCGATCTTGAGGAATTTAAAGTTTTGTTGCGCTGTGCTATTTGATTTGTTTTCTTCATTTGCATTTCTCTTCTTTTTCTTCTCGCTTTTTGTCTTATTTTTTAATTTATTGCTGTTCACCCCACTTCTAAAGTGAGTTTTCATGAAATGACATTACAACAATTTTCACTTTCAAATCAAAATGTCACTACTTATTTTTAAATATAACTTCGTTGGATAAAATATGTAGCCATGTAACAATTGTTGAGTTAAAATATGTAGGTACCGAAAAAAAAAACAAAAAAACAAAAAAGGTCCATGCAGGATCTCAGGAGAGATTCATGTGAAATGTGAAAGTTTTGTATTTTTGGGACTCACGAAAGGGAAAGGTGTGTTTTTTTGGGCTTCTGTGAGTTCTCGAAGTGGCAACTAGAGCGTAGTTGTTGTAACTGCGTGGCGAAAATCGTACTTCACTTTGTTTTGCTGAGATCGAAGCTCAAAAGAACACGCCTTATAATATCGAATGATCTTCTTCTGCTTCGTTTTTGATTGATCTCCATTGGAATTGTAGAGCTTTGCTGAGGGTGAAAATGTTGCTTGCCAGAAAATTCGACTTAAAAGTGGCATTAGTGTTGTTGATCAAATATAAATGCTGTCGATAACAGATGAGGCTTGTGATATTTGTGTGAAGAGCTCCATTTATATGAATTCCATTGTCTTTACCCAAAATTAGTTGTTGTAGAAATGTTGAAAGCCGTTGTTAATTCGACTGCATTCATTTTCATAATCTACCCGACATCCAATTCAACAGAGATATTGTTGTTTATTCCAAAACCAAATTTCGAGATTTCTTTTATTTTCACAGCTCTTTTATTTAATCTATGCTCCAAAATAAAACCATCAAATGATTTCCAATTCTCGCTTTATTCAAGTAATTAATACTTAAGATTCTATAAATGACACAAGCAAAATAAATAAAATACAATTATCTATTTGTCGAAAGATGTTTGTCTCCAATTCTAAAATTATTAATATTTAAAATAAAGTAATAATAATAATTAATTTCTTTTTGTGTGTTCAAGTGGACATCATTTAACATGCCAAAATAGCAAACACTTTTAGAAAATGTGAAATTGACCGCGTAAAACTTGCACGCCCAAAAGTGATATTATTTTCAAAAGCCTCGTTTCCCATTCGGGGAATATTTTTGAATGTATCCCTGTTTAAAATGCTGGCCCCAACATCCTCAGACACAGTAAATGCAGCCATCATATTCACAAGCACAACTGAATGTAGTTTCAACTTAAAATGGTTGTAGACTTGAATGCTTGAATGCGTTTGTTGTGCATTTCACAAGTCCTTAAAACTTTCTATACAGCATTGTATTTATAAATTTGACAAATTCATATATGTGGTACCTATATTAATTAACCAACAAAATCAAAGCACTGTCAATTTTACAACAAGAAATTTTGATCATTTTAACATTTGCTAGAAAGAAAACTCTATAAAACTTGCAATTAATTGTGAATATGAAAGCATTTTCTGTTTACTATACAAATATAGAATTTATTGTAAATTTGACTGATCGATTTACAATGTTGCAATCTTTACACGAATATAATTTTCTCCTAAACAAAAGATTATTTTCCTCACGTTTTATTAAAAAAGGAAGCATTACCTTAGCCAGACACACAAATCTTTTTCTTCCGAAATAAGAAACCTCCTTTCCGAGATTTTTTCAAAACATAAAAAGTAAATTAAAAAAATACAATTTTGGAGTACTATAAATAAAATTTATATTTAATCTGTCTACAAAATTATATAGCTTTTAGATAAACACATACATAATACACAAATTAAAATTAAATCAAATATAACTTTGGTTTGGCTTTTTAATATTTCTTAACATATTTATTTATACATATTTGAATTAAAATTACTTACAATTTCACTGCTTTTATCAAGATCATAGCAATTCGCTTCATTAAGGTGCAACAAATCCCTTGTAAGGATTAAGCATTCAACTGTTTCAGTACTCAAACGATTACTAATTTTTCTCTTATTTAAATTTATAGCAGAAAATATTCTGCCAACATTTTGCAGCGGAATGGGGAAGCGATTATCTAAATAATATTGTATTCAGATTGTATGTGGGAAGTTTCCATCCGCTGTTTTTACGCCTAAAACATTTTTTAAAAAAACATATTATGATGTAATATTTTATTTAGTTATTTTATCAAATTCCAAGAAATTCATGTTTCACTGATGGAAAATTTAGTAAAACAGAAATCCTGCTTGGGTTCTGGTCGACTCGCATTCTACATAATAATGGAATTAATAGAAAACGTTTTTCAACAATAGAAAAGGATGTTTGAAATTGTTAGATTCAGAAAACTGTTGATATCAAAATGTTGAAAATTGAAGAAATTTGAGGTAAAAAGTCTTGTTCAGGGTCCGTCAAATAATTTTTTTTTTTTTTAAATGCTATAAAAAAAAACTACTGAATATTTTCTCAAATTTATTTTTTTATTTGAAAGTAACGGGTGATTTTTTAAGAGGTTTAGAACTTTTTTTAAAAAAAAAACACAAAAAATTCGAAAAAATGAATGAAATATTTATTTGAATCGATAGTTTGAACCTTGCAATTTAATGTTTAAAGATAATTTCATGCAAATGTTGACCGCGGCTGCGTCTCAGGTAGCCCATCCGCTGAGTCCAATTTTGGCATACTCTTTCACACATATCGGCCGGTATCTCACGAACGAATGCATGGATGTTGGCTTCCAGTGCGTCAATCGAAGCGGGCTTGTCCCTATACACATTAGCCTTGGCATACCCCCACAAAAAATAATCTAATGGTGTCAAATCGCACGATCTAGGCGGCCAATTGACCGGCCCGAAACGTGAAATTAACTGTTCACCAAACTCGCCTCGCAATTGCGCCATTGTTTCGCGTGCTGTGTGGCATGTGGCACCGTCTTGTTGAAACCACATATCATGCAAGTCAAGAACTTCCATTTCGGGCAAAAAAAAGTTTGTTATCATCGCTCGGTAGCGTTCACCATTGACAGTAACGCTGCGATTCGCATCATCTTTGAAGAAATATGGCCCAATAATGCCGCCGGCCTATAAACCGCACCAAACAGTGGCTTTTTCGGGAGGCATTGGTAGCTGTTGCAATGCTTCTGGCTGATCTTCACTCCAAATGCGGCAATTTTGCTTATTTACGTACTCATTCAACCAAAAATGAGCCTCATCGCTGAACACAATTTTTCGATAAAAAAGCGGATCCTCGGCCGGCTTTCCAAGAGCCCATTCACCAAAAATTCAGCGTTGTGGTAGGTCGGCTGACTTTAGTTCTTGCACCAGCTGTATCTTAAAAGACTTTACGCCCAAATCCTTCCGCAAAATTTTCCACGTAGTGCTGTAACAAAGGCCTAACTGCTGGGAACGGCGCCGAATCGACATTTCGCGGTCTTCTGTCACACTAGCTGATACGGCCGCAATATTTTCTTCACTACGCACAGTACGTAAACGTGTTGGTGGTTTAATGTCCAACAAAGTAAATTTGGTGCGAAATTTGGTCACAATCTTCCGAATAGACTGCTCAGAAGGTCGAGAATGCCGATCATAAAATGGAAGCAGCGCGCGATGAACATTTCGAACCGAGCACGAATTTTGATAGTAAAATTCAATAATTTGCAAGCGTTGTTCATTTGTAAGACGATCCATGGTTAAATTGCAAACCAAACTGAAGCTGTTTGACAGTTACACAAGGTACTAAACACACGTCAGCTGTCAAAACCAGTGTTGCCAAAACCAAACCAGCTAAAAAATCACCCTTTACAATCCTTCCGGTTGATAATGGAAAATAATTTCATTCAAATGGCTGCCTCTGCTGGCCATGCAGTAGCCTACACGATCGGTCAAATTTTTAAGCACATTATCGATTGTGTGCAGCTGTATTTCACCAATGGCTTCACGAATATTGTCCTTTAAAGCGTCAATTGTCTCTGGCTTGTCGGCGTAACATTAACTTTTTCGGCACCCCACAAATAATAGTCCAACGGGGTCAAATCGCAGCTCCGAGGTGGCCAAACGACATCAGCTCTGCGGCTGATAATGCGATCTTCAAAAACAGGGCGCAAAACATCGAGTGTAGCTTCGGCTGTGTGGCACGTAGCGCCGTCTTGTTAAAACCAAATGTTGCCAGTATCCTCTTCTTCAATTTTTGTGAACAAAAATTCGTTCAACATGGCCCGATAACGATCACCATTGACTGTAACGGCCACTCTTTGCTCATTTTCGAAGCAAAATGGCCCAATTATGCTTCACGCACACTTTCTGTCACAGCAGCAATTTTCTCGGGTGTACGCACTGTTTTTGGCTTTTCACGCTTTGGTTTATCGATGAGGATGCCAGTTTCTTTCACTTTTTTCACAAGATAACGAACATACGGAGCTGACGGTGCTTGTCTTCTTACAAATTCCGTACGCAATTTTCGCACACATTCTGCAACATTACCATGCTTTTCAAAGTAATGTCGCAATATTTCCCAGCGTTGTTCAAGCGTATACACAACCATATTCGTTCAGCGGAAGGATAAAACTAATTATCTGTCGGATAAGACATGAGCTAAGTGTTACCACTCGCGAAATAAGCACTAGTTGAAAAAAAAAAAGTTAGATGGCGGACCCTTTACATATTTTGGAGCTCAAAAATCTTGCAAAAAAAGGATATATCATGTAATCTGGCATCACTGGCCCAGGAAAGAATATGAGTAGGACATTGGTTAAGTTTGGGTCAGAAATTGAGTGCTTATCGTAATGCTGCGCCCGTTTATCACAGCAAGAGATGTTCTTATTTGTTTTTTTTCGTTATTGCCAACGGAGCATACAAATACATCTTTCAAAAGTTACTGTAAGGGACCGCTGCACTTCTCACGTCAATGTCTGCTTTTGGACAGAGGCAGAGGCTTTTATAGAAAAAGATCGATTGATCTTCATGGCAATGCTTGGAACAATTTTATCAAATTCATGACAAACTCCAAGAAAGGTCAGCATAAGCTGCATTTTGGAGGTTCCTGTATGCTTTAGGGCTGCCGTCCTATACGTGGATTGCATGTGAGATATATTTCTGGAAACTATTCAGCTCGGTGTATAGTACACTCAGTGAAATCAGCGTTAGGTGTCTCTAAGTTGACGGGTACTGAACCTGGAATCTCTGCATTCAAATACAAACTGTACCATCGCCATTCTTAAGGTCGAACAATGTTACATACAAGACTTCCTCCACCTTGACTTCGTCAATCATCACCACAATACAAAACTGCACTTTAAGCCATCCCCACCCCATTCAGTCAGGCAGTCAGCCAGTCCATGTCAGCAGAATGCATCTCTCTGGGCCAATAAGTGTCATTCCCACACATCTGACACTAATTGCATTTCTCCAGAGCAACAAACTGTTTTCGTCCTCCCATTCAAAATTCGTTCGTTTTTTACGAAGAGAAAAATGATTTTTCCAAATGTTCCCTTCGCCACAATTAAGTGGCACTGACACAGACATTATCGTCTGCGAGATCATTTAAAAACGACTCATCCAGCACCTATATTGCAGCCCCGCACAAAAAATCAAATCAAAAGTAATTCTCCCACAAAACAAATGCATATTGCCGTCTGTCCGCATGTTTGTAATCTCATTTTACGCCACCGAAACATAAGCTAACTAATTACCACAGATTATCACAAGACTTGGGTTTTTTTTTTGTTCGTCTTGTGTGCTGTCTTCCCTCCGTCCCGATGCTCCACAGGCAAGATCCACTCACGAAGATGTAAGATGGACTTTGTTCGAAACAGCAGCAGCAGGATGATGATGATTGTAGGGCGATAGGCGTCTGTAGGAATTTATGTCGTTCCATTTCATAAATTATTGACATGTTTATTTTTAAAAAAATATTAAAGTCCATTTTCGTTGAACACACATCTTTTATTTTTTTCAAAAATCTAAACCATAAGCCAGGGAGTATTATTAATGCCAATCGAATGAACTTTGTGCAAGCTGGCTGATAAGAACAGTGTGGGTTGCAAGTGCGAGTAGCTATGCACATTAGGCACCTACTGCAATGCATTATTTTTTTATTTCATTCCTTTGTTCAGATATATAAATCTATCACTCTTATTTGTTTGTTATTAGTCGTTTGTAACAAAATAGTATAATATTTGGAAATGGATCCACCTACAGTTCTTATTTAAAAAAAAAAAATGATTCGGGAATAACGCGGGAACTGGCACAGCAAGAGAGACTTGTATAGCCTACACTAGTTTTTAAAGCTGTCTATGTTTAAAAAAAAAATTAAAAAAAAAAAAAAAAAAAATAATTATGATAGGCGCTAGGACCTGGGTTCTGGGTATTTGGTAATTTTCGTAATTTTGTGATAAATCCTTTTTGTATACATGTACGATTTGCACCTGTAAACTTGTAGCATTTCAGAGTTCCTTTGACAGTAGTTTTATCCACTTCTTCCGATAGGGTGATTCATTTTGTGGCACCTTGTAGAACCGAAGGGTATTGACGTCATAAAAGACGTTGCTATTATTATTGTTCAGAAAAAGTTTTTCGAAAATATCCTGGGGCATAAGCTATACCTAACGCTGGTATCTTTTTCGGGCCAAAAACAGTAGGGTAGGGTGGGGTACTTTCGACGATGGGGCACTTTAGACTTTCGTTATTACAGAAAAGCGGTTAATTTTTAAATAAAATGTTTGATGGCAACTCGTGCCGCAATGTTCTCTCAGATCGTACACGAAGTATGACAGTTCTTCTTCAGCAGTTGTGGTAGTTAGATCGGTTTTTAGTTTCTTCATTGATATCTTACAATTTTTCCTGTACATGAGGTAAGTGATATTTAATTGTTTCTTATGGGAATTCCTTGGTTGTGAGTGTCAAATGTTTGAATTTATAATATATTTTAGTTATTTATAAGATTTAATTAAATTTCTTTTATAAGTTTTGTGGAAAGCAATAACGTTTACTAAAGCAAAGGATGGGGCACTTTTGACAAAATCACATGGGGCAGTTTCGACAGAAGTCGAAAGTGCCCCATGTTGGATTTATTAAGTTAAAATTTAAAACTTAAATTCAATTTAAATCTACAAAAATTGGAAATTATAATAAATTTACAGAATGGTTCGTTCCTATAAGAAAACTACAAACAGATGTAATATCGACGAAACAGTAGTTAAGAAGGCTCTCGAAGAAATTAGGAATAAAATCGAAACTCCCACGTCGGCTGCTCGGAAGTATGACCTAAAACGAACAACACTTATTTCGAGGTTGAAGAAACCAAGTTCCTTTAATGAGTCGTGTGATTCCCAGCTCAATGAAATTTACGGCTCCAAATATACAACCCAACAAGTGTTCTCCAAATATCAAGAGCGTGAGCTCGTGGACTATTTTAAAAAGTGTTCAGCACAGACGTTTGGTTATACATATTCAATGGCACGAAAGTTTGCTTTTGAATATGCAAACAAAAATAATATTACAGTGCCAAGTATAGCTGGATGATCGAAAAAGAGGCTGGAATTGAATGGATACGCGGGCATCTGAAAAGAAATCCAGATATTTCTTTGCGTAAACCAGAAAACATTAGCCTAGCTAGATTAAGGGGTTTTAATGAAGATTCCGTGCAAGAATTCTTTTCAAACTTGAAAAGGCTATACGAAAAACACAATTATGAATCTAAGAGTATTTTTAACTTGGATGAAACGGGCATCTCAACAGTTTTAGCATCTCTTAAGGTAAGAATTGACATCTTATAGGTAATATGATGTTGTTTTCATTAGAAATAATTTTTAGGTAATAGCAGAAAAGGGAAAAAGATCGGTTAGTCAGGTATCATCGGCAGAAAGGGGGAACACTTGTTACTGTTGTAGGAATTGTCAATGCCTCAGGTTGGGCTCTTCCTCCAGTGTATGCATTCCCGAGGATACGATTTAAAGATGCGTTTATTAAAGACGGACCAAGCAACTGCATTGGTCTTTTGAGCAAAAATGGTTGGATAGTCGGAGAACTGTTTATTCATGTGCTTAAACACATCCAGAACTCTACCAATTGCAGCAAAGAATGCCCCATTCTTATTATTTTGGACAACCATTCGTCGCACTATGGACTCGAGGGAATTGATTTTTGTCGAGAAAATGGGATTGAGCTATTGTCTTTTCCGCCTCATTGCTCTCATAAGCTGCAGCCACTAGATGTGTCTATATTCGGCCCTTTTAAAAGTTATTGCAAGACATTTTTCAGTGTGTTTCAAATCAATAACCCAGGAAAACAAATAACAATTTATGATATCGCTCGACTGACAAAAGTTCCATTTCAAAGAGCGTTTTGTCCTGAAAACATTGAAAAGGGATTTAAATCCACAGGTATATTCCCGTTTAATAGCCAAATTTTTCAAAGTTCGGAATATATAACATCAACTCTCTCTGAAGATCAAAATAAATCTAAATCAGTTCCTAATCAGAAAGAGAATCAAATTAGTCCTGATAAGATAAGACCGGTTCCAACAATCCCTCCACCCAAATGCATAAATCGAACAAATAAAGGTAAATCCAGGATTTATACTGAGACACCTGAGAAGAACAGAATCACAGAGCTCAAGCGCAAACAAGAAGACAAAAAAAGCTATAAGGCGAATAAAACCAACAAAATTCAAAAGAAAATTGATAAAAGAACTGAACAAGACGATTCAAGTGATTCAGATACGTTCAGCGTTGCAGATTCAGATAAGTCTGTAGGGCCATATGTGGAAGATGATGACGAGGACTTCGGTTTAGAAATAGCAAACGAAAGTGACTATAGACTGAAACCCGACGATGAACTCAACATTGGTGACTATATTTTGGTGAAATTTGATGCCCGAATTCCAAAATATTATGTTGGTCAGATAACCAAATTTGAGAATTCAAACGAATTTCTCTTGACTGCTAATTTTTTTAGGAAAAAATTAAGCAATTGGCAGTTTTTTAAACCTCTTTTTGAGGATGTGTCTTTAGTGTTAAGAAGTGACATTGAGTTAAAGCTGCCATTGCCAGAACATCCAGCTGGATCGTCAAGATACTCTCACCTAATCTTTTTTAAGGACGTTGATCTGGGTGGATACAACGTGCAATGATTTTTTTTAACAAATCCCTTTATTTTACCTTTATTAATTACCTAAACGAATGTTATTTTAAATGTATTTTTTAATTTAATTTTAATTTAAAAATGAATTTCTTATCGTATTTAATTTTTATGTTTATAGATTTAAGATTAGCTAAACAATTTAAATAAAACAGTACGTTCCTACTTAATGATTCTGAATTTATTGCTTCGTCTAAATTCACGTCGAAAGTGCCCCACCCGGATGACGATTGTGCCCCACGATGAGGCAGATTCGCCTTTTTAGCGCAGTTTAAATTTTAATTTTTTTTGAAATTGGAAGGGCTAAGTTAATCTTTAATAAATTATGCATTCTTTTAGTAAAATAATCATAGCTTGAAATAAAAATAAAAAAATTTCAAATATGTATTTGCGAAAGAAGTTATTTCAAAAAAAATTAAAAAAAGCAGTAAATCGATTTAAAAAAAGCTGTATTTTGCGCAGTATTCATTTTATACACTGAAAGTTATTGACACATGTAGCAAATTAACCACCGATCAACTCATTTCCATCATCTGAATCGTCTTCGTTTTCCAATTCTATACGAGCGTTATCTTTAGGTACCCTACAAGCCCGTACGGTGTCAGAGGGTAGATTTGATTAGATTTCGAAGCGGCTTCTTAAAGGAGCCTATTGTGCCTTCCCTGGTAAGTTCCTAGAGCCATCTCTTCACTTCAGAGGCAGTCAGGAAGACAAGAATTTTCTCTGAGTGCATGTCAGCAAGGGTTGCTGAATTGACGATTTCATCACCAAGGATGTTTTTGTTTTTGTCAGACGGTAAGAATCACTTCTATCATGGATAGCCTTTGAATTTTAAATCCACTATGGCCTAATTATCAGCAACACCTAAAATCGCCGTAATATAGATGCACTTCAATTTACAACCACAGGGCCTTCGGACAATTTTCGGTGCCGTGACCTAAGTCCAAGTCCAAGCCTTGTGAAAGTGACATAAGGCCAAGTACTAGAATTTGTATCTATGTCGCTTGGCCTTATGTCAGGGTACCACAATTTTCTCTGTTCAACGCTCCCAGATTGTGTTTGCTTTCACCTGCACCTACTATGTAAAGAGAGTCAAATATACAGGGTGGCTGATGAAACTCGCTACCAAAAAAAATTAATAACTTTTTTTCTATTTGATGAATCTGGTTAATTTTTTTTTATTTTGCAGATTGATTTTTAGATTTAACATAAATGGATAACTGGTACACTGAAACTAGAATTTGGATTGTCCGCCGCTATCACGCACTGGAGTCCGTAGTTTCGGTTCAAAGAGAGTATGGGCGCACGTTTGGCGGCAATCCTCCGAGCAGATGGAACATAATGAGACTTTCTAACATTTTTGCCGAGCATAGGACAGTCGAAAGAAGACCTTACCATCGTCTTCGGACGGAGCTGTAGCTGCTGCCATACAAAACAATCCAAGAGTTTCGACAAGGAGCTTATCTGCTGAAATGGGTAAAAGCAGACAGTCATTGCAGTCAATTAAGCACAATGATTTGGACTTATTCCCATATAAAATTCAAATGGCCAACAAACTGTGTGCAGCAGACATGCCGATTCGCTTGAAATTTTGCCAAAAGATGCTTCAAATGGTGGAAGAGGAGGGAAACACTGTATTTTTATGTCTGACGAGGCCCATTTCAACTTAAACGGCAACATAAGCAAACAAAATTTCCGAATATGGAGTACTTCCAACCCACAGATACTCGATGAGAATTGCATCCACTTCGTGTCACAGTGTAGTGTGCAGTTTCATCACGCTGCATTGTCGGGCCCTACTTCTTCGAAGAAAACGGTCACACCGTTACGGTTACTGGAGACCGTTACTTGAGCATGTTGAGAGAGTTTTTCTATCCAGAATTACGCCGCATTTGAATTTCTTTCAACTCTGTGTGGTTTCAGCAAGATGGTGCAACTCCTCACGTAGCCCGGCCTGTTATAAGCTGATATCCAGAAACTCCAAATTCCGTTGGCCCCCCAGGTCGCCTGACCTGGGATTGTTGCAAACAGGAAGTCTACAAAGCAAAACCAACGAATTTGAATGAACTAAAGCAATCCATTGGAGAAACAATTGCGGCTATTCCTGTCTCAACTTTCCAAGCAGTAGGTAATGAACAACTTTTTGGTAAGATGCCGCACATGCATCAATGAGCAGGGGGGCGTTTGAATTCCGTTATTTTTAAGACTAATTAAGCTATATTTAATAAAATTGAATAAGCTTTAACATGAAAAGAAGAAAAATGAATTCCATACACTGAAAAAAAAGTTATTTGAGTTTCTAAGTGTAGCAATATTCATCAACCACCCTGTACCATGGGATATATTCATTTTCATTTTACAATTCCACAAGAGTAGGTATCTACGTTTCGATCCCAACATAAATGAATCCAATAAAGAGGTGTTCTACCATGCTATCATCAGACATTCATTTTTTCTAAGGTCCTGGAATCGCTGATGAAATTTTCTGATTATAAAATATTTTAAACACACAACGGAAACCGTCCGTGACAACAGACCAACAGGTGGTTTAATGGTTTATCTAACCGAAAAAAAAAAAAGAAAAACGTGTCTTCGCTCAGTTTGCGGAAGCTTTATTCGCTTGGACTACCAATTAAAGTCCCGACAGGGGGAAAAAAATAAAGTTTTTCCGAGATTCATATTGATACGGATAATCGACTTTCAGAATTCAAATTTCAAAAAAATCTGTTGATTAATTTCAAAGAATTTCTTTAGCAAGTTGTTGTTCTTTTAGACAATATATCAAGAGAAACTCGTTCCCCAAAATCAATATTGCTACTCCCTTTCCTCCATTCGGCAGATATCCCATCTCCTGCTGGTAGCTCGTTAGTATGTTTGATTTTCAACGTTGTCCGTTTTGTGAGTGTTCGGATTCTGACTTTTGACGTAAACTTGACAAAAGTAACACAAACAATTTTGCATTTCAAAATTTTGCTCGTAGAAAACACGGCAGCATTTTGAAATTTCAGACATAGGTGCGTGTATATTTAACCTACAATGAAATTACTTTCCCAGATGGGAAAGATGAGGCTTCACAACAAAATGAGAATATATGGTTTCCCAAGTGATGGCAATCTCTTTACCCAACATTTACTGACAAAGCTATTTGACCAATTTCAAGATTGGAGATGATGGCAGGCGCAGTAAGCTTTAATTTACCGCTTTATAGGAGAATATCTGGAAACACTATTTTGTTTTATCTTCCTGCTGGGGATCAGGATTGCTTTGCATTTAGCGAGGACTAAAAGCAGCCCACTATTTATTGCCCAACATTTATCGCTGCTACAAGTCCATTGATACTATTTGCTGGGCGACAGATAGCTAGACATCATCGGCGTATAGGTGAATTGAAGCATCTTTGCAGACCTGCGGCAGATTATTGATGGAAAAGTAAAACAAGATTGGTCCCAATATACTAACCATGTGGTAATTATTACGTCTAAAAGGCTTGACAACTCTCTCGATCTATTTAAAAGAAAACTACTGAATGCCAAATCCAATATTAAGTTTCCAGCAAAGGGTAGCATGATTTGCTATTTCGAAAGCCTTTGATTAGTAGAGTATAGACCCAGATATTTAATCTTCTCTGGTAGCTCTTCCTCAACGAATTTCGAGAACCACGACAAAATGCTTATGGGTCTAAGGTCACTAACCGATGATTTGTTGGACATCTTGGCAGTGGGTATAGCTCTTGCCGGCCTTCAAGTTTGAGGCAACTTCAAATTCACGATGCATGAATTTATCACGTGTGACTTGTGCCGCAGGTGAGTAATTTCTAGCATGGTATTAACAACGGGCTTCAACCTTATCAATTATGAAAATAATTTTATTCTACGTAACCACTTGAAATTCAACCTGGCGTTCATACAGAATTCATTCCAGCACAGTTTGAAATAAAACATCTATTCAGTTCTGTTTTGTTGCATATTCCTATTTGAAGGTGAGGTTTCTCCACACGTTTTCTTATGGTACCAGTGATATGCTCAACTGGCAAATGTTCGCATCCTATGAAATTCGCTATTTCGCATTTAAAAAAAGATTTAATTCCAACTTATACGTTCCTAAAATAATAATTGTGCGCCTCATTATTCGGTTGGGTGAATGCACTACTCCTACTGTGGATTCCTTCCTGTACACTACACTGTATACACCTCCCCACCTTACAGATATAGTACCTCTGCCCATAGTTTCCTAATGGATGATATAATCATATATACATCAAGTGGGATCACTTCTGAATGCGCCTCTGCAGCTCTGAGGGTTGCATTAGCACCAGATGTCCACAATATTCAAATAGAAATTTAGGCCAGCGATTGACCCCCAACATTGACCCGGCAAAAAAAAAAACCGAAAACCCAAATTAGCGTTTGAAAATAACACACCCCACAATTTTGTATTCGAGAGATCAGCAAAGGTAATTATAACCCAAAACTAGAATCCGGTGGCTGAAAAATAAATTTCTTGATGTGATCCTTAAGGCACAATCACACGTATCCACAATTAATGTGCACAAGTTCAGAGGACTCGGCGCAGCTATTTTTTTTCCCCCAAAATCATCACGTACAATGGGCTGGGTAATAAAAATAAACGACTTGTTTATTTGAATATACGCAACGCATGGCTGGCTTCAGCGATGCAAGAGACAATTTCAATTTATGACAAGCGTCTCCAGAATCGTGCTCCAGAATAATCTTATCTTGAGTTGGTATTTCTTTTTTTTTTTTGAGCACGCACTTTTTGGATGTGTTTGGATTTGAACTGCCAGTTCTGCCGATTTGAAGAGTTATTTGGTGAATTTGATGAAACGCAATTTATGCCAACCATACATAACATAATTTCGGGAATAATAAAATAAGATGCTGATAAAAGTTTAATGGCGTTCGTTAAGTCAAAAAAAAAAAAAAAACATTTCTTTGATATTTTTCTTATATTTTGAGAGTTTCATATTTTTTTCTCAATTTCTGATCGGTAGCTATGAGTGTCGTTGCTTACAAACATGTTTTGACTTTCGAAACGTAATCGGCAGAGGTCAGCGGGTAGTGATAGCCTTTGCTTTTGTGACAGATTTTATTTTGTTTATAATTTTTAGAGGTTTTTTTTTTTTTTTGTTTCTTTGAAAAGCTGATAGGGAATTCCGGGATGGTATTTCAAAAGAATTGCTAAGTGTTGGGTAATAGGTGGTGTTCTTTTGTTTCTTTACTCCCACACATTTCGGAAGACGTTTGGTTTGTTGTTTCGATATTTGTTTTTCAATAAATTAAATAGTTCGAGGTTTTGAATCTTTGTTTGATTCATGAGATTATAGAGTATTGATGTGGTCTCGGAGAGAAACACTTCTCTAACTTTGACATGTATCAATTGCATAAAGATGGCATAGTATCAAAAAGGTAGCTTGAAATAACTCGGCTAGGGGTTAATCCGACAGAGACTGCAATAGAACTTACTGTTTCTTCTTTTGATATGATTTTGGGTTCTAATAGCAAAAATATGTTGCTAATTGGAACTAGTGTAACAGGTATAAAATATTGGTGCAATCGGTATAGTATAACTGCCTCCGGATCAGGCTTAAAGTCTGGTCAAGCGTCTTATGTATTTATTATATTATTAAGATTTTCGTAAAATTATCTGGTGAATGCCCTGAAGACTTAGTAAGCAAATCGCCTGGGAAAATGTCTCATGCCAGATGGCTCACACGGCCAAATCGGATTATTCGTCTCTAAACTAGAACATCAGAGCCTTGTGAGAAACTTGTTTGCTTGGCAACTTATGCTGTTAAAGTTTACGCTCCAACATGGTTCGACATCAAAAGCCACGCAAGTTGCAAAGATGGCGGAAGGCATTTATATCAACTCATATCGAGGAGTCTTTATTAAACAACAGAACTGAAGACTGTTGTTGACCCGGTTATACAACGCAACATTTACTTCGCCCATCCTGAAAATCGTCTCCTAGCAATGTTAACAGACTCTGAAAAACACATCAGAGAACTAGCTCTGCTTCGTATTCTGAAAGCACGATGTGGACATACACAAAAGTTGAAGTTATTCCAGGTTCTAGCCGTAAACCTGGATGCAAAAGTTTATTAATAACTTATTAACTGGCAAGCGGTTCACGTTACAGAACCACCAATCCTGAAGCTAATCTCAAACGAAGAACTTGAATCTCTTATTGCTCAAGGAGAGGACAACAAAATAAATTTTTTGCATTTACCTTGCCATACTCAAGCAGTTGAGAGGTCGGTCAAAACTGTGACTGAAGCCTCAGGGAGTCTATTCTGAAAAACATTCTGCTATAACTTTACTATTTAATGAAATAAATAATACCTATTACTTAAAAATTGAAAATATAAATGAAAAATAAATAATGCAAAAATGTTCAGAAACATTAAATTTTCCAATCCGGAGGTAGAAGGCAACATCTGATTTTTACGAAACTTTCTAAATTAGTTTCCATAACCATGTGGTATATTTAAATTGCCAGAAGTCAAAGATTTTTTTCTCCATACTAAAAGTACCCACCCAAATACAGTTTGGTTAAAGAAGTTAAAGAGCAATACCTTAAACGAGACAGCGGGCTCATCTGGGAGAAACACAAAGAAGAGACAGCCAGGAAAACAATGCGCTCTCTAAAGATCTTTCAGAGCAGCGTTGCCAGACGGTCAAAATATTTCTCCCAGATAAATCTGAAAAACCCCCAGATTTGGCTTTATTTCTTAAAAAAACCCCAACTTTTTGTCAATATTTTCTTTATATGTTGTACGACTTAAAAGTAGGAATTTCAAATTTGAAGCGCGAACATGTTTGGTCTTACGAATACAAAAGTATGTCCCAAATGTAAAACCATTATCAAACCATTATCAGACAGATGTGTACATAATATATTGCCTTTGTGGGAAGGGCGATCACAGAAGGAGCAATTCTATATGGGTAAAAAGACTCTATCTGGACACCACGAGAGGAAGAAGTTGAAATCCTGGCATTCCCTTGCAAGAGCCATGAGAACTTACCGACCTATACCCATTGGGGACGTACGTTCAAGAATCAGTTCAGTAAGTCTGACAGCTGGCTGACTTGATGTGTTTCAGTTTTCATTCGCCTAGTTTGGTGATTGGTCATTTGAAACTTCTTTTCAGTTGACGTTAATGGAGGTATATCCAACGAATCTAGTAAAGAATTTCGTCACTGAATACGAAGCAGACATTTCGAATAATGTTGCTGTCTTATAGGAACAGTTCAGGATGCATCTAGTCCGGACCGAACCATCAAGTCGATTTAGATAATATATAGATTTTTTGAAAGTGACCATAGAAGCTACTGAAACGGACTCCGTCAGAAATAGTCAGAGAAAGAATTACGAGGATCTTGCAAATATTGCCGAAACTGATATAAAAAAAAAACTTGCACGACTGGGTCGCACGAATTTTGTTCGTTCATCATAAGTTTGGTTGAGTCAATTGGTAGGTATAGGTAAAAAGTTCAGAAGCAATCGTACATAAAATATAATAATAAGTATATACTTACTTACTTACTTAAGGTGGCGCTACAGTCCGGGGTGGACCTGGGCCTCAACCAACAAGCGTCTCCAATCAGCGCGATCTTTAGCTAGCTGTCTCCAGTTTCGCAAGCTAAGTTGGTTAAGGTCGCCTTCCACTTGCTTGCGCCACCTGAGTCGCGGTCTTCCTCTACTGCGCCTTCCCTCGGGTATGGATTCGAAGATCTTCCGGGCCGGAGCATTCGTGTTCATTCGCTCTACATGGCCCAGCCACCTCAGTCGCTGTACAGCCCATACAGTTCGTCGTTAAATCTCCTTCTCCATTCACCATCAATGCAGACGGGACCAAAAATAACACGAAGAATTTTTCTCTCGAAGCAACCAAGAGTAACCGCATCCGCTTTTGATAGAGTCCATGCCTCTGCGCCATATAGCAGAACTGGGATGATAAGGGTCTTATAAAGGGTCACTTTAGTTGTTCGAGAGAGGGCTTTGCTCCTCAATTGCCTTCTTAGCCCAAAGAAACAGCGATTGGCAAGAGTAATTCTACGTTTAACCTCAGCGCTGGTGTCATTGTCTGAGTTCATAGCGGAGCCTAGGTAGACAAAGTCCTTAACCACCTCAAAGTTATATCTCTCTATTGTGACGTTCTGTCCGAGCCGTCGGTGTTGGGTGTCCTTTTTAGCTGATCGGCGTATGCGAGTAATTGGACGGACTTTTAAAAGATAGTGCCTCTGGTGTTGGCGTTTGAGTTTTGCACTATTCTTTCAAGAACGATGTTGAAGAAGTCACATGACAGCGCATCGCCTTGTCTAAATCCTTTTTTGACATCGAAGGTCTCGGTAAGTTCTTTACCGACCTTGATGGAGCAGCGTGCGTTCTCCATCGTCATCCTGCACAAACGGACGAGTTTGGCAGGGATGCCAAAACTAGACATTGCTCTATATAGTTCGTCCCTATAAATGCTGTCATAGGCGGCCTTAAAGTCGATGAAAAGGTGGTGGGTATCGATTTGAAGTTCCTGGGTTTTCTCAAAGATCTGCCGCAGTGTGAATATTTGGTCTATGGTGGACTTTCCTGGCCTGAAGCCACACTGATATGGACCAATCAGGTTGTTTACGAAAGGCTTCAGGCGTTCACACAAAACGGCAGATAAGATCTTGTAGGCAATGTTTAGAAGACTGATACCTCTGTAATTGGCGCAGTTCAGAGGGTCTCCTTTCTTGAGGATCGGGCAATGCTGAGGTTCCATTCATCGGGCATGCTTTCCTCTGACCATATTTTACAGATGAGTTGGTGCATGCTCCTAGCCAAGTCGTCGCCTGCCGCTTTGAACAGCTCGGCGGCTAGGCCATCTGCTCCAGCGGCTTTGTTGGACTTCAGTTTAGATATAGCTATCTTCACCTCGTCCAGGTCGGGTGGACGGTATTGTTGATCCTCATCGTCCAGTTTGAACGGTTCATTCTGCCTGACAGCGGAATTTAAGTCGTCATCGCCGTTAAACAGTCTGCAGAAGTAGTTCTTCCATATCCTCAGCATCGACTGCGATCCTACTACGATGTTCCCTTGTTCGTCCTTGCAGGCTTCGGTTCGGGTTTTGTAGCCTTGTGAAGTTCTTTTTACCCTCTGGTAGAACTTCCGAACCTCATTCCTGTTGTAACATCTCTCTATTTCCTCGATCGCGCGCTTCTCATGCTCTTTCTTTTTTCTCCTTAGAAGCCGGTGTTCGTCTCTTCTCTTCTGCGCGTAGAGCTCACGAGCAGCTCTTGTCTTCCTTTGCAGAATAAGTATGTATATAGTGTTAAATAAAATCTTAGGTTATTCATTTGATATGCCAGTAGGTACATATCAAATAACATTGAGTGTTTTTGTATGTTTTGGATCTCAGTAACAGGCAATTTTTGGCAGTTCTGGTGAAAGAATAATAAGCATTTAAAGTACAATTTATAAGCTCTTACACTTTACAAAACTTTTGAGTACAAGGACCCACGTTGCAGGAGTTTCTGTTTTCTGATCTTTTTGTTTGGTGCTTATGATTGGAATTCGTAAATGTAAAAATGTAAAAACTTTGTAAATAATAAATAAATAATAAGCATTGACCCGTAATGCTCACAGCTGATCCTTGTACATAAGTAACTAAGATTACTTGGTTAGAGGAATAGCACAATGTATTTAACTCGATTTGGAACATTCTATGATGTATGTTTAAAATGGATAGGAAATAATATTTAATCTTTGCTAAAAAGAAGTTGTTATTGCATTTTTATTGACATATTGAGTTTTAAGAAAATATGCGAACACAGATCGGGATTTGGGTAGGCATTTTTGAGAAAAACTAAGTATGCGATCTTAATTAGAATTATTTTACTATCCTAAATACGTATTTTGATCAAAATCCTTAGAGTGGTTTATGTAAAATAACAAATATTGCAATATTTAGTTTGAGAAATACTATTTACTTAACTATTTAGCAAAAATCTGAGTAAAAGATATTGTTCGGGATGTAAGCATTAGTTGTTTTATCCAAATCGAAAATGGGTTTTTCGAGATATGAGCAGTTTCTGAAATTAACGTTTTCGGCGATTGGAATTGAAAATTAAGGAAACGATAATTTTGAAAATATCAATTTTACTCTAACTTTGCATTTTGGTTGAAACCGCTAGAGCCGTTTTCAGGCAAACTCAAGAAAACCAATTTTTTTTAAAGTACTTTTTTCAAAAACTCATTCCACAAAGAATTGGGAAAAACTGAGCTTACTATTGAGTGAGAAAAGACCTTATTACCTTAGCAATAGATTTTCGTTACAATTGTATGCACCGTTTTTGAGATACATTATGTCCATACTTCAAAAGTACTGGTATTCTGATATTTTTACCGAAAAAATGGACCTTCTACTTAACTCACATATCAATTTTGGTTGAAACCGCAAGAGCCGTTTTCGAACAATTCAAACTGGTATGAAATTTTATACCTTGCAAACAAAAAACTGCCCCAACTGTAGGCCCACAAACTCCAGATCCAAAGTTTCAACCCAATCCGGGCATCCGTTTAGGCTTTAGGCCTCAGGAGCACACTGCCAGTCAGCCAGACAGATGGACAACTTTTTGCGAAACACTTTTTTAAGTTCCATTATCATCGAAATGTCAGAATTGATTAATATCTCGAGTTCGAAATTTCTGTCTCTTAGGTTCCTACGTATTAGTAATAATTAATAATTACTTGGCGCAACAGGTCCGTAGGGACCCAAGGCCTAGCTTCTCACAACCATCCGTTTTGTGTGAGTTTCATTTTAGGAACGAATGGAAGGGATCTACAATTTTATGCCGATTCCAAACGGCTAATTGAGAAGCTCTTTCAAGACAGTTATACTCTCGGATGTTTGTCAGACGTTCGCGAGAGGTGGCGCAGTGAGAAAAACCCAAAGTTGGAATTTGGATTTTTGCGGGATTCGAACCTGGGACCCCTCGCTTAGTAGTCCACCACACTAACCACTAAGCCACTGCGCCACAGTATTAGAGAAAGTTAAAATGTTGAAACGCTCGCGTCAAATTTTAATAATGATTTTCTCATACGAAGCTCCTTCAAAATTTAGGGCAACTCGTTCTCTTCTGTGCAATGTTTTCGCTAAGAGAAAAACAATCCGCTAGACCACAACGTTAAATGTGATAGAAAAGTTAGTTTTTGCATCGCAAAATCCGCTAAAATCCGCTAAAATATCAAGCTGAAAGTATAAGTTCAAAAAATACACACAACATTAAGCAAATTCAAGTTAACCAAAAACAAATTCAAGTCAACAAAAATAGTTTTGGAAAAAAATAATTAAAAATTACAAAATAATTCCTAACTCAAAGATGGATTCATCTATTTCTAAATTTGAAGTAGAGGCCTCGTTTATTGTTCTTGAATCAATTTGTGATGTTGTTTGGCTTTCCGATTTTACTTCTGACGTCGTCTGGTAGATCGTAGTTAAAGCAGCTCTTGTTCATCATTTTTAAATGGTTTCTTATTGTTATAATTGAATTCAACGTCAGCAATTTGTTCTTACCGATGTTCAAAGCACTAAATTTTCTTGTGGGTACACACTAACACTAACCCACAAATTACTATTTAAAGAGAACGACAATTGCGAGTTCCTAACGTAACGACACCAATTACAAACGTCTTATGACATAAAAAATCTTGCTAGTGGATAAGTTAAATACTTACATGTAACGGTATGCCATGAAAAACTCCGTCGCGGCGTCGCCTACTAAGGAATCCGTTATTGGCATGTGCAACCAACCATACGCAGTGGTAAATATTTTCAAACAGGTACGGAGCTGCCACTTTTTAGAACATGATTTGTAGTACCAGGGCTTAGTAGAAAATATCGCTAGAGTTAACTAGATTTTATTTAAGCGACAACATTTTATTAAAAATCGTCGGGAGTCTTAAAAATCCACTATATATTGCTACAAAATCGCTGGAAAGGCAACACTGGTTCTGTGGGCAAGCTCTTCATCCACTTGGATAGACGTGACCAACTTGCATTGACTACTTCCCTTAAAAATATAAAATTCCGGAGGTTAACTGGTCCATCGCGCGGATATATCCGTGTTTCGCACCTTTAGGGGCCAAATTACCCTTTTTCAAGACCCTTGGCTTTCTTAAAAATTATGAAAATGGCCCCTTTTTCAGTTTAAGTAGGATTTATTTTTTTATTGAACGAAAAAGAGTGCAAACATATTATGAAAACCAGTGCTTCGTAATGAATAAATAAGTCGTCACCATACGGACTCGTTTTATGGCCTTCGGCGAGAACTTCCGGCGACAGATTTTCGCACTCGTGTCGAATGTTGTCCTTGAGGGCTTCTAGGGTCTCGGGCTTGTTCACATATAAACACGGGACTTCAACCCCACAAAAAAAAGTCTGGAACGGTTAAATCGGGCGATCTTGCGGGCCAGTGCAAATCGCCAAAACGAGATATGAGGCGACCCGGGAACGCCGCCTTCAGAATATCGGTTGTGGCTCGCGCAGTGTGTGCCGTAGCTCCGTCCTTTTGGAGTGGAGGCCCCTTTTTTAGCGTGGGCCCCTTTTTAGTACCCTTTTTAAAAATTGTCAACGGCAACGCTGCTACGGAATGGACCATGGATGGAACCTTTGGCGAACCGAAAGGATTGCTATATTTGAGACTAAAACTGCCGAGTTCTGTAGCAACCATTGAAAAAGGCATCAAACAGGAGCCGAATTGCAACTTCCGTGAACTAGCAGACGTTCACGGAAATCAGTCGATTTTATATTTGAAAGAATAACAATTGACCAAAGACATCGATATCGTCTGCATATCCCCATACTTCTCGAAGTGTCAACTGTCCTTCGTATACTACTTGCTAGAGCAAGTAGTGGGAACAGTGGGACACTTGCAGTCGTTTCTTCCCAAAATGCGCCGCGTGTTTGAAAAAGTTCTCATGGGACATTCAAGCCGATGAATAGATGGAACTCTCCCACTTGTCATTCCCTTGGTTCTAATTTTCCTTCTAATAGGTTGATGTTAATAAACATCAACACCTTGCGACAATGCGTTCACTGCTTTCCCATCATGCGAATATTCTCACGGCAAAGCGTTCTGTCGCATCTCAGTACCGGTACGCACATCACTGACCTGCCACCTTACCCTGATGTCACATCTTGTTGCGACAAGTTGATTAGACACTCACTCTGTGTAGCCACAAACAGAATCCGCGCACTCTGTGTGTAGATATCTGTATCTAGCGTGAGGTTATGCATTCTAGATTGCTTCACATCATTTTTTCTCGTTTGCCTGTCATCTTTGCCGCCACACAAGATACTTTTGTATCATTTCCACATTTTGCGTATATACCTGCTGCCACTGAGATTGCTCCAAATTTCACAATAGCCCATCATTGTTTAATGGGCCTTTCGTATTCATCATCTGACGTTAGAGGTGTTTGTCTTAATTTTTTTCACGAACATTAACCTATGCGTCAACTTTCGGGGCCTCATTAATTAACCCACTACTTTTGTGGTAATGAGTTTTGACATTTGTCCCCTTCCTTCCGTTTGCCAAAGACAGACGAATATTATCAAGAAAACATTTTAATTAAGTGACAAATGATGAGAAAATAATAATCTCTCTAGCGCAGCCTCATTGCCAAATGGGATATGGGCAATTCCTCTAAGAAATCGCTTAACCTACGTGAACTCTTTCACGAAAAAAATGCAAATAAATTACGTGCACAGCGATAGTTGGATTTTTCAACGTCACGATAACATGGAAATTAATACGGTTTAGCCTAATGCTGTGTACACACAACAGGAAAGGATCACGCAGTACCTATCGTATCCTATTACCAATTTATGTAAAGGGATGCCTCAAGGTTCAGATTTTCCTCTCGGTTTTGTATTTATTTTTTTTTTTCAATTTTAATAATTACCTCATCAACTTGACTGATGACGCAATGAATCTTTTTCGTAAAAAAAAAAGAAATCCTTCACCAGGACATGCAACGAAGAAGGCAAATTAATTCCCCATGTATTTCGTGCGCGATGTACCCGACCACAACCCCTTTTTTGGCTATTTATTAATGCTCTCAGCTAGCAGCGTCCACCACCCTTCGACGCAGAGATACACGAAGATTCAACGTAGGTATATAGATGTACACGAGTGGCGTGGATATGCAAAGTATATGCGCCCGGACGGCAGAGGCAGCCCAGCAGCGAATCAATAAGGCGTGCAGAAATAATTAGAAATGCACAAAAGGACACAGCACAACAACATTTTTGATTGATACCAGCATTGTTGGCCATTGTCAGGCTACAGGCCCAGGACCAAACACCATATCCTGGGGGGAAAGTCACTATAATGAGGCAAAGCTTCGAATTACACCTGGAAATATAGTAAGCTACATGAGTTGAGCGCCTTTGTCTACATCGCATAGTGGACTAGGATTACTTTCATAAATAATCAATTCGGAGACGGAGCTGTGTAGGGCAAAAAAAATAAAAATCCTTTTACAAGGATCACACGCACGTCTATCGTCTATCGTCGTCGAACCGGACGATAAGGGGGTTGGTCAGTGTAAGTTTCTTGACCGAAACTGGTCATTGGTCAAGTCGGCATAGACGAGTTTTATACTCGCATACACATATCGTTGTCCTTGATGAGTCCGTTGAGAGATCAGAGGTCATCCGAGAACAGGATGATGGCAGCAGGGAATTTTCAATTTTCTTTTTAAATTTAAATTGCGATGCGTTGTCGTCGTTGGTCTACTCCATGGGGAGTGTTAAATGTCCGAACTGTGGACGCCTTGGTCAAGAGTATGGGAATTTTTATTTGATGGTCAGTCGGACATAGATCCTGAAATATGTGTAATTTTTTTTCTCCGCTTGTATTCTTTGGATTTAGTCAACGAAAAATGAATATGGTTAATTCAGGATGGCAGTTTGAATGGCGGTTAAGTCGGGCTGGGGTTAGGATGAGTGACCGTTGAAATTGTGTTTTTGGCGGTAAAACTTTTGAAAGTTTGTAAAAAAAGTTCTGCGGATTAAATTTACTCATCACCTATTTAGAACTAGACATCGATTTCAATGGCTGTGTTTATGGGGTCTTATCACACGGTTTGGCTACACAGGGAGAGTGGTAAAGCCACAGGTACTTGTAAGATCACCGAACCGACTACGGCAGGGTGACAGTGATACTGCCATCACACTCATCTGGTTCTCCGGCAATAAAAACATGGGGAACGAAGTGATCCGACAAAGAGCAGTCTATCACCCGCTGGGAACAGGTTTAAGTTTGGGACGAGTGATTGGTGATCTAATTGTGTTAGAAGAGGGTACGGGTATGTCCAGCATGAATTGCCAAAAACCAGTGGCATCTACACCAAGATATCATTGGAAATGCCGCTGGGTCTCAGCCGATCATATCTGCAAGCATTTCATGTTATGAAGAGCATCGGCAAGCACTAGCGGTCTAGCCTAAAATGTGGAGTAGCAGTGAGGTACAAAAGCGACTCGCGGGCTCTATTAAAGCGTTATGTAGTTGCAGTTCCCAAGAGACACATTAAAAAGTTAAAGAAGTCTACAATCCAAAAATCTAGAGAGAGGTTTACTCCAGGAAAAATGCTCGGACGTTTTACAAACATAAGGCTAATAAGACCTTTTGCTGTGAGCAGCGATTTGTGTTGAGGTTTCTAAAGCGAAGACGGAACGAATTCCTCTGTCAGTCAGTTCGACACATCCAATCTGGACAATGAGATGCAAATCCTCCGAGGATACGAACGAAAAAAAAACAAGGATAGCGATATCTAAGCTGAAGTTCAAAAACGCGGCCAGTCGAACTATATTAGGCAGTAAACTTCTAGCATACAATGCGTAGGTAATGGCCAAGATTTGGTCGGAGGATTTTTAAAGTTCAGATTGAAAATTTTGGTTTATATTAGAAAATGTTTGATTGTTATTGATTTTTTTCTGAAAGCCTTGACAATTGTTCATAAAACAAGTCACAGAAATTGTTTTTATTTTATTTTGAATTAGTTATAAATTAAAAACAACGAGGAAATCATTTTGGATACTGGACAAATTTGTATGGAGTGACAACAACTCAACAAACATAGAAAAAAAAAAAACACAAAAAGAGAGGAAACATAAAGTTGATTATGTTATACAGGACAAAATGACATGGCAAAAGTTTCATATTGAACAAAACGCGCCTCTGCAACTTGAAAACTAAAAGAGATAAAACAAAATGGTTTGCGCCAAACGAAAGAGCGTCCCAAAATTATGAAGACTGCATACCTAACTCAATTTCATATGCAAATGCATCGATTTAATTTTTTTTTTAGTAAAAAAGAAAGACTTTCTTCAGAGAACTGTTGAACCCTAAAATTAAAAAAATCTTCTGCTTATAACATTAAAACTATTTCTGTATAATAGTAGTAGAAAAGATGTAGTATTTAGATCGAGTAGGGGTTTTTGACGACCAGTTTGGCTTCAGAGCCGGGCACGACACTATTCATGCCGCGTCGAAACTGGTTTCCGACATTCAGTGGAATAAAAGTAAGAAGCAATGAACAGGTGCCTGCCTGGTCGACTTTGAGAAGGCCTTCGATACCGTATGGTTGGAGGGGCTCTTCTATAAGCTGACCAGATTGGGCATTCAAAAACCTTTGCTGTATATGATTTATGACATGCTTTTGGGAATGAAGTTCGTTGTCAGAGCTGGCAACGTGACTTCGAGCAGGGTTTTTGAAATTAAAAACGGCTTACAACAGGGAGCAGTGAATTCTCTGGTCCTGTTTAATATTGACACAAGTCATCTGGCGGGATCCCTCGGACATGCTATAGCGTACGCAGACAATTTATAAGCGTACAGGTCAGGACCAAACATCGAGGTCATCAAAATCCTTCTGTAGCGTGACTTCGAGCAAATTAAGAGGTTTGATTGGAGGTTGAAAATCAATTTTCCAAAAATCGGAAACAATCCTGTTCAGAATTCCATTGACTAGGACCTCTGGGGATACCAGAAAAACACTGGAGCAAATCAACAAATATTGGACAGCAGGTGAGGCCGTTGGCGGTGAAAATAGTGGTGAAGTATGTAGGCATCTTGCTCGTCCAGTATCTGTACTTTGACCAATAAATAGATGCTTGTCTTGCTGCGGCTAAGAGGGCTTACACTCTGACAAAGAGACTGTTTCGCAGCAGTCAACTTGATTCCAGGGTGAAGCTCATTTGCTACGTGGCCCTTATAAGGCCTATCATCGCTTATGGCTGTCCCATGTGTTTCAATATAGCGCCGTCCTATATGGAAAGGATTCGGGTGTTTGAGAGACAATGTCTCAGGGCCTTTCTAGGGTTGTTTAGAACTCCTGAATCTCAGTACATAAAATACTATCCCAACAGGACCCTATACAATGGGGCTCGACTGAATAGGATTGACAATTTCCTTATTAAGGTGATTCGGATCGGGACAGGGTCGATACGGTCAAGCAGTTCACCGAATTTTGGTGGCTTGATGAACAGGTGAGGGTGGATACGCTCTCCCGGGCCGGTGCGCTACTTAGGTAGCATCCTCTCTAGTTTTAAGCTAGATATTAAGTTAGTACGTTTAGGTTTAGAGTATAGGGGGTCTTTGGGAGTGGCTGGGCTAGCCAAAATGAATAGTGCTGCCGAGACTCGAACGACGCTTATAGCCTCGCTCGAGTCTCGGTGGCGCTGATGAACCCTTGTCGGCGGCTATCAGGCGCCCATGGCCGCGATCAGGATGATGACCAACCGATGAGATTGCTCACCACCCTGATTATAGGTAATTCAGGTTAAGTTGCTTAGGTAGTGTTAAGTATTTTTAAGTAAAACAAATAATAAAAAGTTCAAGTTTTCTAAAGTTCCTTGAAAATTAAAAAACAAAACAAATTATAGAAATAGATAGATTTAAGACCGAAAGGCAATAATTTTAAGGATATTGATAAGTTCAAAGCGCTCGCTTGGAGCCAGTAAGCTAGAATAAGGTAAATGTTAGTTTTAAATTAGATTTAATCGTTTTTGTCTAGTATGTAAGCTTAAAGAAAAGAAAACAATAAAAATGCATTTTAAAGTTAAAGTTAAAAAGTAGGGGTTTTTGATTAGGTTTTGCTTTTTTACTACAACTTTCGAAGTATAACTGTGGGCAAATAAAAATACTTGCAAGGTGAAACAAAATATAAGCTGTAGCTCTATTTTAAATACAATCTAGTTTCTATGGGACAAATCAGGAAGAACTATTTGAAATTCATGCGCTTGGTACAGGCTAGTCGAGGACAACGAATCCGCACCGACAAATCAAGAAGCACTGTAAAAGTCAAATTTTTGAGCAAACGTGTAGGAACAGCTCAGAGCAAATTATTTTATTTTATTGTTTTAAAAAAATAGTTAGACAGTTTCCCTGACCGCATTTTAAGTTCCCTGACTTTTCCTGACATTACCCGACAAAATGTTCGTTCCCTGACTTTCCAGACCAGTGGAAACCATGAAATGCCAACTCGCATTCAAAAAGGCTCACCACCTGACTTGGCGATGGTAATTTCATTAAATTACGACCGCCTAAATACCCTTGCTTACTTTGTCTTCAAAATCATCGCAATTACTTGCAATTTGTTTGTGGAAAAAAACCCCACCAGTCTAAGAAGTGTCCACCATTTCATTCCCACGACAGCACTCTCTAAAGGCGGTAAACATTTTCTAATCGCATAAGCACCATCCACACAAAATGGCCCCGTCATAAATGTATACCTTTATCTGGCTTTGTTGTAGATCCAATTTTATAAAAATCTCTTCCCATTGAAATGATGTCTCAGCTCAGATATACCTATGCGACGACGAAAAAGGCAAACGAACGCACATTTCAGACCAAGCTCTCGAGATAAGTTCGTAAGCCCATCATAGGGTTTTGTGGTTTCATCCTTCTTCCTTGTTTTTTTTGCGTCCTCTCCGTGGCAACTTGTTTTGTTCGTGTGCTCCAATTTTTGTGTTTCTTGTCAGTCGACTCCTTCATCCATCCGCTCTTAGTCTCATTCAAAATACGTTTCGCATTGTACACCATGTCCCAAAGAGTGCTGAGCTGAGGATAATGACATCATGATGATGACGAACTCTTGATGTTGAAATAAAATACATTACAAGCGTATCCATGCGATGACAACGGCGCATTAAACCATGTATACTGTTGTATAGAAAAATGGATCTTCCGTTTCGCCACTAGGACAAAAGTGCACCACCCGCACTTTGGCCAGAGAAGAGTTGTCATCATCGCTGGCGGAGTGCTAAACGCTCGTTACGCTATACTCTATAGCAGAGTTGAAGGGGAAACAAGACAATGGGGCGCTTACCGCTCTTCACTCAGACTATATGTGTATGTGTAGTTGTCGTGCCAAAATGGGAACCTCTTCTACCGCTTACAGATCCCATTTGCGACCATATTGTTGATTGACATGAGAAGGGGTGCTGCTTGTGCTGATGCGAAAAAAAGGATTTATACTGTGGCATCATTTTAGATGCCATTTGTAAGTGCTTTAGATTTTCTCACATAGGATCACAGCACATCATGTCATTCAGGCGATGCCATTTTGCCAAAAAGGATTTCGATAATAATTCCCGCACACACAGTCACACAAGTGCCGACGCCGAGTGTTGACGTATTTAGCACGAGTGTATGCAAATCCTATTTATGGTCATTGTGTGTCTGGATATGCTTGCCCGGGTAAGTGCGGTGGAACTTATTATCCTAATTTGTGGGAAATTCACAATTGTCGTGTGCAAATGGGTAACCGCTGGAGTTGGGAGCATTTTTAGCAAGATGATACTTTCTAATTGAATAGATTTGAGTCCTTTGGAGAGAGGGAGGGATCTGTTGGTAAATTTTATCGTTCAGTTTTATGTATGGCATTTAAAATGTCCTACTCACTTGACTGGCAATATTGTTTAGGTAGGTAGGTTATGTGGAGGGCTTATTTGCGCGGGCAAAGCATGGGCACGCACTCTGTTAATCATCTGATTTTAGATCCGCTCCCTAAATTCACCAATCCAAAAGTCAAGTAGGTTCATTTTTCTCTTTAGTATCCCTCCATCCTCTTGTGGACGTGTAAACTGCCTGGCCCCACCACATGTTACACTCAGTCTGTGGCAGAAGATTTATGCGCCTCTTTGATTGCCGCCGATGACGACACACTTATTTGGTGCTTTGATCTCGAAGCACCAGATCGACACCAAGTCTCGAATTAAATTTCCATATTGAATCACCATAAATAACGTGCTCGTTGTGATTGATTTCGTAGATTACACACAGCCGGAGGTCGATCTTGCATACTTAATCCTCTTCATCATGTCAACTAATTAGCTACTGGAATAGTTTTTCATTTGAAACACTTAAGCACGCGTCCCGCGTCCGTGCGGTAGTTTTGCTTTGCTGTTTGCTGGAAATTATTTTCGTAAAAATATAATAAAGATATCAGTCGGTAGGTTTTGGCGGTCTGGCTAGAAGGTAGACAGACTTTGTTTGATCCCCGGCGAAGCTATTAAAAAATAAACGCTTAGGTAGTTATATCCGCCTGTGATATTTGGATCCATAAAAACGAGGTAAGGTGCGATGAAGTACCCATACTGGACCACCAAAGATTTTACTCATTTCGTTCTACGAAAAGGTGTTTATGTGGGTTCTGGTGAAGTACCGGAAATACTTTTTGATAAAGGTTCCTAAGAAGATGCGACGAGCACGAGATTCTGTAAAGAGTTCTCTTTGTAGCGGCGCGCTTCCGGTGGTTCTTTTTTTATGAGGAATATAAATTTCATGTTCGGATCGGTCGGTCTTGACCTAGTCAGATGGAAGACTTGTACGTCGGCTTCGTTCCCGCCCTTTTTAAGGGATGTATTGTCTCTAACCCAGACTCTGAGCAAATTGCTACCAACGACAGAGCTCGATCTAAATGCCAGCGCTATGCACAATTTTTATTAATGCAAATATCCGTGATATTTTTGCCAGAGCATGCACAAAATTTAGCAACTGGATGTTGATCTAAAAATTCCTCGAATCCCTCGTCATGGTGGACGCCAAATTCACCGTGCCAACCATGAAATGAATTCGGCCGAGGAAAATAAGATATGAGGTATCTAATTATGGACCCTTGCTGGACCTTGTTCTCAAAAAGCTACGAGAACGATTCCAACCTGAAACCCTGGACGTGTTTCAGTAAACACTTTGTGTTTCAGAAAATATCGTGAGGTATTCATTCAATTGTGAAGTCCCTTCTCGACCGCTTCGGACTGCTCTTAGTCATAAATAGAGAACAGGGATTTTTTCTGCTGAGACAGGAATTGGTGAGAAAAATGGTTGAAAGAAAAGGAACAGCAAAACAAGCTTCCGGTAGCTTCCCATAACAGGATGCATTTAGTAAACTACACACTTTTATACTCATCCTTGCAACGCTTCCTGTGACAAATTCATCTGCGGAGAGGTCTTTCTTTTCGGTGCGGTACCTTAAAACGTATTTTAGGTCAACAATGACGGATAACCGCCTCCGTGGTCTGGCAGACAAGCAATGGAGCGAATAATAATCTGAACAATGAAGAGGCGCATTTCCACTTAAGCGGTTGCGTCAGTAAGCAAAATCTAGGTCTCTGGGGCAGACTTTTTAGACTATGCCTCCCCCCCTCCCGGACGAAATCCCAGATCCGCGACTGAATATATGGGGTTTTTTTTCACCTTGTGACATAATTACCTCCTAAGAAGTCATCGTCGCAGAGATCAAGCTAAAGATCACTTTTGCCCATCTCTGTTTTTTCGGACGAAGAAGACATCTAAGCAGTCATGACTTTCTCATAGAACTAAGGAGATTCTGGTCATCCGGTCTGCTGTATGTTGCAGAAGCAAGTACGCAGTCAAAAGAGGATGCGAAAACCTCTTGGGAAGCTTTAAACAAGCCATTCTTCTAGTTGAACGATGTTGCGTAGAGGCGAGGCTTGGAGAGAGCTAGCTGGAGACTGAAGAGGTTTTTGGCTTACGGCTAAAGTGAATTTCTTACAATGGTTATACTCTCTGATTTTCGTTTTGTGTGAGTTTTTATAGTCTTTTTAACGATAAAGGGAAAGGACCAATTTTATATCGTTAGGCTAAATTGAGCAACCTTTCAAACACTTACATACTCTCGGATATTTGTCAGAGAAGCCGTAGTGGAAAAAATCTTGAGATGTGATTTGTGTTTTGACGGGGATCGAAACTGAGACTCCAGCGCACTAACCACTGAGCCACTTCCGGTTCTTTTATCGCTGACTGGGATGCTGTTTCGGCTGCATCGTTCCCTGTGATCCCAATGTGACCAGGAACTAAAGTGTAGGTATATTACTATTTGATTGAGGTCCAATATCCACATCGGATATTGTAATACTATTTGGCATGTTTTGTATAACATGTTTCGCGGAGTAGCGAAGGCAAGAACCACGCCATTTGGCGAGCTTGGTTGTGCTTCGCCAGCATTCAGCGCTATTCGTCCTTGAAGAAACAAATTTATTGCGAAAAAAGCAGAAACTATCGATATAAAAGTTGCTTGCTTGTAAAAAAATTGTTCAATAAATTATAATTTAAAGTTGCAGTAGGTATGTGCAAAACAAATTTGTTCTTTGGGATGGTGTTTTAATGGGCAAACATTTTACACACCTATAAAGACACTTGCCGCCGGTCTTCATAGTATATTTTAGAAGGTTTCCACCTTAACCCGACCAAAATTGTCTCAGAATTTCTTTTGCTAAATCATTGACATTAAGAAGACGCCGCAAGATTTTAAGAGTTGCTTTCAGCCCCGTTGAAAAACTGAACTATACGAGCTCTTCAGCGATTGTGGCTTTGTTCAAAAAGTTACAAGTCAGAATATCTAGTCTAAGACGGTTCATCATATAGAACTAGAACAAACGTTTACCATCTGAAAATAAAACCCTTTTATATTTGATAAAAATGAGGCTTGATTCAACAAATTTTTTGTCAATATACGTCCAACAAAATGCTGACAAAATATTACTAAGTTTTTTCTTGTCTTTTTATGATAGAAATATAAATAGAAATATTTTGTTGAATTAATCAAAACGTTGTTGATTTTACAAAAGAGATTTTCCAATGCTACCATAATTGTTGTTTTGTCAAATCACTGACTTGCTGGTCGGTATAAAAACTGCATTCAGCAAATAAAACACGGTAGGAAATCGGCCATCTATTTTGAAAAAGAAAAAATTCGTTTGTTGTAGTATACAAACGAGCATATAAAAAAGTTTGGTCGATATACAGGGTCCGCCAAATAACTTTTTTTTTGAAAATGCTATAAACTACTGAATATTTTCTCAAATTTATTTTTTTATTTGAAAGTACAATCCTTCCGGTTAATAATGGAAAATAATTTAATTCAAATGGCTGCCTCGGCTGGCCATGCAGTAGCCTACACGATCGGTCCTATTTTTAAGCACATTATCGATTGTGTGCAGCTGTATTTCACCAATGGCTTCACGAATATTGTCCTTTAAAGCGACAATTGTCTCTGGTTTGTCGGCGTAACACTTATCTTTTACGGCACCCCACAAATAATAGTCCAACGGTGTCAAATCGCAGCTCCGAGGTGGCCAAACGACATCAGCTCTGCGGCTGATAATGCGATCTTCAAAAACAGGGCGCAAAACATCGAGTGTAGCTTCGGCTGTGTGGCACGTAGCGCCGTCCTGTTGAAACCAAATGTTGCCAATATCCTCCTCTACAATTTTTGTGAACAAAAATTCGTTCAACATGGCCCGATCGCCATTGACTGTAACGGCCACTCCTTGCTCATTTTCGATGAAAAATGTGACTCGTCTTGGGTATATCGGCTTTTCAATGTATGCGTGCGGGTTTTTTGTGCCCCAAATGCGACAATTTTGCTTCTTTACATACCCGCCAAGGTGAAAATGAGCTTCATCTCAAAAGATGATATTTCCGTACGCAATTTTCGCACACATTCTGCAACATTACCATGATTTTCAAAGTAATGTCGCAATATTTCCCAGCGTTGTTCAAGCGTATACACAACCATATTCGTTCAGCGGAAGGATAAAACTAATTATCTGTAAAATCAAACATGAGCTAAGTGTTACCATTCGCGAAATAAGCACTAGTTGAAAAAAACAAAAGTTAGATGGCAGACCCTTTATAAAGGGTGATTTTTAAGCTGGTTTGGTTTTGGCAACACTGGTTTTGACAGCTGACGTGTGTTTAGTACCTTGTGTCACTGTCAAACAGCTTCAGTTTGGTTTGCAATTTAACCATGGATCGTCTTACAAATGAACAACGCTTGCAAATTATTGAATTTTACTATCAAAATTCGTGCTCGGTTCGAAATGTTCATCGCGCGCTGCTTCCATTTTATGATCGGCATTCTCGACCTTCTGAGCAGTCTATTCGGAAGATTGTGACCAAATTTCGCACCAAATTTACTTTGTTGGACATTAAACCACCAACACGTTTACGTACTGTGCGTAGTGAAGAAAATATTGCGGCCGTATCAGCTAGTGTGACAGAAGAACGCGAAATGTCGATTCGGCGCCGTTCCCAGCAGTTAGGCCTTTGTTACAGCACTACGTGGAAAATTTTGCGGAAGGATTTGGGCGTAAAGCCTTTTAAGATACAGCTGGTGCAAGAACTATAGCCAGCCGACCTACCACAACGCCGAATTTTTGGTGAATGGGCTCTTGGAAAGCTGGCCGAGGATCCGCTTTTTTATCGAAAAATTGTGTTCAGCGATGAGGCTCATTTTTGGTTGAATGGGTACGTAAATAAGCAAAATTGCCGCATTTGGAGTGAAGATCAGCCAGAAGCATTGCAACAGCTACCAATGCATCCCGAAAAAGCCACTGTTTGGTGCGGTTTATGGGCCGGCGGCATTATTGGGCCATATTTCTTCAAAGATGATGCGAATCGCAGCGTTACTGTCAATGGTGAACGCTTCCGAGCGATGATAACAAACTTTTTTTTGCCCGAAATGGAAGTTCTTGACTTGCATGATATGTGGTTCCAACAAGACGGTGCCACATGCCACACAGCACGCGAAACAATGGCGCAATTGCGAGGCGAGTTTGGTGAACAGTTAATTTCACGTTTCGGGCCGGTCAATTGGCCGCCTAGATCGTGCGATTTGACACCATTAGATTATTTTTTGTGGGGGTATGCCAAGGCTAATGTGTATAGGGACAAGCCCGCTTCGATTGACGCACTGGAAGCCAACATCCATGCATTCATTCGTGAGATACCGGCTTATATGTGTGAAAGAGTATGCCAAAATTGGACTCAGCGGATGGGCTACCTGAGACGCAGCCGCGGTCAACATTTGCATGAAATTATCTTTAAACATTAAATTGCAAGGTTCAAACTATCGATTCAAATAAATATTTCATTCATTTTTTCGAGTTTTTTGTGTTTTTTTTTTAAAAAAAGTTCTAAACCTCTTAAAAAATCACCCTTTATTATCGCACTTACTTCTTTCACTTACCTTTTAAATATTTCCATATGCGGCTTTGTTTTATTGAAGCAAGGTTAAGTTCAGTAAGTACGTCCTCATCCATTTATTTAGATCGAAAATGTTTTTTTTTTCACTTTTTTTGTGATATTTTAACACGCACTAATAAACTACTTACTTACTGCTACCTCCGTGAGTCAAAATACAAATGACGCCATTAATAGCAATCACTCAAATGAGTACAATGTTAAAAACGTATTTGTATTAATTCAACACGTTTTTTTTTTCAATTCTACAAAATGTAGTCACATCTACAACAATTCTTTTTCATTCCAACAGAATGTTTGTAATATTGATAATCTGTATTTTGTTTGGCTAACAAATATTTTGAATTATTTTTGTCAATTTCACAAACATTTACAAAATTGATTTTTAGTTCTTTTTCTATGGAAATAACAAAACCTTTTTGAACTCAACAATAAAATTAATACAATATTGATTTATTATTAAAATTGTGTTTTGTTATTCTGACAAAGTAGTTTTGTAGGAAATGGTTTGTCCGTTTAACAAAATATCGTTCAAATTGATAAAACCTGTAGTTGTATTGATAAATTTCAACTATTATTACAACAATTTTTGTTTTCAGTTAAACAAAACAATTTTTGTTGAAATTTTACAATAGAGTTTTGTCAATATTATCTGGTATTTTATTTTCAGTGAACGAAGAGTTTTTGATCTAAAGTCGGAGAGACAAAGCAACTGAAAAAGATCTCAGCATTGGGAGCGCGTATATACCTTTAACAACCTAAAGTGCGTATCTAGGTAACGACCGCGAAATATCTGGTCTATTCCGGACTCTGGAGCTTACCTAGATTTTGACTTAACTGCCTTTATAAAAGAATGTTCCTTTGGTTGATCGAAAATTGTTGCTTTCACAATTCTCTATAATCGAAATTGCAATTGGCGGTTTTTCCTCTTAACATTCTGCTATATCACCAACGTTTTACTGTCTTAACCTCAATGACTTGGCGTTATCAAATCATTTGTAACCAAATTCTACTTAAAAGTAGATGTCAAAATATTTAGTAAGCCTACACAGCATCCAGATCCGGATGCATGAAAATCCAACGAGCACACAACATCTTCAGAAATAGGTAACGCACCGTTTTCATTTTATTTTTTCTTTGTCTGTCAAGTGTCCCCCCTTCCACGCCGCGCTGTCTATGTCAGACAAGACAACCCAATTCCGAACTCCGACAATTTGGCAGGCCCATATATCACGACATAAACATTTGCCTTTCAAGTCGGTGCTCGTTGGTCGTTGATCGGTTCGATAGGAAATTCGAATAAAATCGAAGAAAAGTCTGCGGAAACTTATTTCGCGTTCGAGACAGAATCTCTCCACCCATAAATGCATCAGTCAATGGTATCTCTGGTAAATGCGTCCATAAATCAGTTGCGCATCTAGTCATCGATTGTGGAACCTCCACAATCCACATGCATACATAAAGATGGGTAGAGAGAGCGAGCGCGATTACTTCAGCTCCCAAACCGTGATCCGTAAATCACGATCTTGTCTAATTCCGAATTTTTGTAAATTGAATCTTCTGTTCGCTGTTGTCTGTCATTGTACGCGCCGCGCACATCTATATAGGATGTGGGATTCCCGGCATAGTTTAATGACATTCATCGACGATGATCATTAGACGATCATGTGTTGTGTTGCATGGGCCCGCTGTTTGGTGATCGTGTCAACAATGTTTTCGATCGGAAAGGTGAAATGCTCGCTGTAAGTGGAATGAGTATGGTCAAATGCGCAGAGAATGGACAAGAGCCCCGAACAGAATGTGATTTGCTCTAGAATTTGAGATACTTCTGTGGTCAGAGAGATCACTGAGACCGATCGTCGCCCTCGGCTAAGTGGCCTGTGCTTCTCGCCTGAACGCAGGATGACTATATATGTGAAGGTGATGTTTTTTATTAGTTTCCTGATTACTTTTTTTGACTAAACAAAGCTGAAAGAAAAACCCTTCCGTCAACTCGGTGACAGTTGAAACTTGCTGCTCCACCCATCGGCGCACCTCCCCTAGAAAGGAAAATATATCCCGACACTGAAATGGCCCACAGTTCAGCCTTCCGTTTCCTGTACTCTCATTACTGGTATGATGCGCGACAAAAAAAAAAATAACAAGGACAAACAGAAAAATTTGATTCGCAAAAGGACAAGCATCCCTTTTGGCTTGACGTGTGCCAGGAAGTAATTCACATGTCGCTATATACGTTCCACAAAAAGAAATTCTGGCGAAGGATGCTCTTTGCTTTCTCGTTTTTCAGTCTTTCCTTTTAATTTTGTTGACATTACTTTGACTGCGATTTGATTACATGCACATGCAAGGACCCGAAGGTATCGCACACAGCGCGCATACCAGTACCCGGGCGGGTGTAGCCTCAATTCTGAAATGTGTGCAAACTTTCAATGACAGATTTCAGAAAAAAAGAAATTTTAAAGTAAGAAAGAAAAAAAACAACATTCTTTTGGGTTCCTTTGCGTATGATGATTGTGGATGACATGTGACGTGCGTTATCTTCGCACTCTGATTGTATTTGTGAACGACTCTCGCTGTTACTGGTTTCGGGAGAAGAAAAGACGAACCGCCACTGTTAGTGAAAAGAATTGCATGACAGATCTATCGCAATCATTGCGAGAAATTGAGCTGTCAAAATTTTTGACATTCGCATTATATACACGTTTTTGAAAATCTCAATTTTTTTTCCCTCTCCTTCATTTCGTCGGTGGTGTCGGCGTGTCGGTGGCGGCGTATGACACCTTTACTCAGTCGTGTTTGGTTGACTCTAAGATGACAAACAAGTACGCTAAAGGACATCGCGTTACAAAGGAAATGAGAAGAGCAGATGAATGCGAATGAAAAAAAGGACTCTACAAAATAAAAAGGAAAACCAATCTAGTATCTCAAAGAACAAGAAATGAGATTTCATTGTGAAATTGGCACCTTTCCTCTGCCATGCAAACGTACAGATTCATAAGTCGGCTCTGATTTTTTTTCCTAACTGGCGAGTTTGAAATCCGCTTTGTAGGAGAACAACTGTCAATCAAATTTGTTGTATATGCAGAGGGACATTGTTTTGTTGGTTTGTTTGTTATTCGTTTAAAATTAAGTAGATTAGTGGAATTAGCTTTGGAGAGAAATGGGAATGGGAATTTGACTGCGGTGCAGGACGTCCGAGAGTTATCGTTCGTAAGGATGAAGGTACACGCTGAAAAATTGGCTCTTACAGAGTGCGAGGAGTATTCGGTGTTGAAAACTGCGGAGACAAAAAGGTTGATCAGTTGTTATCAACCAAGTTTCTAGTTTGATATCAAGCTAGCACTTTTATTTTGGTGCTTACGACCCCGAAAATTAGGCGGTAAAGTTGATAAATCGTTTATTTTTAGCCGAGTTTCGTAAAAAAAGTTGACTTGGTTATTTTTAATCCACTAAATCTGTCGGATCTATATATACAGTATCAGTTGTTCATTTTTAACCGAAAGTTTGTTGATTTAAAATAAGTGATTTTTTTGCGTGTAGTTGATATATCCAATGAGGATAGAACTGGCTAAAAAAACATGTCCCCGAGGCAGTGATTGAAGACCAATCTCATAATGAAAAGTGGTCAGTAAAAATTATATAAAGATTGCGAAAATCGCTCTTTGAAACCTCTTCGATGAAAAGCTAAAGTCCGTCTTGGGATGCTTTTGATCTTGTTGGATTTTAAAGGCATCCTCTCATACAAACATATATAGGTACTGCAATAGTTTATATTAAGGTATCTAAGGGGATTGCGAGTCATTGAACTCTCAGACTCAAATGGTGGTTCGAGCGCAGACACCTAGTTTTCACCTACATATAACTTGAGCGTTATTTTGGAAACATAACTCACAAGGTCTGTAGATTATGTGGAGAGGATGTTAGTGAAGCTGATTGAGAAGTTTGATTTGTTCGGGGGTTGTGTGTTCAGTCAGTCGAGACACGAGTTAGTTGGAGGCCTTTCCCACCTGCATTCGGATCCTTCCAATCCGTCTTCGCACTGGACGCTGGAATAATTTGTATATGCAGATCCATAGGCTCCTTGATACTATTTATAGCTGCACTTTTCTATCTAGTGGTAGGCCCAGTGGCTTAGTCGCCTGTATCCAAAGAGCCATTTTTAGTGATACATGTTCCCCGATTCTTGCACAAGGTCTTCATTCAGGCGTAGAATGCTATGTTTGCATCCAGCACTCGTCCTTCGAAGTTACACTAATTAAGTTTGGAGTGGAGAACCACTCCTTAGTTTTTGTCAGGATAGTGTCAAGATTGGTATTTCAATTTGGGTGATTGAAAAGATGAAAATATTTTGATACTGTAGTGGAAACTCTGTTATTTTCGGTATCTCGCCTTGGTTTCTCGGACAGTGCTTGACGCTATGCTGTGGCCGCTTTGTTATGCTCTTATAAACTATAGTTCATTGCAAAATACTTCTTCCTTAACCTGAACGAGCCATCGCAGCCACATCAACAGTCGAAATCATCAACTTCATCAAATCCTCAGGATGGTTCGTATGCAACGACAAAGTAAGTAATTTATTAAAAAACTCGCAGAATAGGTTGCTGCGGGTAAGGCATAAGCATAAACCTTTTCCCCGACGAGTATCGCAATGCGTCAATATTGGCCTGAGTGTGGCGCGGTATACTCCTCGCCGGCCCACAAACCTAGCCTAACCCAACTCTCTAATACCAAGCGGATTAGGACACCCGGCAGTCTATTGATATCGAATATTGAGACTTGATTTTGATCAACTGTTTTGCTTTTTTCCTTTCCAAATTAGTGTAAATGACTATACCCTTCAAGTTTCTTGATTTGTCAGAGGCGGATTCGAATCTGGATCCACGCATATCACACCAATTCTTCAACTGGCTGTAAACGTAACTTGACTGCTGCGAAGGGTAAGTTGGTACATACTGTACTGCGCACCGATGGCTCAGCGTAGTTGCTAAAATTACGGCCTGAATAGTCAAATAATCCAGTAAAAAATATGTCCAACAGTGATCCAATTTGCTTTTGACTATCACAAAAGTGACTTTAACCTGTCACAAAAATATCACGAATATTCAATAGACAAAAAACATAAATTAAACCTACTTTATCCGTCGCATCCTGAATATGCGTTGCTTGTGCTGTGACACTCCATAAGTTAGTGTGCATTCTTTCAATCAGCCAGTTAGTTATGTTCGATACCGTTTGCGTTGACTGATTTTAAAGGAGCGACCTAGTCAAAAAAACTGCACATCAGTCGCTTGAGTGGAAACGGAAAGTAATCTCAACCAACTTCGAATGGGAAATTGGAGACAATTGGCCAAGCTAACTGAAAGAGGTTGAGGAATAGATCCAATCAGGTCTTGAGCGCAAACTTAGTTAGTTGTAGGGAAATTTGATTGCATTTAATCACAGAAAACCTAATTCTAATTTAATAATAGTGGCCTTATATAAGGACTTTAAGTAGCTTTGTTATTTCAAACGCAATTTTAATATTAGCTTATGCAATTTTCTTTTTACGAATAATTAACTTTTTCCAGCTACATGGTTTTAGTTTAGAATTAAATGCAAAAAAATATTTCTCAAAAACTACAGTAGGTGGCATTATACGGAAATTTCGTCAGTATTGGAGTGACACATTTGCATTTTTGCCAGTTTTTAGTTAGGAATGTTTTCTAAGAGACCAAAAGGAGATCTTTCTTTTGGCTTAATTCAATCTATCCTATCTCAATTACTGCCAAAGATATAATTGTCAAAAGAACTGATATAAACGCACTTATGGGCTTTACTGGTCAGTATTGGTCTGCAACATAAGCCTGTGTATGTGAAGGGCACATTTTCGTATGAGGTTTTTTGAAATTGAACTAAAAGTATGCTTCATTTGCAAAGACAAAATTAGTGCTTAAATTATCTAAACATACAAGTCTTCCTCAAAAGTGCTTCATATGCATGTTAATTTTTCAGTGTTTAAGTTATTCCTTCAAACCAAGCTGCAGTCAAATTTTTAAGCATTAAAAATGATTTCAGTGCATAAGTGATACATAAAATACAGTCGGCTTCATAAATGCCTTATAGACAGTTACTGCTCAATTTGTGTTTAGTTTTTCTGCATTATAATTAGTTGATAGTGCATTTTAAAAGTGTAATATGAATTAATAAGTGGATACAATACATATTTCGTTTTATTTTTTACCTTGCTTACCCTCTGAATGCACTAAATAAATTTATTATAATTTTTCAAAAAGTTAAATATTAGATTCTTAGATCCCAGTTATAAGCAAATGTAGTTGTGTATATTACAAAATAATCTTTCTTTGCAACGATAACTTACCTTGTTTTTTACATAAAATAAAATAATTTAAAAAAAAAAATGCTTTTATTGTAACTTTTGTATGCAAATATGCCACATAAGCATTCAAAAATCACAATCTCGTTCCATATTAAAATGTTGTTTTACTGAAGGTTTTTGTTTTATTCATATTCAACCGTCGTTTTCTCGAAACTACACTGTAAATAAAAATGATAATGATAATAATAATAATGATAAAAATGAGGCTTGATTCAACAAATTTTTTGTCAATATACTTCCAGCAAAATGTTGACAAAATATTAGTAAGTTTTTTCTTGTCTTAAAACTTTTGTTGTGATAGTAAAAAAATGATTGTGTTAACAAAAATCTTTTCTTGTGCGTATAGAAATATTTTGTTAAATTATTCAAAACGTTGTTAATTTTACAAAAGAGATTTTCCAATGCTACCTTTGTTGTTTTGCCAAATCAACAATTATTTGTTGCTTTTACAAAGACATTTATCAATTTGGCCATTATCTTTTTGTGAAATTACCAAAAAGATTGTTTATAATATAGAAGTAGTTTGTCAATTTTGCATTTTGTTAAATTAACAACAAATATTGTTGATTGTATCTACAAAAATAATTTGTCAGCACTGCCGTTGTGTTCAACAACAGATTTGTTGAGTGAATATAAATAATCTGTCAATTCTTTATTTATTGTTCTGTTCTGTGGAATTAAATAAACTGTTTTGTCGATATGATTAATACTTTAGTGCTTTAACTTATTAAACTTATTTTTGAAGGTACGAAATAAGCATTTATCTAAATAAAGAAATTATTCCCATAATACCCTTGTAAAACAGATTAGGTATTTATAAATGATACGCAAAACAAATAGGTAAGTTTAATAATCAGATTTATTAAAAGAAGTAATAATATAAAATGATATAAGTGATAGAAAATATTTTCTATTAATTACGAATTTAACTTAATACAAAATATCAAAATAAAAATAAAGAAATGATTAAAAAAATCCGTCTCATTCAGGCTTTGGAATTATTTATATGCTGGTCGGTATAAAAACTGAAGGCAGAAAATAAAAAAAATCGGCCATCTATTTAGAAAAAGAAAAAAATGCATTTGTTGAAATGTACGATCACATGTGACATACGAGCGTATAACAAAGGTTTGGTCGTTCAATCAGCTGACAATTTTTAACTATTTGTAAAATTTTTTTTTACAAATATTTGATATCATACTTACTTTCAGATACAGACACATATTTTTTCATCTCCCTTAATGTGGCTATGTTTGACGCGACTTTTAGTTTGGACTGAAGCATTTCCATGATTCGATCGTATTTTGCAGCACATACCATCTCGAAATCTGCAGAATCCTGGAGCATAGTCTTGAAGTCAATTTTGATCTATTTAAACAGCTTTTTTGTTTTCAATATACATTTACCTATATATTAGCGCACTAACTTCTTCCACTTACCTTTTAAATATTTCCATTTGGGGCTTTCTTTTATTGATGAAAGGTTTAGTTCAGTAATTGGGTCCACATCCATTTATTTAGTTTTAAGAAGGTTTTTTAAATCACTTTCACCGGTTAACTTTATGCGCTCTAACAAACTTTCTGCTTCGTTCTACTTCACGTGTGAAATATAATCAAAGGATTGCAATGCTTAAAATGTATTTTTGTCGATTTAACACGTGTGCTATCAATTCCAAAAAATTTATTTCATATCTACAAACATTTTTTTCATTTAAACAAAATGTTTGCAATATTTATAATCTGCATTATGTTCGGCTAACAAACATTTCGCATAAGTTTTGGTCAATTTTACAAACATTTACAAAATTGTTGGTTTTGTTTTTATAGATATAACAAAAACTTTGTTAATTCAACAATAAAATTATTCAATTCACATCGATTTATTGAATTGAAAATTGTGTTTTGTTATTATGACAAAGCAAATTTGTAGTAAATGATAAGACATTATATCGTTCAAATTGATAAGGCTTAAGTTGTATTGATAAATTTCATTTATCATTACAACAATTTTTTTTCAATTGAACAAAACTATTTTTATTTAAATTTTACAATAGACTTTTGTCAATATTACCTGATATTTTATTTTTAGTGTAGGTTTTTGTAGTCTAGATTACTCCAATACTGAGGTGACCATTTTGTTGGGACCCAAAAATAATGATTAAATAAAAGCTACTGGTTTATTAAAATACACTCAATTAAATAAAAAAAAAATTGTTGGCGCAACGCAACGGGGCCGTAGGAACCCTTGGCCTAGCTTCTCGCCAACCATTCGTCTAATGTGAGTTTTTCATTCTTCTGTATTGCCAACATACAAAATCGATAGAAAAAACCTCCAAATGTCATCAAACCATTTGACAGATTACTTCTGTCGATCAAGTTGATCACAACATTGGTGGCATACTGAAACTGAACCAGTCCGGACGGGGTACCTACTTGGAGTAACAACACACAACTCAGCTGGACGCGTGGCTGTTGAATACCAGTTCCGACATTTGAAAGGCGAAAATATTAAGATATCTTCTGACAGTTCGTGCCCTTTGTGGTCTTTACCATTTTTTCCACCGACAATCAGTAACAATGAGCTTCACACTGATCCGTGAGCACATTGTTCGTCTTTTGGTCTTCATTTTTTATTCAATTACTATTCTTTTCAGTTTCATTTAGCTGCGTTCGTTATTTTTCTCTTTTTTTTTCTTGTTTATTCAAATTAACATCGCCACAGGATTCCGATGATCGTATTGCAACTTTGAAAAGTCTGATCTTCGAATGCATTGAGGCATCAATAAATCAAGCGATGAGAAAGAGATGCTACACATAGCTTGGATCATTTATTATCTCTTGTATACATGATGTTTTCATTATCACTGTATGCAGTTTTTTTTTCCGAAATTTCACTTTTATTGAGGGAATGAATGCGTGGATGCAGGCGCATTATTAATTCAGTTGGCCAGGCTATGGTTTGTGTGGTACGTTATTTCAAAAGAATATTGACCAAATGAAAAGTGAATTTTCGTCGGTAAGTCTTAGGATGTATATACCTACTCCAAAATAAAAATATTAAAAATACAGAGGAGATTGAAACAAAAGAACGAAGGTATTCATGACGCATTACTCTCAAGCAGTGCTATCTGATGATCGCACCTAAATAGACCTCGCTTCGCTATTATTGCTGTAGGTATACAGTTTCCCCTGAGACGTGTTCAAATGCAGCCTTGTCCATTTCGGTGCCATTGAACCGACGCATTTCATCAACGCGCTCTGTTTATAAATAAATTGAATGAATCATCAGTCCGCATTGATTGCTCACTGCATTTCGCCATAAAAATAGCTTTTGCAACTATCCGATCAATGCAGTTCATTCATTTTCTCGGATAAATAGCCGGAAGCTTGCAATTGCACGGAGGTCCCGCGCCAGTTTGATAAAACCCCTCCATTCGATCGCCGATCTTCCCCGAAGAAGACAAACGCCACACTTTTTTCCACCCATAATTTGCATCGTCACAAAACGCAAAACCCACACCAAGACGGCGCGCATCTTCAATTTGATTGACAGACGCCCCCCGACACATCTGTCACAATCATCATCCACCAGACAGCAGGCCCTGAACAAACTCGGAGGAGGCAGGAAAAATACTGTTCAGCAAATTAGCCAGCTTTATACTTGTCAGCTCTATAATAGCGACCAACGGAATATCAAGCGATAATCAGAGCGCATTTAAATGGCGCTTATCTCTGCCATTCGAACGCTGAATGGACAAGCACGCAGGGGTACACGTATACACATAGAGGTCGCAACCTCCTTTCCTTATCTATCGAAACAACATTGCTTCAGAGAGAGTGCGTCTCCGGCTTGTGCTGAGTGACTGTGTTTGGTTTTCCATTTGTTTTGCAATCGCCTCGGTAAAGTACCCGCCTCATAGGTAGATAGATATACGCAGATACATCAAGTTCTAAAAATAAACAGCGCACTTGCCCACTCAGCGCGCACTAATGTTATTGTGCGATCTGAACTTTTGTCCTCTAACGATCTTCGACACCACAAGCAGGGTGAGTAATTTCAATTAGATGTCGTTTTAAGTTGTTTTCCTCTTCTTTTTTTCAACAAATTTTGACGCGCATTTTTGTTGGCAATGGAGCATCAGGGCCATCACGTATACGCACACTCACTGAGAACGGGATCTATATTGGCCATTAAAGTGCCTGCTTATGGGGCGCTGGTTGACACTTTTATTGCTGGTGGCGCATTAGTTGGGAGAAAATGTGCACATCAGCTATCACTGAGTAATCTTACGCTTCGACCGGGGGTATATATGGGAGTAGGGAAGGCGTTGGGCAAGTGGCTGCAACGCACATTTAGCGGGTTCACTGGCTCGGGTATATCGGTAATGGAGATGACAGTGCAACGTAATTGGCTCTAAAGGTGTCAACTTGAGCCTATTAATAGGGATTACCTCCGGGGGAATTTAAGTGTGTCCGCCTAAGTGCAGTAAGGAGATCTCTGTTAAACGGTATTTTATGACGATAAATGCCATTGAACTTTAGTAAATCGGACCTGTGTCATTATGAAATTGTGCGAATGCACAGATGCGGCTTGAGGTGGTCCGAAATATTTAATGCGACAAGTAGTCCCCGGACTCTAGTTCGTTATGGTTTCAGTTTCTGTGTTGATAAGGTTTGTCATAGATTGGATACATGATTGGGGTCCATCATGATATACTTCGCTGTAAACCTGGATAATGTTTGAGAGCTTAGAAACTTTGTCATGTTTTATAAGCTAACCTCTGTGTACGCTCAAACTCGAAACAGGGAAAAGACCCTTAAGGGAGGCGAACGCCAAATTGGATATATTTATAGTGCGAAAAGAAAGCTTTCTCCATCCTTTTTTCGAAGCCAGGGCCGAGAGCCTCACGCGAAATGGCAGAAGATCCCTTTCCACGCTTGTATAACAATCAACAATTTTCTGCGGTATTATACCTGAGAAAAAATGCACCTGTCAGAAGAAGAGCGTTGGAAAGACTGCGGTTTTTGAGAATAAAGCCCACTTCCTATATCACTGCACAGGCCTCCAATAGTCCATAGTAAAAATGTCCTTAAGAGATTCGTATTCGATAACCGAAACAAGCTCTCCGTACATCAGCAAAAAAGATCATAATCTTCGTTAAATCCAGAATGGTTTGAATGTAGGAGCGAAGTAAGTTATTAATTACAGCTCGTGAGGAAAGTGTTACTAACTGGGTAAGGGACAACATCTGTCCTCCGATGGGTATCATTATAGGCCAGTATTGAACTGGGTCTAACATGGAGTATTTCTCGCCAGCTCACAATCCTAGTCTATGCAAATCATGGTTGCTCTGATTGAAGAACTGATGTGAATTTTTTAATAGTCGCCAAAGGAACACAACGCCTAAGGCTCCTGAAAAAGTTGCATTTCTTTGTGTGCCCTGAAACAGTATATCGATAACTTAAAGCTCGATTAGGCAATGTTATGACCTATAATATTCTCATAGAGCTAATCGATAGCAAACTGCTGTCAGTAACATCTGATTTATTGAAATTTTTTTTTATTTGAATTTTGTGTTGAAGCTGGGCTGCGAATCTGATCTCATCTATAGTTGGTGTCAATCACGGCTTTTTGTTTTTGATAACATCTCAAGAAAGATGAAAGCCATAAACAAGTTCACGTGATTTACACTGACTTCGTTAAAGCATTTAGCAGAGTTAATTTAATGATTCTTTTAGAAAAATTAAGTGCATATGGATTTTATGGCCCCTTACTTGCATGGCAGGACACAATATGTCGTTATAGGGGACTATTTTTCTAAGGAAATTTTAGTTATAATTCAGGCGTCCCTGAAGGAAGCCATATAGGTCCGCTGTTATTTTTACATTTTATTAACGATCCACCGGACTTAGTAAAAAACTGCTCCTGCCTTATGTATGCAGATGATATAAAATTCTTTAAAAGAATAGTAACAATTAAGGACTGTTTACTTCTACAAAACGACTTGAACGCTTTCTCTGAGTGGTGCTGTTCAAACGATTTAACGTTAAACAGCGACAAATGTGCTTGTATTAGTTCTAATAGAACTTATCATTCTATTTTTCCACAATATACTTTAAATGGTGATAGAATAAAAGTAGTTGACGACTTCAAAGAGCTTGGTGTAATCTTTACACGTTAACTATGTGGGGTCCGCCAAAAAAAATTTTTTTTTAAAATGCTTTAAAAAAAAAATACTAAATATTTTCTCAAATTTCTTTTTTTATTTGAAAGTACAATCCTTCCGGTTAATAATGGAAAATAATTTCATTCAAATGGCTGCCTCGGCTGGCCATGCAGTAGCCTACACGATCGGTCCAATCTTTAAGCACATTATCGATTGTGTGCAGCTGTCACCAATGGCTTCACGAATATTGTCCTTTAAAGCGTCAATTGTCTCTGGCTTGTCGGCGTAACACTTATCTTTTACGGCACCCCACAAATCGCAGCTCCGAAGTTGCCAAACGACATCAGATCTGCGGCTGATAATGCGATCTTCAAAAACAGGGCGCAAAACATCGAGTGTAGCTTCGGCTGTGTGGCACCTAGCGCCGTCCTGTTGAAACCAAATGTTGCCACTATCCTCCTCTTCAATTTTTGTGAACAAAAATTCGTTCAACATGGCCCGATAACGATCGCCATTCAATATCCCGCGAAAGTCATATTTTATGGAAATTAATTAGAATCACTTTAAATGTTGATCGTCATCCGATATTCTAATAGCTTCTGCTGGTTATTGGTGGACATAGCTCCGAATTTTTTTGCAGGCTTCTTGTGCTGCTCTAACCTAACCTAAACAAAAGTGGTTCTACTGTCTGATTTCCCGTGCCAGTAGAGTTTTAGCAGACTTCTAATTTGTTTTACGCCAAATATACACGAGGCCCAATTCCAAATTGTGGCATAAGATCAAATCGTTGCTGCTCATAAAAAAAAAACTAAAAATGTATGATAATCCTGCTGAATACTGGACCAACTATAAGGGCCAAAGTATGCGTAGGAGTTAAGTCTAGATATAAGCAAAAGCGTACAGTTATAGCTTAAATTCAAAAAACCACCTTTCTGTCCTTATTAGTAATCTACAGGAGCAATGGTCATAGTTTGTGAGAGGTTTTATTTTCAAATGCCGAGTTTAAAGGCTGAAAATGTGGTGCAGTGGAAAAAAATGACTTTTAAGATTCGATTAGTGTTTTTCCGGAAATCGAGACCACTCGCTCTGTATATTGAACTGAACCACTGCACTTAGGGTATGTTATTATTTAAAGAGCTTTGGTCTAGTGTATATCCATGACATGAAGTTATGGAAATTCCGTGCTTAAAATGTTTGTGTGACACAATTGACCATGCATCCTGCTATATTAGAAGATAGTCCCGACTCCATGCGAAAGAAGTTTCATATTTACCTCGAAGTCTTGCGAATGTATGGGAACAGTAAAAAAAAGCAACATGTCATTTAAAAGACAAATTCCCTAGGAAACAAGAGGTTGCAATAATATTTTGCCTGGCATTCCTTCGAGCACTTAATCACACAACCAGCTGAGGCGACCGATTTAAAGTAAAGCGCATGTCCCACGCCGCAAAATTAAATTCACCCGATGTGCACAGTCGGGCCAATAGGCTACCAATACAAACAAAATATCACCCTATAAGTTGCGCGGTCTTGCTCTGTCAAATTCATCTTCGAATTGCTGTCAAATATATTTTCAAACAAAAGGATCTAACTTTCAGCGACCACAACTGCGGTGTATAGAACACAATCGATGGCAACATAATCTAAATAATTGCTCATTGAAGTGAAAAATTCAAAGGGAACAAAACTGTTGGCCGCAAGAGTCCGCAAATGGCCATTGAAGTACCGTTTAATGAGAGCTTCTAACAAAAGAAAAGATGTTGCATCATGAATTCATGATAACAAAAGATCAAGAAGATACATTGCCTACTTAACTGTCCTTCCTTTGTGGATTGTTATCTTGTTTGAAAACCACCCCCGGTTTTATTGTCTTGCAGCTTGTTGTACTGTGGTTTCCTGAAGGATCTCTCTAATATTGTTGAGTAGATTTTTGCTCGGTATGATGTCCTACTGTGGTTTTTGAAAAGGAAAAAAAAAAGAAGTGAGTTTGATCCTGTCGTACACAGAGTTAGAAGAGGCGCTATCCGTTTCGAGGGTGGGGAAGTATTGACAGTTGATTTATTAATATCCGCAACTGGAGGCAGCTAGCTAAGACGTCACCTAGTAAGTAATTAAGTAAGCTGCTTCAGGTAAATCGAGCTGCGAAAGGACTTGAAGAGGTAACAAAACTTCGAGAAATACGCAGCTATTTAAATTCTGACAGCCAAGTGGCCATAATTTTCATAATATTAGTCGCCGAGATGTAAACATTTGTAAACCAATGCAAGAAATACTTGATCGAAATTTTGCCAAGGATATTGCGAGTGAGACTGTGTTTCAGTAAAATTACTAAAATTCGCTTAGCTTGCGCGATTATCCACGAAATAGAACAAAAATGCACATATCCTTGGCCATATTAAATCTGTTAGAACTACGCTAATTACGTTTGCAACAAAGATTGATATCAAAGCCTTGAGAAATATTCCCGCAGTTGGGCGAAAGTGATCAAAATGCATGATTGGACTGGTCATACTGCAACATGAGAATTCGGGAAGCTGTAGGGACGTTGAAGTAATGAATTTGTTCCACGCACGTACTGGGCATATGCCGAGCCTTTTCAAACAGCAGACTTAGCCCTTTAAAACTCAGCAGTTAACTCTTTGATTGCTTGGAGGATCGAATAGCTTTTAATTCGGGTTGTTCTATTAGATAAACATAAAGGGTAATTTTTTAAGAGGTTTAGAACTTTTTTTAAAAAAAAAAAACACAAAAAATTCGAAAAAATGAATGAAATATTTATTTGAATCGATAGTTTGAACCTTGCAATTTAATGTTTAAAGATAATTTCATGCAAATGTTGACCGCGGCTGCGTCTCAGGTAGCCCATCCGCTGAGTCCAATTTTGGCATACTCTTTCACACATATCGGCCGGTATCTCACGAATGAATGCATGGATGTTGGCTTCCAGTGCGTCAATCGAAGCGGGCTTGTCCCTATACACATTAGCCTTGGCATACCCCCACAAAAAATAATCTAATGGTGTCAAATCGCACGATCTAGGCGGCCAATTGACCGGCCCGAAACGTGAAATTAACTGTTCACCAAACTCGCCTCGCTTCGCGTGCTGTGTGCCATTGTTTCGCGTGCTGTGTGGCATGTGGCACCGTCTTGTTGAAACCACATATCATGCAAGTCAAGAACTTCCATTTCGGGCAAAAAAAAGTTTGTTATCATCGCTCGGTAGCGTTCACCATTGACAGTAACGCTGCGATTCGCATCATCTTTGAAGAAATATGGCCCAATAATGCCGCCGGCCCATAAACCGCACCAAACAGTGGCTTTTTCGGGATGCATTGGTAGCTGTTGCAATGCTTCTGGCTGATCTTCACTCCAAATGCGGCAATTTTGCTTATTTACGTACCCATTCAACCAAAAATGAGCCTCATCGCTGAACACAATTTTTCGATAAAAAAGCAGCGATGAACATTTCGAACCGAGCACGAATTTTGATAGTAAAATTCAATAATTTGCAAGCGTTGTTCATTTGTAAGACGATCCATGGTTAAATTGCAAACCAAACTGAAGCTGTTCGACAGTGACACAAGGTACTAAACACACGTCAGCTGTCAAAACCAGTGTTGCCAAAACCAAACCAGCTAAAAAATCACCCTTTACAACACGGAATGTACCAAAAGTCCCCTTCCTGTATTAGAATTGAGAAGCGATACTATTAAAATCTGCAAAAGTCACTGATCGCCTTAATCTGATCGTCAGCAACCTGCCAGGTTCGTCTAGAATGTTTTGAAGAATGCGAAGCAAAAAAGCTGTCCTTGTATACTTAATACAGTATGCGCTCTCATATGAAAACACCCATTCTCACGGTCTACCACATTGCGTGTACCAGTTTAAAGTAATTGCAACTCTTTGTTACAAAGTACTGATAAATCAAATTCTTTTTCCACGAACACAGGACACACACAATAATTGGCATGTCCTGGCACTTAAAACCAGCAATCATTGTCTCGTTCAAAAATCATTTCAAATCAACCAAAGGCAATCAAAATCTATCCAAAACACAACCTCCCCTTGAACACGTATACTGTTATTAACTAACCAACAATCAAAACAACCCCTACGCATGCAAGGGCTCCTATAGATCGTGGGTGCCTGACACAGCGACTCTGTGTGAAACAATTCAGTTGCGCATCGTTGGTCAGCTTCAATAAGGCAACACAACGTGACAGCGAAATTCCCATAGAGTACGGGAAAAGGGGATGAACTCGTTATCAGCCGTATGTCACCCTCGCACGAGTAGACTTGAATTCAGTGGCGGAAATTGTGACAATCGGAGAAAAACCGCAGAAAGTCATAATTATCGCGTCGGGTTTTGAGATTTCCTTTCAAACGACTGTACACCTTGCAAAGGGTTGCCTTCGACAAGCAACCCCTTTTGAGGGACTTCCGCAATCTACCCACCGGGAACAGGTGAGTTTGAGAATTTCATGGCTTTTTGATTTTTATTTACTTACCAGAATACGCTTGGTAATTTCGCATGATCACGTTTGTTTCGGTTACGGTTGTGTTTTGTTCTTCTGCTTGCTGGAGCAGCAGCTGCAAGGATATTCAAACTATGTGGTTACTGATTTTGATTATTAAATTTGCGCGCACTGTATTGTGCAACCAACCAGAAAGGACTAACTAGGCGTGAATTTGAAAAAGGCAAAATCTAACAAAAACTGTCAACGAAAGTGGAAATTTTGCTTCCCAACCCAAAGTCCTACGAGCTATTTGCAGGAGAGAAATCAATTTCCTTTGGTACTCTGCTACGTCTTGATTATTTATTATGCCTTTGATCGTCGCGCGTAGGACTATTTGTTACCCTCTGCTTATTCAAATAAATGTCCCCCTCGGATGCAAAAATCCTCTTACCGTGGATAATCAAAAATATTTACATCTCCTAGAAGGATATTTTGCATTTTCTTAAGCGCCTTTGTTTTCGTAATAGATTTAGGGGTAGGATTTTCGCACAAGGATTCCTTTCTTATACGGGGTCACCCCAACTTCTTATACGGCATTATCTATGTACGTTCGAAGGGCGACTGCAGCAAACAGTTGGTCATCTATTGTCTGGGAGATCGGTAGCTGGGTCCCTATTGTCCAGCTGTTGGTGGGAAAATTTCTTCGTCGACTTTTATGGACATTTTTGGGTATTTGAATGAAATTTAAATTTTATTCCATAAATAGCCTGAGGAGAGGGACAAGAATTAGAGCGAATTTTTTAATAGGTTTTTTTTTTGTAGAACATTTTTCCCGATGACCTTAATTAGGACTGTGATGACCTCTGTGCGAACAATGGCTTCGGGTGTAACAGCATAATTTTTACTTTCGCATTTCGCATTTTTTAAAGTCGAAACATGCGTAGTGAAAGCGGCTTGCCTCCTTTGGGATGTTGTTTTTATTTTTTAACAATAGCGAAATGAAGTGGCCACCGGGGATTTGTTTGTCTGTATAAAACATTCTGTCACTCGGGTAATAATCGAAGAGGAGTGTCCGTTGGACGTGGTATTGACAGATGTTTTGCCTACTTTTGAATGAATGCGTTTTTTTCTAGTTTCTTCTAGAAATTACTTTCGTTAGTCCTTCTGGCAGTAGAATCCGAGGACTTGCGCCTTAAATAATGTAGCCTCCAGTTACGTCGTAGCCTTGAAGGATACGGAGATTTGGAGGAGTATTTTATTGATAGAGTTAGATTATCCATATCCATCTTAAGGGATTGTAAATCGGGAATAAGAATTTCGCGCATGTCACTTGCAACATTTACCTCTGGGCGTGGTTTAGCTGTCTGTATCAGTCTGTATCAGTCTGTCTGACAGTCCTTTTGAAGGTACGATGTCTATGAGATGATTTTGCACGGTTTGTACTATTCATTTCACTCATTTTGTGGATCTGTTGAACTAAGGTTTGGACCCCAAAACATACCAATGCGTCCTTATTTATCGCACTTTAAAATCAACTTAAATGGAAAAGTCCTTTCCTACATAATTTGCCATTCGTTATAGCTAAAAGTAAATACTGCGGATTGGCTCAGTGGTTGGTGTGTTGAATAGCTGAGCGAGCGGTTTTAGGTTTCATCACCGGAAAAATACCGGCTGCATCTTAGCTTTTTCTTTCAAATGCAACACACATCGCGAATTTGTGGAACAGGGAAATAAATCCACTTTAATTAACTCCATGGGAGTTCAAACCATATTGAAAGGGAAAAAAGTCCACTCAGCAAAAGTGTCGACAGTCGCAACTTTTTGTTAACTTAATATACCTAATATACCACGCAAAGCGAGCATGTCAATAGTGAGACCAAATTGACAAAGAAGGCTCTGATGCTGCTACTCTGAAAGAGGAATATCAAATGAAGAATCTAACAGACCACACAACTAGATCAATTTCAACGTAACATCAATAGGTCCTTCCATATTCGGATACTCACGGGGGTCATTATTGGACACTGTGCGATAGGGGATACTGCATAATGACTTTTGCAGAAGCTGTAGAGACGTTGAAGAAATTGAATCCTTTTTGGCACCTACCTTGCGAATGCCCAGCCCTTATGAATATCAGACGGAGGTTCCTAAACAGTTACTTCTTCGATGACCTAAACCTAGAGGATCTGAAGTAGGTTGATCTTAAAGTTGTCCTGAGGTACATACTCAAATCTGGGTGGTTCTAAATAGTAGAAAAACAGACTTCGTATCATCAGTTACTCTTAGGACAAACTAAAGCATGAGATTCATACTAAGTCTATATGTGTCTCCAATATGAAAAACCGTTCATTTCTTGTCTCTCAACAGTTAGGAAATGGATGGCTCTCGTAACTGGACACAATAGACTCAACTGCTGGTCTGAGTGAAGTTGCTGCAACAGTCACAAGAGCCTATCTTAAATTAAATTTTTTACCTACCTATGTCCATGCAGAAAGACAAGCAATCTTTCGAATAAAAATAAAAGGCTTTAGGAACGTGTGAGAGATTGTTCGACCCCCAAAAACATCTAAAATAGGGTGCAACAAACTTGTCCAAACACTATTCAAACATGGGCTTTAAGACTTTTTTTTAAAGAGCGGTATCAACAAGTAGATGAACGAGAGAAGTAATTTCTAAAAGTAGAACAGTCAAAGGTCCATTAAAAGAATCATCAGAAAAATGTCTTTCAAAATATAGTCAATCGCCTATTGGCTGTAAAAACAGGCTCAGAAATAAAAATTGCTACCAAAAACAAACTTTTTGTTGCTATCAAAGGCAAAACAACTTAAAAATCCTGCCGAAGAACGCTTAAAGAAATCCGTTCAAAAACGAGGATAAAACGCGACGAAAATGGAATAAAAACCAACGGGGAAAACGCTTCGAAGGACAGCAAAGAAGCGTAACCAAAATGAGTCCGAAAACAATCTTATAAGAAAAATGGTAGGTACATAAAAAATCGTCTAAAGGGTTCTCCAATGAGAGGTGTTATTGTGAATGACCCGCTATTTCGGTAGCTGTCACTTTTGAAGCTTTTATTCTTTGACATTTGACAAGTAGAACTACGCCATTACTAAAAATGGAACGATACACGCTTCAACAACGCATTGAAATTATTAAAATTCACTACAAAAATGGTGAAAATCTTGCAGTCACAGTTCGCAAAACTAAAGCATTTTTTTTTGGTCGTCGTGAAGCACGTTGTCGGACCGCAATACAGAAATTGGTGGAAAAATTCGAGCTATTGGGACAAGTTAGTGATTCGAAGAATAAAACCCGTGCACGTCGCTCAAGAACAACTGGGAATATTGCTGCTGTAGCCCAAAGTGTTGAAGAAAACCCTGATTTGTCCATTCCTCGTCATTCTTTGGAATTGGGCATTCCACAAACGTCATTACTCCGTATGTTATGGTCGGAGTTAGATGTTATTGATCTGGACAACGTTTACTTTCAACAAGACGGCGCTACGTGCCACACAAGCAACGAAAGCATTGATCTTTTACAGGAAAAGTTTCCGGACCGTGTTATCTCTCGAAGAGGTGATCACAATTGGCCACCGAGATCTTGTGATTTAACACCTTGCGACTTCTTCCTTTGGGGCCACGTGAAAGATAAGGTCTACGCCAAAAGCCCAGCGTCGATTCAAGACCTCAAAAATAAGATTCGTGAGGCTATCGAGGACATAGGGCAGCCACTTTGCGATTTGGTTATGGAAAATTTCATGAAAAGGATATGGTCCTGTATGCGTGCTCGTGGTGGCCATTTGGCTGATGTTGTTTTTATTATTAACGGCATACCTTCCTCTTTATTATGAAATAAACATCCGATCATTTGTCTCAAAAAATGGCATTTTTCATTGAATACCAAAATAACACCTCTTCTTGGAAAACCCTTTATATTATACAAGCAACTTTTTTTCTATTTAATGAATCTGGTTAGTTTTTTTTTATTTTGCAGATTGATTTTTAAAACTAATTAATCTATATTTAATAAAACTGAATGAGCTTTAACATGAATAAACGTAAAATGAATTCCAAACACTGAAAGAAAAGTTATTTGTATATAAAACAAAGTTGCATCCGTAAGACCGCCTATAACACGAGAACGGATCGCAGGATGTTCCGTTAGTCTAGCAAGATGTGGGTTCCGAGGACAATCTGAACTTGGCCGCCGACTAGCGCACCTCAGACGGTGCCTTCATCTTGACAGACTTGAATCCACATGCCCGCCGACTGTAAGGCCTGGCAAAACTAGTTTATACCTTTTTTTTAGGGTTTTTTAGAGCTTACCTATAACTCCAAGCAGGAAAGTAAATGCCAGCTATATACAAACCTGCTGGAATTAATTTGGGCGCTTCCAAGGCTGTGTACTTTGCCCAAACCGATACAATTTTTCCCAAGTCTTTCCACCTAAAGTGCATCATTTTCGACTGTGTATAGTTTTAGTTATTTTAAATTTCAGTACATACCACTTCGGAACTAGCTGTCGTTAGAAAACTGAGGTTGGTGTCATTGAGCTGTATATTGCAGATGTTGGGTCTTGTTTGTGACTGCGGATTGCTTGACAAGTCGCTGTTTTAAGCTGCGATCATTTGTGTTTTTCCACTGCGTCACCTCTCGCGGGAACAGCGTCTGACCAACATCCGAGAATATAGCTGTCATGAAAGAGCTTCTCAATTGGCTGTTTGGTGGCGGGATAGAATCCCTTTCATTCCTTTCGCAGCTTTTCTTGAATCTTATGTATTACCTTCTCATCATTTTGGCATCGCCATGTTGTCCAGGCTTAATGTCGTCTTTTTGGAGTTTTGATTTTCCATTATTTTTCATCTTCTTTTCTTACTTTTCTTAGCTTCTTGCTGTTTTCTTTTTGTTGACTTTTCGCTGTCGTAGTTTTTGTTTATTGATTTTTATTTGACAACAAAAGTCAAAGCCTGTTCGATAAATTAATCGAGAGGTGTTTGATTTAATTTGTTAGCAAAAACATTCGTTTTTGTTAAGTTACACGCCATGAGCGACCCGGTAATAAGAGGACGTCCTGTATACTATTTCAGCAGCTAAATTTGTCAATTTCTTGACGAATGTAGCTCTGTACCTAGTTTAAGTTGAAGGTTGAACCTTCGCGATGTCACTTCTTATACCTGGTAGCCTGTTTCAATTTCGAAGCCAATTTTGACGTGTTTTCGGATTTTGTACTCGTTTGAACCCTTTTTTCACACAGTTTTGTACGCCATTTCGACACGTTTCCATCTAAGTTCGTGGACCTGAATTTGCATACATTTTTGGAGGCGTCTTAGACTCATTTTTTGATGCGTTTTGGACTCTTGAAGCTGGACATACGCTGCCTTTCCACTCATTTGCATTTTCAACAATCAGATCAAATAATAATAATCGACAAACTTTTTTGGAATTATTTATTTGGTAAAAGATCTTAGTAAATTTTGCCGAAAAATATCCGCTTTTATTTGGTTTGATTTATATATACTATCAACGTCCTCTGAGCCGATATTTACATTTGACTGTACTATTTCCTATTAATTATTAAAATCTGAATCATACAATAAAACAAAGACGATATTTAAAACGAATAAGCATTATTCGACAGGTGAACGATTCTGCTGATTGAAAACTAGAAACTTTCTTCTACCGGCCACAAACAGAAACAAGTGATGACCCTGTAAGGTCTGTTCCTGGTAAAATATTTGAACCACAGACATCATACTACAAATTGACTTGTTTTGAATTTAATTCAGCGGTTTCATTGCTTTCTTTTGGATGTTCGTTTAACTATGACGATTAACATCTTAACGTCTTAGCAATCTACTCAAATTGTGGACCAGTCTTTCAGATGACACTGTTAAAAAAATATACTTTAGAGATCGATCTAGAAATTCAGAAATTCAGATGATACTCGAACTGATTGTCAAAATTGTGAAAATTGGGATTGAACAACCCTCAGTCTGTATAAATAAATAAATTTTCTAGTAACCAATTTATAGTCTTAAATAGGTCCTTAGCTTGGCATCATATATTTATTGGATTTTAGATCTGTCTGTATTCAGCAGGACCAGTGATTCCGGGTGACTTATTTTTAAAGAAAACAACAATTTTTTTGGAAGCCCTCCTCCTCTTTAAAGGGCTTATAAAGCTTTGTATTAAAGAGGTGGAAAATGTCAGTTTTAATCTACATCAACAGGCCAATAGTTTCACTGTACATTCTTTGAACCCTACTAGCTGAGCTCTTGTAAAACCAAGCTGCTCAAAGATTGCCCTAGGGCAAAAATTGTCAGTTTCGTATCCAGCCTTAGTAAACATTTTGCGTTCTCTCTCTCAAAACGAATTTCTTTGAATATTTCAGTTCGCATAGAAAATTAAATTCGTTTCACAAAATCTTACCCAATAAATCCCTTTCGACTGTCATCCTTTAAATTTAAATTTCTAACCCACTGCACATGCAAAATAGATTCCCCTCTCTCGGATTTCTAGGGAATTTAAATTTATTTCCAAAAAAAGCATCGAAAAACATTCATTTCCCAGAGGACAGTTTCACGCCTCGTTATTTAGACCTCGGCCGGACAAAGGATAATCGAATTCCCACCCAGGTATATCGGTCAAGAAAACGCTGTTCGTCACAAAGTTGTTACAAAAATGTCCTTACACGATGGAAAACAGTGATCTGTTGACCTTTTCGCTTGAGTGGATAATCGTCCTGCATACAGATCTAGAAAGGATGGATGTAGATCACTAATTTCGATTGTTAATCGAAAAAAGGAAAGAAAAACCGTTCTCCCAGGAGTACTCCTAATGTTTAGGTACCTACTTCAAAACCAAGCCATATGCAAAACGATCGCTTGTCCTTTATGGCGATCAATCGATTTCTGTTCATGATTTTTAATGGAATTTCGTAATAAAATCGATATTTTTTTAGAGGAACGCCACCACGCGATCCATTTGCAATTTGACAACTTGAAGAGGGTGGCTAAAAGTTATGATGTCATAAAATTGATATGAAAATTACTCCAAAAGCCATAAAATGGATTTTTTGTTAATTTTTCTTTCAATTAGAAGGGGGCTCAGGTGGAGTATATGGCAGCACTTAGGGCTACTGTCAGTGTCACCCTCGCTTATTCACTTAGCGGAGAGGGTTGGTTTTGGTCTGAATCTGAAGTGACAGCACACGCTGGCTATAAAATCACGATAACTCTTCGAATAGATATTTTCGATCGCAACTATGAGGGAAGGGGTTGCACAAGATCTTCCACGATCCCTTTTTTTTTTTTCTGGTTCCACAACTGTTGACAAAACACATATAAATTTTATGTTGGGGATGCGCAAGACGGAACAGAAACAGAAACACACCAGCGGAACATCACTTGATGACAGTATGCGTTGCGTCTGGGAAGGGGAGATTTATCAGCTCCCGACGATGAAGATGTTTTTAGCTCAAGTGGCTGCCGCGGCGAAGTGGGGAGCGTGGAATTGACTGACATCTGCGTTAATTACATTTTTGGGATAATTTAGGAAGGGATTTTTGGAAATTTATTAGCACATTAAGATAAATTGACGTTCGAGGACGCCTTCGGTAGATGGATGTGGATGGCGTTTGGCGTATTTGTAGAGTAAATTTGTGTACATGGGGGAGAAACTGCATGTAGGCGTATGTGTTTAAGTTTTGATAATGGGCCTGCCAGTCAGTTGGTTTGCAGGTGGAATGTAAAATGTTTTCTTTATCTGCTGGATTATGTTGTTGCTTGAAGACATATTTGAGATAGTTCGATGATCTTCTTGTAATGCGTTTTATACTAAGAAATAGACAGGGGATCGCTGTTTGATTTATCAAATACATAAGCTCAACATTTTGACTAACAAAAATGTCGCCATATCCTTTAACAAAAATTATGGTTAAAGGCTATACATCGTGCTGAAGCTCTGCCAATAATTGTCTGGTGCAGAGAATGTTTGACAGAGAGGAGACTAGCTGTATCACCACAGCACTTTAAAATATTCAGTAACTCGCGCTGCACACCGTGGAATTGTAATCCTAACATCAAACCAATTAAATCGAATCTAGTTCTATTCGAAAGGAAGATTAAATTGCCTTCCAAGTCCAATGCCACTCAAGTTAAGTATAATTTATCTAAATAGAAGAGGTTTTCATGTCAAACCAACTCGTGGGGTCTCTTTTTCGTCCAGTTCTGCTTTATGGCGATAAGTGAGCAACGATAGACAGGAAAGAGTGCTGATATGGACTCCTTAGAAAGAAAAATTCTTCGACAGATTTTTGGTTTTGTGTGCGCAAGGAAAAAGGCAAATAGGGAGAAGATACAACCGCGGACTCTATGAGCTGTTCTGAGATGTGGATGTAGTTCAAAAAGGTATAGTATAATGGATAAAAATGGACAATAATCCAGCTAAGAGTAAGAGTATCTTCGAATCCCTAAGGTTGATGCAACAGGATAGATTGAACCTTCTTTGAAGGAACTGGAAGTAGTATGACACTTTTCAAGACTATAAGGAGCCCGTTAGGCAAAAGTAAGTATGGGATACTCCAGCACGTATTTAAGGGTCTTCTGGTTACTCTCTGATAGACCAATAGTTCTTTACCAGTTTATAAGGATGGTCAGAAATAAAAGGAATGCAAATTGAATCCTTTTCCAGCCGTTGTTTCACTTCTTATTATAAGAGCTCTCTTGATTACTGCTTAAACCGAACCGACTCGTATGTCACGCGGCTTGCTGGTTAACAGAGATCGTATGTAAGTGTCTCGAAAATGTATATAAAAGTACAAATTGAATGTATTGCCGCTGTTTCCGTACACATTTCCCTTCCTCGGGTGAAATGAGCTGTACAATGTGCTACCATCTTTCCAACAGTCCCGTCTTCTAACAGGGTAATACCTGAAACCATCATATGTCCACTTATCGTTCCTCGGTCTAAGCTCTCCCTTGGAATAGCAGAATAGCATTGAAAGCGCCATTTTCGGTAATCTAGGTTTAAGTAGGTTCCAAATTCGAGGCTCGTATTCAAAGCAGGAAAGGCTGATTCGCCAAAAGTATCATGCTGATTATTGCCTCCGAAATATGCAATCACTTTTTTTTAGCCAATTCAGTGTGAGCCTATTCTAAGCCGGACAATTGTTGAGGTTTTGTATGAACTCACAGGCCAAAGCTTAATTTTTAGCACCCATTATGGATCCTATTAGATAATGATCTCTATCCCACTCCTAAATAGCAGTGGAAAAGCGGCTCTAGGCGATGAAGTTATAGAGCTGTTGATTCAGCAATGGTTGAAGCACTTTTCCTGAAAAAAAAACAATTTTCCTTAAACTTCAATAAAAAGGGCAGTTTCAAAGTTTTGGTGTATATTAAGGTTCCTCTTTTAGATCAACAAAAAATGAGATAAAAAAAACCACAAGGAACTAGGAATAAGAATAGGAAAACTTATTAGGCCAGCTTTCATCTGAAGCTAAGCTCTCTTCCAAAATATTTTTTAAAGCAGAGGTCCAATGACCGACCCCTGTGAAATTCCAACGGAAACCCTGCAGTATTCAATTTCATAGTCAATCTGGCACCAAGTCCCTGTTGGTGAAGCAGTTCGTAACTAGATATTAGGATGTCCCTTATATGGGCTAACAATTTTTTTTTTCACGCATACCCTTTATTTTTAATTTTTTTTCTTAATGCCAATACTAACTTCGACGCAATTTATATTGCTCCTGATATTTATACTAGAAATCTGTATGAAAAATGTAGAACAAACATTTTTGCCATGCAAAATTTAAGTTGCGACCGTAGCAAAAATATTTTTAACGCATAAATTGCTCTTGCCACCCATCTCACTTGATGCACTGCAAATTAGAACTTAGAATTTCAGTAATTTCGAGGTCATTAAAATTCTCTTTAACAATGTCAGCAACGGTTTGAAAATTGTTAGCGTCAATATTTTTCCAATCTGTTGAATTTAACCAGCTGGTTGATATTTATCTAGAAACTTGGATCTTAACAACTGATAAAGTGAATTATTTTTAACAGTATGCACTTTACCTATTTATATCGGTAGTATTTAACAAGTGGTAGTGTTTTCAACAGAGACTTGGTTAATTTTAAACCTTTTTTTAACCGAGCAAAAATCGCACTCTGTTAGAACCAATTACTAGGATTAGAAGAGTTTTGTATATTGCCTCTTAGGGAAAGATCATTTAAGGTCAAAGAAACTGGGACTGACAGGAGTAACTTATCGATAGATTTCTGGTGTTAGGTCGTAGTTAGATTTTATAGTCGATGTCCCTAACAACCTGAAAAGCCCAACCTTAGTGTAAGATATTTATTTTTTTGTTGATATTTGTATGCGGAATCGATTCAAACCAGTACAGCTAAAACTGTCCGCACTTAGTCAAGAGTAGGACCGCTTTGATACCACGTATAGGGAAGCAGATGGTTTCCATGCGAGACCCTATATCACTGAGCCATAGTTATTCCTGGAGTTTCTATTCATTTCGAAGATTTTGTTGAACTTAAGTTGACGGTGGGAGGGACCCAAGAGTACCGGAAAGAGATGATTACGAATGAGCAATTTCTTAAAATTGGGCAATCAGGCGGTTTGACTATTGGCACGAGTCGTATGACTTGCCCTTCGGCAAGACCAAATTTGCAAGCTCAATAGTGGATTTTTTAATAAATTGCAAACGCATTTAATGTCAACGGCAAGAATGACCAAAATTAGTTATCATTGTCCAGGGTTAGTGGACGCAAAAACAATCATCTTGAAGGGAAAGTTCCCAAACGTTTCTCCGCTTCGTAGCATTTGTGGAGCTTTATAAATATGAAATGACAGGTAGATATAGGTCTTCGAAATAGACTAAATTCGTTACGTCTCATAACCAGCAATTAAAAACAGGCCTGAAATAAATATTATTTCGATGTACCTAAACCTACAGCCGAAATCTTTTACCTGGTTAAGGTTTCATAAAGCTGATTTAGTGTATAAGTAGTAGACAACGCGATTGGGAAGAGAAAATTATACCATAACAAACGCATTTCTTTAAATTCGTTCCCACTTGTTGCTGTCGAAGTTCCTCAAAGCCCATGAAAACCTATTGGGTGACTTAACCACAAATCCATCTGCTAAAATTCATCAAATATAACTACAACAACTTTAGTACACCTCCTCATGCCATGCCGCAGATTACCATCGGCTCCTTTTCAATTAATTAAAACTCCGAGCTCGCTCACAGTCCTGACGGGTAAAATGGATATGCTATCAAAATTATAGATCATACCCTTGGGGCTTTGTAACGAATAGCCGGCATTTGGTGTACCATATACACCGCGCACCACTCCACGTTATTTATTCCGACAGACTATACCAGGAGTTAACTGTAATTATAACGACCATACACACGTGATGAAGCCACCATCGCGCGACAATAACTCGTCCTGTATATGATGGCAAGGGTTGTGACCAACAGAAATAAATGATGGAAGACCGCATCGGAAAATATGAAAACTTCCTGTTAAGGGGTAGTTTACCCAAATTCGACACCGAAATGGAAACTTACCCCCTTTTGCACACCCGCACACACCTCGTAAGGTGCTATTGATTGAGCACACTCTGCGGGACTAGTGGGAAGGGATATGACGCCGATCTGGATGTGTGCACATGCGAAACTTTAACACAAAAGATAGTTCAGGAGAAATACGGGGAAATTTGTTTCTGTGCAAATAACCGCAAAGAAAAAATTTAACAAAATTAATCATCGAATGGGCACCACAACACTGAATCACATAACTCAATAAATTTGAATTCTAACAACCACTGGGTGATATATGCACACAGACGAGTCTGTGTCTGGTGGAGCTTTACAAATCGACTGTTGGGCCGAACGGACGGACTCGCCACTCGCGAGATATAGGAACCGATGGAGGAAATGTACCCGACGTTGTATTGTGAAGGGCAACATGTTAACCATATTAAAGTGTTCGGTGATTAATTACACTCTCGTCTGGGAGATTAATTGAAATCAATCAAAACCGAAGTTAACTAATGGTGGCAAGATTCTATGTGATTGACTCAGAGTGGCTATGCGGCTGGGTCTGGGGCTGGTGTTGGTGCTTGTGTTTTCTATAAGGTGAATTGCACTCAGGTAACTGGAGAAGAATATGCCTATTTTTTTCGGAATTATTTTGTTTTATTGGCCCTGGAGCTGTTGTTGTCAGTTTTACTGAGGAAAGTGGAAGAAAAGTTCAAACCTTAGTCGAAACTTGTCGTATTAATTCTTAAAAACGTTTGACAATGTTTCGGGTGCACAGTACGTCACACACAAACCATATTTTTAAGACTGTAAAGCGATGGGCTTGCCCCTATATTTTAATTTTCAAAGTAAGATACCTTTGGATGTTTAATTTTGAAAAAAATTCAAACGCATGTCCAATTTTTTTTTGGCGTGTTTTATTGAACATCAATCTTAGCAAAGCAGAATCTTAGAAACGTAATTACAAAAACGGCTCCTCTATTTGATATTTCCGAGGTCCGTACTAGCTACTAGTCCAGTATTGAATTGACTTGACAACAGCAGCTTCGGTTGACACGTTCCTAGTGATGTGTTCCTGTTCATAACTATGGTAGTAAACAGAAAACAGCTTTCATCGTCGTTCACTTTTCAGAGAGCGGGAACTAGGTCAACCTTGAATCAAACTATAAGGCGAGATACTCCACAAATTATAACAGTTTATAATAAATACTTAATCACTATTGTGACTGGGAACTGTTTAATTAAGGATTATTCAACTTCACTTTTTTGCGACAGGCCTGTTCCTACTTCTGATGGCGTGCTATATTTAAATACAATGTGGTCTTGGTGAAGTTAGTACCCAGGACTAGGGTGGGACGCTTCTGGATTTGGATTGAAGTGAATCGGAATACGTTCTTTGACCGTCACTTTATTGTCATTCGGCGAACGGAGTGAGGCATATAGATAAATCTTGAAACGGGAGGGTCGTCCTTGGGTTTTAGCACTGCGGCTTTTTTTAAAAAGAGACTCATTTAAATACCAGGTGGAACAGTATCAATGGGTGAAACTTTCATGTTCAGCTCGCAATTATGATCTTATTGCCATTGCTGATCACATGGACACAGGTCCTACTAATAGCAGCATAGACACTTGTTACTACGAGCTATAACCTTACCTTAGAGCTATTCTAATTTCTGACCCTTTACTTCGGAACAAGTTGGACATCACTGTCTCTTACGACGTTTATTTGCAAAAGATTAAAATCGGATGAAGCTTGCTAGGGGTAGCGCTGCTTGGAGGGGCTTGTTGGCTAAGGTCCTGGTCCACTCCGGATTGCAAGCAAAGTATAAGATAGCTCTGAATGACCGGAGAAGAATCTTCCCAAGTTGACAGGCAAATTTTTGGACAAACGATACGATTATTAGATATAATGAAGGGAGCGTTACTTCCTAAGAGATTCGACTTTAAAAAAAAACAGGACCAGCTGTAGCTGAGGTATTATTAACCAAGTCGGTCACCAGACTTGACTGGGAAAAGTGGTGACACTGACGAGAATGCGAAAGGACAGAAGACGCATGTGTGTGACATGGCTCTATAGTTGACTGTGCGTAGGCTGACCAGACGTCCTCTTTTAAAAGGACATGTTCTCTTTTTATCTAAGAAAAAAAAAAAGTGCGTTTCGAAAAAATATGCCATTTGGCCTCTTTCTGGGATTTCTCAGTTTACGGAATTTTTCGACACCAAAAAACTACAAACAAAACTTTTCTTCAACACTAATAATTCAGAAATTGTCTGCATCTTTCTGGTGTGAAAACGACCCAAAATATATTTGCACCCGAACTCATTCGCTTCTGAACACAACACCAGTTTTTGTTTTTATTTTTAACAAATGTCTGAACACACCCGCTCATTTGACAGCTCAAATTCTTTTGCAATTTTATTGAATTTGTTAAAATTTATGTTTTTTTGTTTGTTTTAATGAATTAATAAAAATATGCATACATATTTTGTTATTTTTCATTTGAGATTTTTGAAGATGTCCCCTTTTTGCTGGGCTTGGATTTAGTCAGTCAAATTGTGCGGGACGTGAAATTGGCAGTTCGCTTCCAAGAGCCATTCAATCTCATCACGTAATCTGTGCTCAAATATATATAGCTTTTCGGTATTGGCGATGGACTTAGTCTTGGGTGTGTTGAATCCTCTTTCCTTTTTCTAACTTAAATGGGCTGTATTCTGTTGAAGATTCAGCCATCGCTGACTTGGTCCTCCCAGTTTAAGTCTCAGCTCCAACTGGAAAATTTTCAAAGTCTCATTGATAAGGTAGCAACCCTGAGCTTCATTCTTGTGTTGCCCAATCTGGGTCATTCCTAAGACAGATAGGTCAATCTGTTATCCAGAGTTAAAATTAATATATAGGGATTCAACTTAGTGTTTGTTCGTCTTTTACATTCGACTATGTAGTCGGGGTCCTTATTTATAAAAAGAAAGCGGATACAAGCTCATAAATTGGGACTTCTTCGGTGTGATTGGGATAGATCGTATATAAAGAATGCAGAGAAAATTGTGCCACCCAATATCAAGCGGCTACTTCTTTTAATGGAGCTGTCAATTCTTCAATAGGACATGGCAATAAGTCTGCGACCTTAGATCAATTATGGCATTTCTTCTTTATGTAGGTATAGAAATTTTCCGTAATGATTAAATGTCGATATATAAATGGCAAATATATTTGAATCCACACTCTGTTCCTGTTAGGACTCACATTTCATGGCCACTGATCCTGCTCTTTCTGTAATCGAGGAGATTCGCGTAGATAGGTCCTATTTATTGTACGTCCTCACACTACGAAAACCGATTTACTTCTATCTGTGTATCCTTTTCCGTCGATAAGCTGAAACTTCACGTAAGTTTCTAAGACAGCAATCGCCGTCACTGCGCTACCAACCGGAACGCCGCGGTGATACATGTCTTGTGGGCGTCACGAAATCGAACAAAGTGCGCAGCAAATTAAGGTTTCCAAATTCCAAGACCTCTGCCCGAACCTCCATCACACATTGTTATGATCATTTTGTGGTTACCACTATCGGGGTAACCGAAGAAATGGGTTAATTAGGCATCGACTCTCGCAACTTAGAAAGAGAACAGCATTTACCCGCTTCACCCGCACCCGTTATTCATTAGTCGCAGCAGGTTACACACTCCTCATTCCTCAATCGCTATCTGATGGCACAGCTCCGTCGGCCATAAAGCAAATGCGAATTCAAATTCATCACTCGCCAGCTCGATGATGATGAATACCGTGTCCATCAAACATACGTCCGTATGCGTGGCCATATATTAAATGAAGTTGTCTGTCCATCCGTGAGATAGACTACATAACATCGTAAACAACAGACAACAATGGGCGAGGGGGCATGCCCACTTGACTGCGGTTAACTCTGGCGGCGGCGAATTTCAAATTCCACCATCACCATTGCAGTGCACAGCGCTCAGGTCGGGTGATTAATGACCGGACCCTGGCTCTCCATATATTCTCCAAATGAGCCGCTATGCATTGTTTACGCGCGGACGCTGTATGACGGAGCCCCGGCTCGATTATCACGCAGTATCTAGTGTTGAATCAAAATAACTTGATTAGGGCTTCATTAGCGCCTCGTTGTGAAATTCAATCGATTAGTATCCGGTCGAGCTTGGCATCTAGACTTGGCTCAGCTCAGATTGAATGGTGAAGTTGAGCGAAAGAAAAGAACCAACACCCGAGGCTCATTATGCTAAGTGGACGAGAAAGGAGCGTTATGCTAAGTGACTGCCGGCAGCGGTGACCAGGTGGTGGCTTGGTGTGACGACGCCTTCTTTTTAGGGCAAACCTGAAGGAGAATATGAAATTACGCTCCCCATTGGAATGGGACTCGTATATTCGAATGCGTTGCACCCGATATTATATGTGCATACATCGAACAAAGAACTGTTTACGGCTTCCGGAGGTGACCGATGGGGTCAATGTTTATGTTATGCGTGGGGCGAGTTGTACTTGGCAGCCGCGTGTGGCTTGTGGTTGCTTTCCCATTCAGGTGGACGAAATTGAGCTGTTTACCGGTATTAGCATAATGTGTCATCGTTTTGCATGTCCACGAAGTGGGGTCTCCCAGCAGTAGTCTGTATATTGATGGTGGGAATGCATGTGTTAATGTGTGAGGGCTTAGCGTAAGATTGAAGGAAATGAAATCTAAAGTGTGGTGTGGCCCGATATTAGCTTAGTAGATTAATGCGCAGTTGGACTGCAAAAGGGTGGCCAGCGAATTCTTAGAAGCTTAGAGTGGTTCGGAGCCGTAATGGTTGTTAAATCAGGCGATAGGTAAGCTACATGATGCGTACATGTGCATAGAAAGCGACATTAAGTAGTGGTGTCGTGCCGATATTTCATGATACTTGAGGCACATCCTTGTGATACCTACTAGTATGTTAGTGAACTGTAGTATAGCAAAAACGGAGCTCCGCTCGAATGTTGAGGTCCATTGGATCCATAAACTGAATATAATTTAGCAAAGTAAAATACAGTGAGCAAACGAAACTTAAGACCATCTCCATCTCCGTCTCCGTCTCCGTCTCCGTCTCCATCTCCATCTCCATCTCCATCTCCATCTCCGTCTCCGTCTCCGTCTCCGTCTCCATCTCCATCTCCATCTCCATCTCCATCTCCATCTCCATCTTCATCTCCATCTCCATCTCCATCTCCATCTCCATCTCCATCTCCATCTCCATCTCCATCTCCATCTCCATCTCCATCTCCATCTCCATCTCCATCTCCATCTCCATCTCCATCTCCATCTCCATCTCCATCTCCATCTCCATCTCCATCTCCATCTCCATCTCCATCTCCATCTCCATCTCCATCTCCATCTCCATCTCCATCTCCATCTCCATCTCCATCTCCATCTCCATCTCCATCTCCATCTCCATCTCCATCTCCATCTCCATCTCCATCTCCATCTCCATCTCCATCTCCATCTCCATCTCCATCTCCATCTCCATCTCCATCTCCATCTCCATCTCCATCTCCATCTCCATCTCCATCTCCATCTCCATCTCCATCTCCATCTCCATCTCCATCTCCATCTCCATCTCCATCTCCATCTCCATCTCCATCTCCATCTCCATCTCCATCTCCATCTCCATCTCCATCTCCATCTCCATCTCCATCTCCATCTCCATCTCCATCTCCATCTCCATCTCCATCTCCATCTCCATCTCCATCTCCATCTCCATCTCCATCTCCATCTCCATCTCCATCTCCATCTCCATCTCCATCTCCATCTCCATCTCCATCTCCATCTCCATCTCCATCTCCATCTCCATCTCCATCTCCATCTCCATCTCCATCTCCATCTCCATCTCCATCTCCATCTCCATCTCCATCTCCATCTCCATCTCCATCTCCATCTCCATCTCCATCTCCATCTCCATCTCCATCTCCATCTCCATCTCCATCTCCATCTCCATCTCCATCTCCATCTCCATCTCCATCTCCATCTCCATCTCCATCTCCATCTCCATCTCCATCTCCATCTCCATCTCCATCTCCATCTCCATCTCCATCTCCATCTCCATCTCCATCTCCATCTCCATCTCCATCTCCATCTCCATCTCCATCTCCATCTCCATCTCCATCTCCATCTCCATCTCCATCTCCATCTCCATCTCCATCTCCATCTCCATCTCCATCTCCATCTCCATCTCCATCTCCATCTCCATCTCCATCTCCATCTCCATCTCCATCTCCATCTCCATCTCCATCTCCATCTCCATCTCCATCTCCATCTCCATCTCCATCTCCATCTCCATCTCCATCTCCTATCCCTATCCCTATCCCTATCCCTATCCCTATCCCTATCCCTATCCCTATCCCTATCCCTATCCCTATCCCTATCTCCATCACATATAATTCAGGCCATTTCCAATGTGAACATGAATTTTCATGAAACCCCAAGTCGATTTGCTTCTGAGTGGGTGTTAATTGCATTTTCCCGGATTGCGGTCACCCACCGCCACCGCATGATAAATGAATATCCTGATCCAATAAATTAACAGTCACTCACTACGCTATTGTGTGTCGAATGCAATGTGTCTCAGTAATTGGCGCCATATCGCACCCGTAGAAAAGTTCATTGCTTCTGAAGCTTTTGTTCGATGTCACGCGATATAGGGATGACATTTCTCCGAAAGCCCCACATATATGTAGAGCCAGCAAAGTTCTCCATGCGCTGTCCAGTGCAAGTCCCTTTTTTTTTTTTTTGTTGCTGCTCCTTGAATGAATTGGATATTCGTGCCGAAAACTTTTCAACACGAAAATGTCAAATGGCATAATTGGCCACTGGCTAATGTAGGTAGGCACCTCGAACTTAACCGAATGAGAGGGCTCTAGAGGACGACAAAGCTCAGTTATCAGATCAACTGTCAATGGACGGCATTCTACGAACGTCAACGAGGTAAAGTGACTTTTTGTGTTAATCGAAAGCAATTAATTATTGATGGCGATGGACAGATATGTCATGACATGAATAATAGAATAACCAGGGTGCAGTTTGGACTAGGTGCCTTTTGTGATAGCCACGTATGGTGCGAAGGTGTAATTGCGATGGGCGGCCTTTGGTTTAGAACGGGAGATTGATTTGAGGTATATGTAGGTGGGAATAATATAAATCGGACTTTGATTGGAGGGCTAAATTGGCATGAGTTTTGATATGGTGGGAGGAAACAGAAGTACACGTATGAAAGTTTGATAAAGTACATGAAAGACAGTGTTTTGAAAATTATATTTGTCCTCGCATTATGATATTGAAAGAGTAGTCTCCTCTGAGTGTTCTATATAAGGACAAGTTACACTTTTTTGACTTTTTGGTCATGTTTCTTCTGTCACTTACTCGAAGGGGAACGGCAATTCAGCGAAGTCTCTGGAAGAAATATTTTGGTATCCGCTTTCATGTTGAGATTGATTTCGAGTAGAGCTTCTTAAGGTTTCGTTAATGTATGTATATACAAACGGATAATCTAAAGTACGAAACATGAGCCACTTATAACGTATTGAACAAATAGCAACGCGTTCAAGGCTCATAAAAGCTTTTGTTATGTATACCTCTCAATCCCTAGACTATGCTTTCTTAACTGGTAGGTAGTAAATGTAACAAATCAGGCGTGTAGTTAACTCGATTTACTACGCGTAGTTAATTGAGTAGATTACCTCACGTAAACTACTCTGCCATCTCTGCAACATATCCTTTCTTTGACAAAGAATAATTATTCTTGATTTCAGAAAATGGTAGGTTATTGACTTAGGAAAATTGTTTCTGATTTCACATTTTCTAAGCAAACAGTTTCTGGGTCAAGAAAACCTATAAGCGATTTAAGAAAGAACAATTTGTTGGAAGAAAACAATTCCAAAGGCAAAACCGTTATTACAAATTGTTTTTAATAAATCAGGAAAAACTTTCTAAATTTGGTATTTTTTCCTCGTTCTTGGCTCATAAAATAAAAATGTTAAAATAAGAAAAAGAAAAAATTTAGCTTGGACCATAACCGCACTTTTAGTTCTTGTTTTAAAAAATGTCCACTTAAAGTTTAGAAAATATTGTTTTCCGTGTAGCTAGCATTTTTGCGCATCCAAATTTCTCGGATACTCCTCCATTGGTGGGATTGGCTTTTGGTAAGGTTCAACTTTGAGTACTTTTTCACTCCGCATATTCCCGAATTGGTCTCCTTGCTCAATCTGCTTCCAAAATTTGTGTACGGCCGTTGGTAAGTATTCCCGCCACCGGGTCATCTTCTTACCCTTCCCATACCTAAGGTATGCGTTGGTAAACGTAGAAAACGTCAACAGTTTCATTTATACATTCTCACACTTTGCTGCATAAATCTTTTAAAATATTTGCAACACTGAACAGGAATGCAGGCAATAAAAATATTCGAATGCACGATATACACGACATACCCGCCATAACCCTTGTGTCAATATGACCTTATACGACGCAATTATGATCTTTTATCATTGTATCTCCCCTTCAAATGCAAATAACCTTTCTCGGACAAAGACGAACTCCTTGCTTGGCGCACAGATTCCTCGTTGACCCATGATCAAAATTTGAGGCTGTGCAGCGTGCATCTCGTGTGCATCTTGTGTGCTTGAATGCATTCTCACCCTTAAGATGCAAAATGCCATTATTTGCTTATAGGGAAATTTCCCAATTTTCACTCAAGACGTCAATGCAAATGACAACAGACAAAGGGATGCGGATGCGCAATAAGGGGTGGCAAATATCACGCGCAATCAACAAAAGAAAACTGTTGACCTTAGCGTACGGCGTGTACCATCTGTCCGGCTAAGGTGACGGTCAGACATCCTTCTACGGCAAGGAGAAAATCATTAATTTTCATTCTTCTTTCGCCTGACTTTGCAAACAATTTTTGGCATTGAAGGATGATTGTTTGTATCTGCCAGGATGGACACTGCAGTTGAGAGATTCTAACGTGTGTGTGGTGTGTACTTGGTAGATTGAAAAATTATGGTAAATATCTCAAAGGGTTGGGTGCACATTTAAAAACAAAACAGAAAAATGTCTGCGAAGATGGATCCATTTCGCCACAGGACATTCTTTACGATTTGTACATTATACGCTTAGGCAAGGGTGAGAAATTGACCATTAAAGGGATTGACGAGGATTTTCGTCTTACCATATTCGGTTGCGAGTTTTTTCATTGTCTGAAGGACGCGAATGATGCGAGTGGCGTAGATAAAGATAAAACGTTGAAGTAAAGGGTTGTGTTTGGCAAAGAAATAAAAGAAAAGGATATGTCCGACAGTAAACAGCAGGATGTGCAAAAATCTGATATAGCCTTGTGAGATTGACATGTGATGTATGTGTAAACTGGAGATTATTCGGTTGTGGACTAGCATTTTTCGGGTAATCCTTTAACTGCCAACGCGGGTGGCCGAGGTAGTTGGGCCATAATCAGATAGTCACATATTTTTCCTTGCGACAAAAAACACGCGAGTGGGTTTAAGGTGGACCATAAATAGGGATTGCCATCAGTATGTAATGTACGCTGTTAAGGACAACAAAAAAAAAATAAAAAAATTTAAAGTCATAGCAGTAGAGTTGAGACAATTTATGGATAAAAATAGGAAGTTGTGGGAAGCTTAGCTTACTTAAGATATGATTCCTTCTCCATATGGAGCAGTAGGAAGGGTATTAAAGAAACTGCTCAGTCTTACACTGGTTTTAGGCGATCGTTTTCCTTCACCTCAAAGATGCGGTTTGTATTTATAAGCAGAGTATGAATCGAAGGATGTAGAGGGCCTGTTAGGCTTTCGAAATTTCAGCGACATATTGAGACAAGGTCGTCGTTTTATTCAAAAGTTAAAGGTTGCGGATATAATAATCTCATTCATTTTACATACTTAGAGTGGACAAAATTCATTCTCTGACAGAGCGGCTCCTCTTAACAATATTTTTTAACTTTCTGTGGAGATCTTAAGCGAAGTCATTGATTTTGTTCACTCTAAGAAATGTAATTGTTTCTAGGTACCTAGAGCTTTATCTGTGTCTTATTAGACATATGCATTGATATAGCTCTGTCTGAATATTTTGACAGATATCCGCCTGATGCCGCATTCCAGTCGCACGTCAGTCCAACGACTTTTTAAAGAGCCCGTATATCTATCTATTATTTATACATGCAAAGCCTTACAATGAGGCATGATTTGCACTTGCAGATAATCTCCCCTCTAAAGCAGAATATGGAGATAGATACTCGTCAAAAGCTAATTTCCATGCCAATTCTCATGTCATACCATAACAAGACAGCCATGACTATATGTGCCGCACTTCTACATGTTTTCTGCCGCCTTTTTCTTTTCATGGGAGCACGGAATTTGTATCCAACGAACCATACATTCTGCCGGTCCAAATCTGACTACAACTCCTACCCACTACCGTTCCCCGTCTCTTTTTCTATTTCATGAAAGCTTAAGTTAATTGATGCCTAGCAAGCCGATCTGTTCTTAAGCCCGAGCTACCTTATCAAGTGCCATAAATGCTATACCCTCCACTCTCCTTTACCTTAATCGATTCATCGCAGTTTGGAATTTCTGCGCAATGATCTGTCGAACGCCCCCTTAAATTTTTCAAAGGCAGTTCATAGCTTCAACTTAAATGAGTAATTGTGTTCAGTGATGACACAGCTTACAATCTTTTTATTAAAAGCTTAGCACGTTTCTATTAATTTTCCATTTACACTTCAAAAACAATGAAAATATGAATTCGACGCAATCGGATTCCTTCTTGCAGTCGACGAAAGTTTGAGAAGATGTGGGAAGGGCCTCAAAGTTCATCCAACGAGGTTTTAGTTATCACAGTATGAGGCTTCAAAGTGCTACAAAATTTCAAGAAGCACTTTGACGAACCATATAAAGAGCGGTTCATCTATCTACAAATAAGCTGATGGGCTGATCCACAACGCTTGCACCCTAAAAAGAAAAGGATCTGTTCAGAAGGCTCGTCAGACTCTTTAAAATTCACTAATTTTAATAACTTGACAAAAAATTGCTCATTTAATATTAATTTTTTATTTAAATATTAAATTTATTTTATTTTGGTCTATTATTTTATCAATTATATGCCGATAAATATTCCGATTCCTGGCCTCTGCATTTTGTAGCGTCAAAAATATTACAGGAAATACGTTTGTTTTTATAGAGCCACTCATATACACCTCCATGCGTAAGTCGCAAATGGATTTATCAAGGGCCCAAAAGCTTAACAAACCACATTGTCAGTGATCACTATGAAAAAATAAAATTTATTTTAAAAGTAAAACTAAAGTAATTGGGCAAACTATGTATGGGCTATGTATTTTTTAATTAATCTTTTAACTAATAATACATTAGGAACTGTTCTTATATGGATAATGTATTCTTTGGATTTGGATTCTGTTTAGGAGCCTGCAGCAAGTTCTTAAAGAAAAACTATAAGGTGTTGGTCTTTATTATTTGTGTGCACAAAGCTCGAAAATGGGTGTATTGATTTGAAATTTATACATAGTCTTGCATTTGAGTAATGCTGAAGTTAGAGGATTTGGAAAATATTTGCATAAGACCAAAGAACTTACCGAAATATAGTGGACATTGGAAACGGGACGCAACCCTTCTCATATACAACAAAATAAGCGCAGCAAGACACTCCGACACTCCCACTATTTGCGTACTAGATTCTGGTGATTAAATTAAGCAATAGGGAAGCGGTGCTGGGCTCGGTGAGGTACCTATTTCATATTTTAACATTAGTACTTAGGAATTTCATTGCGAGGTACACTAAATGTTACTTTCAGCAACATAACCTAACTCGAGTCATATAAAAGAAGTGTTCACGAACGATTTGAATTTGCCGCCAAAAAAAGAAGAAAAAAACAAAAGAGGACTTTGCATCAAAAGGGGGGCAAGTCCAAATTTAACTTTTTGTGGGAAGTCAAAAAAAAAAAACTCTTTGCTATTAAAAAATTTGCATATTTTCACACTTTAATAAAAAATATTAGCAAATTCTGCGATTTTTTAAAGTTTGGATAAGCCCCTCATTTGCAACAAAATCTAATAAATTTGGTTCAAGATTTTGATTTATGAATATTCAATCACATAAAAGTAAATTATTTTGTATATTTTGAATTATCAATCAATACTATAATAGTTAAACAATAAATAGAAAAAAAAAACAGATCATTCACTAAGAAAATTACAAATTTATAAAAATAGTTAAATAATAAATAAACAGAAAACAGAACATTCATTTAGAAAATTAAAAAGTTATATGTTAACTTCAGCCTGATCATCGTCATCTTCCCTAGTAACGTCATCTTTTGGTCGAATACTTTCACTTTTAAGAGCCTTGTAGAAGAACAGTTTATCCGGTGGAACATAGTGATCAAAAAGTTGTATCACATCTTTGTATTTAGCCATTTTTAAAGGTAAAGCATGATGTTACAATAGTTCCTTAGGCAAAACAGATTGATTGGCTTCAACATTATTACTCATTATATGAAAATATTCAAATAAAGGCATTCCAGTTGATGAACTGACTGCAACAGTTTCAATGTGATGTTTACTGTATTCAAAAATGCGATATTGTGATATTGTAAATCGAATCTTTTCTGTATTTATAATCAAGTTTTTGAAATGACCTTCGTAATGTTGACTGAAGTTAAGAATCATATTTTTGTCGACATTTACAACTTTAAAGTGTTTAGAAGCTTGCTTAATACATTCACCATATTCAGTAGAAGTAAAAACATAATCTTTCTTTCTAGTGAACTTCTCTATTACACCAAAACACCGATCGGAAGGCAAAAAACTGTGGCCTGGTTCAGGAAAGCGATGAATAATCCTCCCAAAAGACGAACTCCTCAAAAGTGTATACAGGTACTGAACTAAAGTTCAGCTGCTGCATTATGTGCAAATAAGTACAGCTTGGCTCGAATTCAAAACGGGTACTGACTTGATGCAAATGACGCAATATTTTCGTTTGTGTCAATAAGGAGGCAGGTCTGGCAGGTTCCAAGCGATGGAGCTCATTTTCATCTTGATAGCCTTCGTTGATGCTCTGATGCTCAAAATTGACGCAATTTTGATTCAGAGAACCCACACGTGATTTTCGAAAAATGCACAACTTGTCACTGTTTGGTGCGGATTTTGACCTGTATGTATAATTGGACCATAATTTTTCGAAAATAAGACTTATCCTCGTTATTGCGATATTGCTTTGCCTAAATTGAATGATCCGTTGTGGAAGGCATGTGCTTTCAACAAGACATGTCAAACTAACCTGTGAAACAATCTAATTCGCTCATAAAAATTGGCCCTTATATGTATTTATTTGGTGAAACCAGAGGCTAATGGAATTAATGGGCTAGAGAAATGAATAAATATTCAAGAAAAGTGTATTCAACCCATTCATAATGAAAACCGCCTTTTATATTTTCAAAAGAAGCTGAGCTCATGGAACAAAACCCAGACATAGGCAAAGGGTTCGTAAAATTTGGAGCTTCAAAAAAATCAAACAAAGAATATTGAAATAATTTCGATGTTGGAAAAAATAATCTTGGTTCAACCATACGAAGTGGAAAAGAATTGCACAAAGTAAGTAGTTACAAAATGTATAAGCCACACGAATATTTGCTTTAAAAAATTTAAATATTTTTAGGTTTGGTTGGACTACAAACTGAAGTTGAATCAGAAGATAGCTGGAGACAGTAAGAAAATAGTTGGAACTGGCGGACGCCTATACAGTCAACATTCACTGTCAGCAATTGAACAAGCCGTGGATGCCTTACTCAACATTCAACAAAATGTTAACCCAAGTGGCGTATTGCTCGGTCTTATGAAACGCTCCAATCGGAAACGCAGATGGTGTATTTAGGAACGTTGCAGTTGCTCGTGAGAAGAGATGTCTGAATAAAACGTTCACGAAATATTTAGCACAGCAATGTCTTCGTACTCGTATGTCTAGGGGTAAGCCATTCCACTGTCTGAAAGTCGTACTTACCTATACATAGTTAATTTTAAGAACAAAATCACTGCCAATCTGCGCTCATTTTCTATGGTATTTTGCTTTTGGGTTAGGAGGACAAAATGCCGACCTTTGATTCCGATTTGCTTCTATGTAAACAAACATCAAGGTCTACACTTTCACGCTTTGGGATTTTTCAATCATCTATGCCTTAAGGTCGCCCCTTTGGAAAATCAAAACGCAATCTCAATCTCACCTTTGGGATGCTTTAGAGAGAATCCAAGTTGAACCCTGCGACCCTGTACCAAATAACAATTCTTAATGGAAACAAACAGCAGTCTCCCTTCCGATAGCCCACCCCACCGGTTAATTCGGATTTAATTGATTGCTTGTTTTATTTTCCAACCAATTTTCAATCAATCCAATAAACAACGACACGACCACGACTTACGGCATGTCACGGATCGTCAGCGTCCCTTCAAGCGCGGAAATTTACCACTCTCAGCGAAGAGAGCCGACAAAAATTCCCACACTATAACAACACCGTCGAGGAATCATAATTCTCCCCTATTCCGTGCGATGCAAAGTGAATGAGACTTTTGATTTGTTCCTTTCCTTCGTCCTGAAAACACGAAGTATACATATACACCGAATACGGTATCAAGAGAAAACAATTGCAGGTGGCTCGTTTCCAATTTGTGTGTGCCGCATGTGTTCCACGAAAAGACTTTCCTGCCGGTAATGCTGCGTTTCCGGGTCACAAGGTTATTCGTTCGAGGGATGTGAACAGAAGCGGTCTCCAAATATTTTCCAAATCAGGGGTGTCACAGATTCAAAAACAAAGCAACCCTCCAAAGTTATTATTATTAGTTTCACATTCACATTCAGTTGAGAAACGGAAAAGATTACGACACGAAACACGATTTAATTAATGCTCCAATATCTCGGTCCTGGAATTATGACTGTGGCTAATGATTTAAAAATGTCCTTATCAATTTTTAGAGGTTTTCTAAAAGGTCAGTCTGAGTACGTGATGGCGCAAGTAAGTTTCCATAGATAGCTTCATCTTGAGTGTGGAAGCAGCATCCATTAGCAGGAGGCCACCTTAATTGGAAACCCTTGACCAGCAAAAAGGACATCAGCCGGAGGCAGATGGTCATCTTGTATATGGGACTGAATCCTTTACGTTCATCCCTCATTTTTTGGGGTGGCGCACATCGCACATATGCATAAATACGGGTACAGCTACTGGCACTCCGTTCAGGATTATTGATTACGCAAAGTGGACAGGACTATGCGTATACCTCGCAGACTAATGATAAGGTGTTGACCATTAACAAAGCAGGGAGCAGGAGCAGCCGTAGACACAACGGTCATCTCGTACATTAGGCACACCGGACACAATGCCAAGAAAAGGATTATTTTGCCAAGAAGAGGTATACACACCGTTACCTGAGATGGGACCGTAACTATAAGTGTATGGTTTTTGTGCCATTGTTGCATATGTTATTAAAGGATAAATTACTTAAAGGACATTGATCGGGTGTCCGACCATTTGTCCAGTTTGCGGAGAAGCCGGCGTGAGAAAATCTCCCTTGGCTGACAAAAGGGAAAGTGTTAGATGGATATTGTTATGGTTTTGTGATTTCTTTTTTGTTTCCTTAATGATGTCCAGTGAGGATTAAGAATGAAATTAATGATTGCTGAAGATGGCTGAAGAATAAGACGTCGAATTGGTGTGAAAATGTTTTGTGAGTTTAGGTTTGATTAATCGATTTGGCGATTTGTCTGCCACGAAGGATGTGAGAGATCAAGAGGCGTTGACGGTATGATGGGGTCGGAAAGTCGCAACGGTCTTAAGTTTTTTTTTTTTCAATACAAGAGGTAATGCAAGGACACATATAGTATTCTCACTTAGTTACAGTCCTTAAAGGCTGTGAATGAGTTTTGATGCACTACGTTGGTTAGGTAAAGGGACAAGTTGGGTATTAGGACTTCCCACTGCAAAACGTTTATATTATATATGGGTTCTTGAACCCACCTCTTTGGTCTGCCTGGAGGTTAAAGCAAGGTGCGTCGGTCTTCTTAATCTCTGTAAAAAAGATTTAAAAAGATTAAAGCAAGACACTTTCAAGTTTTTTTTTTAATTAACTTTTTTATTTCTAGCTTTTTAGTTTAATATGTAGTCGGCGAGTAAGTAGGTACGTTAGTTTTGTTGTGAGCTCGTTAGTAGCGCTTAGACTCTTTAAGCGTTAACGTTTTTTTAGGCTTTTTTTATTTTTTTTGAAAGGCAAAGTGTGGGTAAACTTAATTTATACATGTCAAATATCAAACACTACTCAGTTGCATACCGTTTGTGCATAGTAATAACTTAATCTCTTATACACAGTTAGGTTTATAGCAAACGTCAACGGTAAACTTTTAATTGAAATGTTCAACAACATGATGTGCCGACTAGCGCCATCTGTTAGAATGACTGCAAACTAGTATTTGTGGTGAGAAATGTAAATGATTACTTTTTTTTACTACCCTCGTGTTGGATATTTTTTATTTTAAAATCTACTAGAACATATTTCTAAAAAAGACTTACAAATTTCGGAGGTCACACTGACGTCATCTTAGCGATGACTCACTCTTCAAAATCAAGGCTTAGAGTTTATTTAAAAGTATTTTCTTGTATAAAGACACTTGTATGGATATGTGACCAATCAAGGGCCTCACCAATAAACATTTTTAGTTTTTTAGTTTTGCATACAAATTCTGCAATTGTGAGCTTCCATAAATTTAAAGTCGAGTCTAAAATTTCTTATTGGAAAATACGGCGCAAACTACAATTTTATCAAATGATTAAGAATATACGTACAAAGTTCAATATCCATAAAACAATTCAAAATTGTGTGGAATATGTAAAATGTGTGTGGATTTACAAAAATGTATTTATTACATTAAAAAAAAAAAAATCGGTTTTCTGTGAATTGTGTGCATTATGTATATCTGTCGGCGTTTTAGGAGTTTAGATAGATTACTTTATTAAAATCTTCAAGCACTTCTATTTCATGTCGGTGAAATTGAGTGTTCGATACTGCTTGTGTGATAAAAATAATAATATTTCAATTAAAGTAAATGAATTCATGACCAAATGCAGACACTCCAAAAGACCGTAATTGTGAATACATCAGAAAGTGATTTAATGTAATGTTTTCCATATCTTGACATTTCTCACTGGCATTTGTGTGACGATTGTTTTTTTGTTTTTATATTTTTATTTTATATTTTTATGTTTATTTGTTTAACCTATGACACTCCGGTAAGAAATACCAATTTAATGACATCCCACTCTTCAAAATGGGTCCAGCTGTTTGGGCTACAGGGCGTCACGTAAGAACGTACAAAGGATACGCGCAACCCTCCCTGTGTCCAGTCGGGTAAAAACAAAAACAAAACATTTGTTTTTAAATTCCCAAGACCTCGAAATGTTTTTAATTAAAAAATGTATGAATTTTACTGAGCACTTAACGAAACTCGAACCACTCAGGATGAACCCCACTTTCCGATAAGTAAATGCACTTAAATGCCAAATATGGCTTTTCTTTTTTTTAACTTTACATTTTCTGTTTCTCGAGGTTTCTAAGATTAGATGTTCATCGTTTTGTCTGCAATTACAGCTCTCAGTTGGTATACCTTGGCTCTGGTTTACTGCTGTTCCCGAGCAGCTTTTATTAGTATTCCAGAAACCGTATCTATTGACAAAATACAGTCTCCCCTTTTTAAGAATTCTTCTGATGAGTTGAAAAACTTAAAGAGGTTAATTTCAATTTGCCTTGCGTCAAAAGCACGTTTTGCGAAAGAGTTCAGTTTCTTGAACGACCCACACAATGCTGAAAAATTAAACCAAATAGCATTTGATTTAATAAAGTTAAATTTTTCTGGAAATTGCCTAAGTATTCAATAATTTTTTTAAATTTAACTCGTAAATTCGGTAAAAGCAAACACTGAATGTGGTAATAGTCATCTACAAGAAGCAATCCTAAAATTTTAATATGGGTTAGCTGTGTAAAAGCCGTACTTGCAATTTTGACTGTTTATGTAAAAAAATTCTGGCTCACAATAATTTTGTTTGGCAAGTCTTTTATGACCTGGTTTCGAAAAGAGTGAATTTAATTTGTTTTCGTTTTCTTAATTCTCCATTATTTTTTAAGAGGCTGTTGTTATTTAAAACTTTAAAAAAATATCCCTTTTTTTATATTTTGTTTAATAAAAACATAAGAATTTGAAATGTCCAGACGAGTCCCGGAATACGAACATAATGTCCAAATATGTCTTCAATTCGAACGGGCAACCCTAGTTAAACTGGAAGCCAAAGCCCGAGCTAACTAAAGAGGCGTGCTTGTTGGGCTGCTGGTTCTATCTGGACTAAAGAAGTAGAAGGAGGATTTTTTCTTTCATGTATTTTCAATGAAAGTGGTTGAAAATTAGAAGTAGATATTATTTAAACACGCGTACCTACGTATAAATATCCTGCTCAACCATTTATGACTTGAGCTCAAACCAGCTAGGTTTTCTAAGGGAAATCGTTTGCTCATTCAAAATTACAAAAAAAAATAATTAAGGCCTTAAAAGGGGAGGTAAATAAAAGTCCTTTCCTAGAATAAACTTGAAGCAATATTTTAAAATAAAATTATTTGTTTCGAAAATCACGTTGTGATGGAGATTTTTCATGTTTCCAGCTTCGGTGTAAATTATCAATATAAATAGGGAATGAGGGAAAGATTTTTAATAGTTTCTTCTAAATTCAATGACAATTATACTGGTAAACAAGGCTCGGAGTTTGGAAATCACCATTTTAATGGGGACCGATTTTTGCGGTGGAAGTTATATTCGAGATTGAAAGCTATAGCTTAAAGCAGCGACGAGCAATGGTAAGCGAGCTACGTATCAAAAAAATAGATGATTTCGGTTCGAGAATGTATTTTTCGGTCTTTCGCTCCTTTTTTCGTGTCTTTTTCAAGGTACCTACCTTTATTTTAACCTTCCCTTATCCGTTTTACACAATAACCTAAACCAATACACTTCCAAGCCGACACATCATAAATACACCTTTTCCAGTCAATAAAGGTACCAATAACAATCTCACGCCAAATTACCAACTTAATAACTGCGCAGTAACACCATATCCCTTTTCTCGGGTAAATCAGGAAAATCCAATCAAAACCAATTCATAACTCTTTGACGAACTATTAGTTCGCATCGAATTACGAACGGAAAACATTCGAGGAGCGTCATCGAAACCATTTCATTTGAAAATAAACACCATACAGACAACACCGGGGTAAGGCGATAGGTATAGCTCCTCCATACGGTTCCACTTGGATGCGTTCGTGACTTCACTTTATCGAATCCCTTCGATCTGTGTACTGTTTAATGACAAACGGAACTTTATTACTGGCACAGTAAGTGAAGGGGTTCGTTGACGGAGTCACCCTCATGCGAATCCATTTTCGCCCTTTAGGGATTCCATTGCCAATTTGCAGGTGTTGCTGCCATTCGATTGAAGGAAGTTTTCACAGCCAATCCAGGTAGTAAATAGTTATGTAAGTTAGAGAATCCGGAATCGAGAAACGCTAATTTGATTTAGTGCCGATAAAAGACCGACTGAGACTCTATACAGTTTACACGTCGAAAAGGATTCCCGCACTCGTTTATACAGCGGAAGTTATTTCACCGACAACGACGTTGACAAAAAGGGGAAACACGTAAACAAGAGGCATTAACGATGGTAATTGATAGTTTGGTGCGTTGGTATCTTGATAGCGTTTAAGTATAAGGAAAGCAAAGGACTCGCTCCGTGGCTAGTTTGTGTACCGACAATCGTGAGGGTCGTCTGGTTTTACGGGTTTTGTACGTTTGTTATTTATATGACAATCGTTATGAATTTTAAACATCAATTTATGGTCATCGATTAATTGGGCGGTAATCGCGAAGCACTTTTTGGTGGAAGCGTTGAATTTAAAGTGGTGGAACCGAGGGGATACGGAATAAGCCTTCAAGAAATAGTATTCAAGGAGGAAGATTTGAACGAGGTTTTATAGGTAAGCAACTGTTACATAACGTCCTTCAACTGTGGGAGTAGAAGTGAATGGAAATCCATAATGGTTCAAATTCGCATTTTTTCGTATGTCCTGAATATTTAGATTTTAACAAGAATGATCGATCTTTAGGATCAGCCGTTTTTCTTAGTTTTCTTCTACTTTGCCACCGAAAGTAGTCATAAAGCTTGTATTTAAATATAGTAGAACAGTGGCGACACGATAAAGGCTTGATGATCAACAGAAATCAAGATGACGCACTTTCGAAGTCCACATCAAAGACAGTTAGCTGCATTTAATTTGCAAAAATTATGTACATAGGACGTGCTTCTACACCCACCCTAAACCCATTTTAAAAGAAAAAGGCATATCGAAAAAATTGTCTCTGATCTATACTAAAAGGTTTGTTTGGATTGACTAATACGGAAACAAGTTCAAAATATTCCATATTTCATACCTTCACTGAGTCTAAACTGAGGTATGGTTTGCCAACTTGCTTGGAGCAAGCTTCAAAAATTCCTAACTGCACCGCTAAAACTATTGACTTGACAGCTACGCCTTTACTCCCTTTGAACCGAAACTACGGACTCCAGTGCGTGATAGCGGCGGACAATCCAAATTCTTGTTTCAGTGCCCCAGTTATCCATTTTTGTTTAATCTAAAAATCAATCTGCAAAATAAAAACAAAATTAACCAGATTCGTTAAATTGTAAAAAAGGTACTATTTCTTTTTTTTTTTTTTTTGTAGCGGCTTTCATCAGCCACCCTGTATGAAGAGATATACCTGTTAAAAGCAGTTTTAAAACGATATAGGTACCGAAAATCTCCAAGAGGACCCTAATTCTTGAATACGATCACGTTCGGTTCAAAGGACGGCCAAAAGACTCAAAAACAACAAAAAAAAATAATTTTTCTTAAATGCAGCCTACGGTAAAGTATATTAGGCTTCGCAGAACCATCTCCATCTCTATCTCCATTTCCATCTTTGGCTGTCACGATCTTTTCTATTCCGCTTGTTGTCAAGGCACTGCACTAACTAAGTCGTTATCAAAGTCAGTTATTTGCGACCGAATGGGGATCGAGTAGACCTCGTAGCGTCAAATATTTCGGCTCCAATATTTTTCCGTTAATACGGAATTTAACATTCACACTGGCTATATGAGAAAAGGATGCTATAGAGATATATCTCCTTTTGGTGAACGAACCATTCTTAGTTTCTCCCACTGTTCTTTTAATATTAAAGCCTATCCGCGAACATGTTAGGGAGGTCTGGGATAGCTGCTCTGAAAGCAGTTTAGTGACCTTTTTGCCGGACTGATTTTTAAACGCACATTGATGAAGGATAATAAATAATTGGAGACGTATTTCAGTTGTTTTTCGCCAATTGACCGTGTTTTTTGGGCAATCCCTTGTCTGATAGTTTGTGGCCTCGATCATATTATGCCTTTATGGTTATTTATTATACCGCTTCATTTAGTTTTTTTTTTTTTTTTTTAACTTTAAAAATTCATTTTTTATTTTTCTTTCTTGAAGCTTACACACTAGACAGAAACGATTAAATCTAATTTAAAACTAACATTTATCTTATTCTAGAGTACTGGCTCCATAAGCGAGCGCTCTAAACTTATCAATATCCTTAAAATTATTGCCTTTCGGCCTTAAATTTATCTATTCCTATGATTTGTTTTGTTTTTAATTTCCCAGAAACTTTAGAAAACTTGAACTCTTTATTATTTTTTTTTGCTTAAAACTACTTAAGACTACCTAAGCTACTTAACCTAAATTACCTATAATCAGGGTGGTGAGCAATCTCATCGATTGGTCACCATCCTGATCGCGCCCATGGGCGCCTGACAGCCGCCCACAAGGGTTCATCAGCGCCACCGAGACTCGAGCGAGGCTATAAGCGTCGTTCGAGTCTCGGCAGCACTATTCATGCTGGCTAGCCCGGCCCCTCCCAAAGACCCCCTACTCTAAACCTTAACCTACCAACTTAATAACCGCTTCATTTAGTCTCCACTTCAGGTGCTAACTTCTACTTACCCTCCAGATCACCCTACGGTTTCTAAAAAAAAAGCAAGGTATAAACGGAGGTATTCAGATGCGCCTACTGTAAAAAAATAATTAAAAAATAATTGAAGGGCACTCAAAAGACACCCTAAACCGACATCTGCAGATTCAATAAATGCTCAAGCATAAATTAAGTCGGCTAATTCTGTCGTTAAGTTTCCCAAAATATTATCAAATGCCTACCACAAGTCATAATCCAAACTTTCTGTCACACGATCTCCAAGTTTAATGGGCTAATGCGCTGTAAATCAAAATTCTTAGCGCACATTTAAACAAAAAAAAAAAAAACGATATCCCTCTCTAATGATCCCCATCCCCCATTAATTACATCCCAATTCGGAAGAAATAAATTTCCCATTAAATAGTCGACACTGACACATGGGAATCCCATCATCAGATCTGTGTGTTTCCAAAACATTTCAACACACGGCGTTGACACTTCAGCCCACCTGAGTGCAATTAACAGACCATCAACGTAATCCGATCGACTTCCAAAACCAAACAAACAACTGTACACAACCAACAGCGACGACGACAACAACAAACGATCCTCTCAAAGAGTTGGTAACTTAAGATCTGTCTTCCTTCCCTCGGATGCCGGATCGTACAACAAATAGACCGACTGCGACCAACTGAGAGGGGGAAAGTGACTGACAGAATTTATTGGATGCACGCTGATCGCGCATTGTGTGTAAGCCTTCTGCGTCGATGACACGGATACGGATACCTCGCTCGGGGACATAAGATACAAATTTAGATACATTTGTTCTAATTCTTCAAGAAAAAAAACATAAACGTTTCGGATTGCTTTGTTTTGACAGGCAAAAAGGCCAGATTGGAATAGGGGATAGTGATTTTTATTGTGTGGATGCATTTCCCAAAAAGGGTATTGAAAAAGGATTCAATTTTTATTTGGTTTCTGTTTTCTTTCCGGAATGAGGACGGAAACCCATGCATTCAGGTGCACACACGCCGAAACCGCAAAACATCAGGCCAGACGTGGTGTCGTCTCAGCAGTCGGTGTCCAGTTTTACGTTCGCTTGTGACATCCAACACCTAGCACATAGAAGTCCCCCAAGAATGACCTCCTTGCTGGATCGAGTGTGGGTTGCTGTTTTGTTTCACAAAACAACCGCACAACTGCGTGCGTCTATACGGGAAATGCAATTCCAAATCTGTTATCGATACAAGTTTGAACAAATTTTTAAGCTGATCGTTCTCAAGTGTCCTGTGTAAACCGACACCCGACTGGTACGTAGGAACTAATTAGGCGTAAATCATGTCCGTGTGCATCGTGGTGGTTGTGGGAAAGATTCCGCGCGCTGTATATACCTAGTCCCGAAGGAATTTCGGCACGTCATTCAAAATGCATAGCTATGAATAATTTCAACAAGATGTGTGGAGGTTCCTTTTTTTGTTTAGGGAATATCCTTGGGAAAATTTTCTGATTTTCGTGTGGCATTGTTTGAGGAATTTTCTTCAGCGAACGGTAGCGTAAGTGGTATCTAACCAAAACCATGTAAATAGATCGGATTGATGGTGTGTCGGTGGGATATCCGGGTCAAAGGATCGACATTCATTTTGGCAGGTGCGGCGTTGATTGTTGAGAGAATAGTGAAACGGAAAATAACCAGAGACGAGGTTGTTTTAAGGAACGAATTTCCAGTTGAGTTGAGCTGGAGTTGAGCTAAGTCATAACTCGGATGTGTGTATTCACAGTAGACTCCATGGTAGGCACCATAATTCAGTTTATGAAATTTATTTCGTCTTATACTGGTCATGTATGCAATGACTCAAGGATGCAGCAATCATTTTCTTCGAGACTATCTCTGGATATATTAGTTCTTATTGCAAGCCCATATTGCATCCCATTTTGAAGTGAAAAGGAAAAAATATTTAGTCACTAACTTCATGGCTACCAGTGGACTTTCCTGACCCTGCGCCAAAAGGTATCGAGAGGTGTCTACAAAGGTATAGGAATCAGCTACACCTCAAACTTTATCAGCATAGCCTAATTTGCACTGACTGTTGAATTTAAATGACTTGAGCAACTGATATAACTTTGTGTGACTTGGAATGACTGATGTGATTTTGACCCACAAATAGTCTTCTTCTTTTTTTAATGAGAAGTATATCTTAGAATGTCTTGCTTTGGCTCGGACTGACTGGTGCAACTCGGATTGACTGGCAGGATGTAGTTCTTTAAAACTGCTGCGACTTGGTGTAGCCGGGCTTAATGGAAGTGACTTGTGTGACTTGGCATGACTTTAGTGAGTTCGACTAACTAGTGTGACGCACAAACTGGTTTCTTTTCATAGGATAGACTGGCACATTTTGGACTGAATGCTGAATGACTTGACTTGGGTCAAAATAAATAAATAAATTAAGCACCAGTTTGTATGCTAAAGTGCTGAGGTATTGTAGAAGGGGTTGAAGAAAAGGCACGAGGAAAATACTGCGCAATTTAGTGCTATATGTTATTGCGAGTTGTCTCTATTGTCAGAGTATCTGGTGGTTGTGCCGAAAACGAAAGTTAAAGTCAGACTGCTGCTTAAAGAACCAAGAAAACTGCATGCGCGGTGGTTAGGTAGGGCTGGTCAACAGCTCTCCAATCACACGACAGAAGCAGCTTAGGAAGGTTCGGGGAACAATAAGTTTTAGATTGGGAGGGCGTTAAGTTGTTTTGAATAGGTACATCTTTGAGAAATAACTGACACAAAGCATTAGACAGCATCTAGATATACGACATATCTACAAGAAAAATGTCATTAAAAAGTTTCCGCGCACTTTCAAGGCTGATGAATAATGTCTGAGGCCCACAACACAACAAGACCAACAGGAGCCAATTTTAAAAGTAAAAGGGGTAAGTTGTAATATTTAAAAATTTAAGGTCGCGTGAAATAGAAAAATGTTGGTCTTGTCCAAAGCAAACGACGTGCATACCTACTAAAGTTTTGTATCATTGGCCTATATCGTCAGTTGAAGCCGTACTGTGTGAGAGGAAAATTGGTGATTTTTACCTTTTTTTTGATGTTCGTACTTTTAGTTTTGCTTTTCACACTCAAGAAATACAGTGGCGGTTTTTTTTTGGGTAGTTTATCTTTTGGTGAAATTGGTGTAGTTACATAATTATGAACTTTGTGTGGATTCCGGTTTTTATTTTATAATGTTCCTTGTGTCGATTTTCATGGCGGGGCTGCTTGTAACCAGGTTTGACAACTATTTTTCTCAAAAAATCGGGAGGATTCAGAAAAAAAATATCCGAAGATTGAAAATAAATCGAGAGAATTAGACAAAATTCATTATTTCATTTAGGTATTACTTGCTTAGGTACTATAAATGCAATCTGTTTATACGCAGCATTATTTAAGTTATTAGACATTGGATATTTTTCGTTAGCAAAAGGAAACCATTCACCTACGAGTGAACAAATATATTTGGGCAAATGTCAATGGCAATGTGGCAGATCAAAAACCAAAAGAGTAATGCCAAATCCAGTTACATAAGGCGTTGATTACATTTCTCCGCAGTGAAATTTGTTCTTAAATGTTCGTAGTTTTGTTTAGAGAAAATTAAAATTAAATATTGAAAAAATTCATGAGATTTCATAGAATTTTCGAGATACCGGAAGATTAGCAAAAAATTCCGAGAGACTTCAGGTATATCGGGAGAACTGGCGACCCTACTTATAAAATGAAGTGCAGAGTACCTATATCATTTGGCCAAGAGGATGCAAGGTCTTACTCAAAGAGAGGTCCAAAAAAGAGAACGGTTTCGCGGGGAGTAAGAAAATAAGCCATTTTACCCTATACTCGGGAGAAACGAGCATTTCTTGAGGAATTAAGTACAAACTTTCCCAGAAAAGTTGCCAAGACCAAATTAAAAAGCAGGTGAAGTGAATTGTGATTTTGTATTTTTAATGCGGCTCTGTAAAAAATGTTCTTTAAAACACATTAAGACCCTGTTTTATGTATATGTACTAAAAATACTTGAAATATGTACTTAATATATATATTTTTGTTAAGAATATGAAGATGGTATTCAGAATTATCGAAATATCTATCTTTGTAACATCACTGGAAAAAAAAGACGTCGTCATATTGACGAATGGCATTCATCAAGATAATATTCATTGATATGACGTACTTTTCACCAATATGAACAAATTGATGAAAACTTTGTTGACAATAATTGATGAACCGTTTTTCAAAAAGTGCATTCATCAATTTTTTTTTGGCAGGATTCTGATAAGAATTTGGTGTATTTTCTTATGAACAATATGAAGAAAACACTTATTTTGATGAATTTAGATATTTGTTCATCCAGATGATTTATTCCTCTTATTGATGAATGAAATCATCATATTCAAGTACCTACGATTGCCAAGTTTTGAATTTTCATCATCAAAAAACAGAGTTTATATTCGTTATATTGATGAAAAAACTTAAATTCACCGTTTTATTCATCATATTCATGAATGGAATCATCATATTGATGAAATTTTTTCATCTGTTTCTTCAATGTGATGTACAGATTGTTAATATGATGTAAGCTACACACGAAGATGTACACCATTTATACTCACCAACGCAACATGCATCTTTTAATGGGTAACTTTATGACATTGCTAATAAAGCGTAAAGTATCTACACAGGGTGGCATGGAAAAAAATCGTGAAAAGTTTAATGATGAACAATGAATATCTTAAAAGAGTCCACATATGTGATTTAGAAATTCCATCATACAGTTACATGTTAATCTTTTATCAATGTACCCCCAAAAGTATTCATTGTTATTTTAAACATTGTATTGAAAATTGCTTGCTGATGAATAAACTTAAATTTGTTTTTACTATGGGCGACTGATTTTGCTAAATATACTGCAGTTGATAAAATTGAAAACAATTAACGAAGTGTGAAAAAATTCAATATTACCTATAGTGTAACATTCGCCGCAGTCTTAGTATAAGTATGTTTTCAAATAAAAATCATTTTAGGTTAGAACCTATTTTGCTTTATTTTATTTTCATAGCGACGTATTAATTTCTGAATCATGAGTGAATCTTTATTTTTTCGATCCCTGGATGTCGCTTTTTCATTTGTAAAAATAAGACAACGTAAATATCGAAAAGTGTATGTTTTTAATATGCATAATTATAAAAAGTAGGGTAGGGTCGATTTTCGACCACAAGAGTCGAAGACTAGCATTAAATAAATATGTTCATGACTTTTCTACACCGATTTTCGTTCTGTAAGAAATATTTCGATATGGACTACAATGTTTATACACAACTCGCTATATTTATAACGTTGTGATTTTATTACATACACAAATGTAAATATGTTTACCTTATTATGTCACTTTTAAGAAAGTATGTCTAGGCGCATATTTAAAGATTTTCAAAATCAGCTTAGTATTATTATTTAACTAAACTTTTGTTAGGTAAATGTTCTCTCGTGTGTTAAAACTATAAAATTCAAGAGAATTGATCAATTTAATATTGATCATGACTAAATAACAAAAAACCCAAAACACATTTCAAACTCAAATGTATTTACATGCACCCTGTGCCCATATACCTCAAGAAATGCATAAATGGCAGGCAAATGGCACGAAAAAAAATATAGTCATTGAAAATTAAAAGTACCTAGCTTCAAAATAAAATTGAATATGATAAATCCTCAATATTTCTTGAGCGCGAGAGTTTTCGCTACTACAACTTATTGAATTTCGTGGTCAAACTGATTTTCGTTTGAATATTTTAATTTCGGACACGAAAAAATTCAATTATTAAAATCACAATATTGTCGCCTGCATTACCATTCTCATGACATGTTCGTTTACGTATTTTAGCATTCCCGTTAAAGAGGGAAGGTTATGTGTTTATACGTTTTATTTGGTTTCAGTATTTCTATTTCACATTTTCTTTTTCGTGTGAACCAACTTAGAAACGCATAAAAACAAAATTGAAAGCATGCATCATATTGATGAACAAATTTGTCAATACATTCGTCACATTGAGGAAATTAAAGGGGAATTTCGGTTCATCATATTGATGAATTTTTCATAATATTGATGAACAAAGTTGATGAATGATGAGTATTGATGAAATCCGTTTCATCATATCAATGAAAAAGTTCACTGGACTAAAATTGATGAATTTTTTGTAATATTGATGAACTTTTTCATGCGTATCACCTTTTTTTTCAGTGATAGTGTGGATTGAAACTTTTTTGAATTGATAAATGAGCAAATAAAGAACGCAGAGCTCTCTTTTCGTTGAAACCACTTGCAAAGCCAGAACCTCGGCTTATTATTTGCTCAATTTTCATTACAAATTTAAATAATAGTTGAAGTCCAGAGGTGAGTTAACAATTTTAAAAATTGCAACCGTGTCAGTTAATGAATACATTTTCCTTGAATTCAACATGGGATGGACAGGATTTCTGATAGTAAAAATGTCTCAACTTAATGCACTGGAATTCGAGCCCAATATAGGTACCTAGAAGTTATATTCAAGAACATCACTTTTGCTGAGGTGTGATAATAGATAGATACTCTTCAATGTTTACAGGGACTACTACAGGTTGAGATGAATTCCCTTGTGAGTTTCCAAGCGTCCGTGTTAAATTCGAAAGCTACTCTAGATGTACCTACGATGATCTTACTTCTTTGCATAGCTTTAGCCAGGCCGTATGCGGATTACATCAACTTTAGATGCTCCGATCAGTTTCGGACAGAAATATAATGGATTCCTTGTGACACCAATTATAGCCAGGTGTCTATTTGCAGCTACTATCTGGTCCCTGCCTCTATTGATCCTTTACGTATAGGTACACAACTCCCTATACATACTCACTAAAACCATTAAATCCACAAAAAAAAAACATTAAATTTCCCGGCAAAATCAGCAAACGACCATCAAAACTGATGCGAAAAATTCCACACTTAATTAAAAAAAAAACTCTGCAAAAATATAATCGAAACCGAAAGCAAACCACCAAAGAATTAGTCACAGCGCGCCACACATACACACCCTCCTCTCTTTTCCTCTCAATATGGGTGAAGGAAAAAACACCCCGACTAACAAAAATTCAAAATAAAATAATCGTTACACAACTGTCAACGGTGCAGCGATTTATGAATCTGCACACACCCTTTGGTGGAGGGAATTTTTCCAAAAATCTGATTGTTTACCATAAAAATGCTCCTCGACATAAAAACACAAAAACCACCAGAACAGATCCGTTCTGCGATCGCATCGCATTCGCATTTGGCATTGGGACTGGGATTTGAATTTGAATGCATGAGTGGCAATAAATCCTGCTGACTTCATGTGCACGGCTCCTGTGATGGAATTTTTGCATATACATCGGAGTTTGTTGCATGAATCGGAAATGTAGAACAGCGACCCTTTGACCTTTGGAAATAGTTTTCTTTGAAATGAAAAGTATTTTGATACACTCCAGGGATTTTCGCACAATGGCAGTTCGATGCAAATTGGGTTTTTGTTACAATCCTTGTGATATTCCTTCTGAGGACTGAGGAGACGATAATAGAGTTGCAGTTTTATGCAAGAAATTATTTCCTTTTGTGTGCGCTCTTTTATGATGTGATGTGAAGCGAGCTACCTACAGCGATGTTGACAGATTTTATGCGGAACCATTGCAGTCCTTTGGCAATATAGTTTGTGGGGATTTATTTGAAACTAAATCTTCGGTTTCACTATTCAAATGTATTAGTCATGGTACCACGAGTTATATTAGTTATAGGAATACCTTCATCATGTGAAGATACATGCCAATGGAATACACAGATGCACAAGCTACGTTTTTGAACTCAAACTGTATGTGTTCGGATCTGCAAAACCCATTCGATCGCGAACCATATACGTACCTATAGATGCTCCATGAGGCTCAACATTTTCTTGGAAATGTAATAAGCTCGTGTGTCAATGATTTCTGTCTTCGAGTTCAAATTCTTTGAGAAGATGATATCGGCCAAATGGGCGCCGTCACAATTGATTGCCATACGGGCTCGTTCTCATCACTTCGACGAGAACTTCGGGCGACAGATTCTCGCACTCGTGTCGAATGTTGTCCTTGAGGGCTTCTTGGGTCTCGGGCTTGTTCACGTAAACACGGGACTTCAAAAAACCCCACAAAAAAAAGCCTGCAACGGTTAAATCGGGCGATCTTGCGGGCCAGTGCAAATCGCCAAAACGAGAGATGAGGCGACCCGGGAACACCGCCTTCAGAATATCGGTTGTGGCTCGCGCAGTGAGTACCGTAGCTCCGTCCTGTTTGAACCACATGTCCTCTTGTCCTAATTCGTCCAATTGCGGCAGAAAAAAACAGCGTGAACAGCGCACCATGCATTAACTTTGAGCGGGTGTAGTTTTGCTTGTTCACGTACCCGCTGAGGTGGAAATGAGCCTCATCGATCATTATGATTTTGGTCGAAAAATCGTCCATTTCGGTTATTCCGCGTTCTTGGGGAGTGTATCACTCTATGGCTTGTTCACTTTTATTCTACATCTGTCTAGTCCACAAATGTCAAAACAGATTTGACAAGGGCGCCCATCTCTTTTGGCCCACCTTGTAGTTACTTATACACTTATCCCTAACATTGACATCCAAGCTGTTTTTGTGATTTCTAGGACGAAGTCCAAGAGTCAGACTCTTTCAGGGGATATGCAGAGCTGTCATCGACCCATATAAAGGGCTCTTTAGACACCATTTACATATCAACCCGTTACAGTCTTTAGGAATTCATAAAGGAAGTCCGCAGCTTCATGGACATTACTGTAGCTCATATGAATTATTGGGCTGATTCCGCCAACATTGATCCAATCATTTAAATTCCCTCCTTCTGGGCTTTTGTCACTCTTGCTGTCATTCATTTCAGATAGCGCGGGGACCAAAGTATTGTTATTTTGTGCGTGTTCAGAATTCGCGGTTTTCCAAGGATTTACTAAACAACAAAAATGTCCTTCCCTCAATTTATTACTCAGTTCCACTTAAATCAAGTTGAAAATAAAATTGCTCCATTGACTCTCGCAAATTAACCCAACAAGTCCCTTCTCCATCAATATCGCCAATCAAACCCTGTTGATGGCGACTAACTCATTCAATGTTCCCTCCCCATCAAACCTAGCCATTTATATCACAACTTAAATTAATTTCAGTAGCAAATCCATAGTCTCCAATCAACGATCGGTATCTTTCATCCATTGGCAGCAAACAATAGCGACCGCCAAAGTTGATTCCGATCCATTGACTCAACATCAATTGACATTTTGCATAATTCCCACGTTGTGCTCGAGCTAATCGTCAGTTTAATTAGGACCAGCAACCCTGGTATGGAGGGACCACCCAAGATCGAGCCGAGATGCCAATTGCGACAACCCCTACATAATATGATCCGCTCGCTCAAATCCCTTCAATCAGTTGTGTTCGCAAATCATACCGGAATGACTTTATTTGATCAACTTCAATTAATGTGGCGAGTTCAAATGTTTCCCTTCCGTTTTTTGTGTGTCGGTGATTGTGACACAAACAACCGCATCATAGGGTCATGGTGAGTGTATGCACTCTCTGGTCAAAGGGTGAAATGGAAGATGTGCTGTGTTTATTTTTTTTTTTTTTTTAGAGCAAAAGACTATCAAACAGCATCCTAATTGCATTGTTGCCGTTGGTTGCTTTGTGTCCCTTGAAGCTCTTTGTGGTAGCTCTCAGCTGAAGGGCAACATGTTGTACCCCCTTTTCTGTTGGCTTGCAAAGTGAGTTGAAACTTGTTTTGTGTTCATGGCGTACGATGGGGATTGCAACAAAATGCCACCCGCTAAGTAAATTGTCGCAGCAATTTCAATTTAACTTGTGTACGTTCATAAATCTCGGCATCAGCTCAGTTTTGTAAGACTTTGATGTGTTGGCGTTGTCGAGTTGTCAATCTATGTGTAGTTCCTGTCGACTTGATTATTAGAGACAGGAAAGTCACTTGTGCGTGGAGTATAAAATGTAGTTGAGTGGAGTTTTTTATTGGAATGGACACAGACTTCGGAGCGATGATTGAAGTGACCTAATAATGAAATGACGTCAGAGAATATTTAATGTCGGGAGGGTCGTGAGATAAATAAGGTTATACGTGTCTATGGTAGGTATTCAATTTGCTGGATATGGAGGATAGAACAACAAGGAATAATTAAAAGGGTAGGTAGGCTACCAAGCACAAAACTCGATAAATTTTTCGATACCTCCATTTCAATCGGATCAAGTCCCCATCGTGTTGTTATAAATCAAAACAAATGGAAAATATATAAAATCAAAATGATTTTTCAGAAAACTGTTTAAAACTAGTAGCTCCCAGGATCGATAAGGTATCGCATGAATGCACCGAAGAAACACTTTTAAGTGAACTCACAAAAACACAACTCACCGCAATATGCCCATTGTGACAAGTTGCAAACTCACATAGTAGCAACCTCCTAGCAAAGGTAATCAGGCTGGCCGGTGATAGGAATATTTAGAGGACTTGAAAATAGATTTCGAATAGCACCGAAATATGACCTCGCCTGAAGTTTCTAATTTGAGTTCTAAAACTTTCTTGAAGCTTTAAAAATGTGTAAGTCATTCCGACACTTGCAGAAAAGGTATAAATTAATTTTAACTGGCAACTGATGTTACTGCTGACTGAAGTGATGAATTACTCTTGGGTAATGAACACATTTTCACTTCTAAAGGGTGGTTAAATTTTAAGGGCCGATGTTGAATGTGAACCACACCTAAACGTCAAGTTTTTTTCTGCATTTCATTTGACATTTTTCAATTTCAGACTTACTCAATTTGAACCATGGAAAGATACACAATCGAGCAACGCGTTAAAGTTATTCAGGCTTATTATGAAAATGGGCGTTCCACTTCCACTTCGGCACATTTTCACCTCAGTGGATTCGTCAATAAGCAGAATTGCCGCATTTGGGCGAAAGATAATCCAAGAGTGACTGTCGAAAAACCAATGCATCCACAAAGAGTGACTGTTTGGTGCGGTTTATGGGCTGGCGGCATCATCGGGCCGTGTTTTTTCCAAAATGAGGCCGGTCAGGCAGTTACTGTGAATGGTGTTCGCTATCGTGAGATGATAACGAACTTTTTATGGCCCGAATTGGAAGATATGGATGTGGACGATATGTGGTTTCAACAGGACGGTGCCACTTGCCACACAGCTAACGAAACAATGGCTCTTTTGCGGGAGAAACTCAATGGCCGTGTTATCTCACGTCGTGACGATGTTAATTGGCCGCCACAATCATGCGATTTGACACCGTTGGACTTCTTTCTTTGGGGTTATTTGAAAGAAAAGGTGTACGTCGATAAGCCAGCAACAATTCAAGAGCTAAAGGATGAGATAATTCGGCACATTAACGGCATAGAACCTCAATTATGCCTCAGCGTCATCGAATATTTGGACCATCGGATGGAGGTGTGCCGCCAAGTTCGCGGCGGCCATTTGGCCGATATTTTGTTCCATACATAATTGAACCATACCAATATTATAATAATAAAAAGAAATGACAATAATTTCCTAAATAATTTGTGTTTTATTCAAAATCAACATCGGCCCTTAAACCTTAATCACCCTTTATAAACATTTATTTCTATCAAGTTTTCTGTAGTATTTTAAAAACATGTATATATTTAGATATAGAAATCCTACAGGTAAACACTATCAGCCGTATTTATTAGATCCCCTTACAACGCCTCTACGGTGTTGTTTAGTTCAACATCGCCTCTAGTTGGCTCCCCTAAGGTTGTTATTTATAAACATTTACTTTTTGCTCTGAAACCGACATCAGGTGTGATTAGGTTCGTACGTTAATTCATATTACACAATAAAATTCGAAGTGACTGCTGGAATATCGACCTATAATCATATTTCTATTTCTCTTCCTATATCCATATTCCTGGTCCAATTCTACCAACGACCGCCAATTCTAATGCCACGCCATTGATAGACATATTCACAGACATCCTAAAACATAGGATGTATAAATAAGGCTGAATGCTAATAAACGTTGTTTCTTGTTCCAATTTGTTTCATCATTTCCATATACCTCTAGCGGACCCCCGAAGAAAAATGGCCCAATTAAGCCTCTGGACCAAATTCCGCACCAAACAGTGACTCGTTTTGGGTATATCGGCTTTTCAATGTATGCGTGCGGGTTTTCTGTGCCCCAAATGCGACAATTTTGCTTGTTTACATACCCGCCAAGATGAAAATGAGCTTCATCTGAAAAGATGATTTTTTTGCCAAAATCGGCATCTTCTCTAAGTCGATTTTCAAAGTAATTTCGCAATACTTCCCAGCGTTGCTCAAGCGTATACACAACCATATTCGTTCAGCGGAAGGATAAAACTAATTATCTGTCGAATCAGACATGAGCTAAGTGTTACCATTCGCGAAATAAGCACTAGTTGAAAAAATGAAAGTTAGATGGCGGACCCTTTATGTCAAGTATAAACATAAACTAGGTCCGTTGAAAAGGATCTTCGGTTTCGTTATGGATTCTAAAAAATTTGAAAAACCTTAACACTGGCCTACGGTGCCCCCTTCCACAGTTTGACTGGTTGTCGGTCGGTTAAGTCAAGCTTATAACACTCGCAGGCTTACACAGTCCTCATTTGCATCAGATAGCAATGCACCGAGCAGAACAAAATGATGTGATTCCTTACCGCACTGCCATCTCAGCCGCACTATTAGGAATCCATTAATAAGAAAAAACGGTTTGTAAAGCATCGTTTCGTCGAAAAATAAATACAACTGATAATTGTCACACGTGTCCAATCGACAATACCGCGCTCTATGTCCTTATCTTAATGAGATAGAATTCCCAAAAAATGTAGGTACTTGCTACGCGAGATAATAAAGGATATCGCATTTCATAATCATAAAAAATATTTATGACCGTTACACCCATTACTGATGGTGTATTTTTTAAGGCGACTTTTTTTTCTGACAAAAAGGATAACACAAATCCCATAAACATGTCAGTGAACCCTGTGCCCATCTTCTTACTGTGTTACAAGTGCCACTATCGCCAGCTACTCCTTAGGTTTCAAATTCACAAGATAGTCGGCCGCATGGAGCCATGTGAAAAAATGATCACTGATCGTCGATCGATAACAGAATCAAGGAAACGAAACTGTGTTCCCTTTTTTCTACGGCCCAATGAGTGGAAAAAGAAAATAATTTTAATGGCCCGCACTAAAATCTGACCGTAGGCGTTGAATGGCTAATTAGTCTGCACGTAACTTTTAACGATCACCTATCCACCCACCTACTTACGGGCCGACCAAAAACGATTACGCTGACTGACTTACATGACGTTGGAGCCGGCATGCAGCAGCGCATGGAACACAAAGCCCTCAGCCCGCACCCCCGCTAATCTGTGTACTAACGGTGCAGATACAGATAGCAAGGCGCTCTAGCGAAAAAAAGGGAAATTGCTGTTCACTGCGTTTGTCGTGCGGTCACTTTATCTGCTTTTCTAACGATCGCGAGTACCAAGCTGCAAACGGAACAGTAAAAAAGGAAATCGATCGTATGTCAGTCTTGTTGGCTGTTAAATTCTGCGTTAGTGCATTTCTTTTAACGACCCACAGTGGTGTAACGTATATCGAGGTCAAAAGGTTAATTTGTTAGAAAAAATGCAAAAAAAAAAACCAACAAGAAGTGACGACCCAAGGAAATCGTAAATTTTTGGTTGAAAATAATAAGAACCAGTTTCACCCGACGGAAGTTGATTTTTGTGAGTTTTGAATTAAATTTTCGGAGCAATTTGCAGTATTCTGCTTGAGAAAGGAAAACAGGATTTTTAAGGATCGCCCAATGGTGGGAATATTTTTGTTTTCTCGTAAAGTTCTCTGATTTTGTTTATTGATATATACGTTTCAGCGAATGGTCGAACGGTAGCTTTTTGACGATGCAGTCCTGGATGTATACAAAGTAATAATTTTCAGACCTATCTCCTGTGGTGGGCGTAGATTGGGATAGATTGTTAAACTACTGAGGGAGGGTTCTGAAATTCGATTTGCGAAAAAAACACACTCGTAAGCTCCGACTTATGTTTCTCTCCAAATTTTCGGGGTCGTTAAAACCAAAATAAAACTCTTCGGCTTATATTAATCTGGAAACGTGGTTGATAACAACTGTTAAGTGTGATTTTTTAAAATTAACTATATGTTAGGTTAGGTAAGCGGGTTGGCGTGGAGTACTCCGTGCCACACTCAGGTCAATATTGACCCATTGTGATGCCCATTGGCGGGAAAGGTTGTTCCTTACCCGTAATAACCCTATATATATGCGAATGTACTTGTGGATTAAGTACTCACTGTGCTATTGCATACAAACCATCCTGTGGATTTGATGAAGCTCATTATCTTGTCTATTGATTTGCTGGAAAGCTCGTCTAGCTCGTGGAAGAAGTGTCTCCCTAGGAATCTGTGCCTTTTGTGTTGGAGACTAGGGCAGTGGCATAGGAAGTGAGTTGTGTCCTCAAGCGCTTCCTCATCCCCGCAGCCTCTACAGAGTTCTTCTTCTGTCAAGCGTAGTTTCTTCATATGACACCGCAGAGTGTTGTGTCCCGTTAAGATACCTACGAGGATGGACAGAGATTTCCTATCCTTTCGTATTAGACTCTCGGTTCTAGATTCATTAAAGGTTGGCCATAGTATTCTTGTTGTATGGCAGGTTTCTAGTGCGGTCCATCTAGCGTTCGCCTCTTCTGTGGCCTTTCTTCCTGCTTCAAGCTTGAGTGAGCAAGGCGGGATGTTCACAGAGGGATCAGCTTCTGATAATATAGCTGTTGAACCTAGCCTAGCCAATTCGTCAGCTTTCTCGTTGCCGGAATGCCTTCATGTCCCGGAACCCAACAGAGCAATACCTTGTGCTGAGTGCCAAGAACCCTGAGTTCTTCGCGACAGCTTTTCACAAGCTTTAATTTTATTTCTATTGCAGTTAATGCCTTTATTGCTGCCTGGCTGTCGATAAAGATGGTAATACCATCAGCTGGTATTGCCCTTATCGCAGACTCACGGGCTGCTGCTGCCACTGCCAGGACCTCTGCTTGGAAGACGCTGCTGTGGTCGGGGAGGCGTATAGATTTTGAGAGACCAAACGCCTCGGAGAAGACGCCTGACCCCAGCCCGGTTTCCATTTTAGATCCGTCCGTAAAAACGGCTATGGATTGCGTGGGCACTGCGTAGGCACTAGTCCGTCTCTCCATTCTTCCCTGCTGGGATAGGCGCTTGAGAATGGTCTTGTAAAATCTAAGTATGGCGTAATGTAGTCTGTGTTTGGTACATAGCCAAAATATCTCTTAAGGATCGATGAATGACCCGTTTCATTCAGTTTCCAGTTTACTGATTGGCTTATTCTCATGGCACTAAAAGGCGGCTGAGAGTTGTATGAAGATGTCTAGCGGCAGCAGGTTGAGGATAGCCTCAAGACCTGCGGTTGGAGTTGTTCCCATCGCGCACTGGTGGTACCAATACACGCTAGTCTTTGCACTTTCGTAATAGCCTTTAGATAGGTGGTTTTGTTGGTTGCCGGCCACCATACAAGGCTGCCATAGGACAGTATAGGTCTTACTATAGCCTTATACGTCCACAGTATAATTTTGGGAGATGGTCCCCAGGTTTTTCCAAAAATTCTGCTGCAGGAGTAGAAGGCTACTGTGGCTTTTTTGATTCTTTCATATTTATTCAGTTTCCAATTTAGTTTTTTGTTCAATATAAGTCCCAAGTATTTTGCACTGTCAGATATTCTGAGGGGTGTACCGCCAACAGAAGGCGCGACAAACTGTGGTATTATCCTTTTATTTGTGAATATAACCAATTCAGTTTTCTGGGGATTTAAAGTTAGGCCGCAGTTCCGAGCCCAGCTGTCGAGGGTTTTTAGAGCGTCGCGAATTTGATCGGAGAGTGTTGGAAGGAATTTACCTGTTGCCATCAACACTACGTCATCGGCATAAGCCGTTGTCCTGACGCCACTGGTTCTAAGCTGCATAAGCACCTCGTTAAGAACAATAACCCAGAGCAGTGGGGATATAACCCCACCCTGAGGAGTTCTTCTAGAGGCGTAAGCTTCTCGCCTAACACCCCCAAGTTCAGCTATAATATGTCTTTCTTCGAGTATGCTAACTATCCAGTTGATAATGTAATTATCAATGTTAAGCCTACTCAGCGTTCTGCGTACGGCATCCGTTTTGACATTGTTAAACGCTCCTTCAATGTAAAAGAAAGCCGCTAGGGTATAGATATTCTTTATCACTTAAAGTTTTTTCAATTGTACCGACAACACAATGTAGCGCGGTTTCCACGCTTTTACCTTTAGTGTAGGCATGCTGGGCCGGAGATAGATCTTCCGGGCGTAATCTGCTACGAATGTGTATATCTATCAGTCGTTCTAATGTTTTCAGTATGAAGGAAGTGAGGCTTATTGGTCTGAAGTCTTTTGCGTTGGTGTGACTTGCTTTGCCAGCCTTTGGCATAAAAATAACCTTCACTTCTCGCCATTTTCTTGGTATATATCCCTGTGTGAGACTGCCAATGTAGAGTTCTTTTAATACCGGAGTGATAGTGTTGACAGTTCTTTGCAACATAATGGGGATGATTCCATCGAGCCCCGGGGACTTGAAGGGAGAGAAGGAGCGGATGGCCCATTCAATTCTGGCCTCTGTTATCAGTTCACCAGGAAGGCTTGTTTGCCCCGTGATGTTGGAGCGTACTTCGGGGCAAGGCTGAGCGGTACAGCCCGGAAAATACGTTTCCAGTAGCAGCTTTAAAGAATCTGAACAAGATTCAGTCCAGTTACCTTCGGTGTCCTTGAGAGTTACCAGAGTAACTGGTTCTCTGGTTAGGATTTTCCTCAGTCTCGCGGTTTCTGAAGTGCTCGTTATATCATCACAGAAATTTTAACTGTACATTAAACCTTTTTATCTCGCTAGTTTGTAACAACAAACACTCGTCCGTTTTCTCAACAGAGACCAATTTGTTCAAAAATCGCACACTGTTAGGCTCAATTTTTGGGTTTGATCTCTGCTCCGTTCTTGGACTTATCCGTGTAAAAGGTACCTAACATTAGGGCGAATGTTTTGGCAAGAATGGGCTCGAAAATAAAGCGGGACACATCCCTACCACAACCGATTGCTAGATTGTTCACCATACTCCATATTACACAATCGAGGCAATAAAAGAGAAAGATTCAGGTTTTTCGAAGGCCCTGACAAATTAAAATACCAAGTGTCTTTGGCTTGTTCAATATTTTGGTAGTCTCTCTCTTAAACGGGGATTAAAATAACCTTTTAATTCTACGGGAGGACCTGATGAGTTTTCTTTCAACGGACAAACCCCTTATAACCAAACCTAACCCTAGCAGTGCTATATGTGTGGATTGAAGTTTTGAAATTGATTGTACAGATCGAATGGTTCTATCCGCCTGACAGCGGAAGTTCTGTCGTCTTCCCCGTTGCATGCCAATAAGAACAATATTTATATTTGCTCATCTCTCAAGCTTCAATTCAGTTTTAGATTTCTTGACATGATCCTCCTACCTTGCAGTTAGACTTCAATATCTCAAACCTTAGAGGGGACAGTATGAGTATTTGTATGCCATGTTAAAGCAAATATTCACAAGACTAACAAATTCGACAACGTGTAGTGCATACTGTGCAAAAGTATGTAGTTGGGTTTGCCTCGGCGTTTTCGTTGTTATGCTGCATCATTTACCTTGTTCATCTTGGCGCTGGCTGGACCTAGCCGTTTTTCCCAAGGATTCGGCGTAATCTTAATGTCAAAGGCGGGTTTTTCTCGCACAAAGCCACACCCTTGAGGACTGCTTACCCTTGTGGAGGATCGATGGTGTTGAGCCATATCTATTAAGGTTGTCAATCTTGTCATAGTGCACGCAGTGATGGTTCCAAAACTTTCTGATACAAGGAAAGTTGAAGAAAGAAGGTGAAAACAACAATATTGGCAAAGGTGATGCTTTAACAGAAAGATTCAGTGGAGCAGTTACTTGTTGAGAACACTCCATGCAGCAGCTGCAACGTGCCATTCTTGACCAAAGGTATGATACCCAACATAGGGAATACCCTGAAGCATGAAAAGCTTGTATACGATCTTATTCTTAGTAAGTTGGCTAACTGCTGCACTAGGACCTAGATCCCTCGATGTCATTACTTTCACTGAGTACACAACTTACGTAACTTTTGTCTTACAGAAGCCGATAGGGTGATGTCGACATTTTGCGTTCCCGCCCTCTATATGTACGATGTGCATACCAAAATGGCAAATACAAAGTGCAGCCGCAATTGGAAGGTTTTCAGCAAGTTGCAAGTTGGGAAGATCTTGAGGAATCCAAAGGTTTTATTTGTCTTGCAAGAAAAAAAACCTTCGGACGCTCTCACTTTCGACTCAGAGTACCTATACTGAGCGGATATGAGTCCGCTTTATATGCACCGAAATTTGTTGAATTAGTATATGTTTCAAAACAATTTTAACTTTTTTTATTAATGTCTCAAGGACCTCCCAAATGCTCTATTTATGGCTCAGTAACATGTTAAGAAAGGAATAATGGGGCAGCGGAGATTGATCTTTTGAGGACGTAAATAAGAAATATCTAGGGTAGTTTGTCGACAAAGACCAAAGTTTTAGCATCGCCTATGGGACTTAATAGAATGGTCTTGATGGCCAATAGACTCGTTCATTTGCAGATAAGCCAAAGTCATGCAACGCAGAGCCTTAAGTCAAATTTGCACCGCAAAATCTTCATTGTTAGGACGGCACTGTGACGGCAATTTAAAACAAAAGTCAGAGAAGTGTTCTGCACTCGGAAAAAAAGGTAATTGACCATGTGCTGGTTGATTGAATAACATAATAATTTAGACAGCCTAATCGACACTTGTGCTGTTGAAGACCAGACTGCTGGGCCACACCTAAGAACACTCTTTCTGCACCACAAACATGCACTGAAATGTCGCAGTCCCACTTCAGATTCAATCACCGGAAAATGGTCACGAAATGGTCCATAAATCTACCGTCACTATACGTATCCCAACACCGAAATAACCAAACATCGCACAAATTAGTTGGTGTGAGAACAAAACCAACGCATATATCGCTCTTGCACCCAAGGGACAATGTGACAAGCGCAACTAAATAAACCCACCATCTGGAGACATTCCTGGTTTTCGTTTTTTAACTGCGACGAATCTCACTCTCTCTCTCAGATCAGCCATCGTGAGAAGTTTGTGCATTCCGATTTCGATTATGAATATAAGAACCATGGATTGGAATTCCTGCGTGTGGAACGTCTAGACGGTACGGCAATTGACAGTGTGTGAGAACACAAGGATCCTCTGGGGTCGCTACTACAGTCTATACCAGACACTGGTGTACCCAAAAGGAAGTCGAATATGCTCCCCCCCTGGCTGAAACAAATAATGCAAATAGCTAACCTTGCACTTCCTTCCGAATTTTCCTTGATGGATTCCTCTGAATCTATTCCAGACGTCTAAATAGGTAACCGCAACACGGTCCCACAATGTGATGTGGGAAACCACTTCCGCCAAACCGAGTCAAGTGGTGTTTGCTGGATGTTTGTCAACAGCCAGAGACAAACAAAGGGCGAGAGGGATTTGCCGTGCTACCTAATCTGAGTCAACCTGTTGTTGCGCGTTGTTTGACGATGCGATAGATAAGAGTTTCGTTCATGAATTGAGGATATGCCTTTGTAGGTGAATACACCTGCGACGTGGATAAGTATCTCGGATTTATATTCTTTTATGAATGGGGGCAGAACCTGCGTAATTCAGTATCTGAAATTGTTTAAGATAAAGTATCTCTCTGTGCTTCAGGTCTGATGTTTATTTATTATGAATGGCAGACTGTTTGAGGAGGAATTAGGTTGCCGAGAACAAAGCAAAGTTCAGAGATCTCAACGCATTATTGGTATGGAAGCTGGTTTCTGTTCCTCGGACGAAGAAAGGTGATAAACTGAAGCCTTGGGAAAATTTCGATAATGTATGCTAAATGCTTGGATCTCGGTCGAACAGTGAAGAAGTTGTTTTCGAACTGTGGTAGAAAAGGAAGCATTACAGGGGAATTCTCGAAATAAGGGCGAAACCTTTGGCGTTTCAAAATTCTACAGCAGTATCAAGTCTGAAGTGCATTTTGAATAGAAGACTCGCTTGGAAGGCAAGTTCCACCGAACAATTTAAGTTGAAATGATTGAGCCCTTAGTCATTAAAAGAAACTATATTCGCTTAAGCTATAGATTAGATTAGTCAATAAGACTTAATATTTTATCATGATACAAAATAAAACAACATTTATTTATACTTATAGTCTAGTGCAAGGTATATAAAAGGAAGGTAATATAATCCGCGCAATTATTTTGGTTCTGTTCTGTGCATCTGTCAAAAACACCAAAAAATGGCGGGCAATTGTGACTACAGCTAGTGGTGCTAAAAATTTGTATTTAAAAAATGCGGTGTGCAGTTTACGGGTGTAGTGTCAATAAAAGTTCTGATAAGAAAATATTCATTCGTTTCAAGATAACAACGACAAAAAAAATGTGTAAGCAGTTGGCGTTTTTGTGTGGCCGAAGTGACAAATATAACAAAGGTACTGCTCGCATTTGTTCAAATCATTTTGCCCCAAATGATTACTTTGAAGTGAATCCAATATAATTACAAATTGGAATATCAGTTAAAGCGAAACGCCTTAGACCAAATATGACACCTTTAGCTTCGTTTGCCGCTAAAAAAGGAGGACAAATCTTCAACACCTCGCAGAGAAAGACTAAAAAAACGAAAAAGGTATCATTTAAGTCTACACGAATTTTCACTAACAAGAATTGTTTAATGTGTTGATTATATAATATATTACAGTGCGAGCAAAATCCAAGCTGATGTCAGTGAATTGAGAAAGGTCCTACCACAACCACCAAGCGACAATGAAGTCTCTACAAATTCCGCACAACAGATAGCAGCTGATAATAATTGGAAATGTGTACCATGGGATTGGCATCAACTTTAGCCGATTTCAGTACATAAAGCGATTTTATCACTCCCTCAGTAAGGAAAACTAAAAAAAAAAATGCAATATTTTGTATTAATTGGTTTTTTGTTTGGTAGATTGCAGTCCGAAATCATCAAAAGCATCTATTCACCACCTCAAGTTATTGATACCAGTACTCAAACTGATTCACCTTCATACGAACAGTAAGCGACTTCGCATTCGCTTTTTAATTGTTATTATTCATTTGGTAGATTACAGCAAAGATTCCAGTCTGAAATCATCAGCCTAAGAAAAAATAATTACATACAATTAAATCGATGAACAATATTTTTACAAAATGTCAAATCAGGAAGCTGGAATGGCCTGCTAAGGGTGTTAAATCGTCGGAAGACGACACATAAAATGCAAATGCAACATTCTTGGTCGAAATGAGGTAATGAATAAAAATAACATGTTCGTTGTTCGTAAAATGTCAAATGTTTAAATTTAAATTCAGCTTTAAGGTTATAAAATGATTCACAATACACAGGACATCGAAGTGAATTTTAGTGGCAATTAATTTAGTAGACGAAGAGCTTGTAGACGAATTGGAATCTCTTCAATATGATGGACTAGAACATCTCGCAGGATATTTATGTCACCGATTAAACAGTTGATATCGTATACCTGGACAAATCAGTTGAGCGAAGGATTTCTTAAAAAAGCCAACGGACAAATTGATGACCGAAATTCAGAAAATGGAGTCAATTTTTAACAAATATTAATGGAGATGCTATTGTCTATTGCAAACATTATTTAAAAGAGTATGAATAACGAACTTATAGAAAACAGTCGAAAAAAAAAATAAGAAAAACAAATAAAACAATTTCAAAATAGAAACATTGTTTCAGTTTCATTTTTGGTATCACATCACATGCTTGGCCATTGTAATTAGTCACAATGGTCCGCCATTTTGAATTTTGAAATTTTGACAGATGCGCAATAATATTACCTTCTATTCATATACATACTTTGAGTCTAGTGTGTTCGGCATTTTGCCGTCTACCAGATTGTTGTTTACATTAATCATTATAAAGGGTGATTAAGTTTTGAGGGCCGATGTTGATTTTGAATAAAACCCAAACTATTTAGGAAATTACTGTCATTTCTTTTTATTATGTTAATATTGGTATGGTTCAATTATGAATGGAACAAAATATCGGCCAAATGGCCGTCGCGACCTCGGACCAAATTTACGATGACACTGATGCATAATTGAGGTTCTATGCCGTTAATGTGCCGAATTATCTCATCCTTTAGCTCTTGAATTGTTGCTGGCTTATCGACGTACACCTTTTATTTCAAGTAACCCCAAAGAAAGAAGTCCAACGGTGTCAAATCGCATGATCGTGGCGGCCAGTTAACATCGCCACGAAGTGAGATAACACGGCCATTGAATTTCTCCCGCAAAAGAGCCATTGTTTCGTTAGCTGTGTGGCAAGTGGCACCGTCCTGTTGAAACCACATATCGTCCACATCCATATCTTCCCATTCGGGCCATAAAAAGTTCGTTATCATCTCACGATAGCGAACACCATTCACAGTTACTGCCTGACCGGCCTCATTTTGGAAAAAAACACGTCCCGATGATGCCGCCAGCCCATAAACCGCACCAAACAGTCACTCTTTGTGGGTGCATTGGTTTTTCGACAGTCACTCTTGGATTATCATTCGCCCAAATGCCGCAATTCTGCTTATTGACGAATCCACTGAGGAAATGTGCCGATTAAATTGACCGAAAAAATCACGAAGTGCACGATATGCATTTTGATTTGAACGCCCATTTTCATAATAAGCCTGAATAACTTTAACGCGTTGCTCGATTGTGTATCTTTCCATGGCTCAAATGGAGCTAGTCTGAAATTGAAAAATATCAAATGAATGCAGGAAAAAACTTGACGTCATTGATAAAAAGCAGAAATAGAAGAGGACCAATATGACATGACTTCCTTGGGGAATTTTTGCCAATCCATTTTAAAATACTAGAATGAATTCCAAAAAGTTTAAGTTTATTTAAAAGAACATTGCGCAGAACACGATCAAAGGCTTTTGCAAAATCAGTAGGTCAAGACAGTACTTGGCAAGCTTGTAGCGGTTGATCTACCACATACAAACCCGTGCTGAAGTTCAGAAATATAGTTGCGAACAACTGATTACAACCTTTTTTTAACAGCTGCGTCGAATCGAATACTGTAGGAAACAGTTGCAGCTTCGCTATACGTCTATAATTCTAGATTTGAAAATTGGAATTATGTGCGAATATTTCCAAGAATATATTTAGAAACTCGCCAGTAGTATAAATGAAGATGAAGACACGGAGCACGCAGTATTTTATTGCGCCCGCTTCATGGCATGAAGAACTTCTCTGCCAGGCCCGTCAATTACCGTCATTGGTCAACCAAATGTTGCAATCACAGGAGAGATTGGCGGAAATATGAAATTTTACAACCATCATACAAAACAAGCTACGGATAGTTGAAAGGGAAAGAAAAGCGACAGTAGAAGCATTAGAGGCCTTAAAAACACCAGAAACAAATGAGACAACATTTTTTACATTTTAATTTATTTTTTTATTGATCTCTTTAATTAAACTTATATAATGGACAAAAACGATAAAATCTTTTTTAAAACTAACATTTATCTTACTCTAGCTTACTGGTTCTCAGCGAGCACTCTAAACTTAACAATATCCTTAAAATTATTGCCTTTCGGCCTTAAATCTATCTGTATTGAATTTGGTTTGTTTTTTATTCTTCAAGAAACTTCCTAAAACTTGAATTCTTTATTTGAGGTGACACAACACGAATAGCTTGAATGCTAACCAGCCCCGCGAAGTAATACCTATACCGAACGGCAGTCCCGTGGGGAGAATGGTTGAAGTGTGTAGGGTGCGTATTCCTGAAATCGATTACTCGGGCTCGAGAATCGTGCATGCTAGTAGCAGCCGGGTTACTAGTATCCACGAAGATTACACATCCTTGGCGCATCCGAAAAAAAGACCTCAATAGTCTTATAATTCGGTCTGTCAGCTTTTTTAGCAAGACGTTGCCTCAAAGCCAACTTTGAGTATATTGCCGTCTGGATTGGGTTTTAAAATGGGCCGTCTTAAGACTTTGACGTATAAAATGGAAGTTTTTCATGGAATGACCTCCTTGTAGGTCAGTTTCTAAGACAGTGTTGCATTCCAGCACTCAAAAATGCTTAAAAGATTATAGAAATAGGTGACGACCACATCAGTTAAGAGTCAAGACCAAAGTCTCAGTACATAAAATACTATCCCAACAGGACCCTATACAATGGGGCTCGACTGAATAGGATTGACAATTCGGAGGCACGTCGCAAGGGCGATGGCCAGTGATAATAACCTGATCTCAGGGGCTTACTACCCCAATTTAATGTACCACGAGAGTACGCTTCGGTCTGGCTTTATCCCGCCTGAGGCACTTCTTCATGTAGACATGAAAGGGTTAGTCCAGACAAAAGATGGTGTGCCGGTATTGTACCACAGCCACCGCGGCGCGAGGGATAAGCGGCTCATCCACGACGGGTCCGCCGCCAATGCTCAAGAGCTCCTCCGTTTTAGCACCGCAATTGCGGAACGGGACAGGGTCGATACGGTCAAGCAGTACACCGAATTTTGGTGGCTTGAGGAACAGGTGAGGGTGGATACGCTCTCCCGGGCCGGTGCGCTACTTACGTAGCATCCTCCCTAGTTTTAAGCTAGATATTAAGTTGGTAGGTTAAGGTTTAGGGTAGGGGGTCTTTGGGAGGGGCCGGGCTAGCCAGCATGCATAGTGCTGCCGAGACGCGAACGACGCTTATAGCATCGCTCGAGTCTCGGTGACACTGATGAACCCTTGTGGGCGGCTGTCAGGCGCCCATGGACGCGATCAGGATGGTGACCAATCGATGAGATTGCTCACCACCCTGATTATAGGTAATTTAGGTTAAGTAGCTTAGGTAGTTTTAAGTAGTTTTAAGTAAAACAAATAATAAAGAGTTCAAGTTTTCTAAAGTTTCTTGAAAATTAAAAAACAAAACAAATCATAGAAATAGATAGATTTAAGGCCGAAAGGCAATAATTTTAAGGTTATTGATAAGTTTAGAGCGCTCGCTAAGAGCCAGTAAGCTAGATTAAGATAAATGTTAGTTTTAAATTAGATTTAATCGTTTTTGTCTAGGAGGTAAGTTTAAAGAATGATCAAAAATAAAAATGAATTTAAAATGACCAAAGTAGCGATCAATTTACATTCCTACTACAGCAATCAATATGATGTGAAACTACAGACACCTAACACTCACTTGGGTATCCCGAACAGGCTACCATATCCCCCGATAACCACTAACTAAACCAGCAAACTACCTGAAAGGATGAACTACCATTACTACACTACTAGATTAGATGCAATTTCAAACAAAAGATATGCCCCTTCAAGCACTCATACATCTCGCTCTCGCGGTTACAAATCGTGCACTACATCCTGGCAATTAAATAAACTGTGCTCCCATTATAATAGTGTAGGAAAAGTCCACACAATTATCAATGGAAAAGGTCCCATTGAAGAAAAAAAAAAAAAAAAAAAACCCAAGAAAAAGGACACCTCATAACTCACACAAGAGTCACCCGCATTCAAGGTGCCTTCTATCAACCACCGCAACACCATATCAACAACAACCGGAAGGGACCAATTCGTTACCAATTCGTCGTTTTGTCGTTTTCATCTAAGAACTACCACCGACTGGTGACTTCTTAATGGGCGTGAGAGTTTCCTTGTTCTCGCAGTGCGTGTGCTCTTTCTTTGAATTATCCCGTGCACACCTCCGACACACTTTGTTTTTTGGGTGCCAAAAGAATCCTTCTGTTCTGGCATATGCCAATGCCAACTATTAACACACCCACAAGACTCAAAAATTGAGACATCATTTATCCGCACAGAGGACGAGCAACGGTCTACGAGGACCTTTGGGTAGCATTCACCTCTCAGTTGGCATCTGCCAAACAAAGTACGACAACATGCTCTTTCGGTGAAACTATCTATATAGACGCACGGTCAGCATTTTGCACTCTGTTGGAGTCGGCTCGGACCGTGCTGTCCTTTTTATTGTTCAGCAGGACACTACTACCTATAGTTGTGCCGGTGTGAGGGTGTAACCTACTCTCGCACCTCACACCGAAAGGGATGCCATAGTTTTTGTTGCTCATTATTCGCCAATGTTTTGCTATTTAAGGACAATAGCAAGCTGTCATCGGGTGGGTAATCTAGGTCGCATTTGTATTTATTTATGAATTCAGTTCGCAAAGGACATCAGATTTATTGAATACTTTTGTGTGACTTCCGAAAACGATTTCATGGTCATTTTGTGGGTGTTGAAGGGATAAATCTTTTGTGAGACAAAAGAAATGAATGGCCGCAGGTGAGATGAGGTCAGATTCTATAAGAGAATAAAACAACTGAATGAGTTTCCAGAAGTCATAAATGGATTTACAGTATACGCTCGTATGAAAGGACATTATTGCATTTGATTGCAGTGTTTGGTTGACAATCTGTGAATAATGGGAGATAACTTCTTAATAATGGGCGATTCAGAAAACCCGGTAATGTTAAGGTCTGATATTCGTGTCAGTGCTAGCCGGTCTGGTCTGAAATTGCCCTACACCACGCAGAAAAATTGACCTTAACCGAGTGGAATTTTCGCTCGGTTAAAAAAAAATGTGTTGAAATCAACTAAGTCTCTGTAGAAAACAAATGAGTTATTATTGTTAAAAACTACCGTGTTAAAAAGGTTAAATACATGTTGTTAAAAATAACACACTAAATGTTTGTTATCAATTAAGTTGCTTCGTTAATATTAACCAACCAGTCTCGTTTTCCTGTTTGGTTAAATTCAAACAAGTATCTTGGTTAAGAAAAACCTACTAAATTTGGGGTTTTAACACATTGATTGGTTATTAATAACCGTGCTACTCATGTAAAATTAACCAAACGAATGTGTGTTAAAATCTAACAAGCTCTCTGTTAAAAACAACCAATAAACGTTGCTTAAATACAACCAATGACTTGTTTGTTTTTAACCCTTTTACTCGTGAGAATTTAACCAAGCGAATGTGTGTTAAAATCTAACAAGCTCTCTGTTGAAAACAACCAATAAACGTTGCTTAAATACAACCAATGACTTGTTTGTTTTTAACCCTTTTACTCGTGAGAATTTAACCAAGCGAATGTGTGTTAAAATCTAACAAGCTCTCTGTTGAAAACAACCCATAAACGTTGCTTAAATACAACCAATGACTTGTTTGTTTTTAACCCTTTTACTCGTGAGAATTTAACCAAGCGAATGTGTGTTAAAATCTAACAAGCTCTCTGTTGAAAACAACCAATAAACGTTGCTTAAATACAACCAATGACTTGTTTGTTTTTAACCCTTTTACTCGTGAGAATTTAACCAAGCGAATGTGTGTTAAAATCTAACAAGCTCTCTGTTGAAAACAACCAATAAACGTTGCTTAAATACAACCAATGACTTGTTTGTTTTTAACCCTTTTACTCGTGAGAATTTAACCAAGCGAATGTGTGTTAAAATCTAACAAGCTCTCTGTTGAAAACAACCAATAAACGTTGCTTAAATACAACCAATGACTTGTTTGTTTTTAACCCTTTTACTCGTGAGAATTTAACCAAGCGAATGTGTGTTAAAATCTAACAAGCTCTCTGTTGAAAACAACCAATAAACGTTGCTTAAATACAACCAATGACTTGTTTGTTTTTAACCCTTTTACTCGTGAGAATTTAACCAAGCGAATGTGTGTTAAAATCTAACAAGCTCTCTGTTGAAAACAACCAATAAACGTTGCTTAAATACAACCAATGACTTGTTTGTTTTTAACCCTTTTACTCGTGAGAATTTAACCAAGCGAATGTGTGTTAAAATCTAACAAGCTCTCTGTTGAAAACAACCAATAAACGTTGCTTAAATACAACCAATGACTTGTTTGTTTTTAACCCTTTTACTCGTGAGAATTTAACCAAGCGAATGTGTGTTAAAATCTAACAAGCTCTCTGTTGAAAACAACCAATAAACGTTGCTTAAATACAACCAATGACTTGTTTGTTTTTAACCCTTTTACTCGTGAGAATTTAACCAAGCGAATGTGTGTTAAAATCTAACAAGCTCTCTGTTGAAAACAACCAATAAACGTTGCTTAAATACAACCAATGACTTGTTTGTTTTTAACCCTTTTACTCGTGAGAATTTAACCAAGCGAATGTGTGTTAAAATCTAACAAGCTCTCTGTTGAAAACAACCAATAAACGTTGCTTAAATACAACCAATGACTTGTTTGTTTTTAACCCTTTTACTCGTGAGAATTTAACCAAGCGAATGTGTGTTAAAATCTAACAAGCTCTCTGTTGAAAACAACCAATAAACGTTGCTTAAATACAACCAATGACTTGTTTGTTTTTAACCCTTTTACTCGTGAGAATTTAACCAAGCGAATGTGTGTTAAAATCTAACAAGCTCTCTGTTGAAAACAACCAATAAACGTTGCTTAAATACAACCAATGACTTGTTTGTTTTTAACCCTTTTACTCGTGAGAATTTAACCAAGCGAATGTGTGTTAAAATCTAACAAGCTCTCTGTTGAAAACAACCAATAAACGTTGCTTAAATACAACCAATGACTTGTTTGTTTTTAACCCTTTTACTCGTGAGAATTTAACCAAGCGAATGTGTGTTAAAATCTAACAAGCTCTCTGTTGAAAACAACCAATAAACGTTGCTTAAATACAACCAATGACTTGTTTGTTTTTAACCCTTTTACTCGTGAGAATTTAACCAAGCGAATGTGTGTTAAAATCTAACAAGCTCTCTGTTGAAAACAACCAATAAACGTTGCTTAAATACAACCAATGACTTGTTTGTTTTTAACCCTTTTACTCGTGAGAATTTAACCAAGCGAATGTGTGTTAAAATCTAACAAGCTCTCTGTTGAAAACAACCAATAAACGTTGCTTAAATACAACCAATGACTTGTTTGTTTTTAACCCTTTTACTCGTGAGAATTTAACCAAGCGAATGTGTGTTAAAATCTAACAAGCTCTCTGTTGAAAACAACCAATAAACGTTGCTTAAATACAACCAATGACTTGTTTGTTTTTAACCCTTTTACTCGTGAGAATTTAACCAAGCGAATGTGTGTTAAAATCTAACAAGCTCTCTGTTGAAAACAACCAATAAACGTTGCTTAAATACAACCAATGACTTGTTTGTTTTTAACCCTTTTACTCGTGAGAATTTAACCAAGCGAATGTGTGTTAAAATCTAACAAGCTCTCTGTTGAAAACAACCAATAAACGTTGCTTAAATACAACCAATGACTTGTTTGTTTTTAACCCTTTTACTCGTGAGAATTTAACCAAGCGAATGTGTGTTAAAATCTAACAAGCTCTCTGTTGAAAACAACCAATAAACGTTGCTTAAATACAACCAATGACTTGTTTGTTTTTAACCCTTTTACTCGTGAGAATTTAACCAAGCGAATGTGTGTTAAAATCTAACAAGCTCTCTGTTGAAAACAACCAATAAACGTTGCTTAAATACAACCAATGACTTGTTTGTTTTTAACCCTTTTACTCGTGAGAATTTAACCAAGCGAATGTGTGTTAAAATCTAACAAGCTCTCTGTTGAAAACAACCAATAAACGTTGCTTAAATACAACCAATGACTTGTTTGTTTTTAACCCTTTTACTCGTGAGAATTTAACCAAGCGAATGTGTGTTAAAATCTAACAAGCTCTCTGTTGAAAACAACCAATAAACGTTGCTTAAATACAACCAATGACTTGTTTGTTTTTAACCCTTTTACTCGTGAGAATTTAACCAAGCGAATGTGTGTTAAAATCTAACAAGCTCTCTGTTGAAAACAACCAATAAACGTTGCTTAAATACAACCAATGACTTGTTTGTTTTTAACCCTTTTACTCGTGAGAATTTAACCAAGCGAATGTGTGTTAAAATCTAACAAGCTCTCTGTTGAAAACAACCAATAAACGTTGCTTAAATACAACCAATGACTTGTTTGTTTTTAACCCTTTTACTCGTGAGAATTTAACCAAGCGAATGTGTGTTAAAATCTAACAAGCTCTCTGTTGAAAACAACCAATAAACGTTGCTTAAATACAACCAATGACTTGTTTGTTTTTAACCCTTTTACTCGTGAGAATTTAACCAAGCGAATGTGTGTTAAAATCTAACAAGCTCTCTGTTGAAAACAACCAATAAACGTTGCTTAAATACAACCAATGACTTGTTTGTTTTTAACCCTTTTACTCGTGAGAATTTAACCAAGCGAATGTGTGTTAAAATCTAACAAGCTCTCTGTTGAAAACAACCAATAAACGTTGCTTAAATACAACCAATGACTTGTTTGTTTTTAACCCTTTTACTCGTGAGAATTTAACCAAGCGAATGTGTGTTAAAATCTAACAAGCTCTCTGTTGAAAACAACCAATAAACGTTGCTTAAATACAACCAATGACTTGTTTGTTTTTAACCCTTTTACTCGTGAGAATTTAACCAAGCGAATGTGTGTTAAAATCTAACAAGCTCTCTGTTGAAAACAACCAATAAACGTTGCTTAAATACAACCAATGACTTGTTTGTTTTTAACCCTTTTACTCGTGAGAATTTAACCAAGCGAATGTGTGTTAAAATCTAACAAGCTCTCTGTTGAAAACAACCAATAAACGTTGCTTAAATACAACCAATGACTTGTTTGTTTTTAACCCTTTTACTCGTGAGAATTTAACCAAGCGAATGTGTGTTAAAATCTAACAAGCTCTCTGTTGAAAACAACCAATAAACGTTGCTTAAATACAACCAATGACTTGTTTGTTTTTAACCCTTTTACTCGTGAGAATTTAACCAAGCGAATGTGTGTTAAAATCTAACAAGCTCTCTGTTGAAAACAACCAATAAACGTTGCTTAAATACAACCAATGACTTGTTTGTTTTTAACCCTTTTACTCGTGAGAATTTAACCAAGCGAATGTGTGTTAAAATCTAACAAGCTCTCTGTTGAAAACAACCAATAAACGTTGCTTAAATACAACCAATGACTTGTTTGTTTTTAACCCTTTTACTCGTGAGAATTTCCCAAAAATAAAGTAACATTCTGTTCAAAAAAAGAGAATTCTCCTCGATTTATTTTACATTCCATTTTTCCATAAAACAATTCTATAAAACATTTTCATCGAAATATGTACCTATCTGATATTTGTTATACGTAGAAATTGTGTATCTGTTAATTTTATCATTCAACTTGGTAAATTTCAACAAACACATACTGTTGTTTCTTAACAAGTTATACGCACACCACGAATTACGACGCTGCTTTTTCAAAACGCAGAAACCAGGGATGAAAAAATAATCGCAATTGTACTTTTATCGACACAGTTGATTTAAAGATATATACAAGTACGATTTGCCCAAATTCAGAACTTTGATGAATATATTCTACTTCTGAAAATACGTTCCGACATTCCTTCCGAATTTAGTACATTCACATTTCACGAACAAACTAAATTCTAAACAGGCTAATACAGCCTTAAAAACAAAGTTTTCTCTACTACTTTTTTGGCTTGCAATAGGAAAAAAAGAACACAGACAAAAATGGCCAAAGCAACAATTTTTTTTTTACATTTTTGTCTGATAAAATATGGCTTTTACTCTTAATTGTAGCTAGGCACTTGAAAACTAATTTAAGATAGGTATCTAATTGTAAGAAAATTTGCCAAAGGTACAAATTTAATGCAAAATAAATATTAGCTTTTTATTGAGTCCAATTGACATAATGGCCTTAACGCAATATTAATCTAATCTGTTTCTGTAGATATAATGAAGTAAAATTAAGTAATTTTTCACTCTGCGATTCAATCATTTTGAGAACCAAGCTAATGAAAAAAGCTACACTTTTGCACATGCTGAACAAAATGGTATAGTCTTTAGTTTAGCCCTTTACTTCAAAATTTGTAAGTACCAAACTCGTTTCGACCTATGCGTTGGTGAGAGATGATAATAATAAAACTTATATCGTTTTCCACGCGGCAAAAAGAAGCGTCCGGCAGAGTCCGGAATCAAAAAGATAGATTCTGAGATTTCATCTAATTGTGCTCTACAATATGGTATATATAGTCCTGCATTTATCACTTTATTTCAAAATTTGTTAGTACCAGACTTGTTTTGAACTATGCGTTTTGTGAGAGTTGATAATAACTAAACTCATAATGCAATTGGTACATACACATTTTAAAATAAAGATACAAACAGAAAATTATATATACCATCTTGTAAAGCACAGTTAGGAGAATTTGAAGAAACCAAGGAAGTATTGGTAACCAATCTCGACTTCCAGGAGCAGCCTTGAATAAATCGTCTTTTTCATTGCTGTGCTGCCTTTGCTAGGCCTTTGCGATCACAAATTATTCACGCACAATTGAACCCATTTCGGTACAGCACCTAAAAAATCAGTTTTGTCATCCCTGGTAGAAAATATGTGTGTGGCTGTTGATACAGATCATTCACGAACAATGGAAAACATTTGGGTACAATACCAAAAACTCGTTTTACATTCCTGGTAGGTAGAAATATGTGTGTGGCTGCAGATACAGTCAACTCGGTTAATATCTACAAACACAAGGCTTCTCGTTCATCTGTAAAACAGTGTGTCTCGGTTGATTTTAACACATACATCGTGTTATACGCATACGCATACTATCGCGAATTATGAACGACGCACGCTGCTCGCGACTAGTAATTGAGTCATTAAGTGTTGAACCTTTGTAGTGGCTGGTGGTGTGAAATCTGTGATAAGTGAAAATAAAAAAAACAAAAAAGACAAGGAAAAATAAAAAATTCATATTTATTGGTGAGTACATAATATTATTATCTTGTTTTCCTCTTGTTTAAAACAAATTATTGTCAATTTTGGTGGTTTTTATGTGAAAAAAGAAATAGAACTAAAGCAACGAATTTCAACGTAGTACTCGGTTAATAATTGCCGAGTTGAGAAACACTCGGTTAATATCAACCCTTTCAGTCTGGTATCGTGTTTTGACATGTTTTTTTCTTCTGGGATTCAGGTTCTTTATTAGCGAGTGCATTAACTATGTTGTTTTTCTCGAGTTTTAAACAATTTATTGTCAATTTTGGTGATATTCAAGTGAAAAAAAAATAGAACCAAAGCAAAGAATTTCAACCTAGTACTCGGTTAATAATTGCCGAGTTGAGAAACACTCGGTTAATATCAACCCTTTCAGTCTGGTATCGTGTTTTGACATGTTTTTTTCTTCTGGGATTCAGGTTCTTTATTAGCGAGTGCATTAACTATGTTGTTTTTCTCGAGTTTTAAACAATTTATCGTCAATTTTGGTGATATTCAAGTGAAAAAAAAATAGAACCAAAGCAAAGAATTTCAACCTAGTACTCGGTTAATAATTGCCGAGTTGAGAAACACTCGGTTAATATCAACCCTTTCAGTCTGGTATCGTGTTTTGACATGTTTTTTTCTTCTGGGATTCAGGTTCTTTATTAGCGAGTGCATTAACTATGTTGTTTTTCTCGAGTTTTAAACAATTTATTGTCAATTTTGGTGATATTCAAGTGAAAAAAAAATAGAACCAAAGCAAAGAATTTCAACCTAGTACTCGGTTAATAATTGCCGAGTTGAGAAACACTCGGTTAATATCAACCCTTTCAGTCTGGTATCGTGTTTTGACATGTTTTTTTCTTCTGGGATTCAGGTTCTTCATTAGCGAGTGCATTAGTTTTGTTTTTCTTGGGCTTTTTTTTTCTTTTATGGCGATGTTCGCAACTTTTCTGGGACGAACTATTTAAAATGATTTCTGTCTATGTTTTCATCATTTCGAATCGTTTGTCACCAATAAATGGCGAACATCGTCTTAAAACCAGGCATAGCCTTAGTTCTCAATGTTTCTGTCAGTAGTAATTTAGTAATTAAATGATCGTATTTTGATATGCACATGCTCATATTAACACGTGCTTCACAGTTATCTAAAATGGATGAAGAAGTGTCAACCTTACTAAAGGAGTGGGGCCTGGAAGCCTACGTAGACATTTTTAAAGGTTCGTTTATATACCAAAACGTAAATTTATACAATATTATTCGCATATAAGAAAGTTGTAATTTGCTTAAAGTATTTTTGCTACACATGTGTTTTGCATTTTTGATTTCGATTCCTTACGGCACGAAAATTCTTTTGCGCTTGAAAAGCTTTTTAGAAGCTTGTGTTTTTCACAGACGATTCTTTCTTATACGCGACTTTCTTATGCAAGGTGGTGCAAAATTAATCCTCCAATTTTGTTTTTGAATTACTTTTTTGCTAAATTAATTTGATTGACGTACGAAGCTATTTGCAAAAATTATAAAATCTTCCGAAAGGGTGATTAAATTTGCGCCATTTTGTATATCTGATAAAAACCTATACTTTGCAAGTGATTAACTACGTGACATTGGTTAATTTTCATTTATAACAGAAAATGCTATAACTTCAATGTCTTTGGCGCTGCTTGGTGCCAGAGAGATAAAGGAAATGATCCCAGTTATAGGGCATCGGGTTCTGTTTACACGGAATTTACGGAATTTCGAAGAATGGCGGAAAGCTATGCACCCTAATGCGTCCACGACTTTGGTTGGTTCATATTATTTAACCATTTGAAATGGTAGAAATAAAGTCTTTTTATTTTTCAGACTTTTGAAACTTCAGAATTATCTCTTGCTACAAACACACAAGAACAAAACGACTGCCTTAATTTCTCTTTTAGTGAGATTCTGCCAAATTTCGCTGTTAGCGACAGAGGGGATGCACTAGATTCCCCTTCAAGCGTTGTTGCTGATGATCAATTCAGCGAAAGTTTAGATGTAAGTACAGGGTTTAAATCGGAAAGGTGATTAGTGTTGATTGATGGTCTCTGCTTTCAATTTGCGTTTCTTTATGCATTCAGAGATCAATCAGAATAAATTGACTTATCTATCAGTTTGAGTAAAAAACACTGCATTTATAATCAACTAAGAGAAGGTGATTATAATAGGTGATTGCCACTAATAGCTTTAGCCGATAGTACAAAGGGTTTTTTTTTCACTTATTTTATTAATTATTAATATATTTCACTAATTTTTTATATTTATATGCACATTAAAATATTTTGTTACTAGGAACTTAACAAGCTGCTCGAAAGCTCACTGGAAGGAACCGGTCTACTGTCGCTGGATAAAACTCGACCGCTGGATAACGTTGCTCGACTGCGATTGGTGCGTATTGTCTGCACCAACATTTTAAAGAAAAACCCGGAAAAAAATATCACAGCTCAAATTTATGGGCACTGGACAAATCAGATTGTTCATTTGTTCCCTACCGAGAATAGATCGGTATATTTTCACAACAAGCTGATAAATTCGAGTCGTGGGGTTGTAAACAGATTGGCTGGAAAATTGCCAGATCACATCCACAATCTAAAACGAAAATACCGGGAAAGTGGTGTTATCACTAAAAGGAAGCGTTCGTTTTCCGCTTCTGCGACGTCGTCACCTTCCTCCAGTCGAGTATCCTCTCCCGCATCAGTATCACATCCTATAAAGCGCCTAGCAACAGCTGCCAATTTCGAAGACTTCGAAGGACAATTCCAAGAAGATCTCCAATGGCTAAAAAATTCTAGCCATCCATGGGAAACAACCGAGGACAAATGGGAGAAAACGACCCATGCCCGACTTCACCATTTAAAGGATATGAGCATATCCGAGTATTTTGAGGAATATCCGGCCTTAAAAAAACCATTGGGATTTAAACTGGTAATATTTCATAGAAGTATAATTATATCAGAAATACATTATACATATATTTAGTCTTTAACGTGAACTACAGTTTCACAAGTAAAAGCTCTTATATTTATTAGTTCAGATTTTACTCATAGTTGTCACATAAATGCTTGCGTTATCTATGAGTTTCGATCTTTTCTTTTTATTTGGATATAGTTCAGGCTTTTCTTTACATATAATATTATGTAATTCTTCTTTTCTCTACAGCTGGTAAGGGATTTCGATAAAATATACAGCGACAACTGCAACGGACTGGTTGAAAATTTTCCAAAATTAAAAAAGGACATTTTCCAACTTGCTAGAAGCAAGGGAAAAGGAGTAAGAGGAAAGGATAAATACTTCGCTCACCTGCTGACTCGGGAAAATCGTAAGAAAACGTCATTTGTTAATAAATACATAACCTGCTAATCGAAATAAATCGAAGAATTTCCGATTCGATCGAATTTCAGAAAAAGCGTGGATATTTTAGCTTTACTAGATTGTTCCGAAAAATTTGTTTTTGTTTTGACCATTATGTTTTCTTTAGAAGAAAAAAACAAATCTGCATCATATTTTCTCTATATTTTTTAGCGCATTCTCTATATAGGTATAATTCTTCGAATCAGATTTGCACACATTTTGTGTAGAAAAATTAATTGGACGCATATGACTTATAATTGTTTTATTATTTTATATTTTCTCAGTTTCTGAAGAGATCAGCAACCTCGCGGCATTCCTGCTAATCCCTTCATTGTTGACCACATCAAACGTTAAGGTCAAAGGATCGAAGCAGAAAATTTGGCGACCCTCTAAGGCGGAAGCAAGGGATGGATTCATAACGAGAGTTGCAACGGATGCAGAGATAGATGCAGCAATTACCAGCAGGCGAGAAAAACTACAAGGTATTGGCCTTACATTACAGCCCTTCATTATAGTAGTAGGTAACTCAATCGATGCTATTGGGTCCTATTTTGTAGTTGTAGATGAAACTAAATATTTACTACCTACCATTTTAGAGGCAGTAGATGTTTGTTTCAAACTAATTTTTATTATTAATGCTGAATATCCGCCAGAGAGTAGATGTTCTTGGCTGTTTATTCAAAAAGCATTTTTTAAAATTAAGACAGAGTTCGATAAGGAATCTACCGCGGCCAATACCTTGTTGGGAGAGTTAGGTGTCAAGGAAAGTTAGAGTTTTCCCCTTCCAATTCATTTTCTTACAATGGTTGTTTGTTTCTTATGCAGATCCTACTTAAAGGATCTCAAAGTTCTAAGGCACCACTTTGATTTCAATCACAGTGACCATAACTTCACAACTTATAAATGTCGCGAAGGAGATTGTAAGCGATCGTTTCCAATTTTCAATTCCTTTAGAAGACACTTTAAAAAAAAACACGATTTTCAATGTTCAAATAATCCAACAAATTCTGAGAAGAATGCGGATATACTTAATGAAAGTGTTGTTGCAGAAAAACAATTAGAACAAACCAATAAAACTGAAAATACAGAAACCCTGTCACTTGATAAATCACTATCACTTTTTATAGCATCCCTTTATGCAAATGTGATCTTGCCTAGAAACGTAGTGCAAAAAGTGATTGATGGCTTAGCAGAATATTTCGGTTCATTAAGTTCAAATTTGCAGAACTGTGTAGACAATATATGTATTGAGCATTCTCTATCTAATGATGTTTCAAATCAATTAATGCAAGCACTTGTTCCTTCAATCACCTCCCCCTTAGAATGTTTCCGAACAGAACAAAAAAGAATTTCTTATTTCACAAAACAAAAATCATACATTGAGCCTAAGGGAATAATAATCGGCCAAAGGTTCGATTATGTCAAAAAAGGTGGAATAACACGTATGGAACCTATTCCGTGCCAAGAACATTTTATATCTTTAAGAGATATATTGCAAAGATTTTTCTCCCTCGAGAACGTACTTTCGGAAACTTTTGAATATATGGACAGTCTTCGAAATAAAGATGGAATGGAAAATTTTATTCAAGGTTCACATTGGAAAGAAAGACTTAAGCACCATTCAAATCGCATTGTGTTACCTCTATTTATGTACTTCGATGATTATGAAATCGGAAACGTTCTAGGAAGTCATGCTGGTGTTCACAAACTAGGAGCTGTGTACGTCTCAGTTCCATGTCTTCCACCTTGGCGCTCCTCAGTTCTGTCCAACATATTCCTTATTTTATTATTTCATTCATCCGACAGAGTATCTTTTGGTAATAATGTTATATTTCAACCAATTATTGATGAGTTTAATTTTTTAAGCGAAGTGGGCATAGAAATAGATATTCCATCTTTCAAGGGATCTTTATTTTTTGAACTAGCTCTGATTCTTGGTGACAATTTAGGAATACACTCTCTGATTGGGTTCGTAGAGAGCTTTTCAGCAAATTTTTCTTGTAGAGTGTGCAAAGTTACAAAAGATGTATTGAAAAAGCAACTTTACGAAGATACAACACTTCTTCGAACAATGGCAAGCTATGAAGCAGATCTGGCTTTAAATAATTTATCTTTAACCGGCATTAAGGAAAAGTGCGTTTTTCTGGGCATAAACAACTTCGACTTGTTTCAACAGGTGGGCGTCGATATTATGCATGATATGCTAGAGGGTGTTGCCAAATACATTTTGAGTTTTATACTTTCAGAGTATACCGAAAAAAACAAATTTTTTTCTTTAACAATTTTCAATGATAAGCTATTAGCTTTCTCATATGGCCCTGATACTAAAAACAAACCTTGCCCTATCGAAAGAGAACATCTTAGGCGGGGAAATGTGCGTTTATCTTCAGGAGAAACGCTTACTCTTTTGCGGTTTTTGGGTTTACTTATAGGTGACTTTGTGCCGAGGGGTAATATTATTTGGGAAATGTATATAAAATTAAGACAAATTGTTGACATACTTCTTAGTATAAATGTTTCTGTTGGAACAGAAGATTTCTTGCAAGTATTAATAGCTGAACTTAATGAACAATATACTACACTTACCGAGGACTGTCTTAAGCCAAAGTTCCACAATCTCATTCACTACCATACCGCTTTTAAAAAATACGGCCCATTAACATCTTTGTGGTCAATGAGGTTCGAAGCTAAGCATAGGCAATCCAAAATGTCGGCTAGATCATCATGTAACCGAATGAATATCACTTTAACCTTAGCAATGAAACATCAACTTCAACTTAATGAAATGTTTTTAAGGGGAAAACTTTCTAATCTACTTGACGTTGGACCCAAAAAATATGGCATGTTATTTGAACTTGATAATATACGATCACAGCTATCACTGGACCCTAATAAAACGTTGACTATGGTCAGTTGGGCGACCATGTCTTCTGTACATTATAAAAAGGGATCCGTCTTAGTAAAAAGTCTTAGTTCAGATTGTTATTTGTACGACTTTTTTGTATTGGAAAAAATATATTTGTATGACTCAAGTCAATTGATTTTTGTTGGTATAGTACTTAAAACTAAATGTTTCGATGAACACTACTATGCATATGAGGTAGAAGTTCCATTAATACCTCAACAAATTGTTATTCCACTTGAATTTTTTCTATCGCCAATTCCTAACACTTTAAATATTTTATCTAACTCCAAGCAGTACGTTATTTTAAGAAGTCCACTATAAATAAAAAATAGATTAAATTATAAATGTAAATGATTTCGCTTTAACACTGCAGATTTCATAAATATGCTAATTAAAATAATATTATGTAAATTAATTTATAAAAATACACAATTTTGCACATTTCTTTTTAAATGATGAAATTTATGACCCATATATTTTAAGTAAAATTAAGTTTTGCATTAAAATTAATAAAAACATGTAATAAACAGAAAACATATATTTTGTATTCAAAAATACATTACAAACGATATTATAATAAAAAATCTATGTACTTAATATGAAAAAGATTTTTTTTTTATTTTACGATAAAATTATCCCTTTTAGATGGTTCAATTTTCAGGTGCACTCAAGTTCAACCAAGTAAACTGGTAAATTGGTACCACATGGACTGGCTAATAAGAAGTAAGTAGTTTGGTTAAATTCAACCAAGTAGATGTGCTAATTCCAACCGAGTAAGTTACGTAAATTTAACTTTTAGTTGGTTAAATGCTACCAAGAAAGTTGGCTAATTTTAACCAATTGGAATTGTTAAATGCAACCAAGTAGGTTGGTTGGTATCAACAGAGTAACATGGTTAAATCCAACCAAGTAGGTTGGTTGGTAACAACAGAGTAACATGGTTAAATCCAACCAAGTAGGTTGGTTAGTAACAACAGAGTAGCATGGTTAAATCCAACCAAGTAGGTTGGTTAGTAACAACAGAGTAACATGGTTAAATCCAACCAAGTCGGTTGGTTAGTAACAACAGAGTAACATGGTTAAATCCAACCAAGTAGGTTGGTTAGTAACAACAGAGTAACATGGTTAAATCCAACCAAGTCGGTTGGTTAGTAACAACAGAGTAGCATGGTTAAATCCAACCAAGTCGGTTGGTTAGTAACAACAGAGTAACATGGTTAAATCCAACCAAGTCGGTTGGTTAGTAACAACAGAGTAACATGGTTAAATCCAACCAAGTAGGTTGGTTACTAACAACAGAGTAACATGGTTAAATTCAACCAAGTCGGTTGGTTAGTAACAACAGAGTAACATGGTTAAATCCAACCAAGTCGGTTGGTTAGTAACAACAGAGTAACATGGTTAAATCCAACCAAGTCGGTTGGTTAGTAACAACAGAGTAACATGGTTAAATCCAACCAAGTCGGTTGGTTAGTAACAACAGAGTAACATGGTTGAATTCAACCATGTGTATTGGCTAATAACAACAGAGTAACTTGGTTGAATTCAGCCAAGTGGGTTGGCTAATAACAACAGATTGAATATGTTGAATTCTACCAAGTGAGTCGGCTAATAGCAACAGACTAAGTAGGTCAAATTCTAACAAGTTAGTTGGTTAAATACAACCAAGTAGGTTGGCTAATTTCAATCAAGTGAGTTGGATAATAACAACACAGTTACGTGGTTAAATTCAACCAAGTGGGTTCGCTTATAACAACAGAGTAACTTGGTTAAATTCAACCATGTGTATTAGCTAATAACAACAGAGTAACATGGTTTAATTCAACCATTGGGTTGGCTAATAACAACAGAGTAATTTGGTTAAATTATACCAAGTTAGTTTGTTATTTACGACCGAGCAAATTTGGAGGGGAAATTGATAAATCGGTTATTTTTAACAGAGTTTCGTTAAACAAGTTGACTCGGTTTATTTTAATCAACTAACTCTGTAGGAGCTATATTAACAGTATCACTTGGTAGTTTTTAACCGAAAGTCGGTTGTTTTTAAATAAGCGATTTTTCTGCGTGACGAGATCTGAAATTTCCTTTTTTTTTCAGCGCATTAAAAAAGGCATTAACGAATCGTTCGGCAATGATCCAGGCCAAGAGACCCTAGAAGCCCTCAAAAACAACATTCGACACAATTGCGGGAATCTGTCGCCCGAAATTCAACAACATCGGATGACTTCTTTTGGCCCACCCTGTAGTAAAGGTTTGAGAATCGTTCCAAGTTAAAACCCGTAGAGCAAATCTAAGGAAACGATTTTGGGTACTCTCGGTTCTCTATAAATGAATAAAATCAAAGGGACACGGCGCTTAAGTAGCAATTATTCTTTGGACCACCTTTTAACGAAGACAAGTGATGAGTTTGGTTTAAGATTTATCTTAACAGTATGCGAACGCAAACCAAGACCCCTGCCGCCTTATAAAACATTTAATTCGGGGAGGGGACTGATGCATTATCGTTCGAAAGTAAAGGATTAACATTTGGGTGCGAAAACTATCTAAGTGGAGCAGCTATTGGAAGCTGGCTTGAGTCATGTTGTGAGGCAAAAGGTGTGAAAAATTCGGTATTCCGAGCAGTGTGTTGAATAACTATTGATTGATTAAGTTGTGAGATCAACACAAGGCATCATAGCAAGCCCATCGTCATCCCTAGTCAACTTTCACGGTTAAAACCCAAACCAACTCGCTCATGGACTCAATTTTTCTACAGAATTTAAATATAGGCTCAGTTGAGGAACCAACTTCCTCCCAATTGTCGAAGGAGTAGATGGAAAACTACCTTCCGAAGTGCTATCTATTGCAATTGCTTGCGACATTCTTCGCGACTTGCAGCTCGTCACAGTACCTACAACCTACATGTGTGTCTATGCGTTCAGTACGGTTGTAATTTTCTATCGTTAGTTGGACATGGCTTACGAACATTTTTTCGGACATTACCTGCTTAAATGACATAAATCTAATGGCATGCTCCTATCGCTAATGGTTAGTTTGTGGTATGAAGATAAGGGGACCTGTAAAACTGCCTTGAGGAACATCGGGGAGTTGGCAAGAAAGTGTCCAATAAAACCGACCTAAAGTGAATTCTATTAAAATGCTTGAAATAATCTAGCTTCTAGAAAACCTTGTTATGAGGAAACTCATCTTGAGAGAGTGATAGTTAAGAAACAAGGATGGAAACAGTTGAGGAAGACTTTCTAATTATCAGTAAGTGGGTGTAACTTAGGATCGATTCCGAATAAAGGGCGAGGGTGCAAACTTAAAAGCTTAATTTGGTACAGAGGACGACAAATTCCTCTGAGCCTTTTCTATCCCATTTGACAGCAACTCGTGACTGAAATTGTCCTTGCTTTTCAACGTAACCATCACCCGCGACATATTTCTCGCTAACGAATTCGGTTCAAAGGAACCCTTAGTGTCCGGGGTATTAACTAAGATTCCCGGCAACGCAAAATATTAAGAAAAAAAAAACTGAAATACACTGCAGACCCTATTAAAATGAAGATCTCAAAACTGTTCCCGGAAGTCATAACCTCAAAAATTCGGATTCCTCTTTGAAAACCCCGCTCTTAGTTCCATCATAAAACCGCTGAGGCGCCATACATCGCCGGCGGACCACTAGCTACCTGGCATATGGCAGCGAGCACACTCAATCCCATTTCGTAAATGATTCCGCAGCTGTAATCAGACACCAGAAATCGAAAACCACCAACCGGCTACCATATACTCGCGTTCCCATGTGAACAATTAACCACCAAATCAGCCAAATGACATCTCTCGCTATGGTGCGCCGCTGTTTGATTGCCATCTCACCCGCAGAATTAATTAAACAAAATGTAACCAACCAGAGAGAAAAGAAAAAATATTAAATGTCCGCAATGATTTGTGTGATATCAATCTCTGTCGCCGCCGACGAAGCGTGCTTTGGTCGCGAGAGAGCGCGCCATTACACCGCAGACAAATGGAGAAGCCCACAAAAACCCAACCGATACAATCTTGCACAAAACCGCACAGATGAACATCGCAGTCGTCACACGGCTACTGCCATCCGCAACAATATATATACAAAAGGATCTCTCGCGCTCCTAGATCACCGCCAAACGATAAAAGCCGAGAGATCAACATTATTTGTCTCGGGTGTTTCCTCGCCGGCAATGATCCAGGCCAATCTCGCGCGCAGCTTAGTGCCCATAACCGAAAACCAAACTGAAACCATACCTACACCATACTTACTATACCCAGAAGCTAGAGAGGGAATTATAATAATCATAAAACAGATGAAGCGGATAAAACCAGAAACCTCAGCGTACCCTGCGAAGCTGTTAACATTTGACATTTGATACTCTGAAGCATGCGACAACAATATATATACACAGCATCAACCCATTCGAACGCGAAGTCTCTCATCCTCTCTCCGAGACCAACACCGGCACGGCGCCCTAATAAATGCGATTATGATTGCATTATTAAGACCAAGATCCTGACATCATCATTGACATTGGATTCGTTTGGGACGCTCATCTTTCCGATTGCAATCGAGACGGGGTGCGCGCTTTGGTCGGGGTATTTGAACCCGAAAGGATTCTGCGCCATAAATGGGGTGAAACGTCACCCCTTCCAGCACGAAACCCCGGTGGTTCATCGATACCTCCTCTGCCTCTGCAATTAAGAAATTAATTTCGCTCTGCAAAGAGGGTAATTACACAGACTCCACACACACTTAGGTATATAATCGAGAAGCATCAGTATAGAAAGTATATAGGTAATAGAAAACAAAAAAAAAAAAACAAAAAAAATAAACGAAAGACGTAACGTACCGATTGTACGAAGTCAATCGCCGATGTGGCGCAGCGGAGGAGTAATTAAAACCAACCGCGACAGGATGAATGGAACTTTATTTGCGGTAATGGTTGAGATTTTCACATTAAGCCGGTGTGCTTGAGCAATTAATTTCCGGGGATACGATGTTTAATTGCTGCTGCTGAGTTGCAGAGTGGAGCGGAGGGCAAGGAATTACATGGGTGCGCGGTTTGAGTATACTTTTCTGGGCCGTGAATTGGTATTTTTGGCAGATTCAGCTTGTTGCAAAATGTGAGTTATGTCGACGAAAGTTGTTTACCCGAATTGTGACGCTGATGATGACAGGGTAGTTGGGGATCGATAAAGGAAACACGCTACATCCGATTCGAAATGTCTCTATCTTCTCTAGATAAAATTGAATGCCAGAATTGTATGTCCGCAAACATCTTACGAACTATTGCACCGATTTTTAATTTTCCATTTTTAAAATGCGTGAAATCAAAAGTTGCAGGTTTTAGAGCCGGTCTGTTCACAGCTGGTTAAATCCTCGGTTAGGTTACCATAGATTTAGGTTTACCAATGATTATAAATCAGTGATATAATAACCAATGAGTGTTTGTTGAGCGTTTTTTCACTTCGGGCACCAAACCATATAGCATTCCAACAAATCGTTCCATTTTTCCAGTTTATTTGTCAATTCAGTGATTGATCAATGGTTATTTTTTTTTGTTTTTGTGTGTTTTCGGGTCCTTTTTTTTTTTGATAAGTAAATTGTTTAGGTATATTTTTTATTAATATATTTATTTTTAGTTCTCTTACTTAACACAAAAAAAGAATGTCAAAATCCTATAATACAGACATTTTTTGAGAACTTTCTTTTTGTGTGACAATATGCAATTTTTGGAAAACAAAACCGAAATAAAGTAGAAATCAATAAAACCAATGAAATTTTTTACAAATTAAAAGGCCTCATGTGAATTTATTCAACAACAATCCCAATTTTCTTTATCTATCAATATTTTCTCTAATGCTTGTGCCTTATCTCAACTTATGTGAGCTGTCATCGGCTGAAATAATCCTTATTCATCCTTTGCATCCATTATTTTGTTGGGAATCTGTAACCTCACCTTCAATTGACTGGCGTGTAGTGAATTATATATAATGTGTCAGTTGAAAACGTCAACGAGTAAGATGTGAAAGATATTATTGGTTCGCTCCATCGTGCGTTATATAAAGGGTTTTCCAATGAGAGGTGTTACTGTGAATAACCCGCTATTTCGGTAGCTGTCACTTTTATTCTTTGCCATTTGACAAGTAAAAACTACGCCTTTACTAAAAATGGAACGATACACAAGTATTGAAATTATTAAAATTCACTACACAAATGGTGAAAATCTTGCAGTCACAGTTCGCAAAACTAAAGCATTTTTTAGTCGTCGTGATGAGGCCCATTTCCACCTCGTTGGCTACGTCAACAAGCAAAATTGTCGCATCTAGGGCTCGGAAAACCCAAGAGTTATTGTTGAGAAGCCTCTCCATCCTCAACGTGTGACTGTTTGGTGCGGTTTATGGTCCGGCAGGGTCATTGGACCTTACTTTTTCAAAAATGAGGTTGGATCAACAGTTACGGTGAATGGATTGCGCTATCGAGAGATGATTAATGATTTTTTATGGTTGGAGTTGGATGGTATTGATCTGGACAGCGTTTACTTTCAACAAGACGGTGCTACGTGCCACACACGCAACGAAAGCATTGATCTTTTACGGGAAAAGTTTCCGGACCGTGTTATCTCTCGAAGAGGTGAGCACAATTGGCCACCGAGATCTTGTGATTTAACATCTTACAACTTCTTCCTTTGGGGCCACGTGATAGATATGGTCCAAGCCAACAGCCCAGCGTCGATTCAAGACCTCAATGATAAAATTCATGAGGCTATCGAGAACATAGGGCAGCCACTTTGCGATTTGCTTATGGAAAATTTCATGAAAAGGATATGGTCCTGTATGCGAGCTCGTGGTGGCCATTTGGCTGATTTTGTTCTTCATTATTAACGGCATACCTTCCTCTTTATTATGAAATAAACATCCGATCATTTGTCTCAAAAAATGACATTTTTCTTTGAATACCAAAATAACACCTCTTTATATTCGATCATTCTATTTTTAGTATTTTTCTTTTTGTTCGCACAATATTGTACAGAAATTATTGCGTTATAGATACTTCAAAATGAATACTTACGTAGTCCTTAAAAATCTTGAACAAACGACATTACAGAAAAACAGTTATCGATATCTCTGGTTAACTAACCAAACCACTAATTCTTTGATTAATATATTGCTGAACAAACACATTCGCTGGTTACCAGCTGGAATAACCGATGATTAAAGATAACCAAGACTGAACAAACTGGGCCTTAGGCTAACTTTGCTTTAAGAAAAAACATAATTTTGCATGAGCGCACATGAAAATTGACTAAATTTACCCCAGTGGTTGAAATTCTACCATTATATTGACCCAACTCAAATACCTACACAGCAAATTCGGAAAATCAAGGGAATATGTTGTGGTTAAGGCAGTGAATGTGGTTCTCAACTATTTCCCTTCGAATATTAATACAAGGTGGTGCAAAATTATTCACCCTATTTAAAAAGATATTGAAGTTTTTGCAAATTGCGCCGTACGTCAATTACATTTGAGATTTGTGAAATAGACAGCAGCAATATAAAACAGACAAGCAAATGGAACGCTAGATACACTCCGCAAGAGCGTGGAATAATAATCTCAACAGCGAAGAGCACGATTCTGTGTCGAAAATCATCATGAGCGACGAGGCGCATTTCCACTTAAGCGCACTGAAAAAATGCTCGTCCATAACATCAATGAATGCCATTCACAGAGCTAAAATTCTTACATTTGATGAAATATTCATTAACGCAATGTAAAATTCTTGCATATTTCGCTTGATTTTATGACCACAACATTGTCTGCATGAAACTGGATTCATTAATAATGGCGCCTGTTAATTGTCGATGGAAAATGATGTGGCCGAATTTCAATGAATTTGTTCATAAGTGTGTGAAAGATTCTAAAAAGCGTCGTTTTGGTGCACTAGTATTGGTTGTGTCATTTTATGAAGGATAACCTTAAATGCACGAGGCTTTTCATTGGTTTTATGAAGGCGACCATTATTTGGATGAAGTATTTCATTGAACTGCAAACTACAACCGTTATGAAGAATGAGTCATTTTTGCAAAAACTGTACACTGTACAGTCTCATTTCTCAGCGTCTAACTCGAGCGTTGTATGACCAAATACTTAAATTGTAAGAATAAATTCAAATAAATTTTGATTTTATGAATCATCATTCGAAGTTGGGTTTAGAAACAAGCACTCTACAATTGATCAGGTGCATAGAATCACAGATAAAATCGAAAAAGCATTCGAAGAGAAAAATGTGTGCTCTACAATATTTCTTGTTATAGCACAAGCTTTCGATAAAGTCTGGCATAAGGGACTGATCCATAAATTAAGAAGGCAACTGCCGAAGCAGTATTCGACAATTCTGGAGTCATATATAGCACATCGATTCTTCAGAATTAAACAAGAGACAGAGTACTCAACACTAAGAGCAATTAAAGCTGGTGTACCACAAGGTAGTGTGCTAGGTCCAGTGCTATACCTTCTGTTTACTAGTGATTTACCTGAAAGTGAAGAAACTACTATAGCAACTTTTGCAGATGACACTGCTGTGCTTGCTGTTGGAGCAACCGTCGAAATAGCAACAAAAAAACTCAAAATGGCAATAAACGGTATTTCAGAATGGACTAAAAAGTGGCAGATTAGATTGAATGACCTTAAGTCAGTCCATATTAATTTTACATATAAAAACGTACCACAAATTTCAGTATACATTAATAACAATGTAGTGGAATACTCAAATACAGCTAAATATCTGGGCATGACCCTAGACGCTAAATTGCGTTGGAAAGCGTATGTAAAGAAAAAAAAGAGATGAGTTGAACATGTGATACAGTAAAATGTATTGGCTTATTGGGAGATACTCATCCCTGTCCAACTACAATAAATTACTGCTATAAAAGCAAGTCTTGAAACCAATATGGACCTACGGGCTCCAATTGTGGGCATGCACATGCCAAACAAATTTAAGAAAAATTTCAAGTCTTCCAAAATAAAGTAGGTACTAAGGAACGTAGTTAATGCACCTTGGTACATCCGAAACGCTGATCTACATAGAGATCTAAATATTGAAATGGATGAAGATGAAGTTAAAAAAGTTGCCCAAAGGCACAGAAGTAGGCTTTTCAATCATGTTAACGTAGAACTTACAGAACTATTAAATACTGACAATGTAATCAGAAGATTGAGGCGGGTAAGACCCCTTGATCTATAAGAGTTAGCCAAGGCCAAGAGATTAGTTAATATCTTCAAACAAAAAAGTTTCGAAATCCGACAACCGGCGGATTCTTCTTCTGAATTTTTCAAATATTTTAAAAATAAATTGCCGATTAGTCGAACGACTAGGTGCAATCCCATTCGGGATGACGAAAGTCAGGCCCTTCCTGGAGGTTTTTTAGAGGTTGTTCGAGTCCCTCACTATTGCAGAAGCCTCCCTCGCGTTCTTGCCCTGCAATGTCTTTCGATGATTTTTCACAAAAATCAAACAAAGCATTTTTTTGTTGTTTGTGACTTTTCCATAATCCGCATGAATCTTTTCATGCCTTGCATATTTAACTTATTTGTTTTAATGTAATAGGTATTTCTTTAAAGTACAAACTTAAACAATCAAAATCGTTTGTTGCTGATTTATATTCAACCGTTAATCTTTTGGGTAGAGTTTAAATGTGCGGTGCACTTAAAATTTATTCAGTCGGTTTTTTCCCGGTGATTTTTCAGTTCAGAGTTTAAGAAAGTAAATTTGTTATTGGACTGTTTTCTGTTTGAGGAATGAAACCAAAAAGAGTAAAGGCAACAGGTTCGAATTAGTTGATGGTTTATTCAGAACTAAAAACTAGGTAATAAGTATTTGATATGATCAGGTCAAGTTAATAATGACATAATGTATATGCATAGAGTAAAGTCAAACAGATGTTTGTAAGAATGAGAACAATAGAATACGATTCATTTGCGTTGTACTTCACTTCTGAGTTTAACTTTCCAACACTCCTTCTCAACACAAATATATCGTTTACATTTTATACACAATTTTAATATAACTTCATTAATTCAGTAAATTTTAGATGCTTTGTTTTTGATAAATTTTTAGTAAAAATATCTGCTATCATGTCGCTTGATTGGACATATTTCAGCGTTACTTCGTTGTTTTGCACAACTTCCCTTACGTGGTGGTACTTGATGTCAATATGTTTGCTGCGGGCATGGTACACTGGATTCTTTGCAAGATGATTAGCACTTAAGTTGTCTCCGTTGACAACGATGGGACAATCAGCATCAAGGAAGTCGATCTCCATCAAAAGTCTCCTTAAGTAGATGGCTTCTTTTGCCGCAGTAGACAGAGCCATATACTCGGCCTCAGTGCTACTTAAGGCAACCGTATTCTGCTTCTTACTTTCCCAAGAGAAAACGCCTCCAGCCAAGAAAAACACATACCCGGTATATGATTTTCGATCAGTGTGATCTCCACCCCAGTCTGCGTCAACATACCCGTAAACTGGATGTCCTTGTTTGCTGTAATGGAGTTTATAATTAATCGTTTTGGCCAAGTACCTCAAGATATGTTTTGCCCCTGCTTCATGCTCGATGTGTGGATTCACATTTCGCTGCGCCAACTTGCAAACAGAATGCAAAATGTCTGGACGAGTCGAGATTGCGAGATACATCAACGCCCCGACAATTGATTGATATGAAGTGGGGTCCACCTTTTTGCAGCTTTCACTATCGCATTTCACTTGGTAACCAGCTTCTAGGGGTGTTGCGGCAGGGCGACAATTTTCCATTCCATATTCCTTCAAGAGATTGCTGATATATTGCTTCTGGCACAAAGAAATGGCACCCGTATCTCCATCTCGTTCAACCTCCATTCCTAAGAAATGTTGCAATGGACCTTTGTCCACTACCTCAAACGCATTTGCTATTTTAGTTTTGATGTTGGTTAAATCGTCTTTCGTCGAACATGCTAAAACGATATCATCAACGTAAACAGCAATGAGGTTAAATTTACCTTCATAATTCATTTTGTATAAACACGGTTCATTTTTACACGCTATGAAACCTATACCCTTTAGAACCAGGTCTAGCTTCGAGTTCCATTCGCGGCCAGACTGCTTTAGGCCATATATAGCTTTGTTAAGCTTTAAAACTCGACCAGGAAACCGTGCACTTACAAATCCTTCCGGTTGATGCATATATACCTCGTCCTTCAAATCGCTGTTCAGGTAGGCCGTCGAAACATCCATTTGATGTAGATATAAATTCAATTCACTCGCTACAGCTAACAACATCCTAATTGTTGCGTAACGCACCACTGGTGAAAAGGTTTCGGAGTAGTTAACACCAAACTGTTGGCAACAGCCTTTCGCAACCAGTCTGGATTTAAATCGTTCAATCGTTCCATCTTTATTACGTTTTAAGCTAAAGACCCATTTGCTGCCAATAGCTTTCTTCCCAGGGGGCAAATCAACTAATGATCCGGTGTTTTTTGCAGTGAGTGCTTCATATTCTTTTCGCATGGCCTCTTTCCAGTCCTGCGCGTTGTCGGTTGTCATCGCCTCTTCTACAGTTTGCGGGATTTCAATCTCTGAGTCGATGTCCATGAGGTTCAGACCGTTGAACTGCTTTCGCGGACGGCCACGCGCTCCCGTGCGAAGAATCCTTGGTCTGCCTGGCTTTGCTCTAGGATTGTTATCCGTACAACTGGGTTTCTCTTTTTCAATTTTGATGCTTGTATTTCTATTGGTGTCCTCGTGGTTTTCTTTGTCATTGACGGTGTTCTTTGTGTCTTCGTTGTTTTTCTTTTCAGCGATGATGGTCTGGGTAGTCGCGGTAGTTGTGTTGGCTGTCTCTTCTCCTTCTTCAACGGAATCGGCCTCGATGTTTTTACTTGAAGACTCTGTGTCATCTAAAGAAAGAAGCTCAAATGAATTTGGATTGCTTAACTTGGAAATAATATTTTCATCAAATAAAACATCTCTTCTCTCGATTACTTTCCGAGTTAAGGGATCAAACAAGCGATATGCCTTAGACGTTAGAGAATAACCAACCATAATGTATTCATTACCTTTTGGGCGGAATTTACTTGTAATTTTCTTATCTAAAGCTATAGCTGTTGCACCGAAAACCTTGAAATGTTGTACTGTTGGTTTAGTCCCGGTCCATATTTCATGTGGGGTTTTATCAACCAATGCTTTCGTCGGAGACCTGTTTCGTATGTAGACAGCGGTTGCGATTGCTTCTGCCCATAGAGACTCGTCCATTCCAGCATGCAGTAACATGCTCCTTGCCATTTCCACTAGTGTCCGATTAGCGCGTTCAGCTACGCCGTTTTGCTGAGGTGTATACGGCACTGTGAGTTGACGTTTGATACCCTGTTCATTTAAAAATATATTAAAATCATTACATACATATTCGGTACCATTGTCACTGCGTAAAACTCTTATTTTTCTACCAGTTTGGCATTCTACCATTGCTTTAAACAATTTAAATTTTTCAAAAACTTCGCTCTTTGTTTTTAAAAAATAGACAAACATGTGCCGCGACATATCGTCAATAAACGTGACGAAATATTTTGATCCTCCATTAGATGATTTACTAATTGGACCACACACATCTGTATGAACTATGTCTAGTAAATTTGTTGATCGATTTTCCGTTGCTTGCGGAAATGATTTGACACATATTTTACATTTCATGCATGTCTTGCATGCTATTTCGCTCGATATATTCAAAGGCTTAATTCCATGCACTAGTTTCTTTTTTGCTAAATCATTCAAACTTGTAAAATTTAGGTGCCCGAATCTGTCGTGCCACCTTAATGTATAATCAACGGATGAATAAAAGCATGCGTTTTCTGAATTTTGGAATACGAATAAATTATTTTTTCTATGAGCTCTTACCACAACACCACCAGTTTTATCTTTTATTTCAGCAACGTTTTTATCGAATGACACAAAGAACCCGTTTTCCACTGCTCTGCTCACCGACATGAAATTGCTTTGCAATCCAGGAACAAATAGCACGTCTCTCAAGGTTATGACACACATAGCTGTTTTGACGATGACGTTACCTTTCCCAATTGCCTCTATAAAATTGTTTCCCGCAAGAATAATTTTAATAATAATTTTAGTTGATGGTTTATTCAGAACTAAAAACTAGGTAATAAGTATTTGATATGATCAGGTCAAGTTAATAATGACATAATGTATATGCATAGAGTAAAGTCAAACAGATGTTTGTAAGAATGAGAACAATAGAATACGATTCATTTGCGTTGTACTTCACTTCTGAGTTTAACTTTCCAACATTTTCTCATAAGTATTATTATTGTTACATATAAAGTCAATGTTACTTGCTGAAATTAATATTAACATCTATTTCGTATAAGATTGAAAGACGTCCGGGAATCCTTACGCGATGGTCCGAGCAAGTCAGCCTTTTAAGAAGTTCCTTTTATTTTTTTTAGTTATTAATTAATTTTTTATCAACATCATTTACAGAAGACTAATATAATCTTTAAGTTATAACTGAAGATGCAATTCGGAAAATTATAGTTAAAATAATATTTACAAGAGTACACAATGAGTAAATTTGGGAAAAACAATTGCGAAACAGTTAGTTAATTATTTCCATTTAAATTTAACTTATCAAGTAGAATATCTATAGTTAAGTATAGTTAAGTATCTGCCATTGCCATATGCCTAAAGAGAGTGTTTTGGAATGAATTCGCGTAACAAGATCTTCCAATGCTAAGAGGAAGAGTATTCCAAATACGAAGGGCATGAACGAAAAATTGATGTACAAGTATAATCATCCCGGATAGAACTAACGTTAAGGACCGACTAAATTGTTTAAATGTGAGTTTGTTATACAAATATGGTGGTTGTTTAGAGGTTAGAATCCGTTGAAGGCATTTAATGGTGCAAAATTTGTGGGTATTGTTCTAATGAATATCCTTTGACGGAGCAGCAGATTTCGCAACCATAGGCTATGATGGGTATGAGAAGAGATTTCGCCAACATAAGTCTAGTTCCAAGTGGTGTGTAGCCTTGGGATACCGATAAATTTCTTAGAGAACCATAAATTTTACCTATTATAGTAGCTGTACATGATCATCCCAACTTAGCGTAGAATTAAACCAGATGCCAAGGTTCTTAGCCTTTCCAATATACTCGATGGGATTATCTCGATATAGCCGGAGAACGAACATCTACTTTCATTCTGCCGATGACCATGCATTTCGATTTAATAGGCTTTAGTTTTAAAAAGTTTCCTTGAGACCACTTTAAAATCCTTTGAAGATCGTCATTCAACTTTAATATAGCCTCAGAAGTTTGGTCAGGCTCACAGCTGAGATACAGTTGAACATCATCTGCGTACATATGATCCAATGAATATTTTATTACTTTTGGGATATCGTTGACAAAGAGCATGAAAAGAACAGGACCAAGAACTGAACCTTGCGGAACACCTGTCAATATTTCAATAAATTCGTAAAAACCATTTTTGTAGAAAACGGCTTGTTTTCTTTCTTGGAGATCAGAGACAATGAATTTTGCAGCGGACTCTGAAAAGCCATATAACAACTTGAGTTTATTATGTAACATAGCATGGTTGACAGTTTCGAAGGCCTTGGAAAAATCTAATAGCGTAACTAGGTTGCCGTCTAAAGCTATTCGTATGTCGTCAGTGACTTTGAGCAGTGCGGTTGTACAACTGTGCATTTTCCTGAAACCAGATTGATTGGAACAGAGAATATTATTCCGCTGGACGAAAACTGATATCTCGTGACGAATTAGTTTTTCCATCACCTTGGACAAATAGGGAAGAATAGCTAAAGGTCTGTACTCAGCCATAGAGTTAGCTGATGCCTTCTTTTTCAATATCGGTATAGTTTTTGCTGATGTTATGTTATGTTATTGATAATATGAGTCGCAACCGGAAGTATTAAAGGTAGTATCATTTTAACAAATGAAGGGTGAATGCCATCAACACCAACAGCTTTAGAGTTAATTTGTAGTATCGCCTTGACAACGTAAGTTTGCTCGACTCTGTGAAATTCAAAGGAGCTGTTCGTGGCAGTACTGAGAGGGTGCTTTGATAAAGATGATCCGGATTGGATATCTGTAAATAGCCTATTGAGTTGCTTAGGATCGATGTCCTCATCATGCTGGACTGTCTTACGACCGACACCCAGCTCACGGAAATTTTTCCAATGAGTGTAGTCGACATGATAGTTTCTTCTAATACGGCACACATTGAACTCATATCTCTTTCCCTTGAGAAATGAAGTAAATATGGTGCCTGCATGTACATCTCGGCCGTAAAAAGGGGCAATTATTGGATAGTTCGCAGGGGGCTTTCATATTTCATTTTTACCAGTGCCCAGGAGATGTATTTATGTTCGAAGAAGATTTGTATGTTATGTTTAGTAGACGTAATTATAAAAAAATAAAAAATGCACAGTAAATACTGTTTTACTTCTACTACTGTCTTCAATATTATTCATTCACTTTAAATAATTTTGTAGGTACTTAAATGTATGGAAATGTGCATAGAAACAATGAATTCTTTTATAAAGGTATAATGAGAGCCTTCATGTACTTAAAATCTTTGTTCATATAAACTGTGACATTTTACATAAATTCAATGAATTTGCATTACATTATATTTGCTTTTACTAAACTTTTTGTATATACAATTTGACTTAAGGCTAGGTAACAAATGGTGGTGAATAATAATTATTTAAATGCGTTGGCTCAACAATAGCGGCCCAACGGTATACAATGTTTGTTTTCTTAAATCTATTTTTTATAAATTGTTATTGTGGCTGTCTTCTCGGATTCTTCAAAGTCCGGGTGTTGATAAAATGAATTTTCGCACAAGTTTGTTGAATAAATACATAAACCCCATGAAAGTTTTCCGAAAAGTCTAACAAGCTTGATGAAAATATTCATAATTAGAATTATTTGATACATTGCATTCGTGAAAGTCTACATAAGCAAAGGGATAACCTTTTTATGAATTATATCTATTGCTTTTATGAACAAATCATGCATCTTATGAAAGTTTCATACCATTATGAATGTTTTCATACATGAATGAACGGAGTTACATTGATTGAATGAACTTCTACTTTAGCTCAATATCAATGATTTTTTCATACTGTCTATGCATTTTTCACTGTCATCTTGTACCTTTTTGGTTCAGTGCGGTTACTTCAATAAGCAAAATCTTAGTTTCTGGGGCACTGAAAACTGTGTGTGATGCACGGAGAGCCATTATAGGTTTCTACTCAAAGACACTGTGTCGTGCGTCTCTCACGCGGGAGGAGTGATTGGGCCGTATTTTTTGAGGACGCCATCGGCAATACGGTCACTGTTACTGACGAAGGCTATACAGGGCCATGCTAAATGACTTCTTACTGCCGGAATTGGATGAGCGGGGCTTGGTGAACATGTGGTTTCAACAAGCCGGCGCAACCGCACACACAGCACGAGCCACAATTTATTCATGTTGTGACCACACAACAATAAACATCAAGTAAATTTCTGCGACACACGCGCACGCTATTCGCGTTCTAAGCATGAGTATCACATTCCGAGTTCTCATGTAAAGAACGCGAATAGCAAAAAATTAAACTGTAAAATAAGCATTTTTTTCGTATATAAGGTAGTAGAATAAAATAAAGAATCGAGTTTTTAAAGGAAACTTCATGAATAGTGGTTTGTTTTATGTTGACTTCCCCCCACCAGAGGTAAGGGGTCGACTAAATTGTCCAAGCGATTATTCAATTTTTCAATTCATTTTAAATTCTTTTTTTTCACAATTTATATTGTGAAGAAAGTAGTGTTTCCTGGCAGCGTAATCTCCCGATTTGACATGGGCAGCAAGATCGCCCTAATTAACCATACCAGACTTAATTAAAATAATTAAAATTTATTATTTAATTTATAAATTAAATTACTGAACTATTAATTAAACTTAAAATTAAAGAAATTCTACATCCAAAACTTAAAAAAATAACTTGTTTAATGAAAATCGTAAACGAGAAGCGGATATAGGGTCAATTCATTAAAAAAATTTTTAATCACAGTTATTTTTTTTTAATTTTTGATGTAGAAATTGCTTTAATTTTACCTATATTTTACCACTTGGAGTCCCACGCTTATGCCAACAAGAGTTAGACAATCGCAGCACTTGAGGAGAATATTCGACAGGAATGCGAATCACCGGAAGTCTTGCGGAAGGTCATGGAAATGCGATAAAACGGGCACAAAAGTGTTTCAACACTGGCGGCAGTCACTTGACGGATATCATTTTTTCCACTCAACAAAAAAAATTCTAAGGGTCCAAATACATCACTCAAAATAATTTTTATTTATTCAGTCTTTACTGTATTTAAAAAAAAAATTCATGACTAATTTTGCGCCGTCGAATGATAACAAAGCAGATAATTATAAATTCTTACGTTCAGATTTTAACGCTTGGCAAGGCAGGCGGTGGTCCGGTAGTTGTTTTCTATATTTGTAGCCTCGCAAGCCTTTGTTGAACAATTTAGGGCGATTCCTTTTACAAAAGCTTTGTATGGGGCTTTTTAAGCGCAGTCTAGCATGTTATGTTAAGTCATAAAAATTTAAAAAAAAAGCTTTTAAATACTGATCTGGATCTATTTTGTGTGTTATTTATATTAACCTAAAAAAAGCTTCTCAAAAGCATCGAACGAATAGGTTCACAGTTAGCGACCTTGTTTTGCGCGAGTTAGGAACTTCTAAGGGTGATTGCTAAGGTTGTAAACTTTAGAAGTCCGATTGGTAAGTGCATCGATCAGCTGGGACCGTTTGTCGGCAATAACGGGTAGAAAATTGACGTCCATGCTTCGACCTCCAAGTAGTGTCCAACATTTGTGATTTTTTGGGGCAGAATACTTAGCAATTTCGCATTTCACCGTGCAGAACAATTTATGTGTACGCGGCTAAAATTCTGGCATAAGTTCGATCTTTTAGGCCACTGTGTTCCCAAAAGCTTCATAAAATTGATGGACTCAGCTCGGTGCTCACTATGTCGAGTCGACTAATAACTGTCCGAACTTTACGGCACGTAAAAGCCGATAAAAAGCTATACTTAGGCAGCGCTGCCAGACGGTCAAAAACCCCAAGATTTTTTAACCCAACCGTTTGTCATTATTTTTTGAACACGTTTTATGTACAATTTAAAAATAAATAAAAAAAATTGGGGCAACAGGTCCATTGAGACCCTTGGCCTAGCTCTCGCAACCATTCGTTTTGTTTGAGTTTTTCATTTGGAACGAATGCAAAGGATCTACAATTTTATACCGAGTCCAAACGGCCAATTGGAAAGCTTTTTCATGACAGTTGTACTATCGGATGTTTGCCAGACGTTCACAAGAGGTGGCGCTGTGGACAAAATACCTTAAGTTGGAATTTTTGTTTATTCGGGAATCAAACTTAAGACCCTCGCTTAATAGTCCAACACACTTACCACTATTTTGAATCGTTTAGTTGTGAACAAACGAAGAATCTCTACGCTATTTGCTCATTCCTTACATTCACCGAATCAGCTGAAAGATCTTTCTCTCAAAACACCTTCAGGTGTCTTAATCCGCTGTCAATATGGTCAATTCGACCAAGCGGTAACTCCAGAGCAGAAGCTGCAGTTCAAGGTTTTGATCAAATACTTTGCTCTCTCGTTTGACAACGGTTTTTGTTTTTATTACAAAAAACGGCGATTTAAGAACTCCTAGTTCACTGAAACTAGTTGCAGAGACTAAGAAGAAACCCCGCGGCCTTGTGTGGTCCCGTGAATACCTTGATATCATTCGTTTCTCTTTATGGTTTGTGGCTTCCCCCGGCAGAACTCGAAACTAAAATACACGGCCAATCTTTTGACGCACATGTCCTATACTCGTAGGTCTTACTATCTACAAACTTTTGAAACAAAAAAAAAACTCGTCTAAGAAGTAACAGATCAACAAATTTAAAAATGTGTTAAGGATGCTCTAAGACGTTACATTCCATGTTCGAATCAAGAAAACAAGCAAATCTACAAGATGTAAAGTTGATCCACAAGCCTCTTTAAAACCCTAACCTTTCTTCCAGGCGACTCATTCAAACAACATATCAAAACATCATCAAAGATGTTCATCCTCTATCCCCTTTCAAGGCTCCTTTGATTTAATTCAAATTCATAACTGCTACACGCCCTATAATCTCATAAACTGTCAAACACAATTAATCAAAGATTAAAGGAGCCAAAGAGTTGCAACCCTTTGGTCCATGATCTTTGCGATGGTCAGCGGAACAAATTTTGGACTATTGTCCAAATTCACGTATTTTCAAGGATCAAAGGTCGCTCCAGCCTCCGTTTGACAACAAACTCGGTCAAATGCCATAACGATGTGATTATTGCTCTTCCAAGTGATCCGGAACTACTTTGGTGCGTTCTCAACAATGGCAAGAAGATCAAGTTACCCTGTGTGATCCTTGCCAGCATCCCTGATAAGATGCCGTAGAAATTTCATCCTTTCTCCCTTACAATTAATTTTTGCTTGTTGCCAGGAAACAATAGAAAAGGATCTTAGATGGGATTTCGCTGCATTGATGCAGTGTCAATCAAAGTTATATGACATGTCAATGCGCAGTAGTCTGCGTGTGTAAGACAAACTAGTTTCTTAGACTACCGCTACCATATACGTTATCCTTTAGATTTGGTTTGTTATTCTGCGGTGCGACCGTCGAACCTGATTGTCAACCCGGACTATGTCGAAATTCTTATTTATTTTCTATTAATTCGGCTGCTTTTGCTGGGGTTTTCTCCTTTTTTTTTTTTTTTTTGTTGTTATATCCTTCCAAAGGAATGCGTATATGCTAATTTGGTAACTTTTTCGAGGTCATTAAGGTCACCACTGGTCATTCTCTCCGTGGAAACGAATTCGGATTTCTTTGATTTTTGTGGGAAAAGACGATTCGTGAAAAAGGGGTGGAAACAGCACAAAAGTTGATCCTGTTTTGAGGATAATATTTTTTGGTCGTTCTGCCCCTGTAGTTGTGTCTTGCCCAGAAGTCCACAATTCTTCACAGTGCAATTCCAGGTGCGCATTTGATATTTAATTAATAAAATCGACAAAAATATTAGGACGAGTACATATGAGTATCCTTGGACCGTTACGTACTACGGTTTATTGGGGACTGCCGACAGCAGATGGCCGCCGTATATATATATTTCTGTTCCGTGGACTATTAAATAAGAGATTAAGGGTAAGACGTCGTAATACACACAAAAGGATGTATGCAATGCACTTACGTTAATGGGCTCATCATAACTGGAGCTACTATTCATGGACGTTTATGGGTGCCATATAAATGGAGTGACGTTTTGATTACATTATGGCATCGAAATGCGATGACGATGTGATGAGCAATTGTTCTAGTTGCAGAATTCACACCTTCTGACGTCTGGGATGGCTTTATGGGAGCCGGGGGGCAATAAAGCGATAAAATTGAGATGAGAATGTCATTTATATGAGTGACGGTTGCTGTGTTGAATGAATGAGAATAATGCCCGATGGGAGTGCAAGAATGTCAAAAGCTAATGAAGTGATTCGAGGAACTAAATGACGTTGGAGTGGACCGTTGAGCTATGATTGTGCACAGTTGGTGAGAGATTTGATTCAATAGATGGGTGATTAGAGGATGCTTTGAAAAATAGAGTTTAGAGTTTCGAGTTTATTTGGTGACATGAGGGTTAATGAAAGACGTCGTGCATTGTGAGGAACCTTCTGTTCGACTGAAATGTGTGATACTATAGGGTAGGTACATCCTCAAACTAAACTTCACTCTATTGTGAGGCCAAAAACGGTCCAAATAGGCAATATATTTGCAAGTGCAATATGAATCTAATTTTTTCAAAACCTTTCCCTTCGTCAGAACAAATACCGACACAAAAACAAAATGTACCCTTAGCCGTAGCTTCTCAAAACAATTTGCGGATTTTTTTATTTTTGGAACGACCCACAGAATTTTATACCCAGCAGGTGAATCGAGAAGCTTTACGAGAACAGTTAAGTTAAACTTTGTGATGTTTGTCAGACGTTCCGACCGAATATCAAAAAGAGTAGGCACCGTCTTTACCATAAGGGCACACGCGGCCCGCCTTATCCTCACGGGCACCTCAAATGGATGATATATTCGCTTAAACTATATTTTTATTTTTATTTTTTTTTCATTTTGGTAGATATAGCCTGACAACAAAATTGTTATCGACTTCACCCAAGTAGAAATTTGTGACTATTGTCCAAATTCACGTTAAATTATAGTCACAACACGGTATATTTGACTCAGTTTTGGGTCGATAAGCTCCATTCCAATAAAATGGTAGCTACTTGGCATTTTTGCTACCAGTACGTGTCGCAAAGATACAAATGTCCTTTACTGTAACATTTCAAAGCCCACGAAAAACTGTGAGGTTGGTATTTAACGTTACCACTTAACAGCTACGCGAATCGACTACGCACAGTCTAAATTGTGACCACCAAATGCGACCATATTATTTTGGCAATTTTTTGATGAATAATATGAATTTCTCTAAAAGAATCGAAATGTGTAATTTATTGACTTCATCATCTTACAATAAGTATTACACAAAGGAATTAACTTCCATTTTAAGCAGTGTATTGAAAATTGTTCGCCGTTGTAAAGCAACATCGAATAAGCTATTAATTGTTCTTTTACTATGTGTGCTGCGCAAGCGTGTTCCAGGCAGAACTTCACGCCATCCAAGAATGCGCTAGTCACATATACAATACTAAAGGCATTCACATCCATGTATTCACGGACAGTCAAGCAGCTGTAAACGCCCTAAGCTCGACTATCATTGACTTCAAATCGGTACGCCCTTCAAGCGCTAAAATCAAAGTTTGGTGAATTCCGGGCCATGAGGGTTTTGAGGGAAACGAGAAAGCCGAAGAAATGGCCAGAATGGGCTCTGAAACTCCTTTTACAGGACCTGAACCCTTCTGCTACACTCCCAAATCGTCTATAAATTTAGCCATTAAAAGATGGGAACATACAAAATGTATTTCACATTGGGAGAGTATCCCAGGTCTAAGACAGGCCAAGCGCGCTATACAGCCGTTCAATAAAAATGTCGACAGTTTTTTTTTAAGCTAAACAGGCATGATATAAAAAACCTTACTGGCTTCCTAACAGGACACCACCACCTACGATATCATTTAAATAAAATAAATTTAACCGACTCCTCACTCTGTCGGTTGTGTCTTGAAGAAGACGAAACAGCTGAGCACATAATATGTGAATGTCCAGCCCTATGTGGAATCAGAAGAACTATCTTCTACAGGGAGTTTCTGAGCCCTGAAGAGATGAAGAAGCTTAATTTATTAAGCCAACCTTATTAGGAAAGTGGAGAACCGGCTAGCCTAACAATATTCTGGCCCTATGGCACAAAAGGTTTTACAGGTCGAAGTGCTCTTTATCGCTTAGACGTAGTCAGAAGGTTTTTTTTTAAAAAAAAAAAATGTGTGCTGCACTGCTTTCCGGCATTTAAATATTTTGGTAGGACAAAATTGAGAATTCAGCAGATTAAATTGGAAACAATCAATGAATGATTGTAAAAAAGGGTAACTATAAAAAAAAATATTCCAACTTCTATCATCAAAAATGTTATCAATATATTTAAATTAATAGCTACATGAATATGTAACTGAAAGAATGTTAGAAATATTATTAACCTTCTACAAAGATTTATTATACACCAATTTTCTTTGGCAAAGAAAATGTCCCAAATGAACTATAAACGTTATAAAGGGTTTTCCAATGAGAGGTATTACTGTGACTGACCCGCTATTTCGGTAGCTGTCACTTTTGAAGCTTTTATTCTTTGACATTTGACAAGTAGAAACTACGCCATTACTAAAAATGGAACGATACACGCTTCAGCAACGCATTGAAATTTTTAAAATTCACAAAAATGGTGAAAATCTTGCAGTCACAGTTCGTATTTTTTGGTCGTCGTGAAGCACCTTGTCGGACCGCAATACAGAAATTGGTGGAAAAATTCGAGGTGTTGGGACAAGTTAGTGATGTGAAGAATAAAACCCGTGCCCGTCGCTCAAGAACAACTGAGAATATTGCTGCTGTAGCCCAAAGTGTTGAAGAAAACCCTGATTTGTCCATTCCTCGTCATTCTTTGGAATTGGGCATTCCACAAACGTCATTACATCGTATTTTATGGTCGGAGTTGGATGTTATTGATCTAGACAACGTTTACTTTCAACAAGACGGTGCTACGTGCCACACACGCAACGAAAGCATTGATCTTTTACGGGAAAAGTTTCCGGACCGTTTTATCTCTCGAAGAGGTGATCACAATTGGCCATCGAGATATTGTGATTTAACACCTTGCGACTTCTTCCTTTGGGGCCACGTGAAAGATAAGGTCTACGCCAACAGCCCAGCGTTGCTATTTGGTTATGGAAAATTTCATGAAAAGGATATGGTCCTGTATGCGTGCTCGTGGTGGCCATTTGGCTGATGTTGTTTTTCGTTATTAACGATATACCTTCCTCTTTATTATAAAATAAACATCCGATCATTTATCTCAAAAAATGGCATTTTTCTTTGAATACCAAAATAACACCCTTTACATCCCAGGACAGCTCCAATACAGATAGCTTTGTCTGGGGAGCATTCGAAGATGAGTGATATTTCTCCCATTTTGAAACCTTCTTTGCCATGTATGAAATGGAAATAAGAGGAGACAAACCATCTCGTTCTGACAAAGTCCAAGACACATGGTGATTTGAGGCCGTTCACTTGAATACCGCTTGTACAAGTCCAATATAACTCTCCTTAAAAAAGGTAGATCGATTAGAAGTGAAGCAGAAACATCTTCACAGAAAAATCTTAAATCTTTGATTAATGGCATAGAACGATTGGAGTCTTCTTAGATACAGGGTCTGACCGATCTTTGCCTAGGAAATTATAAATCCCAGATGATATATTTATGTGCTACTATGTAAGGAAAGAGGCAGGCAAAAAGATTCATAATCCCAACTCGTAGTAAAACAAAAAAGTTACTTGATCTAAACAAAGAAGATCTAAGGATCCTATGTTATTGGTCATTGGCCACTAAGATACCATCTCAAAACAATGGGCTACCTATTGACTACTGCCTTCGCGGCTACTTATTAACTGAGCTAACAATATTGACATACTTAAAACCTTACTTATTCTAAACCCAATTATTCTGCTGAAGTCTGCATCGTTCCCACGGTGCAGTGTCGCGATTCCAGGCTTGCTCCGCGCGTGGCTGAGCTTGCTGCGCGTGTCGCTGGTTTCTTGATTCGTTTCACGTTAACTTACATTTACTAGAGATATGGGGGCTGGCCGCTGACTATGAAAGACACAGTTCCTCTAAACAGCGCCGCTCTTACCACTAAAAGCGTCCTGGGCAAAGGATATAATAAAAACAAAACATTTATTTAAAGAAACGACCATTTATTAAAATAAAACTAAATTCGCCTTGTAGCCTTTCTGTCGGCGAACTCTTTTATTTAGTTATCAAAGTCGATGTTCTGAGCAATATCATTTTTCGATTGACAAAGTTGCCAGGTTTTTCAATCTAAATTCGGATATTGTCGATCGAAAATAGGTTTTTACTAGCTTAAGCTTAGAAAACCCCGTCTCTTCACTAGCAACCGTTACAGGTATAGTCAATCTCATTAGTAATAATTACTTAACCTGTTCGAATCTTTCATTGACTTAAATTAATGTGGTGTCCCAAAGACAGTTGAAAAATTCAACCTCAAACTTCCTTTCTGGACAAGTTGAAGGATCATCGCTGGCATTTTCACCAGCCTGACTATTAACACATCGCAAGTCGAATTGTTTTTGAACTGCTCTAAGCGCAGTTCCTCAGCCTGGATACTTGCATGGCCGACTACTGGGGCTGAGGGGGCTGACTACTCAAAAACATACCCTCTTCACTTATTTCGTAAATAGTTTGTAATAGGTATAGCTCATATATTCTTAATAAGCTTAGTATTTTCCAATCTACAGACTGCAAACATTCAGAAGACCCAAATACTTGATTAAATAGTGAAAGAATGGATATTTAAGGACCAATCAACCATAAATAATAAGTTAGAGGGCTGACTGTGGTTGCCATCAGCCTAGATGATCCCTAGAACGTGAGTGAACTATGCATGTCTCCATACCCTGCCTACACATGACTATCTGAAGTAAGTTGATGGACCTAAACTGGACCGGCTGCCTTCAGAAACATTCGCACCCTGAGGCAGCTTGCTAAACATTAGATGTTATCGTCTTCATAACTTGCACGTGTACAAGAAAAGGTAGGTATACCTACACCCACAAACCTACCTAAGTATGTCTACTTAGGCATAGGTAGGTACCTACCTTCCGATGAAAGTTTATTGCAAACAAAAACCAACCTAACCTACAGTAAATACAGAATCCCGAATAACAGTCGCAAACCTTAAAGATTCCTCTTAAAGCTAGTGGGTGTGTGTGTGTCGGCCTACACCTACCTATAACTATCATCACTTTCCTATATAATCTGCTCTTGGCGTCTGCAGAGAGAATAAAATTTATGACCATGGTCAACTTGAAATCCGCTCGTCGTACAAGGGATGATAGATATTAAAACAAAAAGACCGACCGCATGAACATGTCGTTCTCCACTTTTGTCCATTGAACTATTATCCCACAAGTTTTACTTATGTACTCACAGTACATACAGCCGCATGGCATCCCCCTCCAACAGGGAAAATAAAAAGCAAAACCCCCATCAAAGTATAGAGAAAAAAAAACTTAACGTTGCACAGCATTGCCCATCAGTTTAACCGCGATGACACGGCCTGGACTATGGCTTTTACACTACTATCACTGAACCCATCGGTAACAACAAAAATGCATCCCCATCCACCCTCTATATGTAGAGAGAAGTTCCCAAAACCCAAACACATAGCAGCTCTCTTTCCGATAAAAAATAAAAAAATAATCTCCATCTAGCAGGTATCTGTATCTGTGACCGTTCGTTCTGTGGGAAGACTAATGTCACTCCCACCAGCCACACTACTTAGCTGCCACCCACAATCATCATCTTTATTATTATCATCCGTTACGACCCCTGCAACCTAACTGGTTGACTTGGGGTTGCGCGCACTTTCTAACCCTCGCAAAGTTAATTTCTCCCTCTTCGGCCGGAGCGACAGAGAAACGTGTATCTACCGACGGGGAAATCAACCACAAAACACACTCGAGTGAGAGAAATCCACTCAAACAAGGGCTGCACCAAGCACCGCTTCCCCCAAAATGGAAAGAGAAAGACACAAAAATGATCTCAATCCTCAAGGCGGAGCCAACAAACTAAACTTGACGAAACCAACTCGCACACATTTACAAGCCGTCGACTTGCCCCACTCCGAAAACGAATGTGCCACACAACTAAACCAAGTAGAGGCACAAAAAAAAGCAACACAACTTACAGCACTGCCAGTGCCAGTGCCACTTGGCACCCAATGTAACTTAGGTCAGTGGGGGTATGAACTGAAAAGTTAAAACCAACCAACCCTGGCCAACTCTTGGCTGAATGTTATATACACTCGTTGAGCGCGCTCTCTCCACCTTTTTCACAGTAGCATTCATCCTTTCTTGTTGTTGCTGCCGTTGTTTGTGTTTTGTTTCTTTTATCGAATTTTACTTTGTTTAAATGCGAGCGAAAGAGTACGAAGAGTCGTGGCACTCGGCGGCCCCATTCACCTACCTATTAGATACATTTCTATCTTATTGTGTGTAGATAGAGCTACGTGCTGACTGCAGATGGCATGCCTAGTGGAGAGACACGGAAATGTGCACTCGTTTTCACACTAATTTCGAAATCGGTTGGCTTGGGCTGGGGCTTGGGACATTTTTCCACACACCACCAGCTCTGATTGGAATGTGTGTGGGGTACCTACCAAAATGGGGGACAGTCACAGTCGGCTTTTGTTTTCTGCTGTTTATTTGTCTGTGCAGCATAAGCGTAGGTACTGAGTAAGCCTTCTCATAGATACCTATATGAATGACCGATATCTTGGGCTTTTTCTGCGTGGGGGCAGTGAATTGAGTATAATGAGACAAAAAGTATCTGTTTCATTGCTAATTGGATAAAATATGTGATGCTAGCCAATCAGATGGGGATTAGTGGAGACACGTCTTTTATTTTTATTGTAGGTTGGTATGTAGGAATAGGTATCTGTCTATGGACTTAAAGTTTGAATGGAAATGTGTGGCAAAGATTAATTGTTGAACTGAGGGTGTCGACATGGGATTATGACATGAAATACCTATATAAGTGAGCGACTACCAACCTAATTTGGAATAGGAGGTGGGCCATGGTCCTCTTGGAGGGCGAAAAGGCATCTACTTGTATGAAATTTGCGACTTAGAGGAGGAAAAAGATGTTTTCTGGCAATATCATCTAACTTCCTGGCTTTCAAGTGATCGAACGATGTTGCGTAAGCTCAAAAATAGGTAGGTGGGTACCTATGTAGGTAGTTAATGAAGTTACCTTAGCCTGAGTCCTGGCCTGAGTCCTGCGACAAGAAAAATTAGATAGACTCTGGCAATATCTTGTGCCTACTTAGTAAGGAATCTATGATCGCTGGAAGGGTTTTTGAATTAATTTTGTGCTTTAAGGATACAAAGACAAAAAGGCTGGACCTATTAGGTAAGTACATAGGTGTCTATGGACTCACCTTTATTCTTATTTTTGTTTTTTTATTATGTAATTGTTTGATAGAAAACTGTGCAGCTCAAGCCAATAACTAGATACTGTAAGAAGCATATTTTTTTCAAAAAAAAAAAAAAATATGTATCTACCTATGACGTGCATTTTCAGCCTGAATGGAAAGAACAATAGTTTTAAATAAAATAATAACAATAAAGAATTCAAGTTTTTCAAAGTTTCTTGAAGAATAAAAAACAAACAAACTTAAATATAGATAGATTTTAAGCCGAAAGGCAATCATTTTAAGCATATTGATCATTTTAGAGCGCCCGCTTAGAGCCAGTTAGCTAGAATAAGGTAAATGTTAGTTTTAAATTAGATTTAATCGTTTTTGTCTAGTATTTAAGTTAAAGAAGAAATTAATAAAAATGAATTTGAAATGCAAAATGGAAAGAAAAATACCCATAGCTTGAAGAAGCTGTTGAACGAAAAATCGAACGTCTATTGTAATTCCAATGTTGCTTCGGGGAAAAACTGTTATGAGTTTCAAGTTCAGGGCAAAATTTGAAGTAAGAACGTGCAAATTGGGAGCATTAAGCCTGAAGAGGTCATAGATTCATATGTATGAACAAAAACAATAAAAAATTGTCCATCCCTGATTTGAAAGTCAAATTCGACGGATATAGGTATACTTCTTGGGCCCTACTTTGTAAAAAACCTTGTCTCCACTCCGCTATATAAATTATGAAATCCCGGCAGAAATCAAACGAAGAATACCTAGGTACCTATGCACTTTTGTAAATCGCAGTGGGTATATTGGAAGTGAATATGTAAGTGAAGAGTATTTTTATTAAACTTTTAATGCTCCAGCTTGATTTCTCCATTAAATTTCCTATCTGTGAATACCATGTGAACCAGCAAACAAAAATTTAAATGGCGGGGGGTGCAGTCAAAGAGAAAAAACAGGATAAACTGCAAGGCATCTGTCAGGTTACTAATGTGCAAGGTGCAAGTGTCTGCCTACGGCCTAAATAGGTAGACATTAACATGTCACACATACTTTCCCACATAGTAATATAAGGAAATTAGCTTGTAAGCAGTTTATCCTAAGTTGTCAGAGCTGGCGATCTATTTAACACTCTATTTATGGTTTGAACTGTATCTAAGGCCGATGAAGATGTGTCTATCCTCGGTCGCTTTGAGCGAAAAAGCCTTCCAACGATAAGTATTTGGCTCCGTTTGTGTTGATGCCCTCATCTCCTATAAAGGATAAAGGTTAAGAGGTCTTGTAGTCTGATATTAGCACCATAATTTGAGAGTAGCTACGAAAGTGGTGTTTGAAAGACTTGACTGATGTTTTTTGCAATCCACCAAAATGAGCTGCTCTTGGAAGAATGCATTAAAATAAATCCCTTCAGCTGCACAGCAATTTCGATATTTATGTATCGATTTGCGGACAAGTCTTGAAAATGAGTTGGTGCAAGCTACCAACTAATATAACGTAAAAGCTTAATCCGTACAAAGCGCGGCAGAGGTCATCACTTCAAGGTAGACCCAAGCTCAGTTTGTTTTTGTTTATAAATCTCGTTCACGGAATTACGTCGATTTTTTTACGAAAAACCAAAAAAACAAGTTCCATCACCCAGATATCTGATCGTAACGCATCGGCTTGTTGGTACGCGATTGGCACTCGCTTATGGCAGTCTTTTGCGATTGCATGCTTTTCTAACCTCAAAATGTGTTATTGGTATGTTATGTACATTCCTTTGGTTATAACAAGGTAGGTAACTGTCCAAGTCTGTGATTGCCACTCGGAAGGTTCAGGCATAAATTATTGCCAACCTACCTAACCAGGGCCGTCTTAGACCATGCCGGGGCCCTTGGGCACACGAGCATTTGGGGCCATATTGGAAAGTAAAAAAAAGCGAATGCCAAAAACATGTTTTTGCTAATATCTTATTAGAATAGCCAACAAATATTTTCAAAAAAACTCTAATAAGCACCGCGAAAAATGTGAAGAAATTACAGGAAAATCCATACCAACGGCGGCAGGTCTTGTATGGGTTCAACGCGAACACTGCTCAGCTTGTAACAATAATAAATTTAATAAAAATAATCTTATCCTGTATTATAACTTATATTATTTAAGCTTAAGCTTAAGATTAAGACTATTTAAAGTAAAACTGTTATAACAAGAATAATAAGTAATTGAATATTTAAATTTTTTCAAAAGGTTCAGAGGGTAAAATAATTTTTGTCAGGATGTTTAGCGGATTAAATATATTTCTTTATTAGGCTTAGCGACAAATTAAATTATATCCCGGAGTTTTTCATGAGTTTCAGTAACGAAATAATTTTTTTTTCTTTCAAGCCTAGGTAGATATTTGTAGGCAGTTTTTCCAATTTTTAATACATGGAGCACGGAGACAAAAAAAGAAGTTTATAAAATTCAGTTTGAACCTTGAAAGTGTTTTTTTTTAAACTTGTCAAGTCGTTACACCGCGGAAAAGTTGCTAATTGTAGAGACTAAAAATGGGGAAAAAAATCGGTAAATATCTTCCGGTCGCGCATGAACCTCAAAGTTTGTTGAAATTTGAAAACAAAAAAATTTAGGGTGATGGCTCCTAAGTTCAGCCACCTCCAGTAGTCAGCCTCTAACATTCAAAGTACAGCGCAGTAGTAAATACCTTTATCTTACAGCGAAATAAAAAATACTACCATCTTGGCTAACAGTTCTTCTCTCTGTGTGGTAGAAATTGGCACAATCCAGGTGCTACTTCCTGCGTAAAAAATATAAGTCTACGTACAGTTTTCATAAGTGCAGGTTACGAGTGGTTTACAAAACAGAAAAAAAAAGTGGAAGGGAGTTTGTAAAAGTGATATAATTACGAATATACTGAAGGCTTGTGTTTTATAATAATTATGATTAGGATATTGACATTTTATTTAATGTTAAAAATGTTTTTTTTTTTTTTTTGTTAAATAATTATTAGGGGGGCTGTCCTTATGAGACATTATTTGTATGATTATCCAAAGCTAGGAAGAAGAAAAAACCTTATTAAATACTTGAAGAATGGATTTTTATGGACCAATCAATCTCAAAAAAAAAAGTTAAAGGGCTGACTACTGGTGCCATCATCCGATTTTTTTCTTTATTTTTTTGAGTTTTTTTTTCATCCTAAATGATTAATTGAAGAAAAAGTTATTAATTTTTTTAAAGAAGTTTCCTAGGTGCTCGAATGTTTAAGATAATTTTTGTTATTACTTGGTATAGCATTGGAATGTAATAAGCTATAGGTACCTATTCGACTTTTACTCGGATCGAAAATGATTTAGAAAAATAAGTGGTTCTAATCGGTCAAGGCCTTGCGCTCGCGCAACTGCTCTCAAATTTTATAAATATCCGCACACGTCGCAACCCGCTTGGGTCAACGAGTGGGGGTCAATGCTCCCCCACGTACCACCACCGCGCATTGCCAATTTGGCTGTCAGTCTGTATTAATTTCGCTTTTTTGAGGCGTACTTTGTTGAATCTTCCAGTTAAATTACAAATTTTCTTATAAATTTGAATTTTACCAAATAATGTTGCCAATTTGAACGGCAGATATTAACCGATTTTTTTCCTTTTTTCACCTTTTCAGTCTCTACAATTGGCAACGTTTCTGAGTTTTTTTTCGGCCTGTACATAACAGACACGTTCGAAATGTTGACCTGTTCATCCAGGCTTGTTCATCCGAAAACCGACAAATTTATTGAAATGAGGAAACTTCGTTTATTTATTAGGTTTCCCGCAGCAAAGTCAACTATTATTTATTAGACCTAGTCTAGGTCCGTAAGCAGACTTTTTGTCGTATGGATAGATAACTAGGCTGTGCTTACGCTGTGGTAATTACCAACTGCCAATCAAAAGACACAATTTCTCCCTAGCTCTAAGACTATCTTAAACATATCTGGGTACTTATAGGTAGTAGGTACCTATATTTTCAAAGACACATTACTTCCTAGGTAGTAGGCCTGGCCGAGGAGTTCGTAAAAGGTGTCCTTGGCAGCCTTGCCTTTTTCTGTAAATACGGGGCTTAACATAAGTGCATTTCATTAAATTATGACCTCACATCTCTAAGCGCTGATATTAGCTCTGAAGTAGGAAGGTATGGGAAGCAAATAACAACATCTTATAAAATCACCTTTAATCTGCTTCACCTTAATATTTTGGGCACACACAACATTTTCCTTAAATTCAGTCCTAATTCCCTTCGATTTACGTTGTTCTCTATTTGACTCTGTTCTGAATCGCAACATTTACCTAGGTTTGTACCTATCTACCTTAAGAAATGTTCAAACCTCCTACCTACCTAATCTAAGACGAAACCTCACAACAATCCGCAAATGATGGGTAGGTAGGTACCTACCTATTCCGTTGAAAATTCAAATTACCTATCACACACAATCCAATCAGAAATTCCAGCGGCAATTTAAAGCAACAAAATCCAGCTGCTCTAAAAATGTATCCCAACTAGAAGAAATTGACTTTAAAATTCCCAACTCAGCAGATACAAAATTCAAACTCAAAATCTACATCACAATTTGAGTGGCAATCGATGCGTGGCTGCGGATCTATATTCTATATACCTACGCGCTACTCCACAGACTTAACGAAGAAAATTTCTTTTTCTTCAACGCCAACAAAGTAAATAGGCCAACAACAAATTGTGTTGAGCACAATAAGAAAAGTATCTCAAAAGATTTCCACTCCACAGACACAACATTCCGAAGGGGTGGGATAATAATTCAAAAACTGAGGATGATGAATAATCAAACAAAATTTCTTTCTCCGCATGGGTGTGCCTGTGTGTGTATAGTTCAAGTCATGCCATACTCCTTGCACCCCATCCAAATCTAATGGGCTTCGTTTCAGTGTTTTTTTTTTGTATTTTTCTTTAACTGTTCTATCTTTCTCTTATCGTAATGGAGGAGGAAAGCCAAACTGAGTGACTGTATGAATGTGTGTAGCTGCGAGTGCACACAGGTCTTGCCCGTGCCACCATGGGTGCGCAGAGGATAGCGAATAAAAATCCAACCTCTCGTGTACACAAAAACCCCTCCCGGCAGCCAAACAGAGACGGCTGAGCCCGCTAAATGGCTACAGAACGAAAAAGATGCAATGAACAACTGAATTTGTGTTGGTTGCTCATTCAGTATCTATGTGTACTATGTGAGAGATGTGTGATGTGTCGTTAGGTCGAGCAATCGGTCGAGTCGGGTCGGGTCGTGTACCTTTTGCACCGAATGTTTTGCCAGTCAGGCTCTAAAAGGCCTTTCGAACAGCTGAGATTGTCGCATGGCGCATTATCATTTATTTATTCGCTCTCTGTGATTTTTTTCTTCTTCTCCTTTTTCATTAAAAAAATAACTTGTAAAGAAAATTTTTCAAATTTTATTTCACGTACTAAATTGCCCTGAAAAAGATACCGAGTATCTTTCGGAAAGGAAACTGCTCATTCGGTTGCGCGTTGGATTTAAATGAATTCTTACAGTTAAAATTCAAAAAGAAAATCCGCCGATCGTGTTTAAGTGAAGAGTGTCTTTGACAAGAATCATGTGCACAACAAAGTGTCCGTGAATAAGGAAAGAGAATTTACAAGCGAAAATTGAAAGAATTCCAGAAAAGAAAAATTATTACAAGTGATCCTGTGTGAAGTGATCGTGGTTGCAAACAAAATAACAGGGGAGAGAAAAATAAAAAAAAAAATATTTCAAACTTTGAGTGTTTTAACTCCTGCTTGAGGAGTCCATATCCTTCAACGCAGTCCCCCATAACCGGCAAAATTATTACCCACAATTCGCTAAGTGTGTACGGGGGTGGCGTTATGTGCGCCTCTCCGTCCACAGCAACGGGTTTCTTCAATCCCAGGCCTCAGCCGTCCGGCGAGTTGAGTGCCCTCGAATTGGGATTCCCGCGTAGCATGGCGCTAGTGGCGCCACCACCGCCGCCCAGCGCCTGGCATGACCCCAACCTAAGTGGACATTTACACGGATCGGTACCAAGTGTCGGTACCGGCGGCACAACACCCTCCGGTACATCGATCAAAGAAGATATGTCAAACATGTCGGGCAATGCCGGTGGTGGTGGTGGTGGAGGTGGCGGCGGCGGTGGCCATCACGGTGGCAACAGTGCAAACGTCAACAGCGGTAATACGAATAATGGCTCGTCGAACGGTCATGTGCCGCTCATCAAGGACTACAAAGACTTCAAAGACTTCAAAGACTGCCTGCCGTCAAGTGCTACACCTAACTCACAGGCGAACAGCAGTTCGCAGAGCAGCAACGGCGGAGGATCGCAAATCGATGTGAAAAATCAAAATATCGAGTGTGTGGTGTGCGGTGATAAGAGTTCGGGCAAGCACTACGGACAGTTTACCTGCGAAGGTGAGTACCTACCTACCAACTCTTTTTTGTTGATCAATTTCCCGTCAATCGGCGCTGTCATGCACGGTCACGATGATGACCAACAATCATATTGAATATCTTCGACTTGTCAATAACAATGGGTGCGCGCACGCGATTTTTTATTTCCTTCAAACGTCTTCAGGCGTCGTATCGACTGTATATACATGGGCGTAGGAGGAGGAGTGTTTTTGACAGGTCATAAATAAACTGACAGTGTGAATTATGGGAAAAAACAAAGATCGCTTCAACGATCAGGTCGCTGATGTGTGTATGTTTGATGGAAGAGAAGAAATCAGTGTATATGCCCACTTCTGGCGCGGGACTTATACAGTATACACGCCGTCGATTTTGTGCAAATCACGGCGCTGACATTTGAGAAATAGGTTTTTTGTTCTTTCATAGATTAGTTTCATGCTACAGAGTTTTGACGGATGTCACTTCTCGCGAAGCACACCGTAAACGAATTGTGTGAAGATGCGTGGGATGAGTGCGTGCAATGACTCCGAGCAGAAGCAGATGATTGATTTCGCGAGTATCCTTGTGAGTCCGCGAAAACATGTCTGGCTGAACCTAATTTTAGCTCAAAGAGGAGCTTAAGCGAAGCAGTGAAGGGTGATTAGGAGGGGGCTACAGCTCTGTCACCTTTTTTGAAGTTTCAATACAACTTTGTGTTAAAATAGTGGCAGATTATATTTATTATGATAGTCTAAAGACTTCCTCAACTTATGAGGTGACAACAATTTTTTGTATCGAAAAAGGTACACTTTCGACTTAAAACGTTGGGCAATCAAGTCTTCCTTTATTCGAAGTCTTCTTTCTTAATTTTCACATAGGTATGAATGCAACAAAATAACCAGTCAGCAACATTAATTTAACAGCTTCAGCATAATTTGTAGTAGGGACCTATTTAAACAAAAGAAGGTAGCTTTCTTCTTGCATACGGATAAACTTTATTCCCTTAGGGGATTTTCAAATGCAATGTTGAAACTACTTCTATAATAAGACTGACCTTAAAGTGTCAGCGTAAATTTCTTCGAATCGCATCCAGTTCCCTTCGAGGAGATGAAACACTTGGTCAGCCGTTCATTTTAGAACCACTTACCTGCTGTTTAAATAACAGTCAAAGACCAAGGAACATTATGTATCACCAGTGCTTTTGTTGGCCTCTGCAACATTTCGCGCCCAAATTGTCTGCACGTCAATTTTGAATTGACAAGTGGTCAGTGACGAACTTATCTTCATCCAAGTCAATTATCTGCTAAACTAATTTACAGACCAATGGTAGAGCATCTATAACTGTAACAGAAAAATTTGGCGAGATTAGCAACATTTTGCTTTGTATGGAAATATATATGTACAAGACGAAATCTTCTTTAAGTAGAACGAAAAAGGTCACTGAACTGAACTGAACTGCTGGTTCCAACATTTTTTCTTGTATATTTATGCAGAAACATAAATCAGACATCCAACCAACATGCTGCACTACTTAATGTCCGCTTTGGCAGCTTTGACAGACTTGATGTTACACTTTAGATTTGCACTGCTGCTGAGTAGTCACTAATCTGATAATTTCCTGTGTTTCCTAGTCGAAAATATTAGAGCAAATATCGTTAAAATATTCCAGCAACACTTGTAAGATTCATAAACATTTAGTTTCCAAAGTTCATGGCGGTACTTTATCTTGTATTTTATTGTGCGATTTCAAATTATGTGGTCAAAGTTTATGTGGTGAAGTCTTTTATAGGTCTATGATGATCCGTTTCAGGGTAAACAATTTAAATTAGTAACAATGGCCAAACCAGGAACAATTTTCTGTTAATAAAATGTTGACATTGTACAAATGCGCAATGAAGCTGTTTTGGTCACTATTGGGCGCGACCACTAATCTAAAGATATCCTGCTTTTTTAGATAAGAAAAATATGTCGCTATTGCTCCAAAATTTAAAGCAACATTTTCCGTTGCGGCGATATATCTACCTATTGTGAACTCGTTTATACTTCGACATTGACAGACAAACGTTTACTAAAGTTTTGCTTTGAAATTACAAGTCCGACGTAGTTCCCAGTGAAAATATAGCCAGTTGCTATAAGCAACATTTGCTTGTTCCGTCAACATTTTGTGATCAATACAGACAATTTTCATTTACTGATTTCTTGCTACTCACTTCAAAATAGCACTTGAAATATTGCTCAGCAAATCCATGAACATTTTTGCGACTACACTTGAATATTGCCCTGTATTTCTTGATTTTCCAATAGCTAGATAATAATTCTGACATTGCGCCGTACTAATAACAAATTTTAGTATCGAATTTAAATTTACGGAAGCTCACAATTGCGAAATTTATGTGGCAAAATTGGCCACTGTGAACTGCTTAAATTTGGAGTCGAAACTAAAAATGTTTAGCGGTATGGCCCACTGTGTTTTAATCTGCTTTAATTTGCCATTTGCAGTTAAAAATACATGTGTAATCAACCCTCGAATAGCCCAGCAACATGTTTGTTTGTTCCCAGCTCAAATGTTGCGCTTAACTGTTTCACGCTTCTATTTGTTTGACGCATTATCTGTTGGTGTTTCTCTCAGTTCTTGTTAACAATCATAGGTACTTATATCTATAAGAAAACAGCAGAGTTTGTGTCGAAAACATCGCTCGATTGTCGGCAACATTTTGTGTTAAAATAAGGCGCTTTTGGTTTATGCTCCGGCTTCACTTTGCCCTTGGAAAAACAACTTTTTCTAATCACAGATTTCATTTTGTACCTGCATCGAAAAAAGAACTACTTGCATTCCTCTTCCGCTGAGTCACTGCCTTTTGGTGCAAGTTTCGACCCTTAAAAAGATAAATACGAGCATAGTCATAAACAGGCCAAAGTATATATATAGCTATAACCTACCATGATTCACTTGCTGGAACTTGCAACTAGCCCGTTTTGCTGACTAGTTCGCTGCTCATCTATATGAATGAGTTTGCACCCCTGTCCAATCCCTTCCGAGGATACTTTCCACTGTTTGCGTTACGCAGGCGCCTTTTAACTTTGTCCATGCAAATTACTTTGTCAACAGGAAAACACATTCAATCAACGACTGCTTTGTGTATTTCTAGTGCAACGGTCCCCAATGCCACAAATATTTGTCTCCACAACTGATCAACTTCTCACATAATAAGAAAAGAACAAAACTAATATCTGTCTTCTCACATCCTCTCGCCTGTTATACAAAACAGAAAATATATCTCAACAATAATTTACGATGTTAAAACAGGCAGTAATGATAAAAAAAAAATGATAATAACCCCGCTAGCTCTGTGCGTCGTTATTCTGTCGGCACGTCGCGGTCATAATGATAAGATTCTTATCACCGAACGACATTACATTGAATATGAAGCACACCGGATCGTCTTCAGTTACACACCGATGAAATGTGAGTCAAAAAAGAAACAACAAAGGGCTCAAAACCGGACGGTCCCCTTTTGTTCTACAATAGCTTCTTTGTGCTACCCCCCGTTGTCTTGCTCTCTAAATCTTTGATTAGAAATTGTTCGCGATACCAGATCTTTTGCACGAAAATCTAAACAAGTCTGACCGCAGCAGTGCAGAAATTCCTTGTGAAAAGTCCCATATTGCACCTATAGATACAGCGCCATTCATACACACGGTGTATTCCGTCTGATGGCCATCACATGCGAGTATGAGTCGTGTCTTCTTTTATAGCTGGGAGTTTCATCAAAAAGATTAATTGACGTAACAAATATCTAGCTACGTAGTATCTTCGTTAGCTCTAGCATATGAGAGACCAGATACCAGCACACACACCAAAAGCGAACAGCGAAACAACAAAACATGAGGAAGAACAAAGCAGACATCTGGCCAATATTGAGTGTGTGCTTGCTCCTCTGCATCTCCTTTCTTCGGTTGGTGTTGTTTCGTCTTCTTCTTCTTTGCTTTTTTTTTTGGAAGAAAGATCGTATAGTTGGTCTTGGGAGCATGGCGCAACATCGACCCTCAGAGGACCGTTTACATCATAACATTGGCACATACCAATAATCATGTAGCTGGCTGATGATGAGACGCGAGGTTTGCTTGTTTTTTTTTTATGCTGATGATCCTTTACGATGATGATGACGAGGTCAACAATTTATTTTAAAATGTTTTAATCCTGTTTTCTAAAAAAAAAGAAGATGCACACACTCCCAAAGAAGATGCGCGAGAAGAACATCAGAGTCAAGAAGGGATAGGATATATTGTGTGTGTCAAGAGGAGGGACACGGACAACTAAGCGATTTATTTCTGCTTCGTTAGATCTGATTATTATTTTGATGAGTTGTCGCGGTAGTCCTTTTTTCTTTACCCGCTTATGCAGCTCTCTGATTATTTCGGTGGACATCATTAATTATAAGTTGTTCGTTCGTACATCTTCTTGTCTGGGTTGTATCTGGACATAATCCAAGTGCGCGCCGCACCGTGTTTATTCAGATGTGTGAGCATTATGAAATCGCGCGGATGTGAAATGCAGGTACATAGGTATTGCCCGCGATCTAAACGGGTAGATACGTGGGAAATATTCCTTAAAAGTTGTTACTGAGCGCAGCGAATGCATTGCATGCACATATAGGTATCCTATACATAGAGTTTGAAGATTTTCATTTATTAAGTGTTCTTCTTCAAATACCCAAGAATTGTTGTTCGGTTCATTCAGCAACATGTGCCTTGGCATGGTCTATTCGAGAGCACTTCACTTATTCAGTATGGTGTCAAGTGATTTAATACAGCCTATCACACTGGAGGGCGGCCAAAAGGTGCCTGCAGTTTCGTGGCTGCTTCGTGATTGAAGCGGCAAGTCCCTAGTGCGTCACTTGAACAGATTACTTGCGTAAACTTAGTATTTGGGAGGCTCAGATCTATGTGCTAAAAAATTTATTATTATTATTTTTAAAAGGTAAATAAATTAGTTTAATTGGTCTTACAGCGCTAGCTACCTGGGCCTTCGGCTAATTGAAATACTAGATACTATTTTCTAACTTAAGTTCTGTAAGTATTTTAAAAACTTCTTTAATACTTGATTCTGAGGGGTATGACAGGGCTTGAATAAAAGACCTATTGGGAAAAAACTAAAATATGTAAGTTGAAGGACACGCCGCATTTTCTTTGGCAACATGATAATGAGCCTCATTTCATATAGATAAAGCTCCATAGATTTTAAGCCCTTACAACTTTTTGTTTTTATTTTTTTGTTGTCCGCCATGCATTTTTTAACAATCACACAGTTTTGGTTTGGCAAGATGCATCTAAACATATAAAATATTAAAAAAAAAAAAACACAGCCTTTCAACAATTATAAATGTTGTACATGTTCGGCAACATGTATCTAAGCATTGTTGAATTGCAGAAATGCTGTAGATAGGTGTACGAAACTTAAATAAAGTTAGAATGTTTCTTTTTTAGATTTTTCTCTGTCTATCAACATGTATCTAAACTTTCGTTGGGAAACAAACTAGGCCTGGCAGGTTCTTGTAAAATCCCCTTCGCCCATAAACATGTATCTCAACATAAGAGCGCAGAACATTGCTTAAATGTTTCCTTAAAAACCCCTTCCCCTATCAACATACACCTAAAAAATTCGTTACCTGAAATGCCTTCACTACTACTACCAGTCTGCATCAGAAGTCAGAACCCACTCCAGTTCCACACAAACCCCCCCATAAATCCTTGACAAATTACAAACAAAACTCCGACTGACATTTTTGTGGAAAAAGTCAAACGCAGTTTGCAGAATTCACTAAACAAGTAGAAAAGCCAGCCAAAAGAAAAATTATCTTCCTGGGGACGACAAACAGCAAAAAAAAAAAATTATTGTACGCCTGTGTGTATCAGTATCTTCGCTCAAGACTGCCCTCGTTTTGGACATCTTTTGCTTCTAGTTCTCTATACCCACCCCTTCGAATTGCATCATTTTGACATTAAGACAAAACCGCACAGTTTGTCCTTTTATCCGTTTCTTTGTGTGTGTATACAGCCAAAGTCTCCTTCAACAGCAAGAAAAACCTAAGTTATCATAATCATAAAAGACTGGAAATGGATGGCATATTTTTTCCATAATTCACTACCCCCTCAGAACAACCTGATACTTGTGTATAGTTTAATGCGTTTTTTATCGACTTGGCAAGAGACAATTTGTCACAATATTCCTTCCGCTTTCAGTGTCTCAGTCTATACCGCGTAGCTCCCCCCCACCGCTTGTGGTGTAGAAGATGGTGCGGCATATCTTTTGCGGATTCTAATTTGAATGTTAGTCATGAATTATTTTCAAGTTATTGATTTCAACATGTTGGGAATATCAATGAATTACGCACTAAGACATATATCTGCCATGTAGAGGAAGCGGATGCTGACTGCCAGCGCCTAGCCTATATGTATTTTGTATATCTGCTCGTGCAAGGCAATAAAATCAGTGAAATCATAGCTTTAACATAATTTTTATGTGTGGCTGTAGTCTGTGCCGGCGTTTGCTGAGAATTAAAGGTTATTATCTGTTAAATAGCATTTTATTGGCATATGATAGGTTGCCTAATGGGCCTCCGCCAGGCGAGGCATTCAACTAATGGTATTGTGGTGATTGCCATTGAGCGAGCATTAACAAGTCTGATGGCTAAAAGGAAGATATATACCAAGCGAATATCGTAAATATATTGTAAAAGTCGCAATGAAATATTTGCACCGACTGAATCCGCTTAGAATGGGTGTAAAACGCACGCAACAAGCATCGTCTTGCCGATGGGTAATAACTTAGATGCCTTTTATGTGCAGCAGTTGATTATCCCTTTTGAGATATGCGAAGGTGCGTTTGCATTCATTTGTTTTGGTTATGATATCGCGTTCTCAACATCTCAGCTGTTTTTTGTTTTTGCCCGGCAACATGTGTCTAAACAGCTGTCATATCATTATGAAGGTAGTAAGAAACAGGTTTGACAAACAAAAAAATTTATAGAAAAATGCGAAAGATGTGCATCTCGGTGGTCTACTTTCGCTCTGCTTATTTTTATCAGCAAAAAAAGCCTCCAGCCACTTGTGCCATGCTAATTGAAGAAATCCAACTCGAATTCGTTGCGAATTTTTATCTATTTGAGGAAGGCATTCGCCTAGCCTCCCATAGAAAGAAACGCAACAAATCGTACCAATCGTGGTGTGACTACATTCTCAGTGTTTGCTTCTAGCAGCCACCTTCTGTTACGATTATGTAAGCCCAAGTGAGCCATTTCCAGTGCCATTCCACCAGCACCACAATAACGCGTGCAAACCCAAATGCGTGAGAATTTTGAGTTTAACTCCTTTAACCTGATAGTATTAAACTAGACAGCAAACATTCATAACAATTTGCGATGAAATAATTTGAAGAAAAAAAAAAAAAAAACGAATTGTTGCATGTTACCATACCACTCGCCGTGGGAATTGTAACCGCGCTGCTCGCTCGCCAATGTACAACAAGCAAAACAGATACAAATTCCGTTTAAAAACCGACGCAAACGAACCAGTTTCAGAGGTTCGTTTAAAAGGTGTGTAATCTCCTCTTTTAATTACCCACCATACGCGTCGGAGCATGTTACATTAAAGTGAATTTTGTTTAAGTGACCATCATAATGAATTTATTATATCATGGGTGGTGGTTGTTTTCGGGCAGGATTTCTAGTTCTGACTGTGGTTAATGGGTAGTTTGGCTGGGAGGCGACGTTCTTCACGTAGTTTTGAGTCTAATTGATTAATCAACATGAGTCTAGGCATTGGGAGACTTGAAAGTAAATTGCATGCGTGTTTAAAAAGGGCTTTACTAGAAAAGGAAGATGATTGTTGCTAAAGTTGCTAAGTATAGTTTGAAAAGTGACTTACTATGTCGAATCACAAGAGTTGCTTAAATTTTATTTGTTTTCCATTTATTTTGTTGCAGCAACATGTAGCTAGCATGTTAGAAATATTTCACTGATTGGCATCTCCTAAAATTTTATTTTCTGTGTAACTAACCTTCACGTATTGACAAATGTACAGCTTTCTATTAAAAGACATGTTTACATGTCGTAAACCAATTGGAAGAAGTCAATATTTTTATGACCATACATACAGATGGAAAACATGAGAAGTTCTGGATTAGATGACCCTTGCAACTCAACATTCCAGAAAACAGTGCGAAAATGAATGTATTGAAATTAGCTACATATTTTCCAGTATGTGTTGCAGACACTTTTTGGATTACTTAGCTACTAGTGTGGAAATTACTTGAATGGTGGAAGGCGAAGAGCAACATCGTCTCTAGCTTAAGTTAGACAGAAGTCCCAAACGATGACTCTTATCAATAACGTGTTGTTCGCGAAAACGATAAGTTGTTGTTTGAAACCACTTTATTTGTAGGTAAATATTTGAATAATCAGACTCCTCATCAGACTCCTGTAAATGCTTGTTTGAACTTGATTCTGCATTTCCCTGGCAGGAAGTGAACTTGCCCTTCGACAATTTGTTGTAAATCAAGCGTCGTAATTTTCACATAAATATATTTACAGCACGAAAGTTAATACAAATAAATGCAGTGCTTCGACTGGGGGTAAATATTAAACTGTTTGTTGGCAGAATTAGTAAATTGTTTATTCTTTGATTGACATCATATGCATCTTAGTATATACCCAAACCAATTTTCAACCTACCTCTCTAATATTGAGATTTGGTAGTCAATCGCCTTAGTGTTTTTCTGTAAGCAACATTATCTAAAATCGAACGTGTTTCGTTTAATGGTAGAAGTTACCCTAACTAGCTGGCAATAGCTCGCACAGTAATTTATATTTTAAAAGTAGATATGTGGTCCTCGAGCAACATGTTTTTATGAAAAAATGTAATATAATAGGGTTTAATGAGTTCCTTGGAAGAAAGTGACAAAAATGTATCTATTTGAAATTTTCCTACTTAGATTCAAACAAAAAAAAAAAGATAAGTTAAACTAACAGCTTGTTTTAATCAGCAACATGTTGCTAACGTCAGTTTTAACCATTTCGGTTGTTCTAAAAAGCTATGCATTCTTATAATTGTTTTACCTTCATTTTCGCTATCACTTGCAAAAGTCCCTGGATGGTTTTAAATATTTGGCATGATCCTTTTCGACTAGCAACATGTGTTTCTTCAGAGGAATCTAATCACTGAAATTCTTAGACTTCGGTACTGATTTTAATGAAACTTATGGGGGAGTTAGTCATTTGTACCCATACACATTTTGAAAAAGAATACTGACGTCTTTTTCCTTGCAACATGTCCCTAAACATTGAATTTTATAAAAAAAATACCCATTTAACTTTACAACAGACTAGTTAAATCACTTCATTATTCCGCACTCACCCCATTTTAGTTAGCTACTCGTAGGTACCTCCTCGTAAATCTATGCAAAGTACCAACTACTCCCAGGAGATAATAATTCAATTCCCTGCAGATAATTGTTTTTGTTTGTTTTTTCTTCTCTTTTTCTATGGCACATCATTTCTTCTCGCTGCGATCATACATCAATTTGTTGTTCGTTCATCATCATCTTCATCTTCACACAGAGCAGGAGCAACGGCAACAGCGACAGCAAGTTAATTTCACTTGATAGAGAATTTCTTTCGCGCCCCCTTTGCCCTGCTCCGCCTGCTTTAATTGGACCATGAGAACCGCATGGGCAACAATTTAAGACCCCAATCATAGATACACAACCTAACTTAATCCTTGAGAAAAATAGTGAAATTTATTCCAACCAAAGAGTGCTATAACCATTTTTCACTTTGGTACCTTCAACATACAGCCAACTTATACGTAGGCCATTGCAGAGATAAACAACAACAGCAAGCAAACATGTAAGATGTAACACGGAACCTTGTTTTTTTTTTTTCTCTTCGCCACTACACTCGGTCGTATGTATGTATAGTTTATAATGTGTCATGTCATGCTCAAAAGCCCTGTCACACGATTATAAACACAACATTGGATGACAAATTTTCGCGCTACCGCGAGACAGAAGAAAGAGATTCGCAGCATAGGATACATCCGTGGTATAGCGGAAGAAAAGAAAACTGCTGCTCTATAGCGGTGCCACTGAAAATTACATGCTACAGTTTCATTAGGTCAAAATTAATTAGTAACCAGCGCTTAACTGTGCGCTCTGCTTCAGGGCATTGTCTAGTCAATTTTCATATTCCAGACACACACCAGATGCAATAGATTGCGCGGTCCTTGTAAAACAAATATTCCATGAATAGATACACGGATGTAGCCGCTCGATCAATTGATGCAGACATTAGTACGTACGATTTGAGAAGGTAACTATATCGGTAGGATAGCGAACAGCAAAACACCCATCACGTACCTTAAATCGGCGGGGAAAATTTTTCAGTTTCCATCGATGCCCGATGGTTTTCTTTGGGGTTTTCCACTGAGGTTGTTTGTATTTTTTCTTTTTTTTTTCTTTTGGGAGAATCGTGATCGAAAACACAACTTTCCGGTAACGGTTTAATTAATTACGTTATATACCATTGAAATAGGAAGAAAAAAGCGGTAAAAAAAGAAAGCTAAATAAGCCCTGCTTGCGCAGCTCATACTTCTACCCAGTCTAGTAGAGCTAAGAGGAGACGTACGATTTTGTTGTTTCTCGACGAGCATCAAGAGGTGGGTATTCAATAAAGCACACACCACAAAACAAAACTCTTTTTGGTATCCCGCAAGGAATTAAGGTGCACGATGGTACACAAAGCCCTCTCGACCGATGCCGATGATGCGACCTGCACATTAACTCCCCGGCAGCCATGCCCCGAAAGAGGCGCATTTCAAATTGTGTGCACCGTCGCATTGTGCGCGCTAACCCCGCTGAAGGGAGTCACACGGCAGGGGGATCATCTACTCCACCGACCACCACCATCTGAACAGACAATCAGGCAGGCATTCCTGTCTTCTAGTCCAAATGTGTGCTCTATAGATATACCAAAGAGGCGAAATTTCGCCAGCAAAAGAACGAAAAATATACGGACGAGAGGATTCTATACTGTCGAGTCGATTCCTTCTTGAGAATCAGTTAAGTATCTAAGTATCTTTTCGATGAATCTTCACCGCGCCGACGATCATGAATCATTCAACTGCACATGCAGTCTTCTGCTATAGGTCTATCTGTGTACATCTGGTTGGCGATATTTTCCATTGAGTCTTGGCTGATGGGGAACTGACCCAATTTTCCTATGGCCACCTCCTCCAGTAATAAGCGGCACATTTCCCTGCCTCTCCAGCTCTTCATCTAGCTAACATGGAAGTCAGTTGGGCTTATTTTTATTTTTGTTTTTATCCATCCACTGTCTGCCAGAAAGTTCATGCTCGTTCATTAAATTGTAATTATTATCTAACGTAATAATTCTTCTTCTACTTCTACTCACTTACTTCCTTCCCGTGGGTGCATCATTCAGTGTTTGCTGCACGCTGCGCGCCCGAGACAATTATGCCATGAAGCTAATTACTTTGAGTTCCAGAAAAGTGCAAAAAAAAAAAAAATAAAAATCGTTACATCTCAAGTCGATCATTGACCGAAACTATATCGGTTGCATGACAGCTATGTGTGCGCCATGCCCGAGTTAAGACAACAACAAAAAAATAGTATCCCATGGATTCGCTGCATTATAGCTCGTTTTTGCACTTATTAACTCGACATTTATACACATTTAACCTGTTTCGCGCTTTAATGTAAGCCATCCGACTGAAGTGCAGCAAGATCTTCATTGGAGGAGAGAGAGACTTCCTTAAATGTTTTGGCGTTAAGTGTGCACAGCGCATGCGCGCACCAGTACCTACTACTTTTTCATGCTGTATAGAGTGTAGAGGATAGGAAACAACGCATGCTCGAGTGCATTTCATATACGATTATGAGGCCTCGTGATGGAAAAATTGTCTTGAGTTGAGTTTTGGCCCCTCTTCGGTGGTGTAGCGAGGTGACTTTGATACGATGTGTCTGTTATGATCCATTAAAAAAAAATAACTAAAGCAGATACACTATACAACAGTTGGGGATATGGAGCAGGTTGGAATTGTTATGAGATTCAACGTTGTTGGACAGGAGAAATAACGAGAAGACCGATTGGTGAATTTTAAAAAATGTTGTACAGATTAGTAAAGCTAGTGTCAGTAATAAAGAACAAGTTGAAATTGCAGTGAATTTAGGTTTACATTGTGACGATTGTTGTTCTATCAAAATATTTCTAAACAGGAAGATTGTTAACTGAACGACGCAGAAGACTAAGTACAGCAACTTTCAAGGGACAGAACTTACACCAGGGCGATAAACACTTTTAGGCCGCTTGACAACATTTCGCCTTACATCTTATCTCGCAACATTATGCATCTGCATTAATTATGAACTACAACCAGCTAAAATCTGTATTTTCTGGACACGCGATTGATATTCTGTGCAGAACATATATTTTTTCACTGGCAACATGTGTATAAACATTTTCTATTGCTTAGGAAAAAGTGTTACTTTCCAGCTTAGTATCAAATTTTGCTGTAGATGTCGTGCTAAACATCTCTGTCGATATTTTCTTATATAATTCCCCCAGTCATTAGGTATATGGAAACATAAAGACTGATAGTTGCATATGGTGCAGAATCCGAATTTTTTCACTGGCAACATGTGTAGAAACATATCCAATTGCTTAGGAAAAAGTGTTACTTTCCAGTTTAGTATCAAATTTTGCTGCTGATGTCGCGCGGTCATCTAAACATCTCTGTCGATATTATTTTATATAATTCCCCCAGTCATTAGGTATGGAAACATAAAGACATAAAACATAGTTGTATATAGTGCAGAACCCGAATTTTTTGACTGGCAACATGTGTATAACCATTTTGTCATACATATTGAATGTTATTTCCTAGTTAAGTAGTATAGATATAGATATCGTATGTCTCTCGCAATCACTTAGATAATTTAGTACTCAATGTTGCATGGCAGCTGATAGTACTACCACAACAAATGTTCTAAATAAAAATCCCAGTGATAGGAAGTCATCTAACGTGATACTAGCACCATGTATCCGATTAACCAGGAGCTTACATTTCTCGTTACTCATTCGATACTTATATTAACCCACTTTGTATATTGAAATTTGGGGAGAAATTTCATTTGATGATGACAATAAAATCTATACATTTTGTAAACATTTTCCTTGGTAAACATGTGTGTCATTTGATTTGTAGAGGGCACTACTATCTTCAAAACGCAGAGCCAAAGATATTCGTAGCCTGTTTCCTGTTCGAGAGACACTTTGCGAACTCATATTGCGCTAGCAACATGTATCTATGCATTTGCCGCAGGAGTCCAAAAAGCTTTATCTGTACTGTATAAACTGTTGCGAACTGCATGATGAATTTGTGAACTCTTATCCGGTTCGGGACAGAGGGCATTTTGTAATTTAAGCATTAATATTTGGGTGCAACATGTCCAAAGAATATTCTAGGTTCAGGTGCAGCTTCTCGGAATAATTTTTGCGACCGATTGGATAAACGATATGGACAATTAAGCTCATTGACCTGCGCACTTTGGTTCACTTAGCGGCTTCGGCTCAAATTATTTATTCGAACGTAAAAACGTCCCAATTTTACTCCCCTCAACATGTATCGAAACATCATGTTTGCAGCAAGTTGCCCACATTGCATACAAGCGTTTGAAAGTAACAAAGATTAATATCCACTGGATGCCACCCATCGAAAGCACTTAGTACAGCACTTCACCTAGTTTCGCCCGCAAAAAATCTGACGCAGCGGTCAGACCACCTTAAGGGTCCTCACTCCAGATACCACTTCTATACGATCGCGTATAGCAGGCCGCTGTTTGTTCTATAACCTGAAGTAACAACTCCACACAGCAGATACATCAGTTCCCAGCATAAAGTAGAATTATGTTTGGGGAGATCCCATTCCTTGTCCCACTCCACCTTCTTTAACCACCCACTAGATGTTTCTTTTTTGTCTCTCTGTTCATCGTTTTATTATTTTATTATGAAGAACCATCGCCAAGACGTTAGCTCAAGGCGTTTAGTTTTGTTCCTGATACAAGGATTGGTCTGTGCTGGAGTTGGAGGCTTACAGGTACTTCCTGGGAATACTTGTGTAGCTGCAACACTCTATTTGCTAGAATACACGCATTGGGTGCGTTGTTTTTTTGTTTTTTTTTTGTTTCTGTGTAGTCTTTTCCATGGGAAGAAGGAATTATTAAAAGAATTCAGCTCAGACAACGACCGAGCGAACGGTGTGTGTGGTTGGTGGTATATGGGGATTGCACAAATGAAATACTCTTTTAGAGAATGTGAGATACATGCGGCTGGTTGTTGCTTGCACAACCAAACTCTGATGAGGTCGATTTTGTGTAGCTACACTCACTTCCTCTGTGGTATGTGAAGATTGCTTTTCGAAATACTTTGGCTTGCACTAAACTCTCTGACTGCGACTATATGACTGGATTCGGTCAAAGGAAGCAAGCGCAAGCCAACGAACGTACCAGCGAACGAACGAACTTCTTCGGTATTGTTCAAGTCACGATTTTTTACTTCACATCTTCCGTGCATACATATATGAATGTGTATAGTGTATTTATGGGGGTACCGTAACGCCTGAGATGTATATAGGTAGGTACATGTGCTTAGATACAATTATTGAAAGATATCTTCGAGATATCGTGTGCTCCATACTATATCAATAACCGAAAAAGGGTGGATACCAGCCAAAGATATTCTATAAGGAGTACCAGAAGATAGTTTACTCGCGCATCTTGTACGTACCTATCTATACATATGTATATCGCGTATCTTTGAGGGATAAATTGAAGATGCACAAAATAAAGGAATAGATATTTAAGTCCAGTTTCTTAATTCTTATTTTTACTCAATTGGGATCAATGGTAGAGGTTCAAAACTATTTAAATTTCATGTAGTAAGTTGGGTTCCTCTGTTGTTGTTGTAGTCTTCGTTGTCGTCGTCGTTGTCGTCGTCGCCGACGTCCTCCAGCAGCACCGAATGGACAATGAAATGATACACACACAGGTACCGTCGCGCGGTACACGATTTTCCCTTTCCATCTAAGCTATGGGAATCGATTCTTTGTATAAAAGATACAAGTTTTGGTTTTTTTTTTCTTCTTTCTCTTCTTGCCCAGATTATTCGCATGGACAATATCAATAGGCGATTATGCAATTTAGATGAATTGGTCTATTATTATTTTTTTTATGTTCCTTTGTACGCTGTCATAATACTCAATGGAGTTGGCTATATATTTTTTCCATCTACAGCCAGTTGGGGGAGAACTTATTTAAATTAAAAGGTAGATTATGTCACGACTTGTGGCGCAGCGTATCTATTACGTTAACTTTAATTAATAGATGCGATTTTTCGTCATGATTAATTGCGCTAGAAAAAAAATGCTTGACTTGTTAAAAGTGCTACTAGAACTGTCTTAGATTGATCGGTTTTGCAATTCCATACAAACTGTATCTGTTCGAAAAATGTGCATAAAATCTCCAATTTCGAACAAGAAAATCCCAAGGATTTGTTCATGTTGTGAAGGTAGGTAAGCGGCTATAGTTGACGACAAATCAACTCCTTACAATGTCGCTTCCACCGAAATTTTTGTGAAAAAATATTCCTTTGGTCAGGGTATCTATTCTAATCCAATTACGAGTAGGAGACGTTTCGAGTGTACTAAATACTTACCGTCCATTCGAAACCGCAAAAGTTTCTAAAGACAGTAACATGGATACCAATTCAACCATCGTCAAGCTTAAATACTCTTCTAATACTAAGCGGTTAAGTAAGCAAACTGACTGAAGTAAGCTGGGTGCAGCAAATCCATACGTACGGTATACACTGTCTGGCTTTTCTGACCTCGTTAGGTAGGTAATCTCGTGGAAGAAAAGCTTTTTTCTCATTTCGCTAAGAAACAAAATGAAGTCGGATTGAAAAGTCCTTATCCTTGTGGTTCTTTCTTTGTTTTGTATGATGTCGGTGTAAGGTGCATTGAGTTGTTCTCCTATAACCAGCTGCGTCTACTGCAACATCTCAGTGCATAGTCGAGTATGAAAGTGTGGAGGTATCTTTATGTCGTGTGACTTGTGAGGTATATTTTTTTTTTTTTTTTTTTGCCTTTTGTATGATATAATCTGTAATCGCTTTGTGGATCATTGCACTAGAGCAATTATCTAAGACTTACAAACACAGGTATATGCTGCGTCAAAGTAGGTGGGGGTTTGTTGTTTCCAAGCCCAAGTCTAGTGCGTTTTGTGGTCAGTTATGAGTGCGGGACCGTAGAATTTAGTTATTGGGAAAGATTTTGTTTAATTCAGTTGATGACTGAGTTGTTGCTGTGAGGAATGTGGTGGTAGATGAGGTGTAAGAGGGCAGGAAGTAGGTATTGTCCTACGAAATTAAAATAAAAAAAAAAGTTCCCTACTTCAAGGCGATCGCTAGTGTTCTGCACTTCTGGGTACTAGAAATGCACAGAAAACGAGTTGAGAGCACCTAATGGAATGAAATGCGACTGGATATTAAATGCACTACACTATCATTAGCATCATGTGACGCGATAGGCTTGGTTTGTGCGCTAATTAGCCCCGCAAATCGAAAATATATACCTTTAAATCGAATTCGCGCAACCTCAATCCCGTTTGCACGTCTAAAAAAAGTCCTTCTTTTACGCGCCAGCTGAAATAATAATATCACTCTCTCATTAGTCTGCGAATTAATATCGTTGCTGAGCACAAGGATATTGGCTTAATTTGAGGTAGAAAATAATTTAGAGAAATCCTAAGAAAAGGGCCTCTTGCTGGGCGCCATTCTTCTTCAATGCACATCCTCTTAGCCAAACTCAACATATTTCAGAGAATCAACCGAATATTAGATCTCAGTTCTATTAAATAACTGTTTAGAGATAATCATTGTGGACGTCTTGTTACCTGAGCCCTTCATTGGGCGCCAAAGCTTTCGATGACAATTTTTATAACTTTGCACTGCGAATTATGTTAATTTAGACCCTTGTTAAAAATGAAATCGGAGGGATATTAATATAATTTAATAATTTAATAATAACGGCCCAAGTGTTTCTCTCACCGATAGCCACTCTAACATAACGTAACAATATAATCTAACTTCCTCATTGCGTTCCTCGCTTGATTCAAAAAATGAAAGTATAGCAAATCTATCGCTGGGCTCCATTTACTGGCCACTTATTAAGTGATCACATCGCCAGACTTTTCATAAACAACACTGAGTTTTAAGTGTAAGTGAACTTAGCCCTCATCAAGCGTATGCTGTCATTGAAATAGGAAATATTGTATACCTTCAGTACCGTGAGAGTAGGTCCCATCATTGGGCGCCAGACAGAAGCTTCTTACAAACTAGTGTTGGAAGTCCTTTTCCGTAATTGGAGGCCCAAAAATATCTAAAAATGCGACACAAACTACTTATTGATTCGCTGTATCTGTCGGTCAGCTTTTGGAAAAATTGTATAATACAATGATCCCCCGTTGGGCGCCATTCACTTAAGAATACGCAGTATCTTACAGTTGGAGATTTTTGGAATCAATTTCCCCTTTTACTCCCCATAGCGCGCAATAGTATCTGAACTATATAAATTTCCCATTTACGCCAGTCAATTGCCTCCACCCAACACTATGCACAATTTGTTGGTAAAGAGAAATGTACCTGCGCATTGATTTTATGAGATTTCAAATTTGCCCAGACCAATTTACCGGTGGCCTTATATAAAGTGCTAACTCGTTTCGACGCTAGATAAACATTTATTTTGTTTATTTCTTCTTGTTGTCTACTCGCACTTTCCATTCGTTGTGGCAAAGCGAACCTAATGTTGGACTCATGCACTTTATAATCGTAAATTAAATGCACCATGTAAAATTTTGTAATTCCATGAAAAATGTGTAGACACACACACACGACATGCAGATTTTCCTCCATTTCTGTCCATTCTAGTCGTACGTACAAACCTATATAAATCTAATGTTGTTTGTGTATCTTGTGTTTGTTTTTGTAACCGTTTCGGCTTAATTTGTTCTGTTCAAAAAATAATTGTTAAAGATTAACATTTTAAGATATCATAAATTAAGAAAATAGCCAACCCAGAGAGATGATGATCCTCTATGTCTGTCCGTCTATCTGTGTTGTGCTGTCGGCTAACAACACAGAGTGCGGACACACACCCGAGCTGAGGTATCTGCATCACCTCGTCGTCATAGAATATTGCACAGAGTCACCTCTTCAAGTCGAGATTTAGCCGAGATGTTGGCTCTCAAAAAAGGATGCTGTTCCAACAGACAGCTATATAATATGAAACATTGGAAAGAGCAAGAAAAAGTTGAAGGCGCGATGCATTTTAATTTACGAGATGTTCTTGTGGATTCTTCTCATTGTTTTTTTGCTCATGCTTTTCAATAACTCCTTTCAGTTACCCGCTGTTGTAACAAAACTCATAAACCACAAGGTGTTGCTTCTTTCGTTTGTGTATCTATTTTCTAAAGTGGAAAATTTACTTGCGCTTTATTTATTTCATTTTCAATTATGATGGTGCTCGTGCTGTACTTGTACGTATATTTGAAAGGGTCATGCGTATACTTAACCTTACGTCGCCATGTGAATATAATTAAAATGTCATTAAATCAATTTGCGTCAGAATAAAGTCCATAATGAGGTATTAATACGAGCAGGCAGTAAAAGAAATTTACGACGAAAGTTGGAGTTAAAAGAAAAAAGGAAAATATTTGCCAGACAATATTGTAAGATGTTGCATTTAAAATAAGACGCGCTTGTCAATGGCGACAAGAATGTTACTGGACTTGTGCGTAGGTACGCTGCTGCTTCTGGATTTTAATGCGTGTTGGGCCTTAAATGGGGTATAATTTTGTGTTACATTTGATAGCTTTTTTTGAGAAGAATGAGTTTACTACCATGAATAAAGCATACACAAAAAAAAAAGAAGATTGCCTTCGCTAGGCGCCAGTTCGCACTTCAAACTTGTTTTCTAATTTCCTCTTTCTTTGACAAATCATGCAGATTTTTGAACAAATAAGGCAGTAAGCGATGGAATTTCAAAATATTCTTGGTCACAAATTTATGGAATCTGCGAATAGTAGACCCTTACATTATATTTTTTTAAAAACCTTTCCTTACATAAAACCAAAAAGTACGAAATGGTCTACCTTTAGAAAGCATATCCTCGAGCAACAATTTACGGGTTCGCCGATCCTCTCTTTAATTTCCATAATTTATCTGCAACCAATCTTAGAATTAAAGCGTTTCTTTGGGCTCCATTTAGTAGCTACATGAAATCCCTACCCTTAAATGTCCTTTTTTGAATCGAATATTCAATATTTTCTAAGCTTTACGTCTGAAATTGTAATTTTCAAAATATAAATACCTGAGTCCTTTCGTTCCGCGCCATCTGATAGATACACAAACATGTTTATATACATAATTCAGACAAAGGCAACACAGTTTGTTGTCAAAAACCGCCAGCTAGAAAGAAGGCGGACAACCTTTTATGAAGGGGCCCGTCATTGGGCGCCAGTATTTTAATATTAACCTTCCAACACAAAATCTCTGTTTTCTTAACTCTATCTGAACGAATGCATCTACCATTCATAGTTGTTCACGCCAGAAAAATCAACGAGTTTTGCTGGGAGCCATCTATTACCTTTTTTACCTATTACCAAACTATCTTAAATGCATTCACAATCTATTAAGAAAACTGAGTTTGGCATGTATCATCAGCGTTCGAAGTGAAAATAGAAAAAAATCGGCATAGTCTAAACTAAAAGGTTAGGAACCACTCGTTGGGCGCCTGTTAATGCAAACTTCAGCCTTCCTGCGATGTTCCTTAAATTGCCCTAGAAAATTTAGATATTTTTTCCGCTTTGTACGCATTGATTAATACAGTACCAGAAACTGTCTAAGATTTAGAAACAGGCCACTCGATGGGGGCCATCTAATGCAAGTCTCTCATTAGATACCGTTTTTCCTTCAGAATGTTTATATTTCTTAAAGCTAAAGTACAAGTACGGTACTTTGTTGGGCGTTAGCAAAATTCTGTTCCTAGTATTTAATCGGAGTCAATATTCTAAGAATGTATCCAGGGATGCCTACCTTCTGCCAAATATACCCGATTCCGTTAGTTCTATAAAAAGTTTATGAGATTATTGAAAATAATTTCAATAAGCAACTGTTAAAAAAAAATGTTTGCATATCTCACGGCGCCACCAATTGATCAAATACAGATCCCCGAATTCCCCCAAAGCAATACCTCTTTATATCACCCATTCTGAAAGTAGGCTAACTATACCGTATAAGGAAGAATAACCCCAAAGGGAACTACAAAAGACACGAAAAAATCGTCTCAAATCAAACCAAATCAATCCACGATGAGAAAACTAGAGACACGCTTCCACAACACATGTACAACAGCGTTGAATAGCTAAATATCTATCGCTGCAAGCAGACAGTAGACCAAAAAATAAAAAAACAAGAAACAATTCCTCACAGCATCCAGATAGATGACTGGCGACGACGACGTCAACGCTACCACAATGTGCATACAGAATTAAAGAGCCAACGGACATAAAGCGCACGACGCGACTTAGTCTTTCAAAAAAGAACCAAATAAAAAAACAAAACCACACCACGACCATTTAAAGCCAAGCATTCAAAAATAAATTCCAGATAAATATCATTTGCTTCCAAATGGAGTCTCTCCCATATATAAGAGTACAAGACCTGTACTATGCACATCAATCCATAAGACTCTCCACTCTCGCGTATCCAACAACACAAGTTTCATGTCATTGAACAACTTCGAGGTGGAACAAAACAACATACAAATGCACCGAAAATGTTCGCTGTGATACGAAATTCAAGTCCTTAGCGCCTATTAAATTAACTTAATGGGATTCAATTAACAAAGTATCTCTTATAGTATGCCCGCGCGGAAATGGTGTATCTTTGCTAGGCTTTAGTGCACTTTAGACATGAGATAGAAAGCCCATCCTAGGGGGCTTGTGCCGAATATGTTGTGTGCGCTGTTTGTTTCTTTTTTGCTGGGCAAATTCGTCCCACAAACAACGACAAAAAAAAATATCTCGTGCGACTGATATGAGATGATGTGGTTTCAAAACAAAAAACCCGAGAAAAAGACGGCGACTTGAGTACGAGTACGAGAGCATGCCGACAACGACAACGACCACAGTGCGACTATCATAATGTCACATCACACAGCACGACATGAAATGGGATAAGTCACCCATTTCCACATCCCATAGTTTTTCGCAGGCGCAATTCGTATTTATTTTTCTTGCTGCTCGGTCTTGTCCATGTCCATGTGTGCCTTAAGGTTTTTTCGCGGTCTTTGGATTTCATTTTAGAAGACTCACATGGAGGTATGGCTATGCCAGATTGTTCTGTAAGCAGATTTGATTAATTCGTCTGGGTTTTTCTAAATTTCAAATTGTTTTTCTTATTATATATATTTTTTTTATCTGGAGAATCACACCTCATTGATAGGTCTTGTGTTGGGCGCCATTTCGAAGATGCAACGAAAATTTACAAATGTATCCATCAATGGTTTTCGTAATCGGGAGAGCAGTTATCGTGAGATTACCTCAGCTGTCAGACATGCTTAGAAATTCAACCGTTTTCATAAATATATAAATTTAACAATAAACGCAATCTGCATGTGTATATGCTAAGGTTTCCCGCAACGAATTACACTTTTTCTAATTTGGAAACGTGATTTTGTAGGCAAATATACTCAATTGACAAGTGTACTGCAAAATATTTTCACTACACTGCATTTTAGTATAAAATGGGGCGTGGCACATGTGAAATATTTGCATTTTTTTCAAGCTATCTGGGTCAAGTGACATATCTTTGAAAAGGAATTTCAACATAGATTCCGAATATGAGAACTTCTATTTGAAAGGAGCATCGAGGAAGGAAAAAATGTAGAAAATCACAGCGAGGCGGACACCAAATATCTGGGAAGTTTCTTTAACATAAAAATAGTTTGTTCAGGTGCATGTCTTTGCTTACTAATGTTTTTCAAAGAGTAATTCATTTCAAAACAGATCTTGTGCAACACAATCTATATAATTAAAACAAATTAAATAAAATAATAATAATAAAAAGGGGGCGTGGTACATACATCAAATTTTCTTTTTTATAAAATCAGCTGGCATATAGTCAGGAGGCGATTTTAAGCCAAATTTAAAATATATGTAGGCCTACTGTATAGTGGAAAACATCTGCAATGTTACTCGTACTATGTACACGTTCCTTAAACATTTATTTATAAAATCAAAAATTTAACAAATACATTGCAAGTCGTTACTTAATATCCCTATACTCTTTTCTTTCAGGCTGTAAATCATTTTTCAAACGTTCAGTCCGCCGGAATCTCACCTACTCATGTCGGGGGAGTAGAAGTTGTCCAATCGATCAGCATCATCGAAATCAATGTCAATTCTGTCGATTACGAAAGTGCCTCAAGATGGGAATGCGGCGAGAAGGTAAGTTTCAATTTCTTTAACATGTTTGCGTTTCCTTATGATTAGCTACGAGTACCTATACAATTTTGTTCAACCAAAAGGGTCAATTAAAAGTCATCACCAATACTCTCCGAGTGAATTAGCGCTCGTCAGTTGTCCGACATTTGCCATCAATTGGGTATTTGACATGTGGCCAATAAAATCGCTGTAAATGAGCAATTCGGTGATCTCTCGAAATATCCGCGGTAGGAAGTGCATATATATTTTTTTTTTTGTGTCGCTGACATCTTAGACGACAGAATACCTTGATCTGTCGCTTGATTGAGTTCCAAATAACTTGATTGGTTAGTAGTGCATCAGCTAATTATAGGACATGCGGTGTATAGAGGTGCAAGCGAGACGGTTCACCTTATTAGATACATTGTAATACAATTTGGCATGTTTAATTTGCATATAGGTTCAAGACGGAATTAGACTGTGCTTTGAAGTGAGTAATGCAGTATGTTCGGTTGTGTATTGTTTGTCTGACAAACAATTGCTCAATGGGGTTACTTTTGACAAAGGAAAAAAAAAAGAACGAAAAATTACAAGAAGAAGAAGACGACGTCTTAGTAATCTTCTTATAGATACTTGTTTGCGGATTTTTTCTTAATATCGGCTGCATGTGTTAGCGAACAAAAAGGGGGAAGTCTTTTACGCTCTTGCATGATCACTAATCCGCGAATTTATGGTTCTGCTTCACATTGTTTTGTATCTCATTGGGTTTTTTTTTTATCTCTTCTGTTGTGCCTTAAATATAGAAGAAACATATGAACATGAAACCTTGCTTCGATACACTGTACAGTCATAATCGAACGCAAAAAAAAAAAACAATAAAGAAACAATTTGCAAGCAAAGGGGTCGTGACCAGGTGTATGAGATACATTTTCTAGATATCCCCCCCGTTTAGCAATAATTCTAACAAAGCACAATTTCACTAAGTTTATGCAACAGCAATTTGGAATGTGTAGCAATCCACAGTTTATCGTTTTTTTATGATTGGGAACGCTAGCATGGGTAAATCAAGCTAAAAATGCCATAAAACTAGTCAGAGTCGTGTTGAGATGACAGGGTGGCATGATCTTTGTTGTTCTAAAACTTGTACGGACAACACTATAAAGTGACTTTTAATTATAATGCATGTGCATTATTTATTTGCATACTTTGAATTGCAAGGGAGTCATATATGAGATATTAATTACAGGTCATATATAAAGATTAATGTCTATTTCTAAGGCTATTTGGGACGGACTGTTGGTGGTAATAATAATAATGTTTATGGAATGCCGGTGATTTTGTGCTTTAAAATGCATGATATGTGACGGCTAATGTGCTTTATGAAAGACGGCTTATGCTGAAATAGAGTTTCGAGGGAACTTGTCATCATCTACATCTAAGACTCTATAGGTGCTTAAAATTTCGGGGAAAACTCTTAGGCTGCGATGTCGTCTTCAAAGGTATGACATGGCACGGTGTCATGGAAACGAAGAATAAATAGAGAAAAATATAGTCAAATCAAGCGAAAATACATCATATTTGAACGTTCTGTCGTGACGTTTTTTTGAAACCACATCCGGTTCGAGGGACCAATGTTTTCTTGGAACTTCTCCGATTTTCCAACTCACAATCTTTTTCTTATTTTTCGTTTCCCCATTTTTTTGGATAATTTATTTAATTTGTTTTAAATGGAAAACTCAAAACCAATTCTTTCGGTTGTATCCTAAGTTTATTTTTAATATTCATTAGTTACAATCTTTTTCAAGCTAAGGCCAAATAAATTCAGCCAGCATCGCAAGGTAGCGACCTGGACAAGACTGATTCGCCAGCAGCCTTACATAGTGTGACCGTGATTTTATTCACAAAAATACTTGCACTGTCATACTTTTTAGTATTAATAGGAAGCGTGGCACACGTGAAAAACTATATGCGAATATAGGTGCTCTAATTGTGATAGGAGAGCATCGAGCGGACCAATGAGCCATAAGGTGGGGGGAAACATTAAACTTTTTGTGGAGGTAGATAGGTTGACATTTCACGATTGCTGACTTGCCCAATTCTAAAAATTGAGCGCTTGAATGTCTACGAATTTGACAGGAGATGCAACAGAAATGTGGAAGAAGTCCCGAGCTCCACATAAATCTAAGCGAAAGCTCCCCAATAAAGACTGGATTTCTTAATAAGTTATACGCACTGGCAAAATGAAAGATTGTAACTTTTTTTTGACATATTCACAAGTAAGCGGATACATGTTGAGTTCCAGCAAATGTTTGGTACTCTCTGCACAGAGCCAACTGATGCATGATGTGCAGAGTGCCGCCCTTAGTCTACAGTTTTGCATATTTTATTCTGAAAGATCATATTCATAGGTTGTTCATCATACTAGTAGTACTCCACCGCTTTCATTAGACTGCGATCGAGATCGCATTCGACTTTACAACTTTGTTGCGCACTTTGTTGCACAATATTTCATTGTCCGCTTCTAATTGAATCAGCGCCGGCCGGTCCAAATTCCCTCGTCTGATTGCTGTTACCTACCTATGTACGTGACAATTTTTTCTGATCCCATTCTATTTCCCGCCAAGCTCCATACAACTACTAGCTACAAATTCATTCGAATTCATTGGTAGCGATAATTTTGCCGGTTTTCTGTTTTTCTCTTTTTATCTATTTTTATTATTTAATTACCCGATCAATGCACACACTCAATTGACTTCTAACATGATTTTGTGCACTGAATAGCACATCGGTATCAATTGACTTTGACAGAAGACTAAGTTTTGCATTTTGTGCTTGTGTATGCTGCACAAATATTTGACCACCACTTTGGCCGAACTTATCATTACAAATCATTGTAAATATTAAGTTGTTTATAAGAAAAAATAGCTACCAACATAAAAACCACATTTAGGTTAAGATCGATTATAATCAAAGACTACAAGCCACACGAGTAGACACAAGCTTGTCCCGCAGTGTAGCTGTACAAATGTTACACGACACGGAGTATGTGTGTAAACACATTTGCGCGGAGTAATTAAATCAAGCGCGTACTCAATTGTGTATGGTAATTATAGATACTTTCATGGGTTCAATTATTTGACTACACAAACATACGAATATGATACGAGTTTCGAGTTTGGTATGTACGTACGCTTTGAAGTTGTAAACCGATCACTCATGCATGTGTATTTTAATGATAGGTAGATACGAGTATTGGCTGTAGTTTTTTTTGTTTTTTTTTGGGTTTTAATTGATTAAGGTGATAAAAGTCAGTTGGTAATGTTCGTATATGATGTATCTGTGGAGATCTTTTGATCGTAGACAGATGATTGTCAGATATTTTTGATAAAGCTGCAAACGAAGAGGTCAACGAATTTTAGCGGATTGCGGATATCTTTTTTTTATTTGGGTCTCCTACTGACTCTCGTTGAGGTGGTTTTGTGATATTCTTTCAAACTAGCAGAGTTAGTGCATCCATGGGCTTGAAATAGTGCGTTTCAAATCTTACCAGTCGAGACCTCTGCTTTTCTCGTGATGTGAGAAAGACTGCCAACATTTTGTAAAAGTCATATCCATATACTGCCTTGAGAACTGAAAAGGACGCAGAACTTCGATGGCAGTCTCATTTAAAAAAAAAAAAAAAAAAAAAAAAACAGCGAAACATTGCAAAAAGAAGGACTAATCGAATATGCATCTATTTATTCAAAATGGCTTTACAACCTGAAGACCAATTCAAAAACATGCTCCTTTCCACTCATCATTATACACATAAATCACTCGCATCACTACACACCTACCTCATATGACCTCATACCAACTACAATCGTTTTTGAAATTCAAAATTCAACCACACTTTGCGTTGCAAATCCAAATCACTTTGCTGAAGGTTACGTGCGACATCCTTTTCATCCCCTTGTCGCTGATTTGAGTTTTTTTCTCAGTCCAGTTTATAAACTTGTTAAAAAAAAGGACAACATTTCGTAATGAAACCATGAAAAAAACAAATTCAACGCAAAACAGGATTCACAAGGGTCGAACGGGGATGTGTAACCGAGGGCAACCTATACAGCATAACCTACAGCAACCTATAAGGCCAAGGCAATTAAGGTGAAGTGTCATATAGGGAAATTATTTCGTTTCGGATGTAGTTTTTAATCTTTTTTACCAGTAAATAAATACACAATAATAAAATTCAACACAAAAAGGGGGCAACTTTTTATTATTTAAGCGCAGAATTTTTTCTCATGAAATATAGGCATACAGCAGAATACTCTTTGACCATTCTATCTACCATGCGACCGGCATTGACCATGCAGCTTGTTTATTTTTGTATTCATTTGCATTTGCATATCGGTTTTTTTTTCTCTCCTTTTTAAAACTTGATTACTTATAGTGATGTGTGCGGTGCGAGATAAAAATAAAAACACTAATCGTGGTTAGGTAGGTCAATGGGTGTTTTAGATATGCGAGCTGCAACGATATTTTTTTTCTGCGAACTTATAAATAGTATGAGATTGCTTTATAGTCTTTTGGTTAGTGAATGGGATATTATGCTAGCGGTTTAGGTTTAGCTGGCTGTGACCTTTCAACACCGGTAGCAGTTGGTAGTCGGGCTGGTGGAATTATAAAAAATTAAATAAAGTAGACCGATGTCCTTAAGAACATGAAGGCCCGTTTTTTGATACTACTTATAGCCATTCAAGTTCTAGTTAAATACCTTATGGTCTTCTTTTTCTATGTCATAAACTGTCATATGAGATTTTAAGTGGAGCTTAAATTGCTATGAGTAGTATCAGCAAACGGGCCTAAATCATTGTATTGCAGAAGTCTTTTTGGCAATATTTAGGACCAGCGCCATTTGGTGTCATTTCATTTAACACCCCTTTTGCTCGCTAGAGTGCTCCGGCTGTTATTAAAATTCGAAACTATCGACCAAATAGATGACGATTTGTGGACCGTTTTGTGATTTTTAAAGTCATATAAAAAGTTTTCTTCACAGCCATTTTTAGTCCATTTCGTCCATGCATCGTTCACACCTTCTTTGCGCTTCTTTGCATCTCCATGCGAATTCCTAGAGCGTTAGGCGTGTTGAATACTAGCACCTTCTGGGCGCCATTTCAAATTTATTTCCAAAATTGGTCCTAGAATTTTACTTTGCCAGCATGTTTGTCTTTAGATAATGCATTCCAAAATATTCCTATCATCTGTATAAAGTTAAACCCAAATACTTCGAACCTATAGGTACTAATCGAATTTGAGTTAGTTTTCTCAATTAATCAATGAACAAAAACATAGATTTGGAGTTGTATTATCGAATAGCCTCATCTTGGTACGACAATTTGATAAAGGTATTTAATTTATAAGCTGACAAAAGGCAGCCTTAGCTGAAGGTGCAGTGTTGAAAGAACTAGGACAGTTCTTACTGTAGACATACACAGAGTTATAGAAAGAGTAGGTTCCAAAAATTACCTCAAAACTAATAGGACTTTCTTTCTAACATAAGGTACCAAAGCCTTACCGAAAGTCATTTCAAAATCCATGGGATATCTGGAAAACCTAAAAGACATTTCGGAAAGTTCTTTAACTTGGCCGCCGTGAACCACATACAAGAGATCTACAACCACAATCTCGGCTGCGTCTTCCTCGAAACTCAGCTCGCCGATGTAATCTTTGAGATTTAATTTTTTTGATGCAATCTGCCTTATCCTGATACAGAGTACCTACCCAGCCATAACCATAAAGCACCGACGGATTTTTTTAATTCATTCAAAATCGATAAATCTCCAATGGGACTTTCAATTGTTGTCCATTTTATACGTATGTAGGTAGGTACCATCTTCCTTTTCATATCTTTGTCTCGATTGTCTTAAATCTCAGCTCTGTTCTGTTTTTTTTTTTTTTCTTGTTTGTTGTCCACCCGAATGAAGACACTGTGCCTGCGCCTGGACAATATAAAACAATATTGTGCATTTGACCATACTCAACAACAGCGCTCACCACCTGGTCTCAAGGCGAACCATCTCCCAGATCTTTTGCATAAATAATCGACGAGTGTGTACCCATACAGATGAAGATTGTTGTTTCCTTTTTTTTTTTGAATATTTTTCTCGCCTCAGTTGCTATATATGCATCAGATACACCAAACTTGACCAACGGAGAGAATTTATCACTTCTTCCACGTCCAACAATAAATAGCGAAGAAGACAAAAATTCGAGGTGCGTAATCCTGCCTTTATTCGGTTGGTTGTCCCTTCACTTCACACGGTGCCGTGCTATAAATCTAGAATGTATATGTACGGTATGCAAAAATCCCTTGACGATGACGCGGCAGTCATAGTATGGTCAAGACGCGCTGACCCCTTCAAAATTTCCATCTTCGATATAAAAAGCATTCTTCCGTTGCGGAGGGGTGCATCAAAGGACCAGTTTGACCAGTTACCTCTATCTGGACATTGCTATGTAGGATTCTTAATCGTCCTTCGGTGTCCTGTCCACTATTTGTCGTACTGGTCATTCTGTTTAATATTTACACAATACATTTGCGTAATTGTGTTTTGATTCTGTCCCTTTTAGAGAGCAAAAAAATAAGGATATCTCATTTCAGGTAGATAATGATTAATATTTTTATTTACGATCATGGGAAAGTTCCTATACCGTTCACTTTTGAGGTCACGATCCTTTCTGACACTTTGTGTCTTTGCAAAAACTACGCGCCCCTCAGGTAGCTGATGGCAGTTACAAGCTACACTTGAAGGAGACGAAAAACCGGAAAATAGGATCAAGCAAATCGGTTTACGTTTACGGGATGCTGTGTATGCGGTTTGTATACACACAAGGAGAAAGAATGAATAAAAAATAAAGGAAATCTTGCGCCAGCCAAGAGAATGAGAAACAAAGGCAAAAAGGAGTGATTAAGGTTTCCAGATTTCGGTCAGATCAAGCACATTCAGCATCCGCAATCGATTGTGTTTCGTTCTATTTTTTTTTTTATCTTTTTCTTTAAGGAAATGAATGAATGGTGGTGAGAAGGCAAAAGCAAAAAAAAAAAAAAAAAAAAACGAGATGAGTAGGCACGTGCTTAAGGATGTGATTTGTGTATTTGGTTGTTTTTCTCGGCGTTTTGATGTCGGGTTGAAGTTGAAGATTTTGTCAAGTGTCAGAGAGATGGCGTGATTAAGGAGTTAAATGGTGTTGAGAGACTTGCGCTTTTGAAAGGTGATTTTCCATAAGATAAGATACATTGATACGGTTTTGAATGGTTTAAAAAAGACAACCCTTAAAGGATGCAATGAATTTTGGTAGTCTTTTAATTAGGCTCTCCGTCACCGCTTGGCATGCTAGCTTCAGCACGTTCTAGCTCGTCAGATGGGGCGGTTCTTGTTGTCGGAAGCACTGGACTGTTCGTTACGTATTTACATGCCAATACGAAAATCATAAAAACAAAAAAAGCGAGGCCTAACATGTTCCATTTTGGTTGTGTTGATTCCTACATGCAGTAAAATCGCTTATTTAAAATCAACCAACTCTCGGTTAAAAACTACCAAATGATACTGTATTTAATAAAGCTCCTACAGAGTTAGTAGATTAAAAATAACCCAGTCAATTTGTTTAACGAAACTCGGTTAAAGATAACCTTCTATCAACTTTTCTCGGCTGTACATAACAAACTAACTCTGTTGAATTTAACCAGCTTGTTGATATATATCTAGAAACTTGGTTCTTAACAACTGATAAAGTGTGTTATTTTTAACAGTATGAATTTTACCATTTATATCGGTAGTAATTAACAACGAGTACTCGGTGTTTTTCAACAGAGACTTGGTTCATTTTAACCCATTTTTTTTTTAACCGAGCAAAAATCGCTCTCTGTTAGAGCCAATTTTTGAGCGTGTAATAGTGGGGAGAGTAATAGGAGGTAGAGCTCTCTGAGGGTACCCATGCGCGCATGTGCTTTTATCCGGGGAATACTATAATTGTATTAAAAATACTCTAATTGGTATCACAATGAGGGTATCAAATTTTAAAATGGGCTCTTAATTAGACTCTATCTCCAAGTACCTATACGAGGGTGAATCGCCGCGTACTCACAGCTCACACTCAACTCATCCACGATCATCACACTCACTGTGCAGACAACTAGTCGACGGACAACTCATCCACGGGCTTTTTAATCAAACTCTAAATATTGCACCAATAATCTTTTTATAAAAAGTTTACATCGCATGAGATGATCCAATATTTACTATACCCCGCACACGATTGTAGATAAAATGTCTCATAGGTATAGAAAGTTACCATCCGCCCAATATTGAGCAACAATATCCTAATCTCTTACTTAAAAAACCTTCACTTTTCGCTAAATGCCAGTCAATCAATCTAATCTCTCGCACATGGTAGGCAAATAAATTAATATTTCATCAGGCCAGTGCCAGATACTCGTAAATCACTCACATTTACATTATCCATCGATCAACTACTATACTAATCTCTTGTAATAACAGGAATTCCCTCCATCCTAAGATATGTTAAACATTGCCCAAGCCAAGGTAAACAACGAGCAAACAAAAAGTTCGCATTTTACCCAAATAGCTAACAATTATAAATCACTTAAAATTGCATGTAGATACATCTTGCACACGTAGTGTAAATACTAAAGCTGTATGAAAAATTGATCGACCCATTTGCTGGTATATTTTTTCTATCAAAGTCAGTTGATAATTTGCGAATAATTAATGACAATAGCTCATACTATGCTTCTGTGCATGTGTCTGGCTGTTGCGTATCTACACAAGTGTACAGTGATTAATTCTTACAAATAACAATTTAATAAAATACTGCTGATAGTTATTGCCAGTTCTATTGCTAACCAAACTCCAAGGTTGTTCTAGTTATCGTTGTACAGTTGTACACACATTGTTGTTAGTGCTATGAGTTGGAAAAGTGTTTCAAAAACAGTTCAGCGCAGACACAACTTAGCTAAATGGGGTTAAAGCGCGGCTCATTAAGGTGTACGTACATAAACTGTTTACATGGCTTCTCTTAAGCATAGCCGAAGAAGCTAAGTGCGATTGACCTGTGTACTGCTTCAATGGTGAACACATACGAGTATATTTTGCATAAATTTCTGTCTCTTACCATCGTTGCGTTGGCTGTTGTAAGACAGACGAATATAGGATTTCCTTGAGATGTTCCTCATCTACGAGTTGAGAGACTTTGCTATATGGAATTAAACAACCCCTTTCCTTGGACGAAGAACACTATAGATAGGTATACGCAGTACCCTACAAACGTACGTCTATAGATACTTTATTGCGACGACAGATAAAGTAAATAATGAGGGAAAATATTTGCATCGCATTACAATGCGAGTATTTTCGTTTAATTAAAATAACAATGAAATTCTGTACTGTTACTGTGAAACCAGTGCACAGATATACTATGCTATACCACTCGGGGTATAAAGTATAATGTGTGCTGTGTGCATGTGTGGCTGATGGGGTGTTTGCGTTTCGAGTTGAATCTTTATCCTTGACGATATGGCACGACTAAGAAAATCGGAGATGCTTAAGATGTAAGATGTAACTTCTTTAATTACAAGTACGTAAGGTAGAACGATGAGCGGTTTTGTTTCTCTTCTTGAAAATTAAGAAAATGCATGTGGGCGTGGATTTGTATTTTGTATCCTTATAGATAAGTATTTTTAAGGGAATTTGTTTTTATTTAAAAGAAAACTGTAGACAAAGAGACGATCACTATATAAAAAGATCAAGGCTTACAGATTCATTTGTTGATGCTAAAGAATTAAAGCTCCATAAGGTATGCAACATTTTTTTGTTTATAGCATCTACAACGCCAATCTATCACGCTACTTGCACAGCTTTCATATGGCAATCTCGACTAAAGACTGTTACCGAATTTAAGTGAATTTTGAAAGCCCTTGAGGGCAGTAGACTCATTTCACTGATCATGCAAAATGACTGCCCAGTACAAAATATAGTAAATAAAAAGAAGCCCTAAAGTATGCAACATTTCATTTGTTTTTGTTTTGCATATAAAATGCCAATAGTAAGGTATACCTCTGATAGTAACAAAGTTACAACAATTCTTATTGAATTAAATGAAATAACATCTCATTCAAAAAAAAAAAAAAAAACCTAATTCATTTATAATAAAAATAAAAAAATGAATATTAGGTAATAAAATAATAAAATTAAAGCTTGCACAATCTTTGTATGACAATAAATTTGTACAGCTTTGAAATTACCTTAAGTACTGTAGATATACTTTGACTGATGCAAAATCCTTTAATTGACCGTTCTCATTATATATTATATTGAAATAAATACTGAAAAATTTATCTATAAACACTCTCTTATCATTTTCGACTACCAAAGCTTATAAATTTTGTTTGCAATTCTTTCTTTCTCATTTCAGCTGTTCAACGTGGTCGCGTTCCCCCAACCCAGCCCGGACTAGCCGGCATGCACGGCCAATATCAGCTCGCCAACGGCGATCATATGGGTGTTGGCGGCTTCAATGGTCACTCATACTTAAGTTCCTACATTTCACTCCTTCTCCGTGCCGAACCATATCCAACATCACGCTATGGCCAATGTATGCAGCCCAACAACATCATGGGCATTGATAATATCTGTGAATTAGCCGCCCGCCTGCTCTTCTCCGCTGTGGAATGGGCGAAAAATATTCCCTTCTTCCCGGATCTACAGGTCACCGATCAGGTGGCGCTCCTGCGTTTAGTGTGGTCTGAACTGTTTGTCCTCAATGCGTCACAGTGTTCGATGCCATTGCATGTGGCACCACTGTTGGCTGCCGCCGGTCTACATGCATCCCCAATGGCGGCGGATCGTGTTGTGGCCTTCATGGATCACATACGCATCTTCCAGGAGCAAGTCGAAAAACTGAAGGCACTGCATGTCGACTCAGCGGAATATTCGTGTTTGAAGGCGATTGTACTGTTCACCACAGGTAAGCTACTGGACATCTTGTTTAAGGATGTACCAGCCTTACTAACAAAAGTTTCAGCTAAATTGCATCAAAATTCCACAAACAATAATGTTAGCAATAATAATAAAAGTAGTGGTGCGGGTGCTGGTGCTGGTGCTGGTGCCGGCGCGAATACATCGTCAGATGGGTCGTCTGCTGCGGACTCGTCATTGGGCGAGGAAGTCATGCTGGTGGTGCGAGATCATTTGGATGAAATGGAACGTGAGCAGGCAGTGCAGACGGCTTCATCGGCGTTGTCTTCGCATTTGGCTGCCCTCATCAAAGGTAGTGAGTCAATGACTGGTAGTAGTCCGAGCTTGTCGCACACAACACCATACAGCACACCCTCGACAGTGTCGATGTCAGGCGGCGATACTCCTCAGATGAAAAATCCCACAGTTAGTCATTCGATTGCCTCCTGTTTGAGTGCAACGGCAACACCAACCACATCGTCGTCTATGACAATGCTGCCATCGCTGCAGAGTGCATTTAGTGCGTGCAACGGCAATACCAATCACCAGTCTATGTACTATAGTGCGAACTCTCCGGTGACATCTGCACAGTCACACGTGGGCTCGAGCTTGGGCAACCTAACAGCGTCACCCATGAGCAACCCCAGTACAGGTAGTATGGGCACGTATAATTCTCCATCATCGACGACGGCGGCAGCAGCTGCAGCCGCAGCGATGTTCTATCAAACGCCACCGAGAAATTTCGGTTCAGCGTTCGATATGTTCCATCATAGCACCCCGTTCGTAAGTCACACGAGTAGTAGTGGGTCGTTTGGTAACTCTAGCTATAGATATTCGCCATATGGTTTCAGTAGTAGATGGCAGTTGTAAGGTGCGAATGAGACGGAGATAGTGTAAATTTAGGGCGACCCCAAAAATGTAAAAATCAAACAGATCTTAGTTCTTGTATCATAATATCTCATAAGCTTCCATCTAATTCTCTGTAAATCTATGTACTTAATGCCTTACTTAATTTAATTTAACTTTAACTTAGTTGCTTATAATTAATTTGAATATAGTTTAGTTGACCTAGTGCCTAATTTATTTATTTAATTAACTTATTTATTTATTTATTTATGGACAATATATGCGATATATCATTTTTTAAACTAAAATTATAATCTCTCGAGTTTCATTTGTTGAATGTTGGTTGTTATTGTTTGCTATACTTTGGTGTAGATTTTTTTTTTGCATTTTTTGTTATGGTTGTTTGTTCCTTTTTTTTGTTTCTTTTTCTTCATTAATCGCTTATTTTCACAGATTTTTATTTGATGACTGGAGAGAGTCGCGGATGCGGGAGATTTTTTTTATTTCAAGCTTAATGCACAGTTAAATGGATTTAAAATAAAATACTATTTTAATATTAACACCGAATAAAAATTGCATTCTTCACTGACTAACATCATTTTTGGTTTTGGTTTGATTTTTTATTTACATATTATATATTTTTATTTTTCATTTACTCTTTTTTAACAGCTTTATTTAATTTTTTTAATTTTGGTCATGAATTTTGTTTTTCTTTCTGATGGAGTTTTTATTTGGGAAGTGTTTCTAAATTTAGCGCAATGGCAATGGTTTTAAGTATGGGTTGTGTCTTAGCTAAGATCAGCGCCATCTCGTTACAAATCAGGAAAGATTAGGTGAAGTGATTATAATTGCTCTGACCGCGAACATTATGTTCAAAGGATGTTTATGATATGAATCTGCAATTCGAAATGCTATACATCTAATGTCATGATTTTAACAAACAATATTAACTGAAATGATAGTGTTTGATAAATGACCGATAAAAATGTATAGATAGTGACGGCTAGATCACAAGACTCTCGCCCGAAATTCGAAAGTCTCTGTAACCATATCTTTCGAAGAAGTGAACATAATCGCACATGAAATAATCTATCAGGCTTATTTTAATGAGGAAGGTGGAACGAAATTTGAAATAGTACTAAAACGATATTATAGTGAGAAAGTTTGAAGAAATGTGATCATATTCAATCATTGGATTAACAGTAGGTAGATGTATACTAATGGCTGGGGGAAAAAAGGGAAAATGTACCACCGAAACTGAAATTAGTTCACAGAATTCGTTTGCGCCTCTGATAATTATTCCGAATAGATTTCTGTATTAAATTTAATCTGTTAAACGCTAAATTCAAACTAAATTGCACTCCTTAGCTGATTAACGGCGAAGGTATCGGAAGTGCTTTCAGAATTTTTAGATGCTAAATTCCATGTTTGCTTTTCGCCTCCCGATAAGTTGTGTGATGTGCGACTGAGTTCCTACAAGTGCATAATGGAATCGATTTTGTCGAAATTTGAATTCAACAGATTCCTCTACCTGTCCATCGATGTCTTAGATGTTTTACCAATTGTAGCGCAGTGGATTAATGTTAGCTTTTCGGGTCAAAATATACGTAATTATTTGTGAGCGCCTGAGTGGTATTAACTATAACTAGTGTTCGAGCAGTGGTAAAAATTCTACTAATATATATTGACCTGGCTTCACAAGAAATTGGAAAACAAATTATTGGCAGCATTGCAGCTCTTCACTCTCTTCCTAACGAAAAAAAAAAAATAAGCGAATATGTTGTGGTTAAGGCAGTGAAAGTGGTTCTTATAACTATTTCGCTGAGCCTATTTATATATAAGATTCTCCTCCAAGTTTACGGACGACACGCCTAGAGTCAAAATCAAAATACCCACTTCACCCACCTCTATCATATCGTACCCTTTCTTAGTTTACACTCAAACCATCCATAGGGATAAACAACTGCAGTTATATGCAATTGCAAAATAAGTGCAAATAAAGTTAAGTTTAACTTAAACTATACTTAAATTGCTACTCACTATGTAAACCGCAGTACAATGATGATTTTTACGTAGGATACAAGCATCTCAAATCAGCCGCTTAAATAGTAGTTCCCTAGTTCATAAACTAAGTATTAAATAGACCGCCAGCTCAAGCTTAAGAGAGTTTGCCTACAAGCTGTTTTCAGTGTTACTGTGTGGAGGAGTTTGTGTCATGTTAAAGTCAATTAGCCGCAGGCATACACTTACACAAAGTAAGCTGACAGATGACTGACACTTCGTTCTGTGGTGAAATTAGAAAAAATTAAAATATGTCAAATAACTGGCCGTTATCGGGACGTGGGTGGGCTTGGTGTGGTGAATTTAGTACCAACCTATATTTGGTATGTACTAATAGGATTTCTTTTATTTTACCTAGATAATCTATTTAGTACGGGATGTTTACATTGTTGTTGTAAAAAATTGAAATCGATTAACTATTTGGATCAACTGCAAAAATAAAATAAAATCAGTATCTATACAAATAATTATTTGGAATTTTACTGATAGCTATACATTTTACTTTCGGTTTTTTCCCGTACAGTTTAGAGCAAATAAATTCATTTCATTTTATTGTTTCTAAAAGACATTCGTGTTATTAAAGTGGAATTAAAAATTTAGGAAAAAAAAAATAATTTAAACAATTCTAAAGAAAATTTTAAATTATTTTACATTCAAAATTATTAATGAAGCTTTCGCAAAGGGAAGTTTTAGTAGTCTGCAACAAAATAGTTTCTAAATTTTTCTTTCGAATTTTTAAAATTATCTTAAACTAAAATTATTAATGACGCTTACACACATTGAGATTTTAGTAGTCTGCACCAAAACAGTATAAAAAACAACAGTCCGAATTCAATGGATAGGGCAAAGAAGTTATTTTACAAATAGACATTATTCATCAGAGACAATTAGAGACCGCCAACTCGCAATCTTCTGCCGCTGGCCCGCTTAATTATTTTTTTTCGAATTCGCCCTTTTGTTTTCCTATCGGTGTTATGTCAATTAAGAATACGTGTGACATGCAAAAACATACAAAAAATGTAAAATAAACCCTGCCAACCGCTACAAACCGTTCGGGAATGTGATAGAGTTTGGGAATACCACATTTTAAAATTATTGGCTAGTTATTATATATTTTTTAATAATATAATTTGTTTGGTTAATAAAACTTTCTAAATAAGATGTTTTATATACTAGAAACATATTAGGACAAACATGGTTATGTATGTTGGTGAGCCGGAATTTTTGAAGTTACGTGACATTTGTCAATATTTATGAATTTCTATGTAACAATACTATCGCACTTAGCATTTGTTACTCCATTAAAATATAGCTTGTAGGAAAGTAACGGAAAATCGGCCGAAGTTGTAGGTCCCAGTATTGTCTCTGTTATTCATATTCTCGGCTGACTCAATTGTTTTCATTATTTACATTAGTTTGAAATTCTTTTATATATTAAATTGTGTTATTACGCGGCAACTTCGTGAAATGATTTTAATTTATAACCCAAAAATCATACCCACTCAGAAATGTTCGTATCTTTTCCCTGAACCCCAACAAAGCTATTTTAATTTTTATTATTCCTTATCAATTCTTCTCTTTGAATTTGTTGACTTTTTTCTGCCGACATTCTCAGGCGAAATAATTCTTCGCCAAAACAACAAACGAAAGTAGACACAATAATTGTAGGAACGAAAATGTTTTATGTATTTAATTTCCACGAATGAATATTTCTCAGTTTATTCCTTTATTTATATGTTGATTACGCTTAGCCGAAAGCCCTGGTAGCTAACTATTAATCTTCTGTATTAGAATGTAATTTATCTTACATTGTAATCCTTAACAAATAAAAAAATAAATAAAAAATGTGTCGACTACATTAGTTGTTAACCATTTTGCAAAATACACGTTTTCGTGGTGAAATAAAACAACAAATTTAAACGCATCCATAAGCTGATAGAAACTCACCAAATATCCTACTCAGTCAGTGTTTCTAGCACTCTTTCTTTATTTTCCCCACGAAGCGTGGACATTTCGCCCTTATTTGAGTCCGGTATTTGAGTCCCTCGATTGGTTTATGAAAAAAATGTTCTTTTAAAAGGAAAATTTGTATGTTGTTTGTTGGAAATTTATACATTAAATAACCCTTCAGTATAAAAATCGTAGTTTGTTAACATAATAATAACCTATTCATAACAGATGGGAAGTTTAATAGAGAATTTTAGTTTAAAAATTTTGCAGGGGGGAACCGGGTATGTTCACTGGTACATTTGGGACAAAGTCTTTGTCTTTCACAAGGTTTGTTTGCCCTTTGCCCTTCCCGACTATTTCTCAGTCCAAACTTAGTTTATAAAAAAAAAATTAAATCAACAAATCTTGGTTCTGCGAGAAAATATTTTTAAATTATTTTTGGGTTGTACTTTTTGAGGTGTACTAAACTACGAATTTAATTATTTTTCTGTTTTTCATTACCAAAATTGTTTTTAAGCCGAATAATGTGTGTACAATTTGATATTTCAAAATCTTTGTCCCAATGTTTATGTCTCCGTTCCATTCTTTCGAAATATTTGTCCGGAGTTATGTTTGAAGTTGATAACCGGGGGTGACGGTCTATCTAATATCTACTTAGTTTATGGCCTAAAGTACTATTGCGCAAGGCTTCTTTGCTCACTGTAACTACGTATATACACAATCCCTCGTCAAGCCCCGTTTACACAAAAGGGACAGAAAATGATTTGAACAGTTTTGCCTCCAAATGGGCCAAATATGTCTTCATTTGCCGTCACTAACTTCATTGTTTCTGCGGCATAGAGCAGGCCAGTGATGATATGCGTCCTGTACATGGCTACATCTCTTCTAAATTTAGTGGTTTATTGTCCCAGATTTTGGCATGCAATGTCTGCTCAAAATTTGTATATTTCATATTTGGAAGTGCCGTCTACCAAAAGCTGTCCACCTTCCAATTATTTTCTAAGAAAGACTTCATTCCCGGTTTTTTTTAAACACACTCATTTAGCGAATATGTTCAGAGAATATTTTATATATCTTCTTTAATTTGCACAAAACCGCCGCTGAGCATGGCGAATGGAGGAGAAATGGTGAAATCTGAAACGCTATAAAGAAAGAAAGTAGGAACCTAATGCGCCTGCGTTTCCAGTACTTAAATGCATATTTTTAAAGATACTTAGCAGATTCAACAACCACCTATTTCAATTTAGCAATTACACACACCATTCTTCCATTGTTCGTCCCAATTTCGGGCTAAGAAAAAAGCTGCACTGATAGTGGTAGATAGGTAGCAATATGGAAAGCAGGACCGTAAATAAAACTGCAGTAGAAAGCTCCGTTGAGGTAGCCGTAGCCCTATATCTATTTACATTTAAGATTTATTCATCTGATCTCTCTTTTAACTCGTAAACTATGTTTAAACTGTCACTTTCGATTAATTTAATTTATTTAACAATATTTCAAGGTCCTTGAATCCATTCTGCGTTAGCTCTTTGAGCCACTGTTTTGATATGTGCCTCCTACGTGTGCAAAAATAGATATCAACCCAATTCGGACTTGAAAACTACAAAACTCCACCAATGTGTGCAGGTACCAAAATGTTTCAGAAACAAAAATGGCCTACGCAACTCAAACTACAATCGCTTTCAAATATTTGTTGCAACAAAAACGCCTGGTCCTCCTCAGCTTAAAAGGTGCTTCATGCATAGCATACCTCACTGCGCACGACCAAAATACACAGCACACTCATATATAGGTCACCCATTGGTATCGCGCCAATCCCTATAACCCAGAAGGTCAACAGAATCAAAAACCTCACACCACGAGCTCGCGCGCGCGCGCGCTCCTTTCTGGTCAATGCGCGCAGCCAAACAATAGACTAAACAATTCCTATTTCTTCTAAATTGCTTTATATATCGTTTGCTATCTGCGATCTCCCCTAGGAAACCATCATCACGACCTCGTAATAATATTCCAATATATGTACGCCAGCCCCGAACAACTTGGACTTGCGGAGCGCGCGAAAAAAAAAGTGAAACCGTTTATTACCAAAACCCATATATTCACATTCCATGCGCAGCGCGCAATCACTCCATTTCAATCGCATTTCAATTCTAACGCGTACCACAGCACCTAACCTCTATAGATGCACAGTCACAGCCGAGCATAAAGCCGAGCATCCATATAGAAAGCAACAATTGACACCGAAGCCATGGCACGTTCAAGAAATCACCAGACTCCAATCAAAATTGAAAATGCATTCGATTTTGCACCGCCACATCCCGCTGGGCGAGCGGTGCATAAGCCTAACACAAATGCATTCAACATCAATAATCGCCCCCCGAAATGTTTGCTCTTCAGGGTGATGATGGAGTCTGCTCAGGTCTCCGGCCAGAGGTGGTAAAGGACCACAACTACACATGAAGTTCTTGGGATCAATACGAAATATCATAATAATTACTATGCTTGACACCGGTATCTTTTATGAGGTCGAACGACGCCGATGATGTTGAAGGTGGCTTGAGCCATCTTCTCGGATTTCAACCGGGGCAGCGCGCGCATTCAAATCGTGTTTCTGAAACGTTTTGCTGACTGGCTGACTGGTGACTGACACACAGGGTACCTCAATATATACATGAATGCGCTGTGGAACTGCATCTGCGCGCAGCCGCATGTGAAAATGTAGATACAACGAAAAACAAAGTAAAAAGTGGTTAAGGAGACAGACAGCAACATCTAACGGAAAACACTGTTTAACAAGGTGAGCCTAGCACACCTGAAAATTCGCGTTTTCAATACATCGAGTCGGGCAGCGAATTTGCGCAGCTTTATAGTTTATAGTGAAAAAGGTGCGCCATCTTCACTGTTATCATCATGTGGTAGTGGGTAACATTGGTTTTGGATTTTTCACCTTTTTTTTTTTTCGTTTTGTATTGGTCGTGGCGGCTGCTTTCCTCATTTACTCCTGATGCTGCCGCCTCGTGATGGAGAAATGCCAGAGAAAGAGGACGCGGGACACAAGGTGCGCTCGTTGCTGGGTATATGCTTCCATGTGCAATTGTGGGAGACACAATTTTCCGGCGAAGATTTCCTCTTTTGGGGTCTTTAGTGTACATTGGCTGCCTTCCATCAGGGGCGCATGATTCGGTGATGCACATCTAGGCATAGCCAAAGACTGTCTTCACAAGGAGGCCAGCAACAGCAGCAGCATCACCATCCGATACCATCCGTTCTTCGCTCCACTCACATGTACTACACAGTGGTATCTAAACAACAACAGAGCAACTGTTGGCTCGATCATCAGCATCATCATCATCATCATCTCGGCAACAGCAGCAGCAGCAAGATCAGTGCCTGCCAGTGAGATTTTCAACTCTCCTCGTCGCCATCGTCATCGGCCGGCTTCCAAATGCTGCTTCTGAGGTGTGCAGCACTTTATAAGCAAGCGGAAAAAAAAACAACAGATTTCTTCCCATTTGGACATATTGTACGATTCGAGTACACTCTCTCGTCTTACCGTTCGCAAGCGCGGTCATTATCCATTTAGTCGTTTGGTCACGATCTAGTCTTTGGAGCGCAAAAAAAATCTCTCAAATCTCCTCCTGCACACAAAATTGCAAAAAAAAAGAAGGAAGTCCATACTCCATGCAACTCCCGCTCCATGAGTGTGTGGCATGATAATGATGATTTTTTTTTTGTTTTTTGTTTGTTGGACCCTAAGCTCGGCATGGAGAGTCAATTGAATTGATAATGATGACGAGGATCGTTGAGTTGGATTTTTATGAATTTACCTCCAAGTGACTTTGGCAATTGTTTATGGTAAATTTGATGGCTTAAATGTTTTGTCCAGATTTGGCTGTCGTTTGTCCTGCCTGGCCTCGTCGGTCGTCGTCCGTCGTCATTTGCAAACGACTTTTGAAAGACGCTTATGGAACTCTATCTCTCCTAATTAAGTGCAGAAAAGAAATGAGGTTGCGACCTCGGCCAAATTAGATTGAAGATACAATTGTATTTATTTCTATGGCTTGAGCTGGGGTATTACTTCCGGGGCTGGTTGATGGTGAATTATTCACCTCGCCGATTGCAAGTGTTTTAATGCGATAAACAGCAGGTGGTTCGAATTTAAGCACATAAATCTATGGCCGGGATCTACGGGAGGAAGTTGCGTTGCCCGGCCAAGATGTGCGTGCGAGCGCAGAGTATTCGATTTAGAATTTAATTTGCTTTTTGAAATATCTATACGAATTGGAAGCGATGATGGGTTATCCACTTTGTCTGATGGAGTCAGAGTGGCTGTTAAACTCATGTGAGGAACCCCTGGCAGGGTGATGATTTTTCACTCACACCGAATGTTGCGAGAAGTTGTGCAGATTAAAATGGAAACTGGTCTGCCGTGGTTACCTTGATCATCTCTATCAAATGACGCCCAAAGGGGGACATTTTCTCGCTTACTTTTAATTTTAATTTGTATTCAAAACAGCCGCAAACTGTTTTCCTCTTTGTAAACCGAGTAGTTAACCGAATGATGTGATTATATTTGCAGATGGAAGCAAGAAATATTTTCTACAATCTGCTCTGGCCATTTTTGAAAGTACGATCAGATTTTTATTTTATTCAAAAAATTAAAAGTTCAGTGGGGTCAAACGAGTTCAACTAACGCAAATAAAGGTACCTACATAAATCTACGGCGCACGCCATTATTTTAATGGTTTGAGGCTTTGCTAAATGTTTACTTCGAAATAGTGGTTAGTACCTAACTTGGTATTACACAAAGCTGCGAGTAATTGCACTCAATGGCAAGTATAAATTGTGGCCAACAAGCATATTTGTTTTTCTCCAGGAGTTTAGCTTCAGACCAGTACTTACGCTAAACATCAATACCGAACCTCTGCTGCCACAACTCAGCAACATGGGATTATGAGAGCTCAATGTTAATGGAATGTTAAGGACACTGATGCTTCTATATGTGGTCCAGTTAAGGGATTTCCTTGTGCATATTTTACTTAAAAAAGACATACAATTTAATTATTTAACATTAACGATTTTGATTCCAACTGCATAATTATTGCTGGTAAATATTTTACAGAGATGTATAATTTATTACATTCCAAGGTGTCTCCTTGAAGTGCACATAAAATGGCTACTAGCGAGAGCATTAATTCCTACAACCCTTTCATTCAAAAAAATCCACTTATACGAGTAGAATCCGCCTACAAAACGCTGTCTATCTCCACAACTTAGCGTTTTTGTTCGAATTGATCCAAACTGCACCCAAAAACATTTATAATAAACTTATCCTCTCTATTATGAGCAATGGCCGCAAAATCCAATTTCAATTCAAATCTCACTGCCCTGATAGTTTTCTATTTCGACTTCCATCAGATCGGCCACACTAAATCCCAATTTTCGGCTGCATCCACTCAGTCGACGGCATCGACTTTCCTGCGGTGTGGCGAAAGTCGTTTGCCAATTTATATAAATAGAAAAATCTCTCTCTCTTTGAAAAAATTCCATCATCGCATCGAACCGAAACTATATTGCTACAGCTTTTAAATAAGAGGAAAGCCGTCCCGAATGCTGATAAAGTTTAACGAAAAATAATTTTCAATGCGATACGAAAACAAATAACAATAAGTCTTGGGCTTGGTGCGGCTGCAAATTTTTATTGTAATGGTAAATAAATTTGCTAAATGGATTTACCTATCTGGGTAGGTTTTAGATTCTCGTTGCTGTCTGTTTTTTTTTTTTTTTTTTGTTTAACACTTTTATTAGGGAAGAACCTATGGGGGTCCTAGGTCCAAGTGAAAATATACGACATCCCTTTTTCATATATCAGACGTGGTTGAGATACATTCAAAATGATAAAAATGAAATTCCCTCAACTGGAAGACAAATATTTTTTTAATAACAGCATCATTCCACTTTGAATAAGAACGCGTCTTGGATGTCGTTTTTTTTTCGCAAGGAAAGTGTGTGCGATTTTTTAATCTCATGTGCGGAATCTGGGTAAATAATTTTTCGTTGACAAGGTTAAGTTGTAAAGGCAAACTTTGGATGCGTTACTTTGGGTCTCTTGTGTTGACTTTGATTATCTAAAAATGCTGCTATTTGGCTGACTGCTGCTATAATGTGGTGGGAATTTCAGGCTGTAGGGAATGAATTCAAAGGTGGGGAAGGTGTTTGTTGTGAGATGCAATATTGAAACCTTTTAACTCAGGGTGTCTTTGGAAATATGGCATAAAAATGTAGGTCCCTTACATCCCTGAAAAAAAGGGTGCTTTATGAAGCCGATGAAGGGACTTAGAGGTGTTAAATCTTGAACTAATATCAACTGCGCTACATTTCACGATAGTCTGTCAAATGTCCGAAAGGGTGACTCTACTAGGGAAGCTTCATTTCCTCAAGTCAGTCGTCAAGTTAAAACTTGAAGGTCTCTTCTGTCCATCCCAAACATAAAAAAAGAAAACTAATATTTATCAGAAGCAAGTTCCAGGGGCATATGTGCTATAAAGGGAAGCTTTTTAGTTAGCATTAACAAAATTCGCACATGCAGCGCATACAACTTAATAAGGGGACAGTACAGTCCGCAGTGGACCGGGTCCTCAACTCTGTAGCCTGTTCGGTTAGACCGGTCTATACAGCGGTCTACAGCTCAAGAAATCATTCTACCTATCAAATCTAAGTTGGTGTGGGCTGTACAAAAGATTTCGGTATAAGATTTCTCTCAAAGCAGACACAAGGGCTCATAATACGATGAAGGATCTTCATCTGCCATGCCAATGGTATTGTTTTTATGTCGTTGATCAAAACTTAGCAAAACTTTATGGTTTATTTAAAATGATCAAAGCTAGAACATACCGAAGATGACGCATATCAGTATATTTGAGAAGTTTTTGTCAATACCTCACTAACCAGATGTCAAATGAAACAGCAATGGGCAGGTGCAAATGGTCAATCAATATTGGCTTAGGCTTCTGTCAAATATGGACGAAAGTCCTCTAAAGCTGACTTTAGCTTGATTTGTTCTGCTTAGTTCTACAGTGGTTCTGCCTGATGTCTTCGATTGATTTCTGATGCGATGTCGTTAGAGACTTTACTTGCCGTTAAAGCGCCCATAGCTACCTACAAGTTGAAGCTGTCTTTATATATTCTTCTCGATTTTATGGCATTGTGTGACCCTTCTTTTGACAAATATGCCGGTCTCTGCTTACTCTATACTTCTGTAAGGAGAAGAACTCTGCCTAGACAGCTTAAAATACGTCATTTATCAGTCTAGATCTCACAATTTCAACCCCATTGCATAAAAAATGTGCCCCTGTCATTTTAATAAAGCGACAACAATGTCTGCATGCTGTATAAATTAGCACGTCAATTCAAATCAATAAAAGCGAACAAAAACAATTACGTCACTTTACCAAAAATATACTTTCTCCTCAACCGCATCAACACTTACTCCCAAGAAAATGCGAAGTAAAGGCCCATACATACAATTTAAGTGACAACAACTTAAATATGTACATAAAAGTGTCATTAAAAAAATATTTATATTCAATTTTAACTGTGACTTTGGGGTAGAGTCCACTTATTCTACGACTCGGGGTAGACCACAGAATCGGTTGATACTGCCAGTAGCATACATTGCTATCCGCTGCAATTGTTGCTATATTTGCAGTTTTAGATGAAGATTATCTGTTTTAATATATATATTCGCATTTAAGACGAAATTAATTATATTTTTTTGTCAGGCTGATAAGGCACGGCCTCGTATTTATCACACGGTACGAGCATGTTGAGGGTGTTTACCATAAAGTTGCAGTTTTTTTGCTTACTTGTTTTGCTATATTGCGATCGGTGTAATGATGAGTGGGATTTTATTTCCAGAAGATCCCTGATATTCCGCTGAGCATTAGAGCTGTTTGTAAACAGAAATACGATTCATCATTTTATGTTGACAGCAAGTTCTTCCTCAGCCAAGGCTGCAATATAAGGGCGGTTTTAATTGTCAGTTAGACATTTTATTTAGTATACCGAGTCAGTTCGTGTTTCGCATTCTTACTTAGGTATATAATGCAGTGCGTAATATTATCAGAGGTGCATTTGACGAGTCTGGTAATGCAAATACTGTGCCGCACGATATTTTTTTTAACAAAAAAGTTCTCACAGCTATGTGAACTATTCCCATAAAATGACACTTAATAAAGCTTGCACAACACGACCAAATTAAATGCGTTTTTTATCCGTTTGCACCCAACTCTTAAGAATTTTTAGTTTTATGGACTGTTCTGGGCGAGGTGATCCCTGTACATGCGCAATGTACGAAACTTTTGCAAACGTCTGACAAAGATCCAATATAACTAATGTCGTGAGTTAGCTGCTAAAGTCAGCCATTTAAAATGTGTCGCAGAAGCTGTCTTTAACACCGTTTTAGCATACTATTTAAGTGGATCAGTATTTGGTGTGCTTGTCTCAAGTTCGATCCCGAGTTCCGTACCGATGTACAAACGGGAAGTGCCTCTTCTCACTCGACAATTTAAAGGCTCGTTTCCCTCAACATCCTCGAGATCTGGTATCTGAGATAATGGAGACTTGTCCTTAGCCAGACCTACGAGGCGATTGAAGCATTCATACGCCATCTTTGACCCGATCGAAAACGATCTTAGGGCGGTCTAAAAGTTATTATTTCAGACTTTCTCCGATTTAAATCGAGCCAAAGTCACATTGGTCATTTGTGGCCAAATTTGGTCATTATTTTTTCTCTTGGTCCTTTTTGATTCCATTTGGTACGTTTTTTACGAAATGAAAAGACGTTCGACTTCAATTTGTCTGCAACCTAAAGCGTATTTCTTTTCGTCTGATTGTTCTGTGTTTACAAATATTTTGGACTAACATAACTTTGGTCATTTATAGCTACAGTTGGTCATTTTTACTTCCAATTTTGGACACAAACTATATTTTCAAGTGGCAACTGTGGCTACAGGGCTTTTAAAGCCCTGTGCCCTTTTAGCTATGATCTTCTGCCATAGGTGGTCTTCACGCAGAAAAATCGCTTATTTAAAAACAACCGACTTTCGGTTAAAAACTACCAAGTGATACTGTTAATATAGCTCCTACAGAGTTAGTTGATTAAAATAAACCGAGTCAACTTGTTTAACGAAACTCTGTTAAAAATAACCGATTTATCAATTTCCCCTCCAAATTTGCTCGGTCGTAAATAACAAACTAACTTGGTATAATTTAACCAAATTACTCTGTTGTTATTAGCCAACCCAATGGTTGAATTAAACCATGTTACTCTGTTGTTATTAGCTAATACACATGGTTGAATTTAACCAAGTTACTCTGTTGTTATAAGCGAACCCACTTGGTTGAATTTAACCACGTAACTGTGTTGTTATTATCCAACTCACTTGATTGAAATTAGCCAACCTACTTGGTTGTATTTAACCAACTAACTTGTTAGAATTTGACCTACTTAGTCTGTTGCTATTAGCCGACTCACTTGGTAGAATTCAACATATTCAATCTGTTGTTATTAGCCAACCCACTTGGCTGAATTCAACCAAGTTACTCTGTTGTTATTAGCCAATACACATGGTTGAATTCAACCATGTTACTCTGTTGTTACTAACCAACCGACTTGGTTGGATTTAACCATGTTACTCTGTTGTTACTAACCAACCGACTTGGTTGGATTTAACCATGTTACTCTGTTGTTACTAACCAACCGACTTGGTTGGATTTAACCATGTTACTCTGTTGTTACTAACCAACCGACTTGGTTGAATTTAACCATGTTACTCTGTTGTTAGTAACCAACCTACTTGGTTGGATTTAACCATGTTACTCTGTTGTTACTAACCAACCGACTTGGTTGGATTTAACCATGTTACTCTGTTGTTACTAACCAACCGACTTGGTTGGATTTAACCATGCTACTCTGTTGTTACTAACCAACCGACTTGGTTGGATTTAACCATGTTACTCTGTTGTTACTAACCAACCTACTTGGTTGGATTTAACCATGTTACTCTGTTGTTACTAACCAACCGACTTGGTTGGATTTAACCATGTTACTCTGTTGTTACTAACCAACCTACTTGGTTGGATTTAACCATGCTACTCTGTTGTTACTAACCAACCTACTTGGTTGGATTTAACCATGTTACTCTGTTGTTACCAACCAACCTACTTGGTTGGATTTAACCATGTTACTCTGTTGATACCAACCAACCTACTTGGTTGCATTTAACAATTCCAATTGGTTAAAATTAGCCAACTTTCTTGGTAGCATTTAACCAACTAAAAGTTAAATTTACGTAACTTACTCGGTTGGAATTAGCACATCTACTTGGTTGAATTTAACCAAACTACTTACTTCTTATTAGCCAGTCCATGTGGTACCAATTTACCAGTTTACTTGGTTGAACTTGAGTGCACCTGAAAATTGAACCATCTAAAAGGGATAATTTTATCGTAAAATAAAAAAAAAATCTTTTTCATATTAAGTACATAGATTTTTTATTATAATATCGTTTGTAATGTATTTTTGAATACAAAATATATGTTTTCTGTTTATTACATGTTTTTATTAATTTTAATGCAAAACTTAATTTTACTTAAAATATATGGGTCATAAATTTCATCATTTAAAAAGAAATGTGCAAAATTGTGTATTTTTATAAATTAATTTACATAATATTATTTTAATTAGCATATTTATGAAATCTGCAGTGTTAAAGCGAAATCATTTACATTTATAATTTAATCTATTTTTTATTTATAGTGGACTTCTTAAAATAACGTACTGCTTGGAGTTAGATAAAATATTTAAAGTGTTAGGAATTGGCGATAGAAAAAATTCAAGTGGAATAACAATTTGTTGAGGTATTAATGGAACTTCTACCTCATATGCATAGTAGTGTTCATCGAAACATTTAGTTTTAAGTACTATACCAACAAAAATCAATTGACTTGAGTCATACAAATATATTTTTTCCAATACAAAAAAGTCGTACAAATAACAATCTGAACTAAGACTTTTTACTAAGACGGATCCCTTTTTATAATGTACAGAAGACATGGTCGCCCAACTGACCATAGTCAACGTTTTATTAGGGTCCAGTGATAGCTGTGATCGTATATTATCAAGTTCAAATAACATGCCATATTTTTTGGGTCCAACGTCAAGTAGATTAGAAAGTTTTCCCCTTAAAAACATTTCATTAAGTTGAAGTTGATGTTTCATTGCTAAGGTTAAAGTGATATTCATTCGGTTACATGATGATCTAGCCGACATTTTGGATTGCCTATGCTTAGCTTCGAACCTCATTGACCACAAAGATGTTAATGGGCCGTATTTTTTAAAAGCGGTATGGTAGTGAATGAGATTGTGGAACTTTGGCTTAAGACAGTCCTCGGTAAGTGTAGTATATTGTTCATTAAGTTCAGCTATTAATACTTGCAAGAAATCTTCTGTTCCAACAGAAACATTTATACTAAGAAGTATGTCAACAATTTGTCTTAATTTTATATACATTTCCCAAATAATATTACCCCTCGGCACAAAGTCACCTATAAGTAAACCCAAAAACCGCAAAAGAGTAAGCGTTTCTCCTGAAGATAAACGCACATTTCCCCGCCTAAGATGTTCTCTTTCGATAGGGCAAGGTTTGTTTTTAGTATCAGGGCCATATGAGAAAGCTAATAGCTTATCATTGAAAATTGTTAAAGAAAAAAATTTGTTTTTTTCGGTATACTCTGAAAGTATAAAACTCAAAATGTATTTGGCAACACCCTCTAGCATATCATGCATAATATCGACGCCCACCTGTTGAAACAAGTCGAAGTTGTTTATGCCCAGAAAAACGCACTTTTCCTTAATGCCGGTTAAAGATAAATTATTTAAAGCCAGATCTGCTTCATAGCTTGCCATTGTTCGAAGAAGTGTTGTATCTTCGTAAAGTTGCTTTTTCAATACATCTTTTGTAACTTTGCACACTCTACAAGAAAATTTTGCTGAAAAGCTCTCTACGAACCCAATCAGAGAGTGTATTCCTAAATTGTCACCAAGAATCAGAGCTAGTTCAAAAAATAAAGATCCCTTGAAAGATGGAATATCTATTTCTATGCCCACTTCGCTTAAAAAATTAAACTCATCAATAATTGGTTGAAATATAACATTATTACCAAAAGATACTCTGTCGGATGAATGAAATAATAAAATAAGGAATATGTTGGACAGAACTGAGGAGCGCCAAGGTGGAAGACATGGAACTGAGACGTACACAGCTCCTAGTTTGTGAACACCAGCATGACTTCCTAGAACGTTTCCGATTTCATAATCATCGAAGTACATAAATAGAGGTAACACAATGCGATTTGAATGGTGCTTAAGTCTTTCTTTCCAATGTGAACCTTGAATAAAATTTTCCATTCCATCTTTATTTCGAAGACTGTCCATATATTCAAAAGTTTCCGAAAGTACGTTCTCGAGGGAGAAAAATCTTTGCAATATATCTCTTAAAGATATAAAATGTTCTTGGCACGGAATAGGTTCCATACGTGTTATTCCACCTTTTTTGACATAATCGAACCTTTGGCCGATTATTATTCCCTTAGGCTCAATGTATGATTTTTGTTTTGTGAAATAAGAAATTCTTTTTTGTTCTGTTCGGAAACATTCTAAGGGGGAGGTGATTGAAGGAACAAGTGCTTGCATTAATTGATTTGAAACATCATTAGATAGAGAATGCTCAATACATATATTGTCTACACAGTTCTGCAAATTTGAACTTAATGAACCGAAATATTCTGCTAAGCCATCAATCACTTTTTGCACTACGTTTCTAGGCAAGATCACATTTGCATAAAGGGATGCTATAAAAAGTGATAGTGATTTATCAAGTGACAGGGTTTCTGTATTTTCAGTTTTATTGGTTTGTTCTAATTGTTTTTCTGCAACAACACTTTCATTAAGTATATCCGCATTCTTCTCAGAATTTGTTGGATTATTTGAACATTGAAAATCGTGTTTTTTTTTAAAGTGTCTTCTAAAGGAATTGAAAATTGGAAACGATCGCTTACAATCTCCTTCGCGACATTTATAAGTTGTGAAGTTATGGTCACTGTGATTGAAATCAAAGTGGTGCCTTAGAACTTTGAGATCCTTTAAGTAGGATCTGCATAAGAAACAAACAACCATTGTAAGAAAATGAATTGGAAGGGGAAAACTCTAACTTTCCTTGACACCTAACTCTCCCAACAAGGTATTGGCCGCGGTAGATTCCTTATCGAACTCTGTCTTAATTTTAAAAAATGCTTTTTGAATAAACAGCCAAGAACATCTACTCTCTGGCGGATATTCAGCATTAATAATAAAAATTAGTTTGAAACAAACATCTACTGCCTCTAAAATGGTAGGTAGTAAATATTTAGTTTCATCTACAACTACAAAATAGGACCCAATAGCATCGATTGAGTTACCTACTACTATAATGAAGGGCTGTAATGTAAGGCCAATACCTTGTAGTTTTTCTCGCCTGCTGGTAATTGCTGCATCTATCTCTGCATCCGTTGCAACTCTCGTTATGAATCCATCCCTTGCTTCCGCCTTAGAGGGTCGCCAAATTTTCTGCTTCGATCCTTTGACCTTAACGTTTGATGTGGTCAACAATGAAGGGATTAGCAGGAATGCCGCGAGGTTGCTGATCTCTTCAGAAACTGAGAAAATATAAAATAATAAAACAATTATAAGTCATATGCGTCCAATTAATTTTTCTACACAAAATGTGTGCAAATCTGATTCGAAGAATTATACCTATATAGAGAATGCGCTAAAAAATATAGAGAAAATATGATGCAGATTTGTTTTTTTCTTCTAAAGAAAACATAATGGTCAAAACAAAAACAAATTTTTCGGAACAATCTAGTAAAGCTAAAATATCCACGCTTTTTCTGAAATTCGATCGAATCGGAAATTCTTCGATTTATTTCGATTAGCAGGTTATGTATTTATTAACAAATGACGTTTTCTTACGATTTTCCCGAGTCAGCAGGTGAGCGAAGTATTTATCCTTTCCTCTTACTCCTTTTCCCTTGCTTCTAGCAAGTTGGAAAATGTCCTTTTTTAATTTTGGAAAATTTTCAACCAGTCCGTTGCAGTTGTCGCTGTATATTTTATCGAAATCCCTTACCAGCTGTAGAGAAAAGAAGAATTACATAATATTATATGTAAAGAAAAGCCTGAACTATATCCAAATAAAAAGAAAAGATCGAAACTCATAGATAACGCAAGCATTTATGTGACAACTATGAGTAAAATCTGAACTAATAAATATAAGAGCTTTTACTTGTGAAACTGTAGTTCACGTTAAAGACTAAATATATGTATAATGTATTTCTGATATAATTATACTTCTATGAAATATTACCAGTTTAAATCCCAATGGTTTTTTTAAGGCCGGATATTCCTCAAAATACTCGGATATGCTCATATCCTTTAAATGGTGAAGTCGGGCATGGGTCGTTTTCTCCCATTTGTCCTCGGTTGTTTCCCATGGATGGCTAGAATTTTTTAGCCATTGGAGATCTTCTTGGAATTGTCCTTCGAAGTCTTCGAAATTGGCAGCTGTTGCTAGGCGCTTTATAGGATGTGATACTGATGCGGGAGAGGATACTCGACTGGAGGAAGGTGACGACGTCGCAGAAGCGGAAAACGAACGCTTCCTTTTAGTGATAACACCACTTTCCCGGTATTTTCGTTTTAGATTGTGGATGTGATCTGGCAATTTTCCAGCCAATCTGTTTACAACCCCACGACTCGAATTTATCAGCTTGTTGTGAAAATATACCGATCTATTCTCGGTAGGGAACAAATGAACAATCTGATTTGTCCAGTGCCCATAAATTTGAGCTGTGATATTTTTTTCCGGGTTTTTCTTTAAAATGTTGGTGCAGACAATACGCACCAATCGCAGTCGAGCAACGTTATCCAGCGGTCGAGTTTTATCCAGCGACAGTAGACCGGTTCCTTCCAGTGAGCTTTCGAGCAGCTTGTTAAGTTCCTAGTAACAAAATATTTTAATGTGCATATAAATATAAAAAATTAGTGAAATATATTAATAATTAATAAAATAAGTGAAAAAAAAACCCTTTGTACTATCGGCTAAAGCTATTAGTGGCAATCACCTATTATAATCACCTTCTCTTAGTTGATTATAAATGCAGTGTTTTTTACTCAAACTGATAGATAAGTCAATTTATTCTGATTGATCTCTGAATGCATAAAGAAACGCAAATTGAAAGCAGAGACCATCAATCAACACTAATCACCTTTCCGATTTAAACCCTGTACTTACATCTAAACTTTCGCTGAATTGATCATCAGCAACAACGCTTGAAGGGGAATCTAGTGCATCCCCTCTGTCGCTAACAGCGAAATTTGGCAGAATCTCACTAAAAGAGAAATTAAGGCAGTCGTTTTGTTCTTGTGTGTTTGTAGCAAGAGATAATTCTGAAGTTTCAAAAGTCTGAAAAATAAAAAGACTTTATTTCTACCATTTCAAATGGTTAAATAATATGAACCAACCAAAGTCGTGGACGCATTAGGGTGCATAGCTTTCCGCCATTCTTCGAAATTCCGTGTAAACAGAACCCGATGCCCTATAACTGGGATCATTTCCTTTATCTCTCTGGCACCAAGCAGCGCCAAAGACATTGAAGTTATAGCATTTTCTGTTATAAATGAAAATTAACCAATGTCACGTAGTTAATCACTTGCAAAGTATAGGTTTTTATCAGATATACAAAATGGCGCAAATTTAATCACCCTTTCGGAAGATTTTATAATTTTTGCAAATAGCTTCGTACGTCAATCAAATTAATTTAGCAAAAAAGTAATTCAAAAACAAAATTGGAGGATTAATTTTGCACCACCTTGCATAAGAAAGTCGCGTATAAGAAAGAATCGTCTGTGAAAAACACAAGCTTCTAAAAAGCTTTTCAAGCGCAAAAGAATTTTCGTGCCGTAAGGAATCGAAATCAAAAATGCAAAACACATGTGTAGCAAAAATACTTTAAGCAAATTACAACTTTCTTATATGCGAATAATATTGTATAAATTTACGTTTTGGTATATAAACGAACCTTTAAAAATGTCTACGTAGGCTTCCAGGCCCCACTCCTTTAGTAAGGTTGACACTTCTTCATCCATTTTAGATAACTGTGAAGCACGTGTTAATATGAGCATGTGCATATCAAAATACGATCATTTAATTACTAAATTACTACTGACAGAAACATTGAGAACTAAGGCTATGCCTGGTTTTAAGACGATGTTCGCCATTTATTGGTGACAAACGATTCGAAATGATGAAAACATAGACAGAAATCATTTTAAATAGTTCGTCCCAGAAAAGTTGCGAACATCGCCATAAAAGAAAAAAAAAGCCCAAGAAAAACAAAACTAATGCACTCGCTAATGAAGAACCTGAATCCCAGAAGAAAAAAACATGTCAAAACACGATACCAGACTGAAAGGGTTGATATTAACCGAGTGTTTCTCAACTCGGCAATTATTAACCGAGTACTAGGTTGAAATTCTTTGCTTTGGTTCTATTTTTTTTTCACTTGAATATCACCAAAATTGACAATAAATTGTTTAAAACTCGAGAAAAACAACATAGTTAATGCACTCGCTAATAAAGAACCTGAATCCCAGAAGAAAAAAACATGTCAAAACACGATACCAGACTGAAAGGGTTGATATTAACCGAGTGTTTCTCAACTCGGCAATTATTAACCGAGTACTAGGTTGAAATTCTTTGCTTTGGTTCTATTTTTTTTTCACTTGAATATCACCAAAATTGACAATAAATTGTTTAAAACTCGAGAAAAACAACATAGTTAATGCACTCGCTAATAAAGAACCTGAATCCCAGAAGAAAAAAACATGTCAAAACACGATACCAGACTGAAAGGGTTGATATTAACCGAGTGTTTCTCAACTCGGCAATTATTAACCGAGTACTAGGTTGAAATTCTTTGCTTTGGTTCTATTTTTTTTTCACTTGAATATCACCAAAATTGACAATAAATTGTTTAAAACTCGAGAAAAACAACATAGTTAATGCACTCGCTAATAAAGAACCTGAATCCCAGAAGAAAAAAACATGTCAAAACACGATACCAGACTGAAAGGGTTGATATTAACCGAGTGTTTCTCAACTCGGCAATTATTAACCGAGTACTACGTTGAAATTCGTTGCTTTAGTTCTATTTCTTTTTTCACATAAAAACCACCAAAATTGACAATAATTTGTTTTAAACAAGAGGAAAACAAGATAATAATATTATGTACTCACCAATAAATATGAATTTTTTATGTTTCCTTGTCTTTTTTGTTTTTTTTATTTTCACTTATCACAGATTTCACACCACCAGCCACTACAAAGGTTCAACACTTAATGACTCAATTACTAGTCGCGAGCAGCGTGCGTCGTTCATAATTCGCGATAGTATGCGTATGCGTATAACACGATGTATGTGTTAAAATCAACCGAGACACACTGTTTTACAGATGAACGAGAAGCCTTGTGTTTGTAGATATTAACCGAGTTGACTGTATCTGCAGCCACACACATATTTCTACCTACCAGGAATGTAAAACGAGTTTTTGGTATTGTACCCAAATGTTTTCCATTGTTCGTGAATGATCTGTATCAACAGCCACACACATATTTTCTACCAGGGATGACAAAACTGATTTTTTAGGTGCTGTACCGAAATGGGTTCAATTGTGCGTGAATAATTTGTGATCGCAAAGGCCTAGCAAAGGCAGCACAGCAATGAAAAAGACGATTTATTCAAGGCTGCTCCTGGAAGTCGAGATTGGTTACCAATACTTCCTTGGTTTCTTCAAATTCTCCTAACTGTGCTTTACAAGATGGTATATATAATTTTCTGTTTGTATCTTTATTTTAAAATGTGTATGTACCAATTGCATTATGAGTTTAGTTATTATCAACTCTCACAAAACGCATAGTTCAAAACAAGTCTGGTACTAACAAATTTTGAAATAAAGTGATAAATGCAGGACTATATATACCATATTGTAGAGCACAATTAGATGAAATCTCAGAATCTATCTTTTTGATTCCGGACTCTGCCGGACGCTTCTTTTTGCCGCGTGGAAAACGATATAAGTTTTATTATTATCATCTCTCACCAACGCATAGGTCGAAACGAGTTTGGTACTTACAAATTTTGAAGTAAAGGGCTAAACTAAAGACTATACCATTTTGTTCAGCATGTGCAAAAGTGTAGCTTTTTTCATTAGCTTGGTTCTCAAAATGATTGAATCGCAGAGTGAAAAATTACTTAATTTTACTTCATTATATCTACAGAAACAGATTAGATTAATATTGCGTTAAGGCCATTATGTCAATTGGACTCAATAAAAAGCTAATATTTATTTTGCATTAAATTTGTACCTTTGGCAAATTTTCTTACAATTAGATACCTATCTTAAATTAGTTTTCAAGTGCCTAGCTACAATTAAGAGTAAAAGCCATATTTTATCAGACAAAAATGTAAAAAAAAAATTGTTGCTTTGGCCATTTTTGTCTGTGTTCTTTTTTTCCTATTGCAAGCCAAAAAAGTAGTAGAGAAAACTTTGTTTTTAAGGCTGTATTAGCCTGTTTAGAATTTAGTTTGTTCGTGAAATGTGAATGTACTAAATTCGGAAGGAATGTCGGAACGTATTTTCAGAAGTAGAATATATTCATCAAAGTTCTGAATTTGGGCAAATCGTACTTGTATATATCTTTAAATCAACTGTGTCGATAAAAGTACAATTGAGATTATTTTTTCATCCCTGGTTTCTGCGTTTTGAAAAAGCAGCGTCGTAATTCGTGGTGTGCGTATAACTTGTTAAGAAACAACAGTATGTGTTTGTTGAAATTTACCAAGTTGAATGATAAAATTAACAGATACACAATTTCTACGTATAACAAATATCAGATAGGTACATATTTCGATGAAAATGTTTTATAGAATTGTTTTATGGAAAAATGGAATGTAAAATAAATCGAGGAGAATTCTCTTTTTTTGAACAGAATGTTACTTTATTTTTGGGAAATTCTCACGAGTAAAAGGGTTAAAAACAAACAAGTCATTGGTTGTATTTAAGCAACGTTTATTGGTTGTTTTCAACAGAGAGCTTGTTAGATTTTAACACACATTCGCTTGGTTAAATTCTCACGAGTAAAAGGGTTAAAAACAAACAAGTCATTGGTTGTATTTAAGCAACGTTTATTGGTTGTTTTCAACAGAGAGCTTGTTAGATTTTAACACACATTCGCTTGGTTAAATTCTCACGAGTAAAAGGGTTAAAAACAAACAAGTCATTGGTTGTATTTAAGCAACGTTTATTGGTTGTTTTCAACAGAGAGCTTGTTAGATTTTAACACACATTCGCTTGGTTAAATTCTCACGAGTAAAAGGGTTAAAAACAAACAAGTCATTGGTTGTATTTAAGCAACGTTTATTGGTTGTTTTCAACAGAGAGCTTGTTAGATTTTAACACACATTCGCTTGGTTAAATTCTCACGAGTAAAAGGGTTAAAAACAAACAAGTCATTGGTTGTATTTAAGCAACGTTTATTGGTTGTTTTCAACAGAGAGCTTGTTAGATTTTAACACACATTCGCTTGGTTAAATTCTCACGAGTAAAAGGGTTAAAAACAAACAAGTCATTGGTTGTATTTAAGCAACGTTTATTGGTTGTTTTCAACAGAGAGCTTGTTAGATTTTAACACACATTCGCTTGGTTAAATTCTCACGAGTAAAAGGGTTAAAAACAAACAAGTCATTGGTTGTATTTAAGCAACGTTTATTGGTTGTTTTCAACAGAGAGCTTGTTAGATTTTAACACACATTCGCTTGGTTAAATTCTCACGAGTAAAAGGGTTAAAAACAAACAAGTCATTGGTTGTATTTAAGCAACGTTTATTGGTTGTTTTCAACAGAGAGCTTGTTAGATTTTAACACACATTCGCTTGGTTAAATTCTCACGAGTAAAAGGGTTAAAAACAAACAAGTCATTGGTTGTATTTAAGCAACGTTTATTGGTTGTTTTCAACAGAGAGCTTGTTAGATTTTAACACACATTCGCTTGGTTAAATTCTCACGAGTAAAAGGGTTAAAAACAAACAAGTCATTGGTTGTATTTAAGCAACGTTTATTGGTTGTTTTCAACAGAGAGCTTGTTAGATTTTAACACACATTCGCTTGGTTAAATTCTCACGAGTAAAAGGGTTAAAAACAAACAAGTCATTGGTTGTATTTAAGCAACGTTTATTGGTTGTTTTCAACAGAGAGCTTGTTAGATTTTAACACACATTCGCTTGGTTAAATTCTCACGAGTAAAAGGGTTAAAAACAAACAAGTCATTGGTTGTATTTAAGCAACGTTTATTGGTTGTTTTCAACAGAGAGCTTGTTAGATTTTAACACACATTCGCTTGGTTAAATTCTCACGAGTAAAAGGGTTAAAAACAAACAAGTCATTGGTTGTATTTAAGCAACGTTTATTGGTTGTTTTCAACAGAGAGCTTGTTAGATTTTAACACACATTCGCTTGGTTAAATTCTCACGAGTAAAAGGGTTAAAAACAAACAAGTCATTGGTTGTATTTAAGCAACGTTTATTGGTTGTTTTCAACAGAGAGCTTGTTAGATTTTAACACACATTCGCTTGGTTAAATTCTCACGAGTAAAAGGGTTAAAAACAAACAAGTCATTGGTTGTATTTAAGCAACGTTTATTGGTTGTTTTCAACAGAGAGCTTGTTAGATTTTAACACACATTCGCTTGGTTAAATTCTCACGAGTAAAAGGGTTAAAAACAAACAAGTCATTGGTTGTATTTAAGCAACGTTTATTGGTTGTTTTCAACAGAGAGCTTGTTAGATTTTAACACACATTCGCTTGGTTAAATTCTCACGAGTAAAAGGGTTAAAAACAAACAAGTCATTGGTTGTATTTAAGCAACGTTTATTGGTTGTTTTCAACAGAGAGCTTGTTAGATTTTAACACACATTCGCTTGGTTAAATTCTCACGAGTAAAAGGGTTAAAAACAAACAAGTCATTGGTTGTATTTAAGCAACGTTTATTGGTTGTTTTTAACAGAGAGCTTGTTAGATTTTAACACACATTCGTTTGGTTAATTTTACATGAGTAGCACGGTTATTAATAACCAATCAATGTGTTAAAACCCCAAATTTAGTAGGTTTTTCTTAACCAAGATACTTGTTTGAATTTAACCAAACAGGAAAACGAGACTGGTTGGTTAATATTAACGAAGCAACTTAATTGATAACAAACATTTAGTGTGTTATTTTTAACAACATGTATTTAACCTTTTTAACACGGTAGTTTTTAACAATAATAACTCATTTGTTTTCTACAGAGACTTAGTTGATTTCAACACATTTTTTTTTAACCGAGCGAAAATTCCACTCGGTTAAGGTCAATTTTTCTGCGTGTTCTATCCTCAATTGTTGCATTAAATTGGAGCTTCGCTCATTCCTGGGCTTCCGTTTTTTGGTGTAGGTACCAAATGCATAAATGACGATTGTAGTTTCCTGTTGGTAGCCTTATCGTCGTACTCCTTGCAAGAGCAATCATATAGTTTGAACTAAAAGTCATCTCAAAAAAAGGCAGTTATCTTGAGGCTACTTTAAGTCCTAAAACTTTCCATGCGAATTTGTAGGTATTCGAATTCCCAATTATATCATCACGGTTTTCTGTTTGCGCTGTTTAGAAAGCTGTGAACTTTTGTTTGAGAATAGTTGAAGGGAAAATAATATTTCCGAAAGATATCATCTAATAAGACTTGTAAAATGGAATAGCCAACATTTGAGCATCAAGAAGTCTTATAGCCTTTTTCATTTAAGATCAATGACTACGTTCCGACCATCGGATTTCTGGCATTTTGATAGGTCATAAGAAGTCATGTTAGTCTTCTCTACAGTTTTTCTTAGAGGTTAAAAGTTAAATAAATACAACTTGGTTTTAATAGAAACACAACTCTCTGCTATTACTTTTTTAGCATGTATTTGGCCAAACTGGATGTCTGTATTAGATTGGATTAGATTGTAGGTCGGATGTTGTGAGGTGTATCCCAGATCACTGCGGCCACAAGGGAGCCTATTGCGATATCCACAATTTAGAGGCCGTCCATGATGCCGCAGTTTGTAAGAAAGCCGGATTACTGCTTCGAGGCAGAATTTACCTCATATAGGTATAACGTTGACGTGTGTTGGTGAAGCAGTTGCACTCACATAGTATGCATGCCTAATTTGCGACTATTTTATCGAGCAGCTATGGCTGATATTAAACTGGAAAATCAAACCTCTAATACCACACTCTTCATCACATTGTAAAGTGGGCTTTATATCAGAACTTAGTCAGGCCAGAGTCAACGTCTATCTCAATGAGACAAAGTCTTTACTATTCAAACTTTGAAAAGTATTACATCTTCTTGATTGAATCTTCTCTTTTTACCCGGCGCGTCTCCTATGTCCGTTCCTATTCGTGACGCCCTGTAGCCTAGACGGTTTGACCGACTTTGAAGAGTGATGTGTCATTAGATAGGCTAAAAAGAGAAAAATAAAAAAAGTTAATTTAGAAAACCAAAAACCTCGAATGACTGTGAACAAAAGTTAACTAAAAAGATAAAAACAAGACAAGGGTAGGTGTTCTCATATATTTGTAAGGCTGTGTAGGTATAGTCTCCGATTGTCAATTAGTTAGGTATACTTCAATGGGTCTTAGTTACACATTTTTAGTTCTTTTTTTGACAGTCGGGTTTTATGTTTTTTTTAAATTAACTTTATTTATTTCAATAAGTCTTTTAATGTTCTTATTTCCATGTCGCAATCCCCATAGCACAAAATATTTTTCTTTAGCTTGACTGTCAAAATATGATCACACCCATCCCAAGTGAAACGGAACTTAATCAGTTTAAATTGGTTCAATTTTCCATTGGGCGGCGTTCTGTTGGTTGGTTTTCTTCTCAACTAGAATATATATTGTGCCATTAAATTAGATACTCGTGATGTGAGTCATCGTTGCAACTTTGCCCATACCCATATATAGAGGCTGTATTCGCGTTGAGTCTTCCTTCGAAAAAAGCACAGGTAAAGACAACAGTTGGTATGCATTTTATTAAAAAAGTAAAAAGATAGACAGCCCTCAAAAATAACTCGAACAGAGTTCTTTTGAAACGCAAATAGAAAACATCTTTGTCTGTAGATCTGTGTAGTGAAAGATCAATACCTACTGGCAGTATACTAACATTTATATGTATATATTGACATAAAAGTTAAGTCTTCCTTGATTGAGTTCTCCTTTGACGATTATTTTTTGTTTGTTATTTTTTAAAGTCTGAACATCATAATTAAATTCGCTTAAGTGGTTGACGTACAAGAATTAATCACATGAGTGCTTTTAATTGCGATGATGACATATTTACGGACTTGGGGCCATTTGCTGATGCGATTGATATACGTCTCTTAGTACCCTTTGTAAAGTGTCTCGGTAGAGTTCAATATCTAAGTTGTATCAGCAATCGGCCCTCAGAGAAGAACTTTATCGATGAGGACTTTTCCAATATACGATCTGTCTGAATCTTGATATTAATTTGCATTATGTTGTCTTGTGCCATTCACAGATGCATGTGGTCTATCCGATGTAACGCATATAGAATCGTTGCAAGAAAAATCACAGTGCGCCCTAGAGGAATACTGCCGGACGCAATATCCCAACCAGCCAACGAGATTTGGTAAACTCCTGCTGAGATTACCATCACTGAGGACTGTTTCATCACAAGTAAGTATTTTTATATCGCTACCGACCTTAGAGCCTTTGGTCTTTATGGCAAAGTTGCTTGAGCAACGGAGCCTTTCGTTCAAAATATTTCTCTGTCAGATTAATCCCCTAAGATTGAATACGAATCGAAAATATTTTCTCGTGATCGTCCTTCCACTGGTGTTTGATGTATTATTTGAGTGGAATTTTGACAAACTTTCGCAGAATTAATTAGAAAAATAAGACCAGAACTCTGTTGAAAAATGGACATAAACCCATTCAGCAGAGAACCCGTGTTTATATTTAAATAAAAATAATTCCGGTAGCACTAGAAGACACATCCAAGAGCCTGTGAAACAGGGCGTTAAACACGACTCATCAGAAATCACAAAAGGCGGTCACAATTTGATCAAACGGAACCAATGTCATATAACAGACGACTTGTCCACTGAGTACAAATCACTCCTGCATCGGCTGAAATTCTGAGCACGATCATCCCTGTTACCGAGAGAAAGCACTCTAGATGGTGTGGTTTTCTAAAGAAATTCAGGTCGTATTAAAAGTTCCTCTTAGCTGTAGCACTGCTGTCTTTCCCTCGTCGTGGTAGAGTTTATGTACTTAGTTAATGTTTCATAGAGTTTGCGGTAGTATTTTCGCCTCAAGTCGCTCTCCTCTTAAACAGTACCAAAAGTCTTTTAAACGTGTGAACTTATTGACAGGAAAATAACGGCGCAATATCGCAGAACTAACAGAAAAAGGAATGAGTAGAGTTAGGCTTCTGAATCGTGTTTTTGCAGTCAAACTAAACCAGGTTTTACGGTCCATGGCCGGATCTCTTGTAAGGGTCCCATTCTAAGTTGCGGCTGTGAATTGTGATGATTTGTCTTGGAAGGTCAAGTGTCAACACGGAGAGCCTATCTTCAATAGATCTGTCTAGTAATAGAGACTATAGCAAATTATATCAATATCATATGGCAAAAACCTCTTTACGGCCAGTGAATTATATGATTATCGTGTAGCACTTACACCAATCTTTTGAAGATAGGCCTTCCTTCCGTATCCGTATTGGCACTTGACCTGCGCACTATCTTCTCCGAATGAAATCAAAGATGTTCCATGTTAGGACATCATTTTGAATACTTTCAGTCCACACAATACACTACCAGTTTTTTTTTATCTTCACGTGGCAAAACGGCGCCGCATCCTGACGCATCCATCTTAAAGCTTCATAGTCGGTGAGGTGTTAGTGAAGGTGAAATTTGATTCGTGTAAGAAGAGGAAAATTGTAACTACAGGGAAAACAGTGCTGCACCTGCCTGCTGTTTATAACACTGAAAATGAAACTCCACAAGTCCAACAGGTTCCTGTTGAATACGCGAAAAAGCGGTGATAAACTCGGCATTCGATTTGATTCTTTCTGCTACAATATTCGTGAGCACGTCTTGTAGAATTTCACTTATTCAACAGGTATTTGTGTCAGAAACTTAGGTATAAACTTAATCGGCTCTCCAAATCGGGGATCTTTTCTACAAAAAAACAAAACAAAACTTGCGGTTTGCAAAGATTCCCATACTATAACTTTCTCCTCTCTTTATTTGCAGGTCATTGAACAATTGTTTTTTGTACGTCTAGTCGGGAAAACGCCCATTGAAACGCTCATCCGTGATATGCTGCTGTCCGGCAACAGTTTCTCGTGGCCCTATTTACCCTCAATGTGACATACAATGTGGCGACAATTGACAACAACTTGATCATCCGCCTCCACAGCCGTTGCTGCTGCAGCTGCTGCCTGTGCTAGTGCAGCAGCAGCTGATGGCAGTCGCATTGGAGGAGTATTCCTGGGTCCAGTTTCACAAGCAACACCATCAACCGGCACCTCAGCAATGATGACCCCTTCATCACTGACACCATCGGCTCTCGCCTCAGCATCGATGCGTCGAAATTCACCACTCGCTGCAATGGTACCTACCACACTGTCAAATTACTATGACAATGCTGCCATGATGGCAGCTGCAGCTGCTGCTGCAATGTCTGTCGATAGTGGAAGCGTCGTCGGAGGTAATTATCATATGCATCAACATCATCAGTTGGCAAGTAGTGACATTGACATGTCACTATCCAACTCATCGACCGCAACTACCGCTACCCCATCTAGTGGTGGTGGGGCTTGTGTTGGAGGTAAACATGGCAGTGACAACGGCAGAATGCCATCGCCGCCAAGTCTAATCGATATCAGTGAAGTTCCTCTAAATGTGGATGTCAAGTAGGGCTAAAGACACAAAATTCTATTAAATAAATTATTTAAAAAAAAAAGTTAAAAAAAAATATATTAAAATAAAAAAAATGAAGAGTTAGGATAATTTCTTAGTTAGGGTGGTAAAAAAATCTAAAAATGTTATTTTTATTTTTGGTTTAGAGAGAGCAATGCAGTTTCGTCAATAGACTATAGATTTTTTTTTATTTCTTTCTTGTACATAAATTTAATCTTAATTTAACCTAAGCAATATATACACACAAAAAAAAAACACATACACTTGAAGCCAAATTTTGATTTTAGTTAATTTAAAAACAAGAAGCTTTTTGTTCTTAAATATAAATACAAACTGAACCCAAAAAAATTGAGAATGAGGCTCCCAAAAAAAAATTGTTAAAACCCAGTTTAAAATTAATTTTTCCTAAAAAATAAAAACTATATCAAATCGTTAAACGAACAAATAAAATGAAAAAAAAAACTCGAATGGCACTGAACATACTTAATTTATTATTTTACAACACACTCTGTGTCATTGAGTTTAAATAATTTTTAGTGGCAATCTTTTGTTTTAAAATTAAATTTTATTAAATTTCTGTTGGACTCTTTTGCTTGCAATTAAATTTTGTGTTATCTCTAAGATAACTTACTTTGTATATAGGAATATGATTTTTGTGCACATTTTGTGTTTCTAAATATATGTTTTATTTCCTTTTTTAATTTTTAAGGTATTTTTTTTTTTAGAAAAAAGAAGAAACAATTTAAGTGCAAGATTATTTTTAAGTTGAGAGATAAATATATGAAAAAATAAAAATTTATTATTTAGACAAAATAAATTGTTATTTACGGATGATTTTTCATTTTCCTTTTTTTATACGGGCGGCGGCGCTGCGGAGATTAATGCGCATCGTTGTGGAGCTAATGATGAAGGTGTCGCGTTTTGAGGTCAAAATGATTGAAATTATTGCCGGTGCAGTTCCATGTGAGTGGGCAGATTTGCAATTAAATGATGAGCAATGGGTGTTGACGGTGGCATACAGATTTTATTGAGTTTTTTCTGCGTGCGAGTGGTTTATTATTCCTACTTCAGTCGGGGGAGATAAATTTTATTTTTCGGTGGATATAACATGCCAAGTCTTTTGGGGTTGATTGGGCAAATTCAGACCAGAATCACTTGAAAAACTGAGAAGACGCGTCGTTTGCAAACAAAGAAGGTACGTACTAGTATTTGTCACTGGCAATTGCCCAGGTGCCTTGATTTTGCCAAAGGGCACTGCTTTTTTTGCAAGGGAGTTTCTATTATAACTCAGCATTGACACCGGCTCGCTTTACAGATAAGAACCTGAAAGGGATTATTAAGACCTTTGTAGCGGTGGGCAATTTTATTTCGGATCTGACATTATTAATAATAATTAAAACCGAAACCGTCCCGAAATTCCAACAACAAATTTCAAATTACAAAATTAGAAATTGTAGCCTATAGCTAAGCTATACTCATTCGGTTAGTTGACTCAAACTTATCAATCGTTTACTCAATATTGTCAAGACGACTCCATAAATTTGTTAAGGATTGAGCACAATTATAGTGAGTGGGTATAAACTATTTAATTAGAAATTAAAGAGCATGCGGGTAAAAAACGTATGCAGGTCCTTTCTCTACCACTCAGGGAAGATTGTTCCAAAATTCTGGAAAGTAGCAAGTAGCGGTGAGTGAAAAAAAGTGTTATTTCTAAAGGTACTCTTCAATTTAAGAATTTTCGCGATCGCGGGCTAGGATTCTCAAGTGGGCAATCATAACGCTCGATCCATCGCCCCCAACCCTAGGTCATAAGGAGCAATCCCAAACAGATAGAGGAAAGATGTCGAACTTACTTCGAGGGTAACTCATTCAACCAACTGCAAGTAGTTGAACTTTTAAATTGAAGTATAAAGTTCGCCCAGTGGTAGAAAATCGGATTATACACAAACTATTTGACAACAAATTACATATACCTTTGCATATCTGCACAATCTTCCCAACAAAAAAATCAAGCGAACATGTTGTGTTTAAGGCAGTAAAAGTGGTTCTTAACTCTTATCCTTCGCCTATTTATATAAATAAGATGAGCATTTATAGTCCCGTACCCTAGTGCATAAGCTAAATGCAAGCAACGCAATTCGACTGAACGTTTAACATGCGCGTTTAGTGCGAGTCACATCGACCTAATCTTATTGACCAACTGAACAGACTTGCGTTAATACGTACTTGATCAACTTCAAATATTCGAAGTTCTGGGATATTTTTTACAAGATGTTGAGCTCTAGCTAGTCAAACATCGTACCAAGAGAATTGTATCAGGTTGATTGGGCAGGGTAAGTGGTGGAATTCGATATTGAAATTTGCGATCATTATGCGAGCTTCACAAAGCTCAAAAAGATTTCTCTACAGACCGAGAAGAATGTTGATAAAATTGAACGCCAAATGCACACCGCTCGCAGCTAATCACCCCTATCGAGGTATCCGTTCGGAAAAAGTTCCGATACGAAAGTCAAATCTGGGGCCCTGCTCTCAATTTCGTTCCGAAAGTCAATCCTATTCGAAACTGCTTATAAGTTTGTACTCTGTAATACTTCTAAATCGGAGTAGTAGTACATTTTATTCAGCTTTCGAAACAGAGAGTACAAAACGTTCATTTTTAAACGAGGTACAGCTAGGGCCCCTGATCGGAACTCAAATTGTGTTCGAATTATCCGTTTCGAAACAAAACAAATTAAGCATATAAGCTTGTTCCTTTCACATTAAAATATTTCGCAGCAATTAGTTGTCGGAGAGCTTCGGAAAAATGTGGCGTGTAGCTGTCAAAAGTAAGTAGTTTAACGCGGTTCCACGCAATGCGACAAGGTGCGCTGAATGTCGTCTGAGAATTTTTCCGAAAGTTCTATTGAAACGGATTTATCTCAAATAGAATTTCGTTCCGAACGGATACCTCGATAGGGGTGAATATGCATTCGGAATCGACACGATTGAAGACCTGTTTCACGAAGGTTATAGCGGCATTCTAAAATTCTAAAAAAAACAGGCTTGGGTACATATACATGTTATGCTTGAACTTAAATTGTTAACAAAAAATGTTTCACAAAAAAAAAACATACGAATGCAAATTCGTTTGTTTTTAAACTACAGGTTGGTGGCTTTCTAAAGAAAAGACTGGATCATTAGGAATAATGTACGAAAATGGTTAAATCAAGCTTAAAGCCTTTACAGGGACCAGCCTGCGGTTGAGGCGGACTTTTTATTTCAATTGCGCTATAAATCATGGGTTGTCTATATTGATGTGCTATTTTTAACCCCCGACCCTATATTTTTGTCAATGGTAAGCCCTTAGCTTCAAAATGGTATCTATCTGTTGAAACTTGTATTTTAATGGCTAGGTATAGTTAAAGAAAACAAATTTTTCAAATAGGGTGGGCGGTTGATTGGGGTAGGATGGGGACTGACCCCAATGTCTTTAGGTTCTATTAAATGTCTTAATCTTCTTTTTTTATGTTTAGAAAATCAAAAATAAATAAATAAAAATAGGCCAGAAATGAATATTTGTTTCAGTCCCTGGGCAAATATGTCAGCCAATCTTTTACGTCCTGCGTATATCTAAATAAGCACGGTTTAATTTTATGTACAATTTATCCTTCGTTTTTATGCCTTAGAGTTAGGACCTCATGGAGTCGGCTCTTGAACTTACTGGATCGCAAAAAACTTTCTCTATATTCGAATTTGGACGAATAAACTATATCGATATTATATTAAAAAAAAAGACAATTTGGCAGAGCAAATGCTAAGAATGCCCTTCACTGCTGACCTATTCATAATCAGGTCCAGGCGAAGGTTTGTAGAAGTCCTTGTTGAAGCGATTGTTGTTTTCAAAACGCCTTTCCAATGTTTCCTAGGAATGTCTCATTGAAAAAGGTGCATAGGTTCCTAATCTCGGTGTATTAGATATATAGAAATGGTTAAAATAACATCGCTGAGTTCTCTGCCCGATTGTTGCGATATTTAGTTTCAAGGATCAGTTATCCATTTTGTGTTTATTCAAAATCTGTCGAATAAAAGCGGCTGTAATAAGCTTCCTTCGCAACATTGCTGATGTGTCTCGGAGACACATGATGTCTGAGTAATGCCAGAGAACGTGAGGTACCTATATAATGGTTACCAGTCACTTTTTCGATCGAAACGGTATAAGCTTCGGCGACGGTGTGATTACGTCTTCTACCCAGCTGTACCAGGAAGCCTCTGCAATATATATTAAACTTGCAACGCAGAGAGTCCAGTGGGTTGTTGAGTTAAGCCGGAAATATCTCCGAAATCTAACTTTAGCATCCGAAATCCAAATAGATAGAAAGGACATTTAAAACTACCTATTATGAGTGGACATTTCCAATGTGGAGTAGATCCATCAGAGGGAGCACTTCACCGAGTTTTAAAGGAGTCCATGCTTCGTATAAATATACGGACATCATTAAACGCTATCGGCGACGCTCCAGGATTTTTGCAATTGCAGTTTGACTTCATACTTCTCACAGTATTTTGTTGTTAAGGTGTGATGTGTTTGGATATATGTATGTGTTAATGTGATCCAATGCAAACTGACTTCTCCTAAGTTTCTTACAGTGGAAACTATGACTTGACTTATTGTCATGCTGGTCTGCTACACAACTGCCAGTAGGTTTCATTTATTGAACACCAAACTCAACAAAGGAAATAAAAGTAGACATTATGGTCAATCCACAGTCACTTGTTTCGGACCATGGGCAAGCGACCTTAAAGCCTGCAAGCATAGGGGTTAAATTAGCGCAAACTTGTTTATGTACCTACGTATGTCCTGACAATTGGTTTTGTGATTGGGATTATAACACATACTGTGTTGAAAAAATTGTATTACACAGAGTAGTCGTTTCCATACTCAACACAAAGATGTCAAATTCAACTAAAAGTTTTAACTTGTTCTTAAAATCGATAGATGCTTCCAAACTTCTCCTGCTAAAAATAAATACATGGGGTTATCCGCAGAAGTGTTAAGTAGAGTGTAGTTGTTCTAAGTCTGTGCTTAAAATAATGTCTTATGTTGCTTGACTAGGAGGAGAGGTTTATTATTGCCGCCTTCTGCCAAGTAATTTAATATAGGTACCATTCCAAAGAATAAGCACATTAAGTAGAGTTCGACAAGTCGTAGAAACTCTACCATTATAGTAACCTGGCTTATACACAAAATTCGCTTTCCAATAATGACTGAACATTTTAATAATTTCTACCTAAACCTTTAAGCTTCGAATCCTGCTCGCGCTAAATTTTAGCGTCCCTAGTCTCCACTTCGTTTCTTCACAGCGAAGATAAATGGTCGCTGAATTTTTACATATGATATATATTGGACAAAAACCATATGTTCATGACAGATGTCGGTAAAAGTGATTTTCATTGAACACGTAATTCGAAATTCAAACTTCAAAGACATCGCAATATTTAAATATGTATATGCAAAACAATGCTTACAAGAAAAAGAAGATGTGCTCATTGCTGCAGCAGCTGAAATTATTTCTATAGTAGCAAGTGAATCCATATTTTCAAAATTAAAAACTATTTGAGGTTAAGAAGAACGAATTTTGGATTAACATTAATGTATTTGGTAGCCAACGCTAAAAATTATAAGGAGAACTTCCATAATATGTGTCCTGAAACTTTCCAAAATCCCTTACCCATGGTCGAACAATTATTAGCGCCAAATGAAAGCAGAAGTCCTCCTGACAAATTCGATATTCGGATAGAGTATGTATAAATAAATGAATATCTGGATATCTCGCAAAATAATATTTCTGTTTTGGTTTTTTTTATTTCTCACGCAAATATTCTCTGCGTTTTCCTCCAAAAAAAATAGCAAACACAACACAAACATTTTCCTCCGTTTCTTGTCAAAATTTATCGTCGATTTAATATATCAGACATTTATTTTGCGAGCTGAATGAGTGGAGACTTTTCATCGGCCCATCTTTATAAAGTTAAGAATTTAACGTGCCAACAGGATGCAGCTTTGCTAAACTGCCTCGCTAAATTTTATCTCTGATGAAGGCATTTTTGTATGGGAGCCAAAATTTAGGAGAGCAGAATACTAATCTTTAAGGTTTAACCTTTAGAGTACCGATTGGTGGACTTTGGGTCCCCCACGACCAGGTTTTTGTCTACATTCCGTTAAATAATAATTGCTTTTAATTCTTTTTTTAAGTAGTCAAGTTTTTTGGTATTCTTAAAAGAAATTCAACGTGATTACACATTTTTGGTAATTTTTTAACAAACAAAATATTAATTACAAAGTAAGAGGTAACTTGACCTCCACTTCGTAATTTAAGAAGTATTTTTTTTAATAGTTTTTATTATTTAAAAATAGCAAATAGTATTACTCCCTACAATATTTTTTTAAGTTAAAGTCAATATTTTTGAAATCTTGCATTTGAAGAAATCTTTATATTGCTTTAAAACGTTGTTAACAACTTCCATCACAAAACTACAAAAATTCGTGCTTTTTATGAATTTAACTTTACCAATTTCTTTTCCTAATTTATTTCGGCTATAAACAATATTAAAATAAACTTGAATAAAGTTTAAGTCTGACTTTAATCGGGGGGGCCTCGGGAACCTACCCCACTCCGTCTCTTGGGTCACAAAATTTACTTGGTACTCTAAAGGTTAAACCAAATTGAAATAAAATGTCCAATCTCCAGAGGACTGTAAAAAATAAGTTTGCCTTTAATAAATGCCTCTTTCTCAATTCCAGTTTGCACAATTTTTAATTTGTAGGTATTTTTCTTTTATTTTTTCATTAAATATAATTTATGTAGGTAACTACCTCATCCCTGCATCATTTTCTAACCACCCTTAGCCAAATCAACCTGTAAATAAAAATATATCAGAACCTAGATTAAATGAAAGATACAAAAAACTCAATTGGAAGTTTCTTAAAAATGTAAATTTTAAATCACAGTCTTGTAAAATATTTAGATTCGTTATAATCTATAGTACTGCAGACAATATAGTTATAGGTAGCAAACGTTCAGAAACATTTAGAGCATACTATTTTCTTTTTTTTATCTTATCGGATCCACTGTAATATTGAAAAAAATTAAATATTTTCCGTACACAAATATAATACCATATATATATGTATTTATACAAAAACTATATATAAAAAAATATGTTGTAAATACCGAAAGCAATACTGTAAAATATCAAAATCTAACGAAGAATTGAACTTGAATATTTAATACATAAGAAAGACGAATATATAAAAAATAAATATATATGTATATAAATATGCAACAATAAAATAAATAAATACAATTTATTAGTTTTGTTCGTGTCGATGTTGAAATATGCAGGTTATTGTTTTTTTCTGTTCATTTCTATTTTAGGTGATAAAAGTTAAATAAAATTTAATTATGTATCTAAACATATAAGAAGGAAATTGATGTTTTAGTTTTTTGAAGGCGCTTCTTTTTTTTTGATTAACTACTCCAGTCTTGAAAGCGGTGTTTTCGTTGAGTGTTACATTGTGTGTTTTCCAAAATCTGCAATGGTAGACTTTTTTGACACAAAATAGCTTGAATAAGGTTCTCTTACCTTTTTGGCGAATGAGGTTGACAGATTATTGCGTGTGCGATATTGGGGAGACGGTTCTCCAAATATAACGACCGGACGTCGGACAAACGGAAGTAAGATTCCATTCGCCCAGGCAAACTTACAGGTGAGTTGATATCATACTCATCGGCCACGTTGTCAGCTCTGGCAGCTTTATTTAATTTGTCTAACTTTAGACAAAGCTACCATCAGTTAATTCTCGTCATATTGGCGGAATCGTGTTTAGCATCACCATGTTGGATGGATCATGGTATAGCGAGAACTCGATACAACACAAATTTTCATTATTCTCAGTACCAATTGTAACCCTACTGGTAATGTTATCTCTAAAATTCGGAACTCCTTCATTACTGTCCCACTTTCGGTTAAATTGTGACGCGTTCTGATCTTGGGACGGCCACTGAAAAATTGACATCCAAATAGATTCACAGTTTTTTCCATACTTCCCTTACTCGATCCATTCCATCGCGGTGATGGCAGCTTTATAGGCATCCAATGGGTAAGTCAGTTGTTCGGCGGCTCGTGAAGCTGTGTAAAGTGTCGATCAGCTTTGACACGCTCAGGTACAATTAGGTACAGGACAAGCTGATGTCAATTTTTGACATCAATATGTCACGAAATGACACGTTTTGCGACATGTGTAATCATAGCTTTACGAAAGCACTCTGGCAAGTGTATTGAGTCACATGAGTTACAAAGACGAGCTTGCCCTGATTTCTAGTGATCAATATACACTTCACTCTGCAGCCGCGAAGGGCAGACTTACACTCAGAAGTCAGTAGTTGGCCTAGGCAATTCCTCTTTTTGGTCTGAGATAAGGCAAGAATCAGTTTATGATGGGGTGGCACAGAAGCTAAGTCGAGGGGGGAGCTACTTAAAACCGGAATACCCATTACGTTAGCTCGCTGGTTGTTGTATTCTAATTTTTGTAATGCACTGTGTGACTGCGGGATATGTTGTTCAGAATGTTGGTCACCTCATGGATACTATCCTCAATTCAGGACACAATTAACTATAGCAATGATGGGTATAGGATCCACTGAATATTTTTCAGCAACCCTTCACCACCACTCTTCTAGCTCTTCACTTTTATATCGTCAGACATTCCAATCGCCTTACGAATCTCTTCCACTCGAAATTCCTTGCCGTTTATGTGCGGAGTTGCTAAAAGGAAATTCAAAAACAAACCACTCAATCGGCAACGCACACTCAATCAACCAATCAATTGCAATCCCACATTCCGCTTAATGTCTTTCCGCCTTAATATTTCGCAAACAAAACCAGAGACCTCCATAAACATCAGCGTTAATAGAATTTAAATACCCTCAAGGTGAATTCCCATAAATCCTCTCGATTCGATCCTACACCGCCGTACCCGTACCCGCCGCCAACTGCACAGACCATTACCATTTCTAAAATGCATGGCGAGGAGAGAGCCGCACCATTCCCTAGTATAATGTCCACTTTATCATTGGAACGACATCTTCAAGCATTTCCCCTTGCATCAAGGAACAGATGTCTGGATCTATGAGCGCGCGTCTTTGGCAGCATAAATCCTAACAGAATTCGCCCCAAGAGGAGGACCGAGAGACAGCACAAAAAAAAAAATTGAAAATTCATAAAAACAAAATCCTACGCACTCGGCACTCATACATGTCCCGATTCCAGAAGTCACAACCGGGATGCTGGTGATAATCACAGCATTCTGTTTACAATGGCACCTAAGAGGATGAACACGTGGCTATACGGCTGCCCATATGCAAGATGCATCTCTCTGGGCACCATCTCGGACATCTACACGCATTTCCATCTCCACGCACACGGTGGCAGGCGGTAAGTAAGTAGCCAAGAGAAAGTGTCATAGGAAGATGTTGCTCGCATCGGTCTCCATGGTAATAATTGCGCCTGTGCATCGACGCTCATTGTTGTTGCACACGGGTGTCCACTTCAAATGGACGACCGACGTCTTGGCCTATTGTGTGTTAAGTAGATTTGAAAAACCGATACAAATTCGCCAACACAATGGATTCGGAAATCGGTTGCGTTTTTAAGGTATTCAAGGATTTTAATGATAACGCCCGTAGGACAACAACTGTCCCTGAACAATGTGGTCTAGGGACTGCCAAAATAGTGTATCTATTTGGGAAATCTTATTTGCGGGAGGATAACGGAGAATTGCGTAGAGAGAAACAAGAGGCGGGTGACAGGATCAATAGGAGTGGTCGTCTATTCAACAATTGTTTGCAGATTTGTTCTCTAATCACTTTCAGTGGCAGTCCATCAGCCTGTATGGTTTGTCCGGAAATCTTCAAGTTGTTAGTTTTTTTTTTTTTTTTTTTTTTTTTTTGTGTTGGGAATTCGCTGGAAGTAAAAAATCATCGAAAGACATTGCAGAGCTAGTACGCGAGAGATGCTCCTGCAATAGTGATGGACTTTAACTCATCTAAAAAAACTCCCGGGGGACTGACATTCGCCATCCCGAATTAGATTGCACCTAGTCATACGACTAATCAGCAATTAATTTTTGAATTATTCAATGAATTTAAAGAGATAAATCCGCCGTTTGTCGGATTTTTAAATTTGTTTTGTTTGAAATCAGTATCTAATTTCTTAGCCCTAGCCTAATCTTACAGATCAAGAGGTTTTATGCGTCTCAATCTCCTGATTACATTGTCATTTAAAAGTTCTGTTATTTCTGCGTTTACGTGGCTGAGGAGCCGATTTCTATGCCCCTGAGCAACCTTCTTAACCTCATCTTCAACCATTTCAACATTTAGATCTCTATGCAGATCGGCGTTTCGTATGTACCAAGGTGCATTAACTATGTTCCTTAGTACTTTATTTTGGAAAACCTGAATTTTTTGTAAGTTTGTTTGACATGTGCATGCCCACAATTGGAGCCCGTAGGTCCATACTGGTTTTAGAACTTGATTGTATAGCAATAACTTATTGTAGTTGGACAGGGATGAGTATCTCCCAATAAGCCAATACAATTTACTGTATCGCATGTTCAATTCATCTTGTTTTTTCTTAACGTGCGCTTTCCAACGCAGTTTAGCGTCTAGAGTCATGCCTAGATATTTAGCTGTGTTAGAAAATTCTACTACATTGTTGTTAATGTAGACTGGAATGTGTGGTACGTTTTTATACGTAAAATTTATATGGACTGACTTAAGGTCATTTAATCTAATCTGCCATTTCTTTGTCCATTCTGAAATATTGTTTATTGCCGTCTGAAGCTTTTTTGTTGCTATTTCGACAGTTGCTCCCACAGCAAGGACGGCTGTGTCATCTGCAAAAGTAGCTATGGTGGTTTCTACACTTTCAGGCAAATCGCTAGTGAAGAGTAGGTATAAAACTGGACCTAGCACACTGCCTTGCGGTACACCAGCTTTAATCTCTCTTAATGTTGAACACTCTGTATCTTGCTTAATTCTGAAGAATCGATCTGATATATAAGACTCCAGAATAGTCGAATACTGCTTCGGCAGTTGCTTTTGTAGTTTGTGTATCAGTCCTTTGTGCCAGACTTTATCGAAAGCTTGTGCTATATCAAGAAATACTGTAGAGCACACATTTTTCTCTTCAAATGCTTTTTCGATTTTATCTGTGATTCTATGCACCTGATCAATTGTAGAGTGCTTGTTTCTAAACCCAAATTGATGATTTGGAAGTAGCGATTTTTCATCAATAATTTTTTGCAGACGTTTTGCCAGCATTTTTTCGAATAGCTTAGACAACATTGGTAGTATCGATATTGGGCGATATGAGGCTACTTCGCTAGGTGGTTTACCTGGTTTTGGTATCATTATTACCTCCGCGACCTTCCACATGCTTGGCACATATCTTAATTTAAATGCAGCATTTATAATCTGCGCTAGTTTTTTTAAACCTTTTCGAGGAAATTGTTTTAAAATTTCCCCTGTGATTAAATCGAACCCTGGGGCTTTTTTTATGTTTATGCCTTCTTTGATTTCTTTGGCAAGTTCTTTAGCTGTTACCGGCCGAATAGGTCTGTCTTCTTCGCACGTTTCTTCGTTTCCTTGATAATCTTTATCTTCATAAGGTTTGAAGACCTTCTCAAGGTACTCTGCAAAAGAATTTGCTTTTTCTTGACTGCTTTTTGCCCAGTTACCTTCTCTGGTTTTTACTGGCGGAATGTGAGCTATTGGCCTGTTCATTTTCTTTGCTGCCTTCCAGAGCGAGTAGTCGGTACTAGCATCATTTGTTAAACTCGTAAGATACGTTTTTAAAGACTCGTTATTAAATTCTCTTATAGATTTTCTGAGCTTATTATTTAAGTTGTTCAGTGTGGTTTTGTCGCTTGGCGCCCTTGTCTGTTGCCAGCGTTTTCTAGCTTTCCTCTTTTCTGTAATAATTTGACATATTTCACGCGGATAAGAGTTTTGTTTAATCTTGTTTGTTCTTTGGGGAGTTGCAGCCCATGCAGCTTTTTGTATATCCAGTGTAAGTATTTGCACTGCTTCTTCTAGTTGATTTTCTGTTTGAATAGCTGATGATAATTGGATACATTCTTCCAACTTCTGCCTGAAGTCGTTCCAATCAGTCAGTCTATTAACTAGTTTAGGGCTATGTTCTTTTATTATTATTCTATGACCAAGTGTAAGAAGTATTGAGGAATGATCTGATTGAAGATCAGGGCCTTCTTCTATATTTATTTTATTTGAGGATATATTTTTGGATATAAAGAAGTCTACAAGATCTGGAGTTTTATTCCTATCTGTAGGCCAGTAGGTAGGTTTCCCCGTTGAGTGATATTTGCCGCCGACTTCTTTAATAGTTTCATATAATTCTCTGCCTCTAGTATTTGTTAATCTAGATCCCCAATATTTATTCTTGGCATTAAAATCCCCTCCCGCGATTAATCGATTGTGAAATATGCGGAAAAGACTTTTAAAATCGTTTTTCTTTAGTCTATAGCTAGGAGAGCAGTATACTGCTGCAACAGATATTTGCCCACTACCCGTTTCTACACTTATGGAAATTCCTTGGATGGCACATGATTGGAATTTTGCTTCTATATGGTGTTTTATTGTATTCTTTATTAATACTGCAGCCCCACCTTTTGCACAGTTATGAGGATGTGGGGAGTGATATAATTCATATCCTTGCAGTTTAAAATTAGTTATAGATTTAAAGTGTGTCTCTGAAATGAGACATATATCTATCTGGTGTATGTCAAGAGCCACTTTCATCTCGTCCTTGCGACTCTCGATACCATTAGCATTCCATTCAAGAATTTTTATTCTATTCATCATGTTTGTCTTTTTGGCACAGCTTTTTTGTTGCTGTTCTGTCTCTCTAACAACGATATTCTATCTAATATCGTTTTATTCGATTTTTCCATGGAACCAATCCTGTTTAGGATTTGTTTCATGAGGTTTTCCATTCCAGTGTTTGGCTCTACTTTTCGTTTTATCGTTTTATCTGTTTGATTATTTATTGATGCTGCCTCAGCATATGTCATTTTTGGACCCGCTGTATTTTGTTTTGGGACCTTTTTGATTATCTTTTCGTCTTTAGGCTTTTCTTTCTGTGGGCTCTTTTGTAAGTCCTTTTTGACTTTTTGGTCTTCCTTATTTGAGCTTTTTGTTTGCTTCTTTTGCTTTTTGTCTCTTGCAAGTTGGATTTCTTTTGCAACTAAACAACCTCTGTAGCTAGCAGGATGGTTTTCATTGCAGTTTACACATTTAGGGTGTTCATTTTCTTTCTTCCTACATTCCTTGGTGTGGTGACTTCCTGCACATTTCACACATCTTGGATTTGAGCTGCAGTATCTATGTGTATGCCCATATCTTTGACAGTTTTTGCATTGAGGCACTTGTTTCGATTTACGTAGAGTATGAATCTCAACTTGCATCCCAAGTATATTTTTAATTTCATATACTTTTTTCTTATCTTCGTCATGCTCAAAGCTGAGTGTAAACATTGGTAGTGGTACTTTGCTTCTAAATTTAAGCATATTTACAACTTCCAAGATTTTAAAGCCTCGGTCTTTTAACTCTTTTTTTATGCTTTCCGGTGAGCATGAATAATGCAGTCTTTTCACTACAACCTTCATTGGTCTGGTCTGCTTATTTTCATAAGAATACCACTGCACCTTTTTTTGGTTTAGTATTTTAGTGAGGCTTCTGTATCCCTCTTCTTCAACTACATTGATTTTTATGTCATTTTTGTTTATAAGCGCTGTACTAGCTTTAATTTGATTTTCCTCCAATACTTTGGCCAAGCTTTCATACTTATTTACTTGCAGCGCTATAATTGGTGGGGGCTTGGTAAGATTTTGTGTTTTATTTTCTTTGTCTGAAGCATACACAGTGACTGTGCAGCTTTCTTTTGTTGGTGAGACTTTTGGGGATGCACTCATTTTGCGTTTTTTGTTTTTATTCCCCTTGTGACGATGTCCTTCTGTCTCTTTTCTAAGTTCCTCTTAGTGAGAGGTTTGGGCTTCCGAGTTTCAGCTGGAAATCTTGGATGAACATTGGACTGAGGTCGAGTTGGTACATTCCCAAAATCGGAAATTTGTCTTCTAAGGTTATGTCACGCAGGACAGCAGTTTTGTGCTTGGTGGGTGGAAAACATTTTGCCGTGGAAGCAAGTGAAGATCACATCGAGGTCGAATATATCCCACGCAGTTTTAGTTCAATCTATATACACCGTCTGTTGAGGATGTCTACTAACATACAACTGACTTCTTCTTTTGTGAGCATCAGCAACTCTGCATTCGTTAAGTCTTACTTTAATAAAAAAAAAATTTTAAAAATTGTTTTAATTTTTCATTAACACCAAAAAAACACACTCCCAATCATACACACTCCCATTCGCGTAGGATTTCTGAATTCATCAGAATCATTAAGTCACATTTCTCTCATTGCGAGAGAATTCGCTCACCGAAATGAAATAAAAAGGTTTGTCAAGTCCAGTGAAACATTTGTTTAGTAAATGTTTGTTAAATGTTTATAAAATATCTCCGGTTTGCTTCAGAAACATTTCATAAATATTTATTTAACAGCTCTTAAATGCTTCTCGAAATCTGGACGATGAAACATTTACGAAATGTTTAAAAAAATTTTGTGAAATGGATAATTTTTATCCATTTTTGCACTAAATAATGACATAAAAAATAAAATAAAAATAAGTAGAAGCCCAAAAAACAGTGACATACAAATTTAAAGCATTTTTTTTTTTTTTTTGTTTTAATTTTTATAATTTTCACCCCGGGGTTCCCACAAAACTCGATTTCGTTTAAAAAATTTAATTAAATGAATAACCTCCTCATTACTCCAAGATTTTTTAACATTTTAATTTTTATATTCAAACAAATTCAAAAAACAACGACTACTTTCTGCCAAGAAACTTGTGAAGCAAAAATTATTTCCCGTCACGAATGGGAAACTGCGAAACATTTCATAAACATTTTGTCGGCTGAATGCTATCATGTTCAATGTCCGTTGTTAAAAATGTTGGGAAATCGGTTTTTAAGGCTCAGATTGTAAATTTTTGATTAGATATATCAGAAAATATGTGATTGCTAATGATTTTTTTTTTTGTTTATAAAACAAGTCACAGAAATTGATTTTATTTTATTTTGAATTAGTTATAAATTAAAATCAACGAGGAAGTCATTTTGGATACTGAAAAAAGTTGTATGGAGTGACAACAATTTCGTAAAATGTTGGTGGATATTGAACAGAAAAACTCAACAAACATAGAAAAAAAAGAACAAAAAAAGAGAGGAAACATAAAGTTGATTATGTTATACGGAACAAAATGGCAAAAGTTTCATATTGAAGAAAACAGTTCTCTGTAACTTGAAAACTAAAAAGATAGAACAAAAAGGTTTGTGCCAAACGAAAGAGATTCGCAACATTATGAAGACTGCATACCTATTCAATTTCGTGAAAAATGGCCCTAAGGACAAGATATCATTCAGCCGACGATTTCATAAGTGTTTCATTGGTGTCCAGACAAACGAAATATTTAATAAACATTTCATAAACATTTTATTCTTTTTATTAAAAGTTTATGAGATGTTAATGGAAAATTTATGAAACATTTATTAAAAGCTTATTGTATGTTTCGTTGGTCTGGACACACCTTAAGAGTATAATCAGAAAGAAAAGCATCGCGTTGAATCACAAATTTGAAAAATGTGATTTTTTTCTAGGCGGGAACATTCGAAAATCAGTAGAACAAAGAACAAATTTATAACTTAGACCAAGAAATGAATTGTTTTTATTGCAGAATTTAAAAAGTTCAATTCTTTTGCTTCTACATCTTTTTTGATGCCATACAAGCACAAAATACATATGAAATCAAATAAAAAGACAGTTACTAATTTAATTAGCATTTGAACGATTCGACAACCATCCAACTAGCCCAAAGAAATTTCTTGGGCTGATATGTGCAGTTTTTTTATGGAGGGGAAATGTTTTCTTCTCTCTTTTAGGCTTTCTTCTGCCCAACTTTTGCGTAAGGGAACGAAGTTTGACAAAATTTGACTAATGTGTTCGAATGCATTATCATTAGGGAATAGGCCTATTATTTTTAATAACCAGAAAGAGTTTATATTAAAGAATCCATGAAGTTGTCCTTCATTTTCATTACAAATGAACCGAGTTCATACGCGCCTTATTTTCTTCATTTCAGCTAATTGGCAAAGGTGCAAAAACTTCCAGTACGACTAGTAAGCCGATAAAAGCAATACAAATTTTCGAATTTTGTTGAATTTCTCAATTATCATTTTCAACGAATTAAATAGCAAACGATTTTCCAAAAACACATCAGCTGCTTAGTCGACGAATGACAGTAGCCATAGAAGCCGATACAATGTATGTCGAAAAATTTTCCGCGCATCTGTTTTAGTTACTTGCAGCACTGCATTCTGTGCTGCGCTGCGTCCAGAACTTCTGCACATGTGTTTTGGGCATTAGCGTAAGTGGATTGATGGACAAACTGCAAAATTTAGTGAGTCCAAACCACGAGTCAGCTGTCAAATTGACTGTTACTGAGAATGAGAAATTATACCAAATCCAGGTTAAATTAACATCTAAACTTCAGGGTGTCAAAAAAATCAAAATAAATGTTGGTATGAAATTGGATCTCCTCCTCCAGCGGGGTCAAAAAAAGAAGTATTTAAATTTCGATCGGTTAATAATATAGTAATAGCACCTGCAAAAGTCACACTCGAACTTGATCGTCACGGAACTTGTTCAGCGTTAAGTGGTAAAGTATTGGGTCAGTTTTGTTCGGGGACTGTAACTTAACATCGCGTCTAAAGTAGGTTCACCCACCATCAGCATTAGGAACGGCCTAATCAACGAATCCACATCAGTGGAATTTGTTGAATGCAACTGCAGCTGTAAATCACAACTAGCGTGGAATAAGATTAACGATACGTGCGCTATTGTTGCAACAGTCTCCCAACCGAGATTTCCTCGTCTGATGGCATTTCTGGCCAGCTAATTTGTTGGCATCAACTGAAAACGCATTTCTCTTCCTAGTCCTAACGCATTCGGGTAAATAAATTACACACACCACCGCCACCGCCACCTCCATAGGCAGCATCAACAAATCGCACTTCACATCCCATAATTTATGGCATTCGCCACAGACATCATCTTCCATACACACAATTCAAAATATTATTTTTTCGCGCTGTTTCTGCGTGTGTGTGTGTTTGTTTTTTTTAGAGAAAATCCATCACCTTGTCGCGTAAACAAATTGACCACCCAACATGAGATTACCAATGGTGTCGTCCTCCGCCAATACCATCTGCAGAACGCATTATGATGATTCCGGCAAACTATGCCGCATACAGAGTTGGGAACTCTCCCAAAGGAGTACCGTCGTCCGTTGGTCGGGTCTTCATCGTGGAATGTGCCGCAATCCTCTTCAGACAAAGATTGAAAAATGTCCAATTCGTGTATGGAGTGGATGCAGCCGACGGACGGTCCACATCCCCACCTCTAGCACCCACTGTGCCAACCGGGCTATTTGCACAAAATGAAAATGACATCCGATTATTGTAAAACGGAAAATTATGCCCCTCAAACGGGCTTTAAGCGTTAATTCGTAATTTATGTGTCACAGCGAATTGAATGCCATTCGGAATTATGGGGAATTTATCATGGAACGACGACGACGACCGACTTCAACTGCTGCAGTCCTCCTGAGAGGTGTGCATACGGCACATGTGTCACAATTCGATTGGCCCAAAATTTATTGGGTTGCTGAACTCTGGCGCGTTGAACGCTGCTGTAGACGTCAAAACTCGCGCGAGTTATTGGATGGGAAAATTCGTGGTGAGCATGCGAACACGCTTGGTGTGAAGTTAGCAATTTGGACCTCATGCCGGCCGATGGTGATGATGATGATGGTGCTGTGTTTTCTTCTCTTTTTTTTGCACTCTTAAGGTCCACGCGATTGGCTGCTTGTGCGACTTCTCCAAGTGGCAAGTGTTAATTGGATTCAATTTTAATCTGTCGATATTTGGAGTTGCAGTGTGTGGCCGGGTTATATGCTGTGACTGAAGGTGGTTACTTGCGAACAGTCAAATGTGTGCTGAATGACATGTACCTAGCCCAGCTCGCAGCAAGATAAATCACACCAAACCCCATTTGCCACGTTCCCACGAGTCGATATGCAAATCTACGATCCAAGCTAGCTACACTTTTCACACCTAATCGATCATAACAATTCAAAAACCGTTCTATCACAGAACAGAGAGCACGATCGTCACTCCGCAAAGTCATTATAATTCCACATCTCTCCGACGATCGATCCGCAAGCAAATTCCGCCAAAAACAATTGGCCAACGTAATCAAATCGACACCTTTTGCTGGAAACAGAAAAAAGAAACGACTCTCCTCCGAACCTTAATCGATGCGGCGGCCAAAACAATTCCAAAAGATTACCCTAACCACAAAATTGATCCATCGGCACATCGATCATGATCGCGCAATCGCGATCTCCACATAAGTTATGATCGAAGATAGTGCTGAGTTTTTGTTTTTTGTAGCACACCTCCTTAGCCGTGATGCCATCCATCACAGTGTGCCAGTTGGTAACTCTAATTTGTCATTTAAGATCGATTCCGTGTGAATTACTGCGGACGGGCATTTCTTTTCGGTAACCGATCGCATTGCTCGTCCTGTCTCATTACGCGCCAATTGAGACCCAAATTACCAATTCTGTCCCACTGAGTATCTCGTCGGTAATTTGTGCTCGCCTTGTTGTACACCATCCTGGAGCAGCGCACATACACTCCACAGACAGTATATCAATCTGCACGCGATTCTATTCCAGAGAACCTTGTTTGTGCCAACAATGGCACATGATCAGATCACAAGTGCATGTAATGCATCGTGCCACATGCATGTGGCATACGACGAGACGGGATCGTATTTTTCCATCCAGCGAATGAATGAATTAAAATTCAAAACAATGCGGTGACGATGCAGTGACGAGGTGGCGGCGGCGGCGGCGGCGGTGGCGGCAAAACATGCAAGATCAAGGAATCCACCGGCGAGGAATATAATATTGTCATCGTATATGCCAAGGTATGACCTGCATTTCGAGTTTCAACGTTTCAAGCATTTCTGACATAAGTCAACGTTTGGAAGATGATTTGCATCTTTGGTTCTGTGCTTGTGATCTTGAAAAGAATTTCTATGTGAAAACGTGCGTGACGACACCTTGGAACGAACGGTGCATTTGACTGCATCCTGGTGGGCAGGTTCTGTAATTTCTGTGGAATGTCAAAGAGTGTCAAGTGGGTATGCATTCCGCAGTTGGTTTCTTTAATCCACTTCGTTTGTGGGAAAGAGGTTGAGGTTGGCGGTTCGTGGTCCTGTTTGACTTGACTATAGAAGGTCTATTCGAGGGTTGTTCCGACAGTGGAACTCGTTCTGGGGAGGTCTCACTTTCGACTGATAAAAACCTAACTTTTCTGCGACGCTTTTTACGTACATTATTCATGTATCAATTTACATCGTAGTGTTAAATACAGGGTCCGCCAAATAACTTTTTTTTTTTGAAAATGCTATAAAAAAAAACTACTGAATATTTTCTCAAATTTCTTCTTTTATTTGAAAGTACAATCCTTCCGGTTAATAATGGAAAATAATTTCATTCAAATGGCTGCCTCGGCTGGCCATGCAGTAGCCTACACGATCGGTCCAATTTTTAAGCACATTATCGATTGTGTGCAGCTGTATTTCACCAATGGCTTCACGAATATTGTCCTTTAAAGCGTCAATTGTCTCTGGCTTGTCGGCGTAACACTTATTTTTTACGGAACCCCACAAATAATAGTCCAACGGTGTCAAATCGCAGCTCCGAGGTGGCCAAACGAAAGCAGCTCTGCGGCTGATAATGCGATCTTCAAAAACAGGGTGCAAAACATCGAGTGTAGCTTCGGCTGTGTGGCACGTAGCGCCGTCCTGTTGAAACCAAATGTTGCCAATATCCTCCTCTTCAATTTTTGTGAACAAAAAATCGTTCAACATGGCCCGATAACGATCGCCAATGACTGTAACGGCCACTCCTTGCTCATTTTCGAAGAAAAATGGCCCAATTATGCCTCTGGACCAAATTCGGCACCAAACAGTAACTTTCCAATGGATAGGCGGCAGCTTTCTGCTCTTTTCCCAAAAAATTCATGAAGTCATGCAAATACGATTTATTTTTTTAGTAATCATAAAAGCCTAAAAAAATCCGAACATCCAATCATTCAAATGAGACTGCCGCGTAGAACCGCTGTATTCTAAGATTATTCACAATAAATTGGTTGCTGTATGAAATGGTGAGTGTGTTCGTTAAGTATGGCCAATTTTCATTCAAATTATAGAAATCTATGTATCTCTATGTCTAGTCATAGAACAACATTATTTTTCCGGTCAAAAAATGTTTTTCAGGTTAAAGGATTTTTTCGTTCAATTTTCTCCGGTCAGAATGGCAATACTGGCGGGGACCTATCGCAAAAGGTTCTGGCAAGAGTGATGAAAAATGCCATAAACCGGGTCCAAAAGATCATGGCGGCAGCCATATTTAAGACATCAAAAAAAAACATAGTTCAAATGCAGAAGCAAAGTTTTTCAGTCATTAACAAATTACAGGCAAAGAAACATCGGGTGACAACTGTTGCACCCACTTGTAAAAGCGTTCAGGGTACACCTAACCTAGTCCATACAAGTCCAGTCGACTTAAGTTATATTTGGTAGTTAAAACTTTTGAATGGCAGGGCAAGATTTCTAGATCAAATCATATAAAATAGTATTTAGACAAAAACTCTATGTTCAACAAAATAATCTGGAACAGGCCCATGAAGCAGAAGTTGTCGTTTCATATATAAAAGCTTATACGAGTCTACTAAGTTGTTTAACATTGCTGTATGGAAGTTTAATCTTCTTCTTTGACATAACTTATAGCAGTTTTTGAGAGATTTTCACTCGTTGCTGGATATCAGTTCCATACTTTTTACAAATCATTTCGATAGAGACTCATTAGAGGAAAAATACCTGATCAAGGTAAGCTTAAACGATCAAGGTTCGATATAATTCTTTAGCTTTCTTTACGAAAATTGGGTTCCATAAATTACGAATTTCGGGTATTTCGTTGAACATTGTTGGAGCTAGATGTTGATATCTACCTTATTATTTTATGTCTTCCTTTCGGATGGAAATGCGTGCCGTTCAATCTTCGTGCTCATTTCAATGTGTTTTACTAGATGATAAGGGACTGTGCCCAGGATCTGACAGCTTCGTAAGAGAATTAGTATTTTTTTAACTGCAATTTAATGGTCTTCTATTTTTTTCATGACTTTTAGAATGCAAAATTATATGGATATTGGTCTTTGAAGCATATTTACTAGCTTAAGTTAGGAATACTCGTATAAAATCAACCCTTCGCCACGGCAGGGGAATATAGCTGAATTTAAAGTAGTGAAACAAAAAGAGACCTGTAGAGTTTCGAACCATTATTTTTATAATTAGTGCAAAGCATATTAAGTCACCTACCGGAGATTCAGAGGGTTTCAGAGGGTTTCGGCCATGAAAATGTATTTTGAAATTTCTCTATTATGTAGGTAATAAGAGAAAGATATTGTTGGTACAAAATTTCGAACTCTAGATATTAATCAATTTTGACATACATTACGATGTTGGAGGAACTCGAAAAATGGGTCTAGAAATTCTGTCCGTCTGTCTGTCTTTCTGTCCGTATGTCCCGAAGCCTACAGCCTGAACGACAGCCCACATTTGGCTCAAACTTTGGATTTGGAGTTTGTGGGCTTACAGTTCGGGGCTGTTTATTTTTTTTTGCAAGATAGCCTCAATATTAATTGTACTTCTCATGCAAAATGTTCATACCAATTTGAATTCTTGGAAAACGGCTCAAACGACTTCAACCAAAATTCATATTTAAGTAGATGAGGTTACTGTGACTGCAAACCCAGTTTTTGCTAAAAAAATCGAATAGGTACCGGTACTTTTGAAATTTGGACATATCTCGAAACGGTTCTTCCGATTATAACTATTATCTATTATAATTATCACTATAGCGAACTCAGTTTTTCTCTATATTATCATAATAAGGATTTTTGAAAAAAATTTTTTTTTTTATTTAGTTTTCTTTAGTTTACCCGAAATCTTTATAAAGGATTTTGACCAAAATATATAGTTAGAATCAAATTGCGTCGTTTTCCATTGGAATCTCTAATTTTAGAAAGAGCTCATGTCTCAAAAACCCCATTTAAGATTTGGGTAAAATTAAAAAAAAAAAACAATTAATGCTTATATCCCGAACAATATCTAATGCTCAGTTATCAGCTAAATAGATAAGCAATATAGTAATTTTCAAACTAAGTACTGAAAAATTTGTTACTGTTTTGTCTGCAAAATTTTAGAGAAACCGCTCTAACGATTTTAATCAAAATAAATATTAAAGATAATATCAGTAATCTAAATAAGATCCCATACTTCGTTTTTCTCAAAATATTGGAAAATAATATTATTTTTAATTACCTATTTACATTTTTCGATCTATTTTCACATATCTACGGTATATTTTTGAAATAATATCAATGCCCCACTTCCAATGAAAACGCAATAGCAATTACGAAAAACCTTTTTTTTAGCAAAATATTATCCACTTCTTCTGTTTTTTAGCCATATTGAAAATGCAAATTCAAACAATTCCTTCTACTTGGAGCTTACACAATCAGAAACAGCCACTACATTTGCACACCCAGGTCTATCGGGATATTCAGTTTGTAACTACAACACGCGAAAAATCGCATATTTAAAATCTACCAACTTTCGGTCAAAAACTACCAAGTGATACTGTTAATATAGCTCCTACGGAGTTAGTGGATTAAAAATAACCGAGTCAACTTGTTAAAGGAAACCCGTCTAAAAATAACCTATTGTCAATTTTTCTCGGTTGTAAATAACAAACTTACTGTTGAATCTAACCAGCTGGTTGATATTTATCTAGAAACTTGGTTCTTAACAACTGATACAGTGTGTTATTTTTAACATTATTCATTTTACCTATTTATATCGGTAGTCTTTAACAATGAATACTCGGTGTTTTTCAACCGAGACTTGGTTAATTTTAACCCATTTTTTTTTGACCGAGCAAAAATCGCACTCTGTTAGAGCCAATTTTAGAGCGTGTAATGCAAATTCAAAAACAATTCTCAGAAATCGTATAGGTATCGTATCGTAGAGGAGGTGTTATTTTGGTATTCAAAGAAAAATACCATTTTTTGAGATAAATGATCGGATGTTTATTTCATAATAAAGAGGAAGGTATGCCGTTAATAATGAAAAACAACATCGGCCAAAGGCCACCACGAGCACGCGTACAGGACCATATCCTTTTCATTAAATTTTCAATAACCAAATTGCAAAGTGGCTGCCCTATGTCCTCGATAGCCTCACGAATTTTATCTTTGAGGTCTTGAATCGACGCTGGGCTGTTGGCGTAGACCTTATCTTTCACGCGGCCCCAAAGGAAGAAGTCGCAAGGTTTTAAATCACAAGATCTCGGTGGCCAATTGTGATCACCTCTTCGAGAGATAACACGGTCCGGAAACTTTTCCCGTAAAAGATCAATGCTTTGGGTGCTTGATGATCGGCCGGCTTGAGGTCTTGTATTAACTGAACTTAATAAGCCTTAAGACCCAAGTCTTTATCAAAAAAAAAAAGGTGTAATGACGTTTGTGGAATGCCCAATTCCAAACACGGGTTTTATTCTTCACATCACTAACTTGTCCCAACAGCTCGAATTTTTCCACCAATTTCTGTATTGTGGTCCAACAAGGTGCTTCACGACGGCCAAAAAATGTTTTAGTTTTGCGAACTGTGACTGCAAGATTTTCGCCATTTTTTTAGTGAATTTTAATAATTTCAATGCGTTGTTGAAGCGTGTATCGTTCCATTTTTAGTAATGGCGTAGTTTCTACTTGTCAAATGTCAATGAATAAAAGCTTCAAAAGTGACAGCTACCGAAATAGCACATTCACAATAACACCTCTTATAACTATGTAAAGACATGAACACCTTACTAATCTATTCCAGAGAAAAATAAAAATATGACCTGACAGACCGAAAAAGATGAACTTCTACCAAGCTTGATCTTGAAGATACTCAAAAACGCACTTTTAAATCTTAAACTAAGACTTGCGACAATTATTGCCTGCAACTGAGCGCATTGATTGTTTGATATACTCGTATACTGCCATATCAGATGAATAACCCAAAAGTGAATTTTATTTCACACTATTCTTCTGTTAATTAGCATCGCTTTTAAGATTTTTACCCACCTATCTCATAAAATAAGAAAACAACCCACCAAACTTGATGAACGAGGAAGTTTCGTTCGACCGAATGTATTGTAATGGACTGCATTTTTTTTTTTTTTTTGTTATATGAGGCTCCTCAAATTACGTTGCTTTTCGCACTGCGATGGACTAATATGTTGGTTTTCGTTCAGTTTACAATAAACAGAACTGAGTATTAGTTCCTGGGGAACTGACGTATGAGACTCTCGATGTAAAATTGTACTCGACATTGAGGGCTTGTGAATAAATACGTAACAGTTACTACCACAGCATCAGAAGTGCGCATTTTAGTTGATTCGCATTATTTTTATATTCAGAACTCGCCTGCTTTACTCTGCTTGGCTTCACTAAGCTATACACTCGTTTTTGTAAGAGTTACCTAATAGGAAACTACGAACTATGTAAGCAAAAAAATGGATATAATACTACCAAGTTCAAAAGTGTTTTCGCTTTCATAAGGCATGTTTATTTGAACGTCTATCTAGAATATTCAACACGCAAGAAGAACAACTATATCCTGCTTGAGACTTCTGGGATTCACACTGTAGGTAGTTTTATCCCAAGTAAAAGTGACTTGGCAGCTGCCGTTTATGTTAACACCTTTCTTGCGATGGACCCTTAACTCTGCTAGTAAACTGCTGTCAGCGCCATTCACTTTCAGCGAGCGGCGCTTAGGAGGATGTTGAATCAAACTCGAAGTGAGACATACAAAATATACTTACCAGTTATAAATATAACCGGAATTGCGACTTTGCCTACTTTTCTTTTGCTAAGATTAAATAAATAAGTAAATAGCTGGCGCAATAGGTCCGCAAGGACCCTAGGCCTGTCTTCTCACAATCATTCGTTTCCTGAGAGGCTTTCATTTGTGGAACAAATGGAAGGAAGAATCTACCTTTAAAACGATTGAACTTAACTCAAGCATCTCAACTCAATTGGCTTAGCTTAATTTACTAAAACTTAAAACGCCAATTTTTGCTTGCTAAGACAATTTTCACCTTAACTCCGTACGTCGAAGTACACCATCGACCTGGGAAGGACCATACTATACAACCAATTCCAATCTTGGCCCAAACCTTATCGAGGAATACTATTTCCAACACTTCACTCTGTGCGGGTACAAAAGTATTTGCATCACCCCTCCCAAGCCGACACCCATTTTCATTTGTCAGTGAAGGACATATTTCCGGTTGCATGTGGTGACATGACAGTTGACATGACATGTATTGATGGGGCTTTTCTCGTCACATCTATAGCCACATGCGATGAATCGAAAATTTTAAAGTTGTTCACCAGACAAAAACAACTCAACCCTCCACCTCAAAAAACCCACATCCCTTTGGGACATTCAATACATCACACGGAGCCACACACATTCAGACAACTCACTTCTGGTGAGTTATGAAATTATCACATCCCATCCATCAAATCGTCTGCTGAATTGAAATTAAAAACTCGGAAAATTGTTTCGCCAGCATGCAAATGAGTCTCCATGGTCGCCAGCATCATGTGTTTCAATGTACCACAAGGCATGGCCCACGCGCTGGGCTAATTGTCATTTGAATTTTTCTCTTTATGCAAATTTGTCGGAAACTCCCACTGGTTGCCGCACAGCAGCAGGTCACACTTTCACACTGCCATTTGCACTCGACCGCTCGAAGTGGTCCACACTTGCAGCGGTTGCGACATAGGCCCAATTAACGCAACGCCATCCTTCGACGGCGTTCTAGATAGGTATTGTACTCACTCGTCTCTTCTCAGTTGATGGTAATTCGATCCTTTACGAGGTTTTGTGGGTTTCATTGTAAATGAAATTCATACCTCTAGCCCTTGTTTGGGGTACACACATATATTAGAGCTGCGATGACGTCGCTGCGCGCACACATATCATGACCGGACGCTCCCAATTAGGGTTAAACATTTTCCGTTCGTCCTTTTGTGTGTGCCATAGGCTGTACAGTATAATCCTTCGGTGTGGATGGTGTCCAATTTCAATTTTATGAATGCAAACTGTCCGATTTTGATGTTTATACAAAATAAACTCAGCCAGATCTGTCACTTGGATATGCGCATATCATTGCCTGAATGTCGCATAAGGATGTGGTAACGTGTAACGCGTTGCTGTCCTTTTCACTTGCGAAATGGGATTTTTTTTTCTCGGTTCTCTGAATTAATTAGACATAATTATTCAGTTGGACAGATTCGGAGAAGAAGGGCGGTTTTCTGAATAATTAAATCAAATGTGGGAATAGAATTGGAATGGACACGGTGGTGTGGTTAGATTTGGCAGAAGTGGTGGAAGGCAGTGTGGGACGGTTGCCGTAATATTTTCGGAACGCATGTTAAAAGACTTTAAATGGAGATTGCCAATAATCCACTTCCTCCTGTCTTTTAAAGCAAAGGGTCAGCACCATCCAAGATGACTTTACCAATCTATACAATTCAAAGAGTCAAGATTGACATCGACGATTTACAATCATCTTTATTAAAAGATCGATAAGTTCGCCACTATAACATACATTCTCTAAATATGTTACTCTCGGAACAAGGAACGATATCTTATCGAAGTAAGACAAGGTAAGTCTTTTTCATCCGCATTAAATCTAAATTGCGCCACCATCAGAATGATATGCTCTCACGTCCCCAAAGAAAAATAAGAAAACGCTACCGAGGACGAGTTCCTTTAAAAGGCCCTTTAAAAGACTCCCCGAAACATGACTTAAGCCCTCCGTTGGATGATAAGTCACTCGGGTGGTGTGTTCTATGTTCTTATTTAGCTATGGCGTTCAGGGCTTCTGGCTTTACTAAAAACTAAATGGTTTGAGATTTTAGCGCGTTGGTATGAATCTGGGGCTACAGCCTCATGTTGTGTGTTTAGTCTGAAACCACAATCGCGAATGTAGCAGTTTGCGGACTGAAGATGCGATAGGACTTACTAATGTGGCACAGTTCTGATAAATGAAAAATTAACCTACGGCGAGTCAAGCAATGACCACCAAATTATATGAATTTTCCAAGGACCATCTGGTTAAACGTTTGAGGTCCATTGTGTCCAAACGCCCGTGATTAAGAAAGTACAACGAAAGGATAAGGCGCAGTGGCTTAGTGGTTAGTGTGTTGGACTACTAAGCGAGGGATCCCAGGTTCGAATCCCGCAAAAACCCCAATTCCAACTTTGGGTCCTTTCCACTGCGCCACCTCTCGCGAACGTCTGACAAACATCCGAGAGTATAACTGTCTTTAGAGCTTCTCAATTAGCCGTTTGGAATCGGCAGAAAATTGTAGATCCCTTCCATTCGTTCCAAAAATAATACTCACACAAAAACGAATGGTTGCGAGAAGCTAGGCCTTGGGTGCCTACAGTCTACAGACCTGCTGCGCCAACGAAAAGGATAAGATTAAAATGAATTATTTCATGTCCAGAGTAAACTATATTGCTATTTGTAATTGAACCCAGGATAATAAACCGTTTGCTGGCCCCGTAATGTGTGTATTCCACGTCCGTGCTGGTACATAATTGACAACAGAACAACGGATTTGTTCCCATTGGTCACATAAAAGATACCAAAAGTTATTCAATAAACGGAGAACTTAGGCAATATTAGTAAATTCCACCACCCGAATCGCTTAGTAAGACTAAGTAATGGCGGAAAGACTGTTTTTAAGCACAGCCTAAACAAGATACTGATTCTCATGTAAATCGACTTCTATGAGGGAGGAAATGTATAAGATATAATGTCAATAACCATTAGAGATTGTGGCTGTACTTATTAAATAAACTTTGGGAAAAATGTACCACATTGCGACCGATAGGTGTATAAAGTTGTATTATGTGGAAACATTGGCACTTGGATCGCTACCTCACTGAAACCAAGACAAACCTAAACAAAGGTATACTGTAAAAAACTATGATCTCAGAAACCTGCATTCGCAAAAAACAATAGACGATTGCATTTCAGAAAATGCCTTCCGACAAGTTCCTTAGGAAGAAACATCCGATCGAAGAAATTGAGATGCAGCACCCTACATTGGTACGTCATTACCGACACTTCATTACCTACCATTTTGACCACTTGTTATTGTAATTTAAAATTTTAATGGGTCTTTTGACAGCTGTTCAAATAAAAAGGAAGCAGATTAAAAGTAGCCGGCAACCAAGATGGTCGCAAGGAACCAGAAAAGTATTTTATTAGATAGAAACTAGGTGGCCCTATATGAGATATACATAATGATCAATGTTACTAAAAGGTAAAAATTACTTTTACAAAATCACTTTTACACCAAATCCCGTACAGAAAACCTTTTGGTATAGAATCACTGTCAGTGCTAAGAATATGGAAGAGCTATTTCCCGCAACAACGATTAAGACTAGAATTCTGTTGCTAAGCAATACGCATACTTCAATACATAGACGACGATACACAAAACTTCCTCCAGCCTTATCAAAACGAACTGAGGAAAGCAATATGCAAGTTACAGACCAACAAAGCTGCTGTTTGAAGCAGTTTGAGATGAATTGATTGAGAGCATAAATAAACTCGTCTCCGATATTTATTCCAAGAAAAGTATGTCTTGGTGGATAAAGCCTCATCAGAATCCCCCTACTCCAAGACCCCCTACTCCAAGCCTAAGCCTAGAAATTTAATATCTAGCTTAAAACTAAGGAGGATGCTTCGTAAGTAGCGCACGGCCCGGGAGAGCATGTCCATCCTCACCTGTTCATCAAGCCACCAAAATTCGGTGAACTATAAATTAGGATATCTGTTTTGTCCCGTTCCGCAATTGCGGTACTAAAACGGAGGAGCTCCTGAGCATTGGCGGCGTATCCGTCCTAGATGAGCCGCTTATCCCTCGCGCCGCGGTGGCTGTGGTACAATACCGGCACACCATCTTTTGTCTGGACTAACCCTTTCATGTCTACATGAAGAAATGCCTCAGGCGGGATAGAGCCAGACCGAAGCGTACTCTCGTGGTACATTAAATTGGGGTAGTAAGCCCCTGAGATCAGGTTATTATCACTGCCCATCGCCCTTGCGACGTGCCTCCGAATCACCTTAATAAGGAAATTGTCAATCCTATTCAGTCGAGCCCCATTGTATAGGATCCTGTTGGGACAGTATTTTATGTACCTAGATTCAGGAGTTCTAAACAACTCTAGACAGGCCCTCTGCGAATAATCTTCCAGTCTAACCTGTTGGGGGGGCAACGCAGTATAGGAATACCTCCCCACGAACAAGTGCAGAAGGTGGCCAAGTCCTCAATCAATATGCCTCCTCAGACCTCGATAAACTTGAAAGAGTGGAGTCAAAGACTGGGGCTAGGTGATTCAGGTGTCATTCCAGTCCTCCATGCTCCTAAGTAAATAAGTAATTTCTTCTTAAACTATACCCACCTATAAGTCGGAAGTGAAAATCTGAGTCCACCATTGGAAAGCATACAATCCTGTCTAGAAGGACGACCTCATCTTTGGAGGCGTTTTCATGTGGAAGACGACTTTAACTCGCAACGAGAGTTCATGATGATAGGTCCAATGTCCGACATCAAAGTGTTGCGTCAACTATTTATTTATTTTTAATTAACCTCACTTAGACAACAAACGTTGCAGTCAGCTGTAATATTTGTTTCCATGTCCACATCGAAAAAAACTCTCTTCTCGCTTCGAAGTCACATTCGAAAGCCTACTTTAAATTTAGTTTTTATTAACTTCTTTCTTCAAACTTACATACTAGACAAAAACGATTAAATCTAATTTAAAATTAACATTTATCTTATTCTAGCTTACTGGCTCTAAGCGAGCGCTTTAAACTTATCAATATCCTTAAAATTATTGCCTTTCGGCCTTAAATCTGTCTTTATCTATGATTAGTATTGTTTTTTAGTTTTCAAGAAACTTTAGAAAACATGAATTCTTTCGTTCGAGTCTCGGCAGCATTATTCATGCTGGCTAGCCCGGCCCCTCCCAAAGACATTCAAAAGTCTCCCTAATTCGATTGTTCAAAGTGTTCCATTTCCATTTCCTCTTGAGCATCTCAAATGCCCCCAATTAACAGCTTAACCTCCTCGTCAACATCTAAGTTCTTATTAACTAGACTGACTCACTAACAAACGTATTCTGCATTTATCTGGATTCAATCTATGCAAACATTCTTCGCCCATCACTGGCTGGCAACCGGAAAGCCCCCCACATCCCATCACGCGGTTGCAAACAAAATCACGTTTAATTTTCTGATTTTTCCAAATCAACACCCTTAATCCATGGTAATCAAGTACTTAATCCCCATAGTAACTGCCTACCGTTACATTTAATCCACAAACTCTCGCATGACATGCCAACGTCTGTTGTCACTGAGCAACATTCATTCCCCTGCTGCCTAGTGAGGATGCGATTCGCTTTTTTTCCACTGTCAGCCCTAGTTGAGGGTGAAAGTTGGCAATCACACACAAAAACCCATAATCGACGCCTCGATTTTACGACAACGCGAGGGTGGATTCGACTGCGCGCCTGATTAAATCCGGAATGGATTTAGGGGATTCTTTTTCGCCCGCCTTCGATTGGTCGAGTGCCTCTCAATGTCACAAAATTCCCCCATGTGTGTGTGGGTGGAATTAATTTCACCCACATGAATGGGACACACACTTTCAGCTAATAGATACAAAAGTATCTAGCAATTATTATCAATTGTGCGGCTGTGCCTTGGTGGGGGCCGCATTCATTCATAAATTCCAAATTGGAGTTGGCGCGATCCGTAATGGATTTCAGCACAAAAGTCCGGTTTCACTTAAAGCAAATTTAAATTAATTTGACGGAGAGTGTAAGAGTGTATCTGGCGTGCGGAATGAATCGCCTCCTTATCTCAACTTAAATAATTGTCGTGCCATAAACGTAAAGCGCGGCGACGGGGTACGGTATGTAAACCACGCAAACCCATCTCTGAATAGGGTGTCAGTGTGTTGGCATATTAACTATTTGCAAGCGCGGTACGGTAAGTGAAATGACAGCGCGTCTTAATTGTTTTTAATTGAAACAAGTTGACTCTGTGTGATGTTTGAGCGAGTGTCGTTTCGTAATTTCGTTCGCACTTTCTTTTGCGGAGTGTCCCATCCGATGCCAAGTGGCATGCTAAAATAAAATTGATGGGCGCTGAACTATGCCTCCTGCAGAATAGAGTTAATTTAGAGCGTGCTTTGTGCTTGTTTTCGATTTGTCAATTAAAGGAAAGTTCGCCATTGTGTTCCCCATTGGGACGGCAATATCATTGAACAAAATAGGCCAAACGACTACTACATACTGCTCCGTTCAATAGTCAGTTGTCCAGCAGAACAATGGGCGACTGGTCACAATGCACCATTCCATGCGAAAACCTTAAAATTCAATTTCCCCTTTGACTCAGCAGTTATCACCGGACGTGCGCACATTCCCCAACTCCTTCAGCAGCAGCAACCAACGTTGCCGAAAGTATCTCTCGCCTCGATCGCGTCCTATTAAATGCACCACACAAATTACAGCTCCTGGTGATTGAAATCCGCTGCTGCTCCCAAATGGAACTGTAACAAATGCCAGCTCAGCTCCACCTCCTGCATGCGAGCTGCATAATGGGAATTAGTACCTGATTTGCACAAATCGATAATAATCCCTAGCGCATTCCTCCCAAATCACTGCCACAACTACGCCACGCATCCGCGTGCACATCGTCATTAAATTTGATTAAAATCACGTCCCGAACAATTGCGCGTCCACATCAACACCTGTTGCAGCGCCGGCCTACATGTAATCATAAACCTGCGCGTACGCAAATCGTTCGATTGATATCGCTCAACTACACACCAACACCGGTCGGGACAAATTGTCCGCCGATTGCCGAATCCGCAGCGCATTGTAATATATCCTGGCAATTAATATCCTCGACCGAGATAGACAGCGCTTGATATGGAGTTGGTGGCGAGCGGTGCGACCGATGCCGATCTTCATTTGGTGATCGTGTCCCAGTCGAGGAGAAGCAATGATATGGAACGCAAATTACATTTATTACCGCAGCATTAATCTGGTTATTTAGAGTCTTATTGAAATCTGATTAGGTTAAGTAGTACAACGGCGCGGCGGCTCTCCAGTTACCAAGACGCAGTCGATCAGGGAACTGATCGAATGGTGATCAGCACAGTGTAAGCGGTTCGAGCGCAGTGCGAAACTGGAGGGAGGCGATCTGGTGAATCGGTGCATTGGATCTTAGAAGATGTGGTGGTGGTGGCCCACGCTTTTGCCAGGTAGAATGGAGCTATAAAGGCAGACTTCTCTGTGTATCCTCTGTGTGCAACTGCAGCAGTAAATGTGAAATTAGTTTCCACGAAGGTGTTGAAATCGCATCAATTTATCCGTAGCGATACATCAGTGAACTGATTTATTTTTAAAACGTTCTGCACTTGTCGGATTTACTAAATTAGATTGTGATATGTGATTTAATTTTTTTCTTAAAGGCTGCGGTATGATGCGGTATCTGCGGTTCTGCCTCAAGAAACACAGTCTTTGGAGCGTTGCATAAGAAAAAAAAATTAAGCGTAAAGGTTTTTTTATATATTTCCATTGGCTACCTTTTCTTTTAAAAAATAAACGAAAAAGACATCTAAACGACTGAATTGAGGTTTTGTCAGACCCTTAGGTGGAACTTGTATTTTTTCCGGGGTGAACACCCTCGCTGCATACATATTGCCATTGCGCCCACAGCATTATGATACATATTCCTTAAAGTCGAACCATCGCCTATGCGTACGGTGACCATCTGTTTGAATTCCAAATAATGAACAAAAAGAAAAAAAAAATTAAACCCAGTTCTTAATTATTTTTTTATTTTTTATTTAAAAAAAAAACTCGATGAAAAAATGTAACGCAAGGATTCAGTCTCCGCTTTAGTTAATTAAAATTAATATTACAGAAGGAACTCTTAATTTGTACCTATGTTAGGCACAGTAAATAAATAAATTAAATTCAGTCTTTGACTTAACTAAATGTTGTAAAATAAACGCTTAAAAACTAAATAAGTATCCTCATTATTTAAAATAAGGACCTTATCCAGGTAACATTTATTTGTTTACATATTTGAATACTTTCCTGAAGTATAAATTTGTTTAGTTAAATTTAGTAATTAAAATTGATTTCATAGTTTCGACTTTTTTTTCATTTGTCCAAACATTATTTAAGACTGAAAAAACTCTTTCTGTTGGAGCATTCGACCCCGGAAGACACAAGCCAAATTCTACAATTTCTATAAAATGTTTAAAAATGTCCATCCATATATATCTCCTGCAGTCCTCTGACTAACTTCCCATCTTACAATTTTCTCCAAAGAAACATAATTTTTAACACACGAAAGTAAGTCAAAAGCTTCAGAGTCATCAACATTAAAATCGCTTCTCTTTTTTTACAATCTACATTAAACTTGCCTCGACCTGGTTCCAGGACGGAACTGCACGTAAAAGTACCCATTCTAAAATTTCAATTTCCACAAATACACCGTCGCACTGATTTAAATAATCTACACAACTAGTGTAAAAGTCATTTGCGTTTGTTTTTATATTTTCTAAAACTGTAGGATCTTCTTGCTCTAAGTCTTTTATAATTTTTTTTTTAATTATTATTTGCAAAAAGCATTCATATTTTCTTTGCTTTAAGCTCTTTAATGACCAGGGATACTTCCATCATGCATATTTCCTGGGACACAATCCGTAATATGTTATAATGAAAAATGTAGTGCAAAAAAAAAAACCAAGAGTTCAGAGCAAGGATTGTTAAAAAAAATCTCTTAATACTAGTGGGCACTAGTGCTAGGCACGTCAAACAAACCTATTATCTGAATGCTCCATTTTGACGTTTTGACGTAAGGTGAGTTCCGAGAATGATGTAAGGGGTGATCCGAAATGAAAGATTTGCACTACATTAGCATTTTTGCACATTCAGTAAATAAGGGCACGTCCGCATTATCAATTTGCTTAAAGAATTTTGGTTTGGTGAGGTTTTCGTTTTTGTTTCAACAAAATTGAATAAAATACTGAACAAATAATGAACAGCTTTTGAAATAATGAACATTTTTATGTTTTTGAATACAAAATAATTCATAATGAACAGCTACTTCAAATAATGAACAGTTCATTGTAATAACGAACGGATGGTCACCGTACCTATGCGTGATTCTCAGATGAGCTAGGACCTATGTACGTCCATATATTTGTTCTTACGTGACCAATGCACGATTTTCTACCTAAATATAAGTAATACTGCATTTACAACATCACGCAAGAGCATTTTTGCACGAGACGGGAGATCCGTTTGTCCGCTGTCAATAAAGGCGTGAGAATGGGTTCACAAATCAGACACCCAAAATGTAACGGATTACCCATAACAATCATGGAAATGTGAAACGGAAATAAACACAAGTTGCAGCGTTCCACATTTCTGTAATCAGTTGAAAGCCTATTTCTGATTTAAGAACATGCCAAATGAGAGTGTTAATTAAATTAACAAATCACCAATCACTTCCGGATGAAAGCGGAAACTTCGATAGTGAAATTTCGCTATAAAAATTTCAACATGCTGAGTTTTCCCATAATTCCTACCACGCAAACAAGATGGCCGACCAAAATACGTGTCATGTCTTTTTGTGGGTTAGGTAATTCTGTTCCTTTCAGTCAGACGGCTATTTAGTATTGAACGTTGCCGCGAATGTGTGATGTTGTAAATGCAGCATTAGTTTTTACGTCGATGCCTGATTTTCGTGCAAACAGTGTGTGTGAACAGGCAAAAAGAGTAGAAGACGCCTACCTATACCAAGACCTAAGAAATGAAGTAAAAAGGCGCCGATAACTTGTGGTATGAATAAAACGTAGAAATTGCTTTTACTCAAATGAAATGTCAAAATCGAAGCATTTTCAAGTTCAGTATAATTATGTTGTAGAATCGACGGCGAAAATCAAGATTCGAAAGGCCAAAAAATCAGGAGTTTCAATCAGAATAAGTGCACGACTGGGTCGAACGAAACTTTCTCGGTCATCAAAAGTTTGGTTGGTTGTGGTCTTATTTTATAAGATAGGTAGGTAAAGATCTGAGAAGCAATGCTAGATAAAATAAACGATTCATAAAATATAGGAAAAGGATTAGGTAAGGTAGTGTTAAATCAAATTCACTTTTTGGTTATTATCTGATATGGCAGCACAAATTAAATAACATTGTGAGATTTTAAAAGTAAAAGCTCTCAGTAACAGACAAATGTCGCATGTTCTGGTTAGAGGGTTACAGGTACAGCGCCTACTGTATTATTTAGGCCCTTATACTTTACAAAATTTTTGAGTACAAGGACAAGCGTATAGCGTAGTAGGAGTTTCTGTTTTATGATCTGTTAGGGCATTTTTTTATAAGTGACGCTAGTGTAAGGTGTCAATGATTAGAAGTGGGGTTTCAGTATGGACCGATATCTTTACATAGATACATATTTAAGAATTTAGGGATTTGTTTATGAATATGTGTTAAAATTAACCAAGTCTCTGCTGAAAAACACCGAGTTTTGTTAAATACTACCGAAATAAATAGGTAAAATGCATGCTGTTGAAAATAACACACTTTATCAATTGTTAAGAACCAAGTTTCTAGATAAATATCAAACAGTTGGTTAAATTCAACGGAGTTAGTTTGTTATTTACAACCAAGAAAAATTGATAAAAGGTTATTTTCAACCGAGTTTCGTAAAACAACTTGTTACTCGGTTTTCTTGAATCCACTAACTCTGTAGGAGCTATATTAACTTGGTAGTTTTTAGCCGAAAGTTGGTTGATGATAAGCAATTTTTCTGCTAGAAGGGGGAAATATGACGATGCATTCGTTACATAATTCTTTTTCGTTCAGCAATGGGTACCGAATGAAATAATAAGACGATTTATCGTTCCCCAGTAAATGCTGTACCATCAGCCACATCATGTTTTGTTTTTGCTTCGCACCAAGCACCGCCGATCTCGTGTACCGCTGAGTTTGATCCTCAAGAAGTCATTTGACCGCTTGAAAGTTTTGGTTCTAGTAGGCCTGCGAGTATCCAGACAAGCCCGCCGTAAGGAAGACTTGAAGACCACCGGGATTGTCGTAAGACGGACCTGAAGACCGCCGGGACTCCGCAAGACGGACCTGAAGACCGCCGGGACTGTCGCAAGACGAACCTGAAGACCGCCGGGACTGTAGAAATACGAACCTGAAGACCGCCGAGACAGTCGACAGACGGACCTGAAGACCGCCGGGACCGTCGAAAGACGGACCTGAAGACCGCCGGGACTGTCGCAAGACGAACCTGGAGACCGCCGGGACTGTCGCGTCAAAGACCCGAAGACAGCCAGGGCCATAACCTACGCCAACAGAGCCCTAGCAGAGGACCGAGCCGCTGACCTACTGCTGCAGTTAAATCGTAGATTGTAGACAAACCACATATAATAATTGTAAGACTACTTGAATTGTTAAGATTGAATAATAAAGTTGTTTGCAATACATTTTGTAATAAAGGAAACTCTTCTTAACCTGAAGTTCGTGTTTCTAGGAAGTTCGTGTTTAGGAAGGACCTTGGCGATTCGGCGAGCGAACCTCAGCACATCACATAATTAAAAAACGGATTTATTAAAACTTTTTGAAAAAAAAAAAAAACAGAAATCTTTAATTAAAAGGAATCTTATATTATCTTTAATATGTATTTTGATCAAAATCTTCAGAGGTGTTTTGTAAAATTATGCAGACAAAACAGTCACAAATTTTGCAATATTTAGTTTGATAAATACTCTTCACCTAATCCTTCCAAGGTGTGCCTCGCAGACAAAATCCATTCTTAAAGCACTATTTTTCTCTAGATACAATTTGAATCGAACTGTGTTGTTTAGTATTTTAAAAAAATGCTTTTCCACACATAAAAGAACTAAAACAAATTTGAATACATTTACAGAATTTTAGATAAACATACTTCCCAGCAAACATTTCATTCAGCAAAAATGAAGAATCGCTTTATATCCAGTAAAAATGAAGAACATACTTTCATTTAACATTCATTTATGTGAACCAATTTGGGTTTTGATTCACATAAATGAACAACCACTGCAGGCGCAGTGGCTTAGTGGTTAATGTGTTGAACTACTAAACGACGGGTCTCAGGTTCGAATCCCGCAAAAACCCAAATTCCAACTCAGGGTTTTTTCCACTGCGCCGCCTCTCGCGAACGTCTGACAAACATCCGAGAGAGAGTATATAACTGTCTTTAGAGCTTCTCAATTAGCCGTTTGGAATCGGCATAAAATTGTAGATCCCTTCCATTCGTTCCAAAAATGAAACTCACACAAAACGAATGGTTGTGAGAAGGTAGGCCTTGGGTCTCTACAGACCTGTTGCGCCAACTATATATAAATGAACAAAAATGATTACGAGCCAGTTATCTCAAAAAAAAAATATCTTGCACTACGTTTTCAGAATTTAAATTTATAACGACAGTCGACAGTTAAATTTCCTTCACTTAAATGAATAAAATTGACTGTGCACAAGCAGTCGTAGATTATATTTTATTTGAAGATATAGACGTTTATTTTTTCAGAAAACTGATTTTATGCGTTTCGGCCGAAACATAGACCCGAAAAAAATTTACATAAAAAGAAAAGAATTTAAAAAAAATGTTGGATGACAAAGTGGCCAAAGAATTTTCCTGGAGGGGAACTCATTCCAAAAGATCTGCACGGGCTCTTACAACCGTAGTTGCCCTTCGAAGTAAGTTTAAACAAAATAAAAATAAACAACTTTCGGGAAGATTTCTTTGACCAAACAGCGATGAGATACTTTCAATACGCCAACGAGCGACTAAAACCAAAAAAAAAAAATAAAACATGTAGGTACGTATTCAAATGATTTTTGTTAATGTTTTGAAGCTAATTCGGTTTTTTGATTCATTTTAATGAAGGTATATAGACATTTATTTATTCACTTAAGTGAATATTGACTGAATCATTTTTAAATCATCATAAAGATTCATAAATGATATCAATAAGTGCATTTATTTATCACTAAAATGAATATAAGTAAGCATGCTTACATTCATTTCAGTGAATGGTTCTCCAATCATTTATGAATCATTTAAAAGATTCATAAATGAAGGCCCATTTCTCAGGGAATTGGACTGAAATTGAATCATAAATGAATTCATATTTTAAGGCTTTCTTCATTTAAATGAATCATTTATTCATTTTTGAAGGCAAATGTTGCCGGGCTTACTGACACCCTCTACCCTTATGTAACCTAACAGTTTGTGTTGAGCATTCGGAGAAAACATTAAATAGCAGAAACTGCAACGAAAAGAAATTAAATAAATGGGTACTTTAAACATTTTATGTATTGATGTATGTTCGATAAAAGTTAAAATGAATACAATGTATATAACTTTTTGTTTATAAATACATGTGTTTCACAATTTAATACAGTTAACTATTTAACTAGATACAATGTGCCTGAGAGGCACACCTTGGAGTGGCATGTAACTTAAATTTCTTGGTAGGATTAAGGTTAAATTAATTGGTGATTTTGGTAATGAGGCACTTTTTAATCTGTTTTAATTCAGTTCTATGGAGGAATATTGAAGCAAAACGGCTGAGTCTGGCATTTTAAAACGCTTTGCATCGAATATTTCTTCTGTCGTTGCTTCTCTATTGTTCAATGACGAGCAATCACTTTTAATTGAATTCAATAAGTTAATTTCTTTTCACTACATCCCCCTGGCCAGCGTGTGGGTGTAATGCATCGCTTGTTTCTATTATTTAAGTTGACTCTGAATCAATTGTAAGCGTTGCCTTACACCTTTCTGCACAACATGCAATTGTTTTTCAGCATTTAAATACAGATGGTACATCCAAAGACAAAAAAAAATACCTACCACGGGTCCAAAAATTCCCTACCGACCTAAGATTGCCCCTAAAAATCTGCTTGCCTACATAATATTTGTAAAAATTAAAATATTAACAAATAGGAAAGCAAAACAATAAATTAGTAGGTTATTTATAGAAAGTATAATAAAAATAGGAACGTAAAAGAAATTGTTCGGTATAGATTTATTAAATTAAATTAGTTTGTTTAAATAATTCAAGTTGCTGGGCATATTGTCTTAAAAAGTTCATGAGAGTCGATACATAAATATAGAAACGCGATTCGAAACCGTATAATTTACATAATTATCCGGATTCGCGCAAAATAGAAGAATCAAAAATACAACCAAGTATAGTTAACATAATACACAACTTCTGAAAAGGAATAAAGAAGAGACAAAAAGGCGCAAACGAGTGCCTTTTGACAATGACATTATTTAAAGAAGAGTATACTTGGGGGAAATAGAATTGTGAATTCAGGGTATGAGTAATGTAGCCAGATCTCAAATCTAGTTCTCTATAGAAACACGAAAACATTGGGATATTAAGAAAAACATAGACGTTCTCGGTTATCAGGCATTTTTTATAATATTTAAAAAATACCTACGTTTACAGCCAACGGTTTTAAATATAAAAAATCTGTCCTTTTTCCCCTACGTAGCAATTTTTAAGTCGAAAATACATATATGTAGGGATTTTTCCTTACGTGTACCACCACTGAGTACAACTATTTTTTCTGAATACTTGTATGAACTCAAAAGCACTTAATTCCAGTAATACTAGTTCCACTTTCCATTTTTTTTAATTCCTTGCTTACTTGCTGTGTCACGATACAAACTCGACTTACAAAGAAAACAAAATTAGATGACCTGCATTATCCCCAACTGCTTGTACCTAGGTAACTGTTTTTTTTTTAGTCATACCAAAAACAAAATCGAGATAACGAAACCAGTTTGACTTTATTTGTTGTAGCAGTTGGATAGGTCTTCTTAGTTTCTCTCTAGGCGTATATTTAGTATGTTTAGTGGGACACAAGTCCCGATTTGATTTTTCGGAACTTATGTCCCACTGGCCCTATCAGCCTTTCTGCCCGAACACTTACTGTACATAACAAACTCTTGATCAGCGGTGTACACAATAAGATTTCGTCCGGGTGCGGGTAGTAAGGCGTCATAGATCTCATGTCTATCGCATTCATAAATTCTTTTAAAAAATGTCAATATCGACCTTATATACATTACAAGAATAGCAGGTCTAGTATGTTTAGGAGTAGGTAACTCTCAATCTTCTGGATGACTAAAGTCGGTAGCACATTTCGTCAAAAGAATATCGCGAAACCTCCTTTAGCTTGAACAAAGCCACCCCACAACTGGACAAAGTTCAGCCGCACCGTATAACCTTTCCGCCAACTGTCCAACAAATGTGAAAAATAAAAACCAACCTTTCGCGGCAAAGCAGTCAACACTTTTGCACGATTACAATTGTTACGCTACAACTTGGCGGATACGGTATGCGCGCGTTGTGCGCAGTGGTTCGCAGCTTTCGATTGCAGTCAAACATCGACACGAGGAGATGGATTGGATGATCGGTATTTTGTTCATTCGTGTTAATCTTCAAACAATTTTGTTCCTTTATTTCCAGCACACACGAGCAACGAGCATAGCCTGCTCCTTTCGGTGAGGGGACAACAATATATACACCAACGGACAACTGCGCGCACATCTAGTGGTCGGCGGATTTTAATCGATGGCTTCTTCGTGCATAAATCCCTGGAATTGAACTCGTACTCTGTTTTGTGTTATCCAACTGAATCGCATCTTCGACTGTGGCTTTGGCATCAGCGGAGGGGATAAAGGAGCTGCGCGCCAGATCAATTTGCGCCTTTATTACCGAAGCCTCCTAAAGTGTCGGTGACCGATTTGCAATGCTCCGCGTGAATGGGGCTGCCATTTGTATGCGTGGAATTCTCGCATGGTGCGCTATAGGTACCTACCGTGACATAAAACACACCACCGACACACCGAGTGTTAGATTAATGCGCAGCGGCCGCACCGCAACCACTGAACGTGCAGAAATTCAAATTAAATTGGGTTCTTCATTTCGATTGAGGTTTGTGCGGTTTCATCTCGCACTCAAGGATCATTTAATTGACTTTGAGGATTCACATGCCAGTGCCACGTTTAGCACAAGTCGTGTTCCCTTATCGGCTTATCAAGACTTTCTCTGTGCATTTCTACTCAAAAAGCGGAAAATCTCCCCCACTGTCGTCCGTACGATTATGCTAATTCCGACCGCACAATTGTCGTGATTGAACATTTTCCCCCAGACTTTGGCCGACCGATCAATAGATCAATTTGGGGGATAGGTTCTGAGGAAAGCCTCGCTCATGATGATGGCGCTTTTTCCGTGTAGCTTACACAGTTTTGCATACCAAATTATACCACTTTCTTGAAGACGTTCGCGGAAAAGTCTTCCGGAACCTCCAATCCCATTGGGTGCTATCTCGCTCCATCTGCGGCAGAATATCTTCATCTCGTATAGAACGCCACCTGTATCGATTCAAGGAATCCATGAACAGATTTGCATATCTTCGAGTCGTTGCGGCCATTGTGTATCTGACAGTGGATTATCCGAATTCGATTTTGTATCTTACTACTTCTCGGTGTATCTCTTTTGGGTTTTAATTGTTCGCCACGGCGGGCCGGCGCTGGCGGAGGGGATCCGGCTCTTTTCGGATTTTCATATCCGAAGATAAGAAATCGATAACCGCTAGCTGAAGTGAGTGTCTAAGGAATGCCTACTTTGGGTCGCTGTAGCTGTATGGTACTCGTACACCAAAGTGTTTCACGTTTTTGTTGATGCAGGTTGGCTTATTTTTTGTGTTCGATAGATGCGCGATAACATTCCAGCGCAGGAGGAGAGAAAGATAGCGCTGACATTACGGTGTCTCTCTGTTCCTTTGTCGAGGGCATGTATTATTTATATTTGCACCGTGTTTTCCTGCATCGAGGAATTATAATTAAATAGGCGAATGTCTCTGGCTGTAGAAACAGCTAGTTAAGTTCGTGTTTGCATTTGGGATTACAATGGAAATTAGTTTGGGATCATATAGGAGGCACATGGTATTTAAATTTTTCAACTTGTTGGATGAGTGTCCCAGTTCCAGTGGAGTGCAATATGCAAATGCGTGATCTCTGAATGTTATCGTTCTTAAACCATCTAAGCCAGTGCGGAATATGCGCCTTCACTTCTGACTAAGGAAGACTTGTGAGTTTACAAAAGCAAATTTTGTGACAGACTCGTCGAATTCGGGGCAGGGCACCGTTTTAAACAGGACAAGCTGTTTTCATAAACATCATACTAAATGGAAGACCTCTCCCATCAATCGATTCCGACAATGAGGAAGACAAAGCCTGACTTAAACTATCATTTACTATCCATTCTATCCAATGTTATGAAGAAGGCAATAAATGCCGAAATCCCGGGTCTTAAATAATAAAAGTTGGCGCAACAGGTCCGTAGGGACCCATGGCCTAGCTTCTCACAACCATTCGTTTTGTGCGAGTTTCATTTTTGGAACGAATGGAAGGGATCTACTATTTTATATCGATTCCAAACCTTAAAGACAGTTGTACTCTCGGATGTTTGTCGGATGTTCGCAAGAGGTGGCGCAGTGGAAAAACCCTAAGCTGGAATTTGGGTTTTTGCGGGATTCGAACCTGGGATCCCTCGCTTAGTAGTCCAACACACTAACTTTAACTTTAACTTTAAAAATTCATTTATTTTATTTTTCTTTCTTTAAGCTTACACACTAGACAAAAACGATTAAATCTAATTTAAAATTAACATTTATCTTATTCTAGAGTACTGGCTCCAAGCGAGCGCTCTAAACTTATCAATATCTATATCTATATCTATTTCTATTTTTTTTTTTTTTGTTTTTTAATTTTCAAGAAACTTTAGAAAACTTGAACTCTTTATTATTTTTTTTACTTAAAACTACTTAAAACTAGCTAGGCTACTTAACCTAAATTACCTATAGCCAGGGTGGTGATCAATCTCATCGATTGGTCACCATCCTGATCACGTCCATGGGCGTCTGACAGCCGCCCACAAGGGTTCACCAGTGCCACCGAGACCCGAGCGAGGCCGTAAGCGTCGTTCGAGTCTCGGCAGCACTATTCATTTTGGCTAGCCCGGCCCCTCCCAACGACCCCCTACTATAAACCTTAACCTACAAACTTAATAACTAGCTTAAAACTAAGGAGGATGCTACGTAAATAGCGCAACGGCCCGGGAGAGCGTATCCACCCTCAGCAGTTCCTCAAGCCACCAAAATTCGGTGAACTGCTTGACCGTATCGACCCGGTCCCGTTCCGCAATTGCTGAACTAAAACGAAGGAGCTCCTGAGCATTGGCGGCGTACCCGCCGTGGATGAGCCGCTTAGTAGTAGTCCAACACACTAACCACTAACCCAATGCGCCTTGTCTTGTTTCCAAAAAAAATAAAGAAATAACACACACGAATTTTATATCTTCTTTAATACGCTGAATCAATGGCTTCACTCAAGATGGTTGTTATCTTAAGTCGACTAGATCAGGAACGTCACTTTTTGACATTCGTGACTTTTTTCTTGTATAGACGTCAAATTATTTTTATGTGCTCATAAAATTGTCTCAAATTTAACAAATACCTGCAAAAGAAATTATAAAAACAGGAAATAAAACAATAATGAGTAGGTAATTCAGAGGCCGATGTATTTCTGCACAAGTAAATTATTATTCATATTCTTTTGAAATTAAAATTAACTTTATTTCATTATAGTTCGGGCAACATCATTTGTTGTGGATGAGCTGATGACTATATCATCTAAAAATAAATAAGATACTTAAAACTAGTTTGTACATATTTATTATTCCACCCGCGTTTATTTGCTGAAAATAAAAGAGAATGGTTATTAAAATTTGTTAAGCCTTTTTTTAAATTGAAGCGGATTGAATAAGGGATTTCTAAAGTGAAGTAGATATAAATAATTGAACAATAGTGCGAAGTAGGGAGCAGATTTTAGTTTTTTTATTCCAAAATTGAAGTAAATGTACTTTAACTGTAGTATCAAACTACCTGGTCCGTTTTTTTTTTGCTCCCCACTGTTAAGTCCCATAATATGATGAGACCAACTAAGCTTAAACTTGCGTCTGTTTACTTAAAAAATGAGCTCGTCGTCGCCCAAGCGTTTGCGAGAGCACCCACATATCAACTACGAGATCTCATTTAACTAATGAAGAAGTCTCTCGGACGCTTTCCCACCGAAAGCCCCCCACCCAAATCAAACTAGTAAGAGTTAAAACAAGACGAAGAATTTTTAATATCTACGCAGCGAACTAATTGAATTAATTTCGCTGCATCTGTAGACGCTTTCACACGACAATCACACTCACTCCCTCACTTGTATAGGAATTGGGCCAATTACTGGGGTAATTATGCTGAGAAGAAACGAAAGGCTTGTTGTCATCAGAACGTTATCACTTTAAGGAAGTGCTTTCTCATGTGACTTAGAGGCCCAGACAGATTAGGTGTGGGTTCTGTTCTGTCACGCAGAGACGAATGCATGCGTAAAGTAAAACGGCGAACCCTTTCCTCCTCCTTACGTAAGCGCAGTCTCCCTCATAACGCCTGGGATTGCTGTGCGTGTGCATTATGAATTGACCCGGATTACATGCGACCGGCCAACAATAATAACAATTAACATAACCTCGCTTCGGTGATCAATTTGAATTACCAGCCCTGTCAATAACTCATCTCTCCCAACAGAATCCAGAATCACATTAGAATCAATTAAGTTGGAGAATAATTTTGTTTAATAACTGGCCGCCACGAAAAGGGGTCTCGATTAATTGTGACGCATTTAGATGGTATGATTGCCGCACCACCAAAAATCAACATAGGGGTTGCCAAATGCCATTGCATTGCAACCTGTTGGCCATCATCGGCACTCGGTACACACAAAGTGATTAAAGTCGCCTGAATATGTGGGTCGTCGCCCCCTTTCATCGGCATGTACGGAAGAGTGGCAATACAATTTTTCCAATCGTCAATTTGGGTCGCCGAAAAATCATCACGTCACGTGACGAATGCATCAACTAACACTTCATCTTGTCGTCAATTAACTGGGACGACATCAATAAGCGACCGAGATGCTGGCGGCCGGCGGCGGAGACGTAGAGCAACCCCAATCGACTGCTGCATGCATACACACGTTCCGTGTGTATCTATCGCCCCGCCATATGAGATCTGGTGCACAACGAACGAGTTAATAGCGTGCGGCAGCGACAGCAATTAATCGCTTGGCAAACGCATCTAATGAATAGAACACTCGTGGCTTAGATATTGACGACGGAACCTCTTGGAAGACATTTCTTGTTGCACTGCAATCAACTACATGTTGGGGGGCGATCACACTCTCGCCGCTTTCTCAGAATGACACAAAGAGGAGTTGCAGTTGCACTTTTGTCTATCAAATGTGCGGCGCCGCCGCTTGTAATGTTTTGTCCGCATCAATTGGAGGATCTGCGCTGCACACTTACAAGGGACTTAGTGGGTGCATCACAAGTAGGTATATTCTCACCCCCATGTCGTGATGACATGCAACGCAATCGCGAGGATGGGAGTGGCAAATGGCAATGCAAAGGAACACTTTCGCACTGAGATCTTGCTTTGCATGCATTTTTAATGAGAAAGTTGGACACTGCGCACTCGAGGTCAGGGTGCAAGTGGAGAAAGCAATCAACTCTAATTGTGATAGATGATCCTGGCCGGCGAATTGAGGTTGCCAATGAAGCCAATCTAGGCTTTCTATAGAAGTTCTCTTTGTTTGAGAATAATGTTTTCGCAAAAAGATTCCGGAAAAAGATAAGGGAATTGCATTTCCTTTGCACAATTAATAATTAGTTGCAGTGTTTCAACATGTGGACCTTAGCTTGGCGTATATAGAGATGGGAGCGTTCTGTGTTGGGGGGGGGGGGTTCTACTGCGCCAGCTCTAGCGAACTTCGGGTAGTTTTGACAGTGTTCATAGTTCATGTATAGTTTAAACTTAATCTTATTTTATCATAAATTTAAAACTACATAAAAACTGAAATCTGGAATATTGTTGTGCTTGTGAATTATCTTAAAATTCATTTCAATGAAAAAGCTAAACCCTCACATGAACGGAAATTTAAATGTACTTACATGGACAATATCTACACCTGTAGATACAAAAAAATCGCAAGCATTCTGTATGAGTTTTTTCAGCAGGTTACAGTTTTTCTATCAATATTAGCCTTTTGCACTCTTTCTCTTTATTTTCTTTGTCCTCCGTCGCCTATTTTCCAAATAACGTTTTTTTTTTTGTTCCAATATAAGTTTTTGTTTGCTCATTTGTTTTGTTTTGAGTGCATTTTCTGTCTCTTTTTCCTTTCGAGAATAGCTTTTCCACTCATTGGCTTTACTTGGATTCTTCTTTGAACTTTTTTATTCTCTCCGAGTCCCGTTATTTTTCAATGCCTACTATTTTTGTACTCATTACTTTTATTGGATTGCGTTACTTATGCTTTATGAAGAACAAAACCTATTTTTCATACCGCAAAAAATCACTACTAATAAAAGTTTTGCACGAAAAAGTTAATTGGGACGTAATTTTTTCAGCGAGTAGTTTGGTTGTTAAAATACTTAATTTTTGTGAAAATGCAGAGAGTTGAAAGTGATTTTGAATACCTTTCAGCAGCAGCTGTTTCTAGGTAAAAAAAACTGCCAGCAGGGTTTATAACTAATTAAAATCGGAATAATTATTCTTTTGATAGGCTGTCCCATGAAGATCAGCAAGTTTATTTTAGACGGCTTCTCGAAGAGATTGGCTCCGATTCAGAGTTAGAATTGGACGACTACGAGATAGATGCTGACCCTGATGACATCTTTTTGCCTGTAGAAGAAAGCGTTCCAGACAGACATCAAGAAATAGAAGTAGAACTACAAAATGATTGGGATTCTGATTCTGATGGTCAAGCCGACAATGTATCGGAAGATGGGTTATTGTGCGAGAACGTCATCGCTGATAGCGAAGGATCAGGCAACACGGAAGCAGAACGTAATTTTTGGACTGGTAAGGATGGTACTAAGTGGTACAAGAACCCACCAAATTTGCAACGTGAAGGGGCGCGTAATATTTTCCGGGATAAGGCATTTGTGGGTCCAAATCCAGTCACTAAAGACTTACAGATGTAGACACTTTCTTTTGTATAATGAGCACTTCTGTTCAGGATATAATTTGCCGACACACCAACAAAAGGGCTTTTAGTGATTACAGTAAGTGGAATGATCAGCATCCTAACAATACTCCTTTAGAATGGAGAGCTATTCAGGAACAGGAGTTTTCCGCCTACCTCGGTATTTTGTTAGTCATGGGCTGTCACCGATCTAACTATGAAACAGTGGAAGAACTGTGGAAAAACAAAGCGCTACCCCTTTATCGAGCAACGATGTCGCTGAGGCGCTTCAAGGCAATTTCGAGGTTCATTCGGTTTGATTCGAATGCAACACGAGCAGCTCGAATTGTCAATAATAAAGCTGCTGCCATAAGTGATATTTTTGATATGATAAATGCAAATTTAAAGCTTAACTTCAGACCGTATGAATCGATCACTGTGGATGAGCAGTTATTTCGATATAGGGGTCACACGAAAATTACCCAATATATGCCGTCGAAGCCGGCCAAATATGAAATCAAATTTTGGTGGGCTTGTGATTCCGCAACAGCATACCCACTAAATGGACAAATTTACACTGGAAAGATCAGTGGCACCAGAGATGTAAACCAAGGTGAGCGAATAGTCAAACAACTGGTAGCTCCATACAAAAATACTGGACGAAACGTGACCATGGATAATTTTTTCACAACTCTCCCATTAGCAAGTGAACTAATTGGTTGGAAATTGTCGATTGTTGGAACTCTAAAACAAAACAAACGCTGTTTACCTCTTGAGTTCAAGCCGTTGAAGAACCGGGTTCCTTTGTCTTCTGAATTCGGGTTCAGTCAAAATGCTGTGTTGTGCTCATATGTACCCAAGAAAGACAAAGCCGTTGTTTTGCTGTCCACTTTTCATCGTGATAAATCTGTTTCCGGGCCCAAACAGAAACCAGAGATTATACACTATTATAATCAGACTAAAGGGGGAGTGGATGTCATGGATAAAATGTTGAGCCAATATACCACGAAAAGGAAAACTTGTAGATGGCCCCAGGCTATATTCTATAATTTGCTGGACATTTCAGGCCTTGCAGCATACATAATTTTTTCAAAAAACAATTTTCAAGGTCCGGCAGATGTAAAGAAAAGCCAGAGACGTAAGTTTCTTGAACGATTGGGAGAGAATTTGTGTATGCCACAAATCAGGTGTCGAGCTCAGAATCGCAGAATAACCGGAATTTTTACTATCAAAAATGCTATGGAATGTTTGTTGGGTCACTCAATAAATGCAAACGACCCCACAGATGAAGAGTTCATTCCTAACGACCCAGAAGATCGGGACTTCAGAGGTCATTTACGGCAAAAGGGTGGATGCTATATGTGCTACCAGCTGAATAAAAAAAAACGTGCTACGCGTCAAGCTTGTGTTAGCTGCAAGAAACCTGTATGCGCTGAACATTGTCTTACTCAGACAAAGTGTGAAAAATGTTATTTGAATAAATAAAAGAATTATATTATGAACAAATTTGTGACTGTCTTTATTTTGCTAGAGTTTGTTGCTGCGCCTGATATTTGATATTTTCATGAGTAATAGATCAAAAAAATCTTTTATTATTTTATTTGCTGCGCACATTATTAGTATGTGTATAGGTTTGTATACTTTTTAGCTCTATTTGGTGCACGTATGAATTTTCGTATCGGAACCAAACAGCTTTCATACAACGTCAACGAATATCTACATGTGTAGATAGATACTGTCCATGTAAGACAAAAAAAAGACAAAACATAAATAATACTATGAAAATATATTCTCACAGTTACTTTTTGATAATAATCTACAATAAATCAAAAATTTAGTCACTGATTCGGAACTATATTAAAATCGAATAATAAACTAAAGAGATATTTAGAGATGAAAATTCAAATATCTACACGTGTAGATACTGTCCATGTGAAGGTTAATGTAAGCTAAATTTCCCTTTGAAATTTCCCTTTCTACACACGAGAAAAATGGAAATTAAATTTGAAAATGGTTGCTCGGTCCCTTTTTGTATTGGACCACAGCCGAATAAAGATCTTGAAACCAGTCTTTGTTAATTATCTAATTTCGTTGAAGTCCCAAAAAACATTGAGAAAACAAACCCAGTTTTTGAATTCTCTATTTATAAATTTAAATGAAATGACAGCATTATAACAAATTTTAGGCCAAATATACAGCTTGCCAAAAAGGCAGGAATCGGAGTCCCGCGATTGAATAGGTTCTTCAATATTCATATTTTCGATCAAGAACTGAACAGTTATATTATCAAATCTGTAACGAGAGTAAAACTCTGTATCATCAATAATCTTTGTTTGGGTTTTATATTGTTTTGTTTTGCAATGGAAATGACGGAAATGGTTGAGAGTCCACACAAATAGTCCAAGCAGTGACCGTCGAATAACTTACATCATTGGGTACAAAAAAGGAGCACATTGTTTCTAGAGTGTATTGTGAGAAGATATCGAACCGTTCGGTCTACCTAACTTCATCCTGCCGGAAACCGCTTTTATGACGTCACTTCCGGTACACTTTGTGGACCGTGGACGAGTACGTACATCGTCAGACACCTTTAACCGAAAATGTCTTTTAGATACAAGTCAATGAGTACTTTCAGAAAACCTTGGTCTACCTTGCCTCATCCTGCCGCAAATATGTGACAGACCAAGATTTGATTCATAAACACGCCCATTGTCCAGTTTGACCCATTTTTTACCTTTAAATAATGAAGTGCGTTTCAATTTTTGTCGATAAGATTGCTTATGTACGAGACATTGCTTAATTATGATTCCTTGTTTTCCCATTTCAAAATTAAATGTTTTTTTTTTATAAGTAAATCAACATAAATTAAGAATTCTCCCTTAAAGAAAGAATTCAAGGTGCTTCTAGTGTCAACCGGAATAAAGGCAGTTTAGCGAGAGCTGCAGTTGATCATATACGCTAGAACAAACCAATCCATTGTACACGAAACTTGAAAAGACCCGCACCTATTCAATGTTACAACTGGCAGAGCAGCGTCTTTTTAAATACGAAAAACTTTAGTAAAGCTCTAAAACTTACATTTTTATAAGAAGGTTCTATTGGTTGTTCCCGTTTCGGAAAGCCAATCAAACGCAATGTCACACACAAATTTGCTTCATAAAATATTACAAAAAAATACAAAAAAGTAAGGACGAAAAGCGAGTGTTAGTTTAAATGGAGCGTGATATATTTGGCAGATTACTGGAAATATCTCTAGAAAAGAAAATTGATGCGGAAGTATGTTTGTCATATCCCTTGTCACCTGCTCCACCAGCACTCTGTGATCCTTCTGGTGAAATGTTTCAAACTCAAAAATCTGCTCTGTCAAAAAACGCATCTTTTTCCGAGCCTGGTGAACCAAAAAGCATTTATGTTGACCTCATGGATGCACTTAATTTGTTTCCATCTTTTGAAAAACCATCGGAAGTGATTTTGAGAAAAAAATGGTAACACTGAGATGCTTCAGAAGTGCATTTTTAAGTACCACGAACACTGTAGCCGCCAGGAGCACAATGTTCCCTACAAAATCTTGGGCCTGTCACAAATCCGTCCCAATGACTTCTTAACCTTCACTTTGTCGCTAAATAAAAACTCCTTTTCCTGACAGCGAACACTCCGGTGTAGAAATTGTCTTTCATAAATTGAACTATGTACTTCAAAAACGATTAAGCACATACAAAATACTAAGTTTCGCAATATTTAATTTTTGTATAGTGCCAATGTCTAGGTGACAGTCATCTACAATAGGGGGTGACAACAAATAAAAACTATTTGACGTTGTGAACCAGCCTATCAGTTATTGTATTTCATCGTGTCGCCAATATTTTTTTAATGTTATTAAATAGTTAGTTTCAAGTAACAAAGTAGCTGTCCCTGCTATCGTCCATAAGTGGAATAGTCAATCAAAAGACAGTTCCTACCGTCAAGATTTCTTTTGGTTGTTCTTATTTCGAGTACCGGATTGTTCTGGAAAAGTGTTTGCATAAATAACGTATTCGTTCATTGCTTTTGTTCAAAATGGAAAATGAAGAAATAAAATTTCTCAATAGTTCACAACTACAGAGGTATTATTTATGTTAAAATTTTGGGCGTTCCAGCACAAGAGCTACAAGAACCCTTCATACCAGATGATCTGATGGATCGGAATGGATCTGGTCGCCCTATACACAAATAGGGCAATGATTTTTGTGCTACAGTATTCTTTTTCGTTTTTAGTTTAGAGCTGAACACTGAACTGTGCTCGAGCACTATGAACGCCCTCTGAACCGAGTGTGCTCAGATCGTTCTGATGGTTTTTTGTCTATCCTGGAGAAATGGAATCGCTCCTCTAGGAAAGTTTGCGAACAGTGCAAGAAACCACGTTCACAGTCCTACGCAAACAAAATGTCAATACTGTCATACAAAATAATATTTTAAAAGTTTTGTTTTGTGTTTTGGAACATATTAGTTCATATTTGAGTACCTATTTCCTTTCTTGTGTTAATTTTGCTTATAATTCTACCTACAAAAATATTTTCGATTTAGTTATAATGTAAATAAATACGAACTCACGCAATAAAAACACGAAAGAATAAGTGTTCATTCTCTTAGAACATTTAACAGTATTTACTACAGAAACAAGTGATTCCAATACAAACAAACACAATGTTCTACTTGTGCGTGCATATCGTCAATATTATCCTTGGATTAAACAATATTTTTTAGACGAATTCTACCATACAACTTCGAGTAAATGTAAATCTACAGCCACTAAAAATTTCAAAATTTCTGCAAAATTAAATATTAAAAAATATTCATATTATGTTTTTCCGGGTGTAAAGATTAATTTAATAACTGAGATAAAACGATTTTAGAATTGGTAAAGAAATAACTGAGATATTTAAAGTTGAAAACTGTATATTGTCAAGGTGAAGGTTAAAGAGCTTGAAGTTGAATAGAAAGAAGCCTTAGTGAAGTTTCTGGGTGAGGATAGGACGAGTGACTCTATGGCAAAAGAATTCCGTAACAAAAAAGGTTATCTGACGGTGGAAGAACGATATTTTTCATTTTTCTCTGTGAGTAATAGAGTTCTTAAGATTTAAGAAACAGAGTCCTTTTTTTCGCAAACATTCGGCCTTATCTCATATCAAATGAAAATCCTACAATCGATGGCTTCTAATTACATTACAAATGTAGAGTTGTTCGATGAGCTACTGTTGTCTTTTGAATGAAATTATGTCCCGTAACTATCGTGAAATGACCTTACACCAAGTAGGTAGGTGTTTTGTCTCCGGTGGTATATGGCCCAAGGGCAAAATAATCTCCGGAACAAAACTCGAATCACAAGAAATTATGTACAATCTATTTGTGTCCTGCCTTTTCTTTTCATCACTTAAGCCACCTAATTAAAATTATCGCGCCACCAAGTCAACAAAAAATTACAAAACTCAAACCGAAAGACAGAAAATAACAAAAAAAAAAAACACCAACCCGTCGCCGGAGTTGTTATAGGGCTTCCCCCAGACCTAAATAAGCCACATGCCGAAAAATTAAAACCCACATCCTTCGTACAGTTTTTTTTTAATTTATCCGCGGAAGTCAACGTTTGCCTTCCATTCATCATCGTCCAGGCAAATCCTCCGAGTGGCATCTCTGACTTAAAGTCCGTCTTAGCCTAGCCCTCAGCCAGCATCATCCCACATCCGTGTCACAAGAAAACTGAAATAAAAACAATAATTTGCATTTAAATTTAAAATCTCGTACGCAACGAATTGGACAGACAAAAGGATGAGGACTAGGAGAAAAAAATTATCTCCAGAAAACAGAGCGCGATGTCATCGCGTATTGTCTACGTCAGGCGAAAGCAACCGCAGCTACCGGAAAAATGGAACGGAAATCGTCGCGCTGTTGTTTTTCGCCTTATAGCTCGCGGTGCGTGGTTATACTTTCTAATGAATTTCAATGATAAAGGACTTAATAAATTTTCAAGTTAATTAAGTTTACGCTCCCTCCACTCGAATGGAGCGAAGAACAAAAAATAATTCTTTGCTCTCCTCCACTAAAACTGATTTATGGATATAAATTTCTGCGAAGGACATGCAAGGGTGGCACACGTACATAAACCGCGAACAAGCCGAATATGAATCATTGTCCTTGGGTTCGAGGAGCTCGTATTCTTACGCCTGAGTCGCTGGCGTTCTTTTAATTTTTCAATCATCGCTCGCCGGGAAGGGGTGGGTGGGCATGCATAAGGACTAAGGACAATATGAGATCCTTTCTTATTAGCCATCCTTCGCAATCAAATGGGAAACATCCTTGAGACAATTTTTCTAGAACACCACTGTTTGTGAAATAATTAACAAAACACATCTAATGAGCAACTAATGGAATTCGGCGTTCATTAAGGACACAACACGTCGCACTCGCACGTAGCTATTCTCACGACTTCTCAAATCTAGCGCGAGACTTTGACTTATGCTGGATAATTAATCATGAATATCATTTCGTTGTGCGGGACGGGACGGGACTTTTTTCGCCTCATGTCCGATATGGTGTTAAAGAAGAGAAATGGCCGCACAAGAAAATTCTTTTCTCCTTTTCTTGGGTTTCGGTTATAGCTGAGATTGATTAGCTGGTTAGTCGGTGGGACTTGGGAGACTCGGCTCTCCGGCAACATAATCAAGAGATTTGAAGAGAAGATAATCACGGTTGCGGTTAGATGACTGCCGCCGCCTCTAACGCCCTCAAGTGACTTGTCTTGTATGGGCAATGGCAATGGCTATACCGGTGTGTACAGTAGGTATACCCTCGCTCACTTGTTTTATGGTTAAATTAGCCGAACGAATTGCTGTGATTTATGGGGTGTGATGAAGTGAAGCGCTGTAGATTGAGGCTATTTGTTAACTGGGATGAGCAGGAATTAACGAACTGTCTGTTATGATTTCTTTTTAGTGAGTTCTTCTTGTAATTGGAAAGTTAAGGTAGGGGTTCCACTTCAGTGTGCGATGGAAGTCAGATTCGAAAGATTTTTTGTAGGTACTGTGAGTGACATCAGTGGCACGTGATTTTGTTTGCATTCACTACGCGGTCAATTAGGTTGACTGATTCAGTTCCACATGAGTTGCCATCAATTAAATCATTTGTCACACACATTACTCATCACTTGAGAGTACAATTGAAAATTGTCTGACGTATCGTAAGAGTATGATGTAGGCCATTGAGTATTAGTTTTGCCAGTGGCCATGGATGGTATGTTTGGAGGAGTAGCCACTGGTACATACGAGAAACGAACCATAATGAGAACTCCTTCAATCCACTCCTATCTGATAGGACAACCAGCACAAAATTGGGCTGTAGGTATAAAGTGGTGGTATTCTAAAAACAGCGTTGCAATATACATTCTCCGAGAGGCACTTTCAAGTCCCTACAAGACCGAGGTGAAAGTGTTCAAAACTACTTGCGGTCACACATTTGCCAGTTAAGTTACACACTGACCTTCAGTTCCATCAAAATCCAGAGGAAGAGTTAGCAAAAGGTTGCGCCCACAAGGAGGTATTCATTCACTTTAAAATATCCTCGAGCATTAGCTAAATAAATCCTCGCTTAATGTGATTTTGAAGAGGAGTGTTGCCCAAACACCCAAAATGACAGCATTAAATTTCTTAACAGGAGGGAATTTAAATATATATATACTTGAGCGTTTATAATTATAAATTAAATTTAGTGAATTATAATGTTTTCTGATTTTATTCGTTGGAATAAAACATTACAAGTTAGCTCAACCCAAATTTTTACAAAAATATGCATGAAATTTAAAAATATATCTTGTTTTGTTTCAAAACACATACAAATATATTATCTCGATCTTTTGATTAGTAAAATGAAATGGTCAATTATTTTCTCTGCTTTATCTTGTTTACCCGCTAGTCTTTGCTTTTTGATTCCTTTTCATTCTAATTTCCAATATTTTGCAAGCAACGAATGGATGAAAGGGGAAACGGTTAATCTTTCCTGTAAAGAAGTAAAAGTTAGATAACAACCCTTCCGGAGTATATCCTCCTCTGATTCCTAGAGGGCGTGTGAAGAAGTGAAGAAGAGGAAAGAAGGGGGAAAAAGAATCAGTTGATTGCGGAGAACGATTCAATTTTTTGAGTGCCCAATTGGATTAGTTTAATTTGCAAATAAAGGACACTAATTCGTAATTCAAATTGGAGTGTTTCAATTAGTTTACATTATTCCCTTTTCTAGAACGAAATATGGGGAAAATTAAAAAAAAATGTTAAATGTCAACACTTAACTCAAATATTCCCCTTTAAATGGAACCAGGATCGTGATGAAGTAATCAATTGGTTAATTTGGATCAAGTATCCTAGCTTTGGTTCAATGCTCCGAGACGAAGAAAAATGGTTCACATCTGTCTCGAAACTTTAACATCACACAATCACTGTTTTGAAAAAAATGTTGGAAAATACAAAAAACCTAGTCAGAATATGAGAATTAACTCGACAAAAATAATATCTGGTTAAAAGATTCGCAAAGTGAACGCACCCAATAATGTTACAACGCTGAACGGAACCCAACCTTTTTGCGCAAGTGTGCACACTGCACACTGCACACCCACGTAACTGACATGACTAACATTATATTCCTCGTGCGCAAGTAGCGCGCATCATAATAATCGTATGACTGATTTGAAAATTCTAACAGCATTTGAGTTTTTGTATTAGAACCTGGGTGAAAAATCGTTAAGAAGCTGTCAGTTTTCTCAATATTTTGACTATGGGAAATTCCATCACTACGAATTGGGAAAAGGGGGAATTTTAATGCCTTCGATGGAGAATTTCACTTAAAGCGCCTGTGAACACTGGTGTGGAGGAGAAGATTCAACGACGAGCTTTATGGGCTATTCCTACCTATGGTAGGTAGGTAGGAGTGGCGGTTTTTATATTTTAAAAACCCAAGTAGCACAATATGCCGTTTTGTTACCACAACTCATTTGACCTGGTTGTTTACGATTGTCGAATAGGAGAGTTTAGATCCAGCCTGTGGAATTCAAAAAGGTTATCAATTCCCTAATACTACTTTTCGAGACCTCCTCAAGGGAGTCGAAGAAGGGTTTACCCAGAGATCGTTGTCTGACCCTAGCTAGTGCTGGGCAGGCGCAAAGGTAGTGAGTGAGTGTTTCTTTTTCGGCTGCGTCATTACTGCTGCGGCAGTGTGTATTATGTGGGATGCCTAATCTGATTGCGTGTTCCCCTATTGGCCAATGGCCTGTGGTTATCACTGTTATTCTGGCAATATCTTTTCGTGATTTACTTAGAAGGTAGGCTGTTTTTTCTGTACTGTAGTTCGGCCACATCCTTCTGGATATGACACAGTTCGTCAGCCTCCTCCATCTGAGGTTTGCCTTCAATAAGAACACTGAGGAGATCTTTGCTTTGACTGCTCCGAGCGGTACCTGCACCGATTCCGCCAGTGAGCAGTGAAGAGCTGAGCCTTGCTTGGCCAGCTCGTCAGCATGTTCATTTCCGTAAATGTTGCTATGACCTGGAACCCAGATCAGGGTAACTTTGAACTTGTCAAGCGAGGCCAGCTCCTTACGACACTCTAGAACTAATTTTGAGGTTATATTGACTGAGGCGATAGCCTTGATGGCAGCCTGGCTGTCAATAAAAATGTCTATCTTTTGCCTCGGGGCTATGTTTGGGTGTAGTTTGATTTGACGACATCTTTGAACCGTCTGTGTAGATTGCTAGATTCGTATCCCTGTTCGCCCGGCCATCTTGTCAATCTGATCTTGAAGGGAATTCTACTTTAAAATGTTTAGTGAAAAGCATTCTGGGAGTTATATAGTCCGTTGAGGGTGGTATGAGTTCTCTTGATAGAGAAAGCAAAATGTTACTATGGCCGTACGGTCTAGCAGACCAGCACCCCGTTACTCTCTGAGTCTGATCGCGCTATGTGCTGTGATGCTTGTAATGCGAAGGTCTACAGATAACAGATGCAGAAGAACCGTAAGGGCGTCTGACGGTGTTGACCGTAGGGCACCCATGGTTCCTATGCATGCCGTTCTTTGTACTTTGTTTAGTTTGATTATATTTTAAGCTTTTCTAAGAGCCGGCCACCAAACTATTGACCCATAGGTAAGGATTGGTCGTACGACAGCTGTGTACATCCATCAGAGGGTCAATTTTGGTTGCAGGCCCCATCTTTTACCAAATGTTCTATTGCAGGCATAAAAAGCTATGCACGCTTTCTTAACCCGTTGCTCGATGTTCAGTTTCCAGTTGAGCTTGGGATCCAGGATCACTCCTAGATACCTAGCACTGCTGGATAAGGATAGCTGCTGGCCATTTAGGTGAGGAAGTGTGAAGTCGGGTATTTTGGTTTTTGTGGTGAAAAGCATCAGTTCGGTTTTACTCGGGTTGACACCAAGACCGCACCTCCTGGCCCATGTACTAACCTTCCCTAGAGCGTTTTCCATAATTCCACTAATTACGGAAGGAAACTTCCCTGACGCCAGTATCACCAGATCGTCCGCATATCCGACCACCTTGATACTTTCTCTGTCTAAAGTTACGAGTATTTTATTCATAACTATGAGCCACAGCAGTGGTGAGATAACACCTCTTTGGGGTGTACCTCTGCTGGCGTATTTTGTTATATTGCTATTTCTTAATGTAGACTGAATTATTCTGGTACTAAGCATCGAGACAATCCATAGACTAAGATGGTTTTCTATCCTTAGCACCGTAAGGGACTGCAGAATTGCTTCAGTATGTACATTATTGAAAGCCCCTTCTATGTCTAGAAAGGTTGCTAGAGTGTATTCTTTGTAGTGTATTGACTTTTCGATTGTTCGCACTACTTCATGAAGAGCCGTTTCTGTCGATCTTCCTTTAAGGTAGGCGTGCTGTGCCTTGGAAATTGATATTTCTATTGTACCACGCAGATGGTTGTCTAGAAGGCGCTCGAGAGTCTTCAGAACAAAGGAGGTCAGACTGATTGGTCTGAAATCTTTCGCGATTTCGTGACCGCGTCTGCATGCTTTAGGAATGAAAATGACTCTCACTTGTCTCCATGAATGGGGTACATGGTTGTTAAGTAAAGAGCTCCTAAAAATCGGTGTGAGCCATGAAATCGCTATATCTTGGCATTTTTGTAGCATGATAGGCAATATGCCGTCCAGGCCCGGCGATTTGTATGGAGCGAAACTGTTTAAAGCCCAGGAAACTTTTTCTTCTGTGATAATGGATGTTATGTTGTCCCAGGCGCTGGGTTGCGAGCTTTGTGAGTTGTTACACTCCGTGCTGTTATCCTTGCACCCTGGAAAGTGGGTATTCATTAAAAGCTCTAAAGATTCTGCAGTTGACTCAGTCCACGCTCCATCCGTCTTTCTCAGAAGAGAGGGGTTGGAGTGTTCTGTGGATAGAATTTTACTTAGCCTTGCAGAATCCTTAAGAGTTTCGATGGATTGGCAATACACTATCCATGACTGCTTCTTGGCCACTCTGATAGATTGTTTGTATAGTTTAAGGCAGTCTCGGTAAGGCTGCCAATATTTGCACCTATGGCACAAGTTGAATGTTTCTCTAGTCAATTGTCTAAGATTAGAGAGTTCCTTGTTCCACCACGGAGGTAGGGTTTTTTTACTGTATTTGACCGGACACGAGACTCTAAAAGCAGTACTAAAGGCTTTTTCAAAAGTCTTTACTTTTGTTTCGAGTTCTGTGTTCGAGTTGATTATTGGGCTTGGAAATTTATGGAGTTTAGATTTAATGACTTGAGAAAACTTTGGCCAGTCAATTTTTCTGGGATTTCGGAAAGGTTTTGATTTTTCGATATCGAGATCTATATCAAAGAGTATCCAGTTGTGATCTGAAAAGGATTTCAGGTTGGAAACTCTCCAATTTTGGACTTTCACAGTGTTGTTGCTTATGCCCATTGTGATATCTATAACATCCTCCCAACCATTAAAACTATCCGTACTCGGAAAGATAAAAGTTGGGGTGTTACCTCTATTGCATATTGACAGGTTGTTTTCGATAATATAATCAAAAAGAGACTCACCGCGTTCGTTGGTTTCTGAGCTTCCCCATAGCACGTGTCTTGCATTGGCATCGCATCCCATCAGCAGGTTGGACTTCGCTTTGGTTACGAGCTCATTTACTTCTTCTGGTGGTGCTCTACGGTCATGTGCCATGTAAACGGAAGCGATTAGCAGGTCTGTGCCTCCCGCATTTTCTAATTTAACTACTGTTAAATCAGACGAGCTAGAATTTGGACATATGAAAGCTTTAATATGTTTCTTAGCTAAAATGCAGGTTCTTGGCTTACCATGGCTGTTGTTATTACGGTTGTAAAAGAGGTTGTATTGGCTGTCGTTTAGGCCCTTAATAGTGGGGCCTTTTACCCATGGTTCTTGGACAATGCTGATGTCAATGTCTTCCTCCTTAAGGAGAATCATCAGGTTATCTGAAGCACATTTGGAGTGCTTCAGATTAATCTGTACGACTTTCAGCATTGGTGTTAATGGTGGTTGGGCTGTTTTGGGTTGTGGGTTGGATGGTCTCGATCAGCATGTCCTCCAGCAACTTGCTGGCGCCTTCGACTTCGTCAAAGTCGTCGGTTTGGCCTGAGGATCGGAAGATCTTGACTTTGGCGTGTCTGATGCCGAAGCGAAGTTTGCAGCCGATCTTCTCGATCAGGTCCGCGCTGTCTTCGGTTATCAGCATCAGAAACGATAGGGTGTTATTGTGTGGTTCTTCCGCTTTGATGACTTTCCAGTCGTCCATGGGAACCGTCGGGTTGTGGAGCTTTAGACAGTTGATGAGCTTATCACTGTCAATGGTCATATTAGGAAGCCAGATGCGTATCCTAGGTCTTCTCGGAATCTCTCTGGCTAGGATTACCTTGAGTCTCAAGCCGTCCCACGCGTCACGTATCTCGTGAACGCAGCCAACTAGAAATTCCTTCGAGAAGTTGTCCTCGCATTTGATGACCCTGTACCCTCTTACGACATCGGCTGAGTCAAAGCAGGGGAGTGGTCCGCCTTGGTTGTTGAGGAGATAGTTGTTAACCATCTCGGATAGCTTATTTTCAATAGCGCCCCAGGCGTCACTTACTGTCTTACCGCCGGTAGATAACTCATCTACCAGTGCGATTTGCAGGTCGTCTCTGACAACCTCGCTGACAGTTCGTGTCGGTTGAAGCGCTGATGTAGATGGAGCCTTTGAACGGTTGGAGGATAGCCTGGCTACCTTGCTCCTTTGAGAGTCTGTCTTGACTACCTCAAGAGAGCGGTTGCGTTTTGTGGCCTCCGTTTTGCGTGCTAGTGGTTGTGATTGTGATTGTCTTTGCGAAAGTTGATGTACTCCTCAACAATCCTCTGATATTTTTCTTTATCAGCCAGGTCCTGCGGAGAAACCGTACCAGCCTCCTCGTTCTTGGTAATCTTACCCAGAATGAAAATGGCGCTCTTGTACGCGCTTTTCCGACGGTTTCCGGCTGATTTGTGGCTTGCTTCGCGCCTTCGGGCACTGGTGCTAGTGTCCTGCGCGGTGGATGAGGAGGATGTGGATGGTTTTGGGAGCACTGCCAGAGAAGAACTCCTCTCTAAACTGTTGCTGCCCACTACTGTCTCCTGGCTAGAGGCCAGTAGGTCATCTTCGGATGACGTATTTATTATTTTTTTGTTTTTTTGTTTGTTCATATTTGTTTTGTTCGGATTTGGTCCCACGAGTAAAACGGAAAATATATCCATCCCGGTAGAGCCGTTATACCGGGATAAGCTAGTTTACGACAGACCTCGCCTGTGCGTCTGAAGGAGCTCGTAAGTGACTGGTTTGACCCCCAGCCTTGCATTCTTCGGCACGGATTTGTGCGTAAAAGCGCTCGCACCACCACTGAAATCATGTACCCCTATCCTATGGTCAAAGAGCATGTACATAGAACTAAACTATTGAGAAGTTAAAAATCCTGTGCAATGCTCCCTGACCTCAGCTAACCCCGTCTTGACATCGCACAAGACAACTGTGGTAGTTATTTCCAGCCGGCACCCACGCGGAGGGTTTGGATGAGGATTTTTGCCGGCCATTCCTACCTATAGTGACCATATTTGTGGAGAGAAAAAATAAAGGACAGTAATAATTGTTTTGAAAAAAGAAATATAAACTGCCTTTCTTCCTTTCTTTCAATTTTCGTATTTTTGAGAAGAGTGAATAGATTTCAAAACATATTCATTTTCATTGAGAAGGTTTTTTTGGTTTTCTTTGAGCTATCGTAGATACTGCCAACATAAATCGACTGTTTCGTCTTATGAACTACCCAGAAGTAGGTGCCTACACCAAGAAGCCCATCTATTTCGTCCCATCTGCACAGTAATCCATCCTCCTCATTAGATTTAATTATACCTGCTCCCAATCAATAGAGTCCACTTAAGGAAGCAGCAATATATTCCCTTGTCTTCCAGATTCAATTTGTACTCAACGAAAAGGACACAGTACTTAATCAAAATGTGTGCCCTCATCTGGTGGCACAACAAATCTCTAAAACTGCCTACTCCTGCCACATACTCGTACGAAGCAATAAATTCATTTGAAATGTCAAAACATTTCTACCATTCCGCTGGCGGTGAACAAAACGAAGGACAATATCCCCGAAATACGTACAAGCAAGTCCTGATGCCGATGCTGATGCTTCAGCAGCATCTCACCTCCTGTTGCTGTATAGTGTATATAGCTGCATCGGTGTAGCATACTGGGCTCCTTGTTCCTTTTCTTGTTAGCAATCTGTTAAATAACAAAACACCAACTGTGCCTTTTAATCGCGCGCACTCTTTCTTCGTCCGTCGCTTTGCCGAGCGCTCTTCTTCTATGTCGATTGTGTTTTAGCAAATGGATGACAACATTGTCCGGGACGACACAAACACAAAACCAAAGGACCGGACAGAAACAGAGAGAGAGAGAAAGAGAGAGTACCTCACCAGCAATATGGAGTATGGAGTGGAGTGGACCTGAAGCTGGACATTGGACAGGCAGCTCTAAAACTGCTTTCCTCTCTTTCTTTGAGCGCTGCCACTTTTAACATGTACATTAATCCTTCCGAACATGACCAACCAAGTCGGAGTTGTCTGTTTTTGTGTTTTTTGTTCCTTGCTCCGCTTTGGGTGCGTGTTGTGTTCCTTCCTCACTCCACACAGCATGATGTCCTTTTGGCGAGAATTGTGTAAACATTTGGTCATTTCAATGGTCGCTTTATGTTCTCATCGAGATAATTTATAGTTTGGCAATGTGGCCCGATGGAGTGTGTGCTTCTTTTTTTTTTGGAAATAATATTCCGGCTCTAAGAACTACAACTCCTTTTGGCTCGAGAGCAATTCTTTCTTTTTTTTTATTGCAGTTTAACAACAATGCACACTGAAAAGGTCCCACTTCTGAATGTGCTCTGCCAGCACGAGGAAAGGTGTTTATGATTGTCCAGCAATAAATAAGGCTAATTTGAGGGTCTGAATGGGTATGTATATCGGGGCCTTATGCACGGTTGTCCAATTGTGTACACTCGTGAACAAAACGAAAACAAACAACTCGGACAAGAGGACAAAATGCGGGCATACTCGAAATTAATGTTGTGAAATGCTGGCCTTTTTGTTCTTGTTCTTGATGTGGAAGACAATGGGTAAGCATGGGCTCGAAGGACCTCTCAGCTTCTTCATGTTGACTTCCAAGTTATGTCTGTTTTCATCAGTTGTCCAGGTGGTTCTAGTACTGTAGTCCCTATTCATTCACGTAAATGTAGTCATAAGTGTAACATATCCACCATTCTGACAGCAGAGGTATCAATGAGACTTGGATTGTGGATGCTAATTTGACCATAGCGCAGGAGTCAAACAAAGGTTGGTGCCGCATACATATATACACGCATTTACTTAAAAAAAAAAAATATTTGAAATTTAAAAGGAATAAATAAGAATAAAATTTATATCCACTCAAGAACATTCTGTAATCGTCTTGGAACCGGTCTTGCTATTGCCGCTGGAATTGTTTCACTTCGGAAGTAAGACTCTCAATTCTCATTAGTAGGTATACTTTAATAATTCAAAAACGTAAGTTTCGATGAGTTTTTGAACCATTTCTGCAGGAACGTTATACAAGAGCTTTGTTACTACAAAACCGATCTCCTTTCTGCTCTGTGTCAGAAAAACAGTTATTTTTCCCTTAATGCAACATCATATTATATATTCAAAAACATTAAATCTGCGTCTCCGGGTGGTCAGTTGTGTATGTGGGTTTCTGGTTCAATATCCCGTAAAAATTAAATCACCATTGGGCTTTGTTGACTACGAGCGTTATGCTGTTGGAGAATAAATGACTGCGTGATTTGTCGATCGCCAGATGGTAATGCGTAATTGTTTAAAGTTTGTGCTGGATCAACGTTCCATCGATTGGAACCAAATTAGCACAACCTATGGACTGTATATACAATTCTAAGACATTACCAACTCGCAACTGTGCTAACTGGTCTGAACGACTGAGTTCAGCAAGGCTTCTCTGAATTATCCTTTAGATAATCGGGTTTTTAGCAATTTTTCGCATGTAAGCTCGAGCATTTTGGGACTTCAACTTTAATTTTTAACAAACTTCCCCAAAATATATTTTCCCTCCTTCTACCTTTTGCGCTATAACGATTTCGTTTCTTACTCCAGGGAGGTCAATTTTGCACAGAGATCGTTCTTATGTGATTATTGATCTTGATATTTACAGTTCGCATCGACAGTTAAATTCCTTCCCTATTTTGTTATAAATAACGGGTGATTTTTTACCTGGTTTGGTTTTGGCAACACTGGTTTTGACAGCTGACGTGTGTTTAGTACCTTGTGTCACTGTCAAACAACTTCAGTTTGGTTTGCAATTTAACCATGGATCGTCTTACAAATGAACAACGCTTGCAAATTATTGAATTTTACTATCAAAATTCGTGCTCGGTTCGAAATGTTCATCGCGCGCTGCTTCCATTTTATGATCGGCATTCTCGACCTTCTGAGCAGTCTATTCGGAAGATTGTGACCAAATTTCGCACCAAATTTACTTTGTTGGACATTAAACCACCAACACGTTTACGTACTGTGCGTAGTGAAGAAAATATTGCGGCCGTATCAGCTAGTGTGACAGAAGACCGCGAAATGTCGATTCGGCGCCGTTCCCAGCAGTTAGGCCTTTGTTACAGCACTACGTGGAAAATTTTGCGGAAGGATTTGGGCGTAAAGCCTTTTAAGATACAGCTGGTGCAAGAACTAAAGCCAGCCGACCTACCACAACGCCGAATTTTTGGTGAATGGGTTCTTGGAAAGCTAGCCGAGGATCCGCTTTTTTATCGAAAAATTGTGTTCAGCGATGAGCATCATTTTTGGTTGAATGGGTACGTAAATAAGCAAAATTGCCGCATTTGGAGTGAAGATCAGCCAGAAGCATTGCAACAGCTACCAATGCATCCCGAAAAAGCCACTGTTTGGTGCGGTTTATGGGCCGGCGGCATTATTGGGCCATATTTCTTCAAAGATGATGCGAATCGCAGCGTTACTGTCAATGGTGAACGCTACCGAGCGATGATAACAAACTTTTTTTTGCCCGAAATGGAAGTTCTTGACTTGCATGATATGTGGTTTCAACAAGACGGTGCCACATGCCACACAGCACGCGAAACAATGGCGCAATTGCGAGGCGAGTTTGGTGAACAGTTAATTTCACGTTTCAGGCCGGTCAATTGGCCGCCTAGATCGTGCGATTTGACACCATTAGATTATTTTTTGTGGGGGTATGCCAAGGCTAATGTGTATAGGGACAAGCCCGCTTCGATTGACGCACTGGAAGCCAACATCCATGCATTCATTCGTGAGATACCGGCCGATATGTGTGAAAGAGTATGCCAAAATTGGACTCAGCGGATAGGCTACCTGAGACGCAGCTGCGGTCAACATTTGCATGAAATTATCTTTAAACATTAAATTGCAAGGTTCAAACTATCGATTCAAATAAATATTTCATTCATTTTTTCGAATTTTTTGTGTTTTTTTTTTTAAAAAAGTTCTAAACCTCTTAAAAAATCACCCGTTAGAAAGACCGCAATCGAATTAAAGTTGAAGGCACCCTTAATCCTATAAATGTCCCAACGGTCGGCAGTGCACACGGACTTAACTATGGTTCAAACTCTATTAAGCGAATAAAATGTCTTTTTGATGTGTAAACATCTAAGCGCGCGTTGTTGGAATCTGGTGGAGTAAGTAATTCCATACATTTAACTTGCGGGAACGGAAATGCGTCACGGTGTTTTATCATTGCATACATTTTATCATTGCATACGTTTTTATCATTGCATACATTTATGAGCTGGGGCATATTATTTTCAGCTTTTTGTGGATGTGAAATAAAGCATGTTTTTCATATATGATGGTCTCACATTTCTTCCCTGTGACGGACATCTCGAGGAAATTCGGTGCCAAATCTTTCGTGAATTACCAGGCACGCAGAAATCACAGCTGGACAACAACTAACAAAAATGTCGTAGACCAGAACCTCTACAATATGCAACGCAAGCCGAATGAAATTCCAATCACACACTACGCTCTTCAAATGAAACACAACTTTAGAATGCGACAATGAAGCAAAAACGGCTTTTTTATTTTTTTGGGAGGTAGCTGTAACATGAAAACGATACCTGAGGGGAAAAAAATAAATGTGGCGGTACTGAGTGTTGGCAGGTAATTAAAAATTAGTAAGCACTTTCTCTCATGAGGCTCTTTTCGCAGCATAAGCTGTCGATAGTTTTATTCCCTTTTTGCGACTCATAAGCTTCGGTTTTTATTCTGTAGCAGTCTTTTAGCTGCCTTTTTGTCGATCAAGACGGTGATAACTAGCGGAAGCAATAGAACCAAATAGAATATTTTACGTGGATTCGAGTGAGGACACTCGAACTTAAGAAAGGGAGGAGTTAACACCTTAAAGATTGACAGAAGCATAGATCAATTAATTTTCACTACACTCCAGTGCTCGTGCACATAATACCGCATTGCACGCTATTTTTTCTGGAAACCTCCAGACAGCAATCAAATCAATAACTTCAACATCGTTCCCGTTGAACAAATGCAAAACACCTGCTTCGACAGTTTTAATTTACCAAGAAACACAGACTCAGCGTCTGCGTTTGCTTTTCGATACTTGCTTCCCGTAGGTTATAAATATCTGTTATCAGTAGAATAAGTCCCGAGTTTGAATTAATCACTAATAAAGAACGGTGATCAGACCTAGAACTAAACACGCGTACGAATTTATAATTCGTCCTTTTAAACACAAAATTCATCGACCGAGTTTCGGCTCCATTTGCATTTACAGGACTAGGAGCGGGTGATAATTCTCAAAGGATAAAATCTATTAGACAGTCCCATAACAATTTAAAAACAGAAAACGAAACCGTTGGAACTGAAAATGTTACATTAAAATACCTACCAACAAAAACAAACCCGGAGTCTCCTCACATTGTTCGGGACTTCGTAGAGCTTTAATAATTATAGAACATAAATACAAGCGATACTTTTTAAAATGCAGCACAAAGTATTTGTGTTTGCATGTGACTTAAAGTCTTTATTTATCGCTTATGCGTTATGAGAATGAACCAATTTAGCTGGCTGCCTCGAAGTCGTTATTAGTCGGACACTACTGTAGTAGGTATTTATAGTATTCGTTGAAAAAGGAGATCTGCTAAATTTCTTCTATAAATGGCTGACAAACAAAGACAATACCAATTATGCACCTAAATTTGGAATAGTAATAGGTACGTGAACAGGGAGTTTTTGTTTCTTGCGTGGTACGAGTATAACCTTTCGCATAGGGAAAAAAACGCGACTTTAATGAAGTGTGGAGTTTAACTTAAATTTTACTTAAATTACCTGTTATTTTCATAGAAAATGCTATGGTTATTATACCATTGTGGTATACTAGCTGTGTGTCACAGGTTTTATTGTCTGCCAAAATATGGAAACTGTTAAACTATACTACCAAGAGTCTCCTAGCATGGTATTGAAGGTGTCATAGTATTGATTCCATGGTATCGGAACCATATGTATGCCTCATTTCAGTTCTCATTTGATCGCAATATCCATACCTTACCGAACTACATCCATATTCTGTCCGATAATAACTGAGTACCCCAGCGCCAAATTGCATTCACTTGATCTTCCTCTCACTATGCCAGAGCTATACAGCTAACGGCTAGGTCGCGTTGCTATACTGGCAGCATTCGCTGGCTTATGCAACATGCACATAGATTGCTTATCTGTGGACAAACTCCCTTGGGCATTTCTCCCCCACTGGTACAATTCATTGCGGGCGCTGTGGCCACTCTTAACAGTCGCAACATTGTTCGCCTTTTGACCATTTTAAGCCAACCAATATGGAGATCTTCCGCCATCATCATCATCATCATCATGGCTATCCACCATCGTCATCATAATCTGCACGAGTACTGCGCGACTGCGCCAATGTGCGCACCAACAGAGAGCGCGAGCGTGGCATCATCATCTTTAGCATTCGGGGAACATCATCATGCGGGCCAGTTAAAACGCAAATTTTTTTTTGTGATTTTAATCTTTCTCCAGTGGTGGATCATGTGGTTCGATACTCGATGGGATGCAACACGATCGCTTTTTCAGCATCACAGCGCATACATACAGATGCACAGTGGAGTGCGGCGAGAACGATGAGAATTATGAGAGAAGATGTACGGAGTTGCGCACCTGGAATCGAGCTTAATCGATGAGTTATTGGCGCAGGTAATTGTGATTTTGTGCGGTCAAGCTGTTGTAGTGGGGTTCGCGATTCTCATGGAGCTGCACATGTTTCGCAAGTGCATGTGAGTCTTGTACCATTGGAAAATCGATGCGATTCCCAATTCTCTGGCATGGAGAATATCCTCTTATCACACTCTACTCGTTTAATGTCATGCATTCGTAATTCGCACCGACGACGCGCTAGAAATTAGTTTTTTATGCTCCATGAAAACCTCTCTGGGTCCATCAATTCACTTAATAAACCAAGAGCGAAGCAAAAAGCACTTATCCCCCCAGCACTCACATAAGCTCCCCTGCAGTGAGTTCATAATCACCACCAAAACACACAGTTTAGGTTTGGTTACCCCGCTCCCGGCCGCGCCCGTCCCGGCCAGTACTCGTACTAAGTTGGAGTTTCGGCAAGCTTTTAAGTTATTATAAAACTTCCACAACAAACACCACTACAGCAGTAGCAGAACAGAAAAGAAAAAAAAAAACAAAAAAAAATCCTCTTTATACATTTTTAATTCCTTAATAGGTCTGGTGCGGCCACCCCAGCCGAGAGGTACCCACCTTTGGCAAAAATTGAACAAAACACAAAACAACGGGGTTGCATCAAATTGATGCTTCCGTACAAGACGAGGGCGCGCACATCTGGTTCCGCAAAAGCTAATTGTCAAATTGGCAGGGACACAGAAGCGGGCCGGCCGTGGGGCGGGAAATTAATTAGAAAACCGCACTGAGGGTTGATCACTTTGAGCGGTATATTGGACTTTGTGTCATCCCTTGATACACGCATGAACCACAAACAAACGATGACAAAGCGGCACAATGATATATCGACATCGATGTCGTGCGGATGAAGCCGGCAGGAGCCATGCCACTTCACTTGTCTCGGCTAATTGCATGCATATATATATTGTGATATTGCATTCCTCTGCATGTGTATAGCGACATTCGCCTGTACAGTAGTCAGAGAGATGCATTGTGTCAGGTTGACAATTGGCTGATTAATGGCCCGAGAGAGACACTATTTTGCCATTGGCAAGGACCGTAACGACCGACGACAGCCAATTCGCCTGACCGAGTTCGCATACTCGTGTATATAAATAGCAAGTTGCATCCTTTTGGACAAAGCAAGGATCACTTGCGATTCAATTGGTCTGATTAAATTTCGAAATTACGACATTGTCAGAGTAGGAACTTTTATTGAAGCAGCGACCGTGACAGAGACAGAGAAATTTATTGGATGTTAAAGGGGGCAGCTTCATGTTGAGTCGATAATTGTACAAGTTGCGAATTAATTTTAAACTGGTTCGTTTACTTTGAAACAAGGGGTGCAAGACCGTAACCGAACACGGTTACAATTCGGCGGGTGGATACCAAGTGGACGTGAACTCATTGTCGTCTAAGCTCGAAAATTTAAGTGAATTCTTCACCCGAAGTTGGCTGTAAGTAGGTACTCAACATTGCCAATGCTGCCGCGGAATATTGGTGCTGCCTGTAGGTAGGTATACCTCCTCCCTTTGCTTGAAAGTCCATTCCGGTTTACATACACTCTCACGTACCATACACTCTTTGTACACATTGTCCGCCAAACAATGAACATCTAAGGGTGGCCATAGGTAGGTACCATCCAATTTGGAGCAGATTTCTGAAATATATTTCAAAACTATATTGGGCGAAACTTGGTGAATGGAAAGCACTCGCAAATTCCATGTCCATCAGTGGGATTGCGGCCAAAATATGAATACAAGGTGGAACAATGAATGTTTACAGTCGAATGGTGGTCGTGGGTTTTTTTTTTTTGTTTCCTTATTTCGGTGCCCATAATAACGCTAATGGATATGTTAATAATACGAACAATAAACACACAAAATATAAAAAGGACCTGGTATTGAGGTGGCCCAGCATGGACGCGACTTAATATGCAAATGGACAGCGGGTGGTCTCTGGTCTGTCGGAAAATATTAAAATTCAACATACGTCGAGTTTTAACTTGTAATTTGCCTTCCTTTTGCTGACGTCCTTTGTTGGAGTGCACATATTCATGCTCACTTATAGATCTTTTTCCTCGTGTACAGACGCTGACAAGTTAAACGAACGCGACAGCGATGGTGCTTTAACATCTTTGTGTGGTACAGGACAGGACAGGGGACATAAAGGATGCTCTTACATCAAAGGGAGTGTATAGTGTGTCATAAACTAAGTGTGCAGTATGCTTCAAGGATGTATTAAGTCGTTCCGAAGAGATGTAGTCTTGTAATTACAGGTTTATTAGGATCATTTGTAGATTATTGTTTTTTCTGTATTTTTGTTTTCATAATCAATCATTTCATATAATTATAGCTCACATCTGCATCATAGGTAGATCTTATATAAAAAAGGCTTAGGAATATATGTTGGGCTCTGAATCTTCTAACCAACTGCAAGAACTAGTACATAACCACACGTTCTTAAAGTATAGTTCAGACCACATCTATAGGTATGAATCATACCGTATGATGCATATTGCGGGCCAGGATTGAGCCACAGGGGCAGCTTAGGCACAGGTGAGGAGGGCGCAGCACACTTGTGGACGCTCGGCTCAGCTCGTCGGACGGGGGTAGTTCTTGCCCCCTCACCATGCACCACCTGCTCAACACACTTTTGTCTCGTGCCAAAATAAAACTAAAAAAAAGAGAACGGTAGAAAGCTACTTTAAAATCGACCTCGGACAGACCATGGATAAGAAAATAAAATTAAAGAAATTGAAAAAGGAAGCGAGAATGAAAGAAAAAGAAAAAAAAACGAGAACTTCTGCCCTTACCGCGGGGCGGGGAGGTTGCCGCGAATCTACATCCAACTATCCTAATCTATATCTAACCAAAAATCCCAAAAGAGGTAAACAAACAGTTTTTACCCTAAACCTACCTAACTTAAATTATCCTTATCTACATTTAACCTAAACGAAACATTCCTCCCCACTGTTCCTTAGAGGCAACGGTTCGCCAAAGTACCGAGACAGGCCTGTTGTTGGCGGCAGAGGTTGGCCGGCCCACCCCTCGTGTCTCTTGACACAACCGAAAGACAACCACTCTGGCCGATACTAGGAGTGGAAGTCCCTCAAACTCCTCCTGGTCACGACCTATCCCATCGCAGAAACTAATGTCAGTCAGGTCAAGTCCTGTCCCAAACGTTCGTTACAGTCCGTACTGTCGTCGTCGACCACTGAAGGACGGCCTATCCGTCATCCGCACCCCAATTGCTTTAGGGTTTAAGCCCACATAACGAAAAAAAAATCAGCATACTAAATTAAGCTCAAACAACTCATATTTTATTAAAAAAAGAAAAAAAAAACACAAAATCTACAACCTAGCTTCTGCCCTTAATACTACCTATCTGTTTTCACTCTACTCTAAATTTCAATTCATATAACTTAAAACTATTACTCACGTATTTTTCTGATGTCAATCCCTCGAAGTCCTGGCGCCAGCACGATGAAGGATGATAACTTATATTGGCAATTCACCTTAAACTATACGCGCACAAAAAAAAGTACTTAAAGCAGAATGACACAAATTAAATCTAATTCACCTAATCTTACGTTAAATTATTTAAAAAAAAAAAGGCAGAACTAGCTTGGACCTAACTTAATTCACTTTAATTCACTTAAATTTACTTCACGAACTGTATCTTATTCGTCCCAAGTTCGGAGCACTATGTTCTCTGCTACGCTTTCGTGTACGGCGGTAGCGGAGTATCCCCTCACCCACAATCGCTTTAGTTTTCGGGCTTTATGCGGTTGACGAATGAGAGGTTGCTTTACAGCACTGCCGGGTTTTTTTTTTCTGGAAGAGGCCTTTGGTTGTAATTGCTCGGTTTTTGTTGCTTTTGTTGGGACCACCTTGGCCGCTGCTATGAGTACCACAACCGGTTGATACTTCAATGTATCTTGAATTGGCCCGGTGCAAAGGATTTGCGACGGCGGGTGCAACGGTCTAACTAAAGGCCGTGCTTTGCTCGAATGAGTCTGGCTAGCTTTGTCGTAAACCGAGATCCTGCGATATATAACTTTTATTATTTATTTACGTATACTTTATAAATATATCCAAGCCTTTTGTGGCTCTTAATTCGGACTCCCAGAGACCTCTTCCCCAACGTAACGGTTCCACTGAACTTCGTGCCCAGCAATAGGAAAATAAAAAAATGCTAATGAAATGGTTTTTGCACGCCACTGTGCTGAATTATTCTGCTGCTTTTCTAGAAGATTTCTATAATGCAGTCGACTACCAGCTACCAAAATCAAAAGTAAAATGAGGGCCGGTCTGTTACTCGGTCATTGCTCCCTGTCGGTAAATCTCACAAGTTCTTAGTATCCCATTTCCCTTTCCCTGACTCTAATTCAGCTGTTTAACCAAATGTAAAAAACAATGCGCTGTCTTCTACGGATATCATTTCCTCTTTTCTATTTCATCTCGTTGTCTCCACCTTCTTATTACTTTATTTATTTACCGTACGTAAGAACGTCGGGTTAATCTTGTTCATTTTTTTTGTCTATGTCGCCAGTAGTAATAAAATAACGTGCAAATAATATAACTATTGTGCAATGTACTTAATCTGGACTACGATACATGAAAAATTAACGATCAACATTCAAATTATTCGGAGTCGATTTACATTAAGCGTTACCACCCTGGAAGACAAGAAAACTGATATAAGTGTTTTGTTCATTTTTAGTCGGCGTAAGCCGCAATTTATCGATATAAGTTTATAACGCCGGCTATATGCCGAAGATTGTAATCTAAGGCTTTAAGCTTGAAGGCAGGTTCATGTTGTAAACGATTTCTTTCTTGTACTTAAAATGTACCTTAGGTGCAGGTTGTAATGTGCTATCTACCATGCCCACACAGACACCTATTCCGTACATGCACTGCCCATCAATATCGCTCTATGTCTCTACTGCCTACCTTTAAAGAACTAGTTATAGTTATATACACAAACTAAGTTGCGCTCATTGTTTTTTTTATATATAGAATACCGCAAATCGCATTGTCAGCAACTCTTCTCCTTCGAACCATCCCACCTATAGCGAACTATATGCTCAGAAAACAATGGGGCATATTCATAAATATACTATACACCTGGGTCTAACTAAACTCGAATCTAAAGTTAACCCACAGGTAAAACACAAGTGCTATTCATAAAGAATTTGGCAGCTCTGATTAATTAGATCCGAGTCTAACGTGTATTCTACTACAAATCTATTACATAAATTCTTTCTGACAGCAAGAAGTCAACAGGATTTAAAACTTGTACCTAATTTGCGTTTGGGAAGGCTACTCTCGAAGCCGCAGTGCCAGAGCCCTTTGAAGGCTCTCCCGTCTTCTAATATCTAATATCTCTCTAATTTGCGTTTTGTTGTGGTTCTGCTTGGTTTTGGCGTTTTTTTTTTTAACAAAAATAAGTGCCTATGAATTTAAGTGCAAAAATAATTATGTTTTGTGACATAAACAAAAATTAGAACATTGCAGATAAGCGGCAAAGAAAATATTATAAGAGCAAGAGAACAAAACTGGTCGGAAGCAGGAAAAGAAATGCTGCGTGAGTTGGTCCGAAGGCATTTAAATGTTGTGGACGATAAAAGAAACGATGTCAAAATGATTTCGAAAAAAAAAACTCCAGAAATTTGACTCTTTGTATTTCTCGACTTTTTGATGGAAATGAAACAAAGTTTGGAAGCTGTAGAGCCAGTTTTCGTGATATCTGTGCAATAACTCGGCTAACGGTTGGTTGTTTAAATTCCATGAAGGTTGCCTATATTTATGACGAAATATAATATTTATCACACCATATTGATTAAATAAACTTCACGTTACCTATATCACTGTGATGAACACTTCGACCAAAAAATCTCAAAGCCGTTAAGACTTGAAGGCTTCCAGATATAGGCAAGCCTCTCTTGGATGGTTGGTCTTGAATGTTACACAAATCAATTATAAAAGTTGCCGTATCTTTGTCGAATCAATATGTTTCATAAAATTCTTCATTAGTCAATGATTGAAACGGATCGATTCGGGTTCTGTAGCCCTTCAGTCTTCTAGTTGGTGGTACCATAGCAATATCTTCCAAAATATCGAAATCCTCCTCAACTTGCTTTTTTTTGGTTAATTATTCACGCGCTACACATTATTTTATTTATTGTTAACCAAATATCAGATTGCTTGCGAAATTCTTCAATTTTCTTATCGTTCACTTGGTTTTGACGTAGGTAGGTATACTTTAGTTAAAAACAACTTAACCATACGTTCTGTCGTGTTTAATGTTCGACTCGAGTTTTTCGTTTAGACATGGGCTTAAATTGTCTATGAATTACATAAACTCCGGTTTAGTTTTGTTATAACATAGTAATGGTTTATCAAAGATCTATGAATATGCCCCAATGCGTACGGTACCAATAGCATGATACACTTGCTCTGTTGAAAATTCGGTACTTACTTGTCTAAGACATACATTCCCTACGGGTCAAAGACGAAAGTGTTCAGACATAAGTTAGTTGTCGCTCGAGATAATTGAAGTATACTCACTTCAAGTTAATTTTTAACAGAGTACAAATAAAAATAAGATTTGCATAAGTTCTGTGTTATAGTGTCACGTTAAAATAAGTAGTGTTTGATTGAGCTCCCGTATTAAAAGTTTTGTTGGACCAAGTGGAATCTATCCCCATATAAAGGGTTTTCCAATGAGAGGTGTTATTCTGAATGACCCGCTATTTCGGTAGCTGTCACTTTTAAAGCTTTTATTCTTTGACATTTGACAAGTAGAAACTACGCCATTACTAAAAATGGAACAATACACGCTTCAACAACGCATTGAAATTATTAAAATTCCCTACAAAAATGTTGAAAAACCTTCAGTCAAAGTTCGCAAAACTAAAGCATTTTTTGGTCGTCGTAAAGCACCTTGTCGGACCGCAATACAGAAATTGGTGGAAAAATTCGAGCTGTTGGGACAAGTTATTGATGTGAAGAATAAAACCCGTGCACGTCGCTCAAGAACAACTGAGAATATTGCTGCTGTAGCCCAAAGTGTTGAAGAAAACCCAGGTTTGTCCATTCCTCGTCGTTCTTTGGAATTGGGCATTCCACAAACGTCATTACACCGTATTTTGCATACAGACTTGGGTCTTAAGGCTCATAAAGTTCAGTTAACACAAGAACTCAAGCCGGCCGATCATCAAGCACCGAAAGCATTGATCTTTTACGGGAAAAGTTTCCGGACCGAGTTATCTCTCGAAGAGTTGATCACAAATGGCCACCGAGATCTTGTGATTTAACACCTTGCGACCTCTTCCTTTGGGGCCACGTGAAAGATAAGGTCCACGCCAACAGCCCGGTGTCGATTCAAGACCTAAAAGATAAAATTCGTGAGGCTATCGAGGACATAGGGCAGCCACTTAGCGATTTGGCTATGGAAAATTTCATGAAAAGGATATGTTCCTGTTTTTTTTCTCGTGGTGGCTATTTGGCTGATGTTGTTTTTCATTATCAAGGGCGAACACTGTTTGGGCCTCAACATCTTACATCAATTATACTCTTTGACATTTGATCGGCGGCGTGCAACTCTTCCTTGCTGGCTTCCTTCTTCTTTCCTGACATACCTTTGCCTTCCGCTGTCCTAGTGACACTTTTAATGAAATGCAAACACACGGGCCACACAAGGGACACCACATCCACATCAAATACGCGAGGTTTTCAACATCGTCAACAACATCATTGTGAACAAGGACAACACCGTCAAGTCAAACATACATGTAACAAGTAAACAGCAAACAAAATAAAAGCCTCTTCATCCTCCCCCGTAACGCGCGCCGCGCCTTCGCTCTGTGTGTGAGTTTATAATTAAAAATTCAAAAGCTTGGATTGTTTACACGGCCCTTCCACACCACCCTACATAACAGAGTACGAGCATACCGCCGCTGAGGGTGAATTGATTTTTACCGTTGGTTTAGTTTTGCGGATTGATTGGATAGATGCCATTATGACAGCGCACACACGCTGAGCACATCACATAACCATCCCCCCAGCTGACCTCCGCCCGCGAACTACATTATAGCCGAACATTGTAAATATATGTACAATCAAGTCGTGTGTAAACAGAGATTTAATTTTTGACGAGCAGCGCTTTATCCGCTATCGTTGAACGAACGGATGTGTTTCATCCAGGATCTCGTCGAGGTATCGGCCGCATCGTATGTACAAGATAATGCGGCGTGGTTAACTGATAATGAGCCACAAATGAGTGACATTTGACATTGAGTAAATTTGTGCGGCTTTTTATCAGCATATCTGTCAATAATCCTTTTGAATCCTTGTTTGGGTGAATGCAATGAACATGAAATAATACGCGTTTCCCGACCACGGAGCAGCATTATTTACAGTTAATAACAGTCAAGCGACTATCACTATTTGAAGTGGCTGGCCGCTGGCAATGTTGAGTTGGTTAATTTATGATGTTTAATTTTCAGGTAGTAAATTTACAAACAGAAGCGGGGTTGCCGTTGCCAATCGATGCGAGTAGGTAAGTGTTTGTTTTTGTCATTTGTGTTCTTGCGGAAAATATATTTGAACATTTAAAATTCCGTTGTTGAACCCAGTATAGTACCATGGTGGATTTATAGGAGGGATTTACAGGAGGAAATCCTTAGAGCTGTTTCTTTGGAATCATCCAATGGCTCTTAAGGGAGATGTGTGCGAGCAGATCAAATGGAGGAGAAGATTCCACTGGTATAGTCCGTCCAAAAGAAGCTGAAACTTCCCTCGATGCACAGTAGCAAATTATTTAAGGGGATATTTTCCCTTAGACTCATTTTTTATCAAATGGTTGATGCATTTCTCCACTTTATCATTTTCTACCATTTTTTTTTTTAAATAAATTATGAAAACCCGTCAAATCTATCTGGAAAAAATGTGTTTTCTTTCCAAGAGCCCAGCGACGATGCTGTGTTGAAATCAGTCTTGTGGCCTTTTGTCGATTGTCGATCGACAGAGACATTTTCGGAAGCAGGGGTATACTAAATGTTTGAAGTGCAAACAAATTTTTTTATAGCTTGACTTGTTGTTGCTAGACTCTTTTTCAACTAAGTTTGGACGGACTATAGCAACTTGCTTAGCGGTGGCATATAGAAATGTTAAAAATCTCATGCCTGAACTCTCATTAGTGGGTTGCGTAGAGTTGGAGTTAAACTGTCTAGCAATATAGGTAAAAGATTTGCTTGACATGAGGGATTTGATGGCTGCCTTTCTCTCGGTGTACATATAATCGAACCTTCCAGAACCTTGTCAGCATTTGGTCGAATGACAATGATTTCGGCCCGTGTTTTCGACTCATCGGTGAATATTGACAACCGTTCGTTGTATTCGATCTGTAAGTTTAGGAAGATCTCATGAGCATGAAAGCATGAGCATGAGCAATCTTTTGTTCACCCTATTGTCGAAAGTTTCTCATTCGCAACACTGAGTTGGTTAGCTCATTGCTGACAATGCCGATCGGGAATTGTGTGGCATGATTAAGAGTGCCACTGTTGGAGACGTTTGTACTGTACTCGTGGTTCTGAGGGATGCATCTCGTTGAGATTTTTAATGGAATTTGAGGTTGAAGTTCCTTTCAGCGCTGTCACCCAAGCATTTATTTCATTTGAGAGGGTCGGTTTTACTACCAAAATAAATAAATAAATAGTTGGCGCAACAGGTCCGAAGGAACCCAAGGCCTAGCTTCTCACAACCATTCGTTTTGCGCGAGTTTTTAATTTTTGGAAGGAATGGTAGAGATCTACAATTTTATGCCGATTCCAAACGGCTAATTGAGAAGCTCTTTCAAGACAGTTATACTCTCGAATGTTTGTCAGGCGTTCGCGAGAGGTGACGCATTGGAAAAAACCCTAAGTTTGAATTTGGGTTTTTGAGGGATTCAAACCACGGACCCCTCGCTTAGTAGTCCAACACACTAAACCACTAAGCCATTGCTTTATTATGCATTGGTATTACTACCAATTCCAATGCAAAATGTTCGGTTCAAGGTCCCACGCAGGAGTATAGGTTAAGCACAGTCTTCTTGACACGTTCGATAACATTCTCTTTCCAGTTTGGTGCCCGATTCATTTTCAACCTGCAGTGGTGGGCGAATTATTAGAGAATAAGCGGAGAAGTGTGGGGTGGCGAAAAGCTACAGGACAGCTTTGTCTTGGATGGTTTCCACTTTCCAGTTGTGCGCCCATTTGACCATTTTATTTAACTCGCATTTTACAATTATAACGTTGACAAGAGCCTCCGGCTGAGATCTAAAATCTAAGATCGTTTGGTGTTTAGTGAGTAGGTTTTGCCCTGTTGACATAAAAACCACCTTTATCTCGGACCAGGCACTTGGAATGGTCCTGGAGACTTAAGACGGTTAAAACTGCCAAAATCCACATTTCAGTTTCTCATTGATGAGGTCGGGATGCGTGTGTTGTGCGGTGACGCGTGACAGACTTAACCTCTCTTAAGAGATCTTCCAGCCCACCGGTAGCATTTTTGATAGGTTCTTTTATTAAAGTTCAATCAAGAGGGAAGCTTACCCGACTTTATTTTTGTCGCATTCGGTGAATGCTGTAGGTTAGCACGGTGCAAAGCTTATCTAACTCCAGCTGCGCTTCCGATTTTAAATATATTACCTGTGCTTGAAAAGTTCAGCAGAGGGAATTAAGTTGTGTTTGACCCACCTGGTCTTGTGACAGTTGCGAAGGCCCACTGCGAATTGTTTTGACGGATTTTTAGAGTTTCATCAGATAGAGGTGATGTGAGAGTGATTGACACATCTCATTTAGAAATCGCAGGGTATTGCTACTTTGCTACAATGATTTAACATCTAAAATCGCTAGTTGGGCTTTATTAATGAAGCTAGGACTGTTTTCTTGCTGGCCGCATTATTTTCGATTGTACTGTTCAAGGGATTGCTACTTCAAGCACTTACTTGCATGTCAGAGTTCAAGATATCCTACCAGCTGGCCTTAACAGAGCTCTATACTAAACAGTAACCGCTGAAGCACCTAAAGCCACGTTGGTCCTTAGAGCCATTTTCAATCCTTGCGAACAGTGCCAATGCCAAGGGTAAACATATCAAGAAGATGGTAAGAACCACAACTTATGCGTCCGTAATGTATCGGCAACCCTTGATGTGCTTTCCGTGTCCGTCCCACATCTGACACAGACATCTTCATGTATTAACGGCTTTCCAAAACAGGCGAGACCAAGTTCAAGTTATCGGGTTTTTGGGCCGAATTTCCTACCCGATTTTGAGTCGTTTTTCGACGGGTTCTTAGAGAAGTTTTTGATGCATTCTTATGGACTCGTTTTGGTACCTGTTGCGGCTCTAGACGCTTTTTCGCCCTGTTTATCGGCTGATTTTCGGGCTTCTAACATTTATATTGACTCGTTTTTCGAAGCGTTTTCAAATTAACTCATTTCCTGTCGCACTTTGTTTTACTGTTTCGATTCGCTTTTGGGCGAGTTTTCTGACACGTTGTCAGCCAGCTTATGGTCACCGCGGTGGTATTTGATATTTCTTTCAGTTATTTCTAGCATTGGTCTACTGCCCTTGACTTGACCTCACCACGACTGACTCCCTGGCTTTAATTACATGTCAACTGGTCTTTCCTTGTACCTATAAGTAGACACGTTCCCAATCTGCTTTCAGTCTTGCATGCTTGTTTTTGGACCTCCAATTCGGGTGCTTGCAAAAATGTCAGTTAACCCCAGGCTCAGTAGGAATTCAGATTAACTATTCCGTAGAGTCTAGACTTATATGGGCCCTGACTTCAGGGAGAACCTCGACAACATTGCAAGGACGGGACTAATCAAATTTTAGTCTGTCTGCGAATATACTTAAACTGTCTATAGGCCCAATCTATATTTTGTCTTCTTAACTATTTGGTATCAAATCAATCTTCTCAAGAGTGCTATAAAGTGTAATGCAATAAAGGACGACTTGGGTACTAAACAAAGAAAAAAACGGTCCCCTCTTACACCAATCCACACGAGTATTGCCTCCACGGATATAAAATCCGTAACACCACTCACCACTGCAAACAGTCCGCAAATTAATTACACTAATGGCAGATGGAATTTATCAAACCGCAAAGCCACATATGCTGCTTATTTATTATCAGTCCGTTTGGCTAAACAAATCTGTTGTGCGCACATAAATTTCTACGATTCAACTGGCTGATGCGTACATCTTCTTCAAATTTCACAAAAGTTAAATTGCCACAAAAGCACACATAAACGGAAAACAACTCAGAGAGATTATTACACAATTATGTGGTAGATACGTACACAAACAAACCCCCATCCCGCATATTAGCTCATTCAAAGCACATGCTGCCACTTCGAAGGACAAACTGCAAGCGGAACGATTTTTAATCCTTTTACGCAAATTTATTTAATTTTCCTCGTTGGCTTTGGTAAAGTTTGAGATGTTGGCGTTTTTACAAAACCCCCCATTATGGGAGGATAGCGGATACGAGATGACGTAATTAAGTGATGCCACTGCTTTTGCAGGCAAAAGATATTCGACAGCCAAAAGATGATTTGTAGCCTCTCATATGTGATTTATATCCAAGGATGTGGTTTTGATTTATTTCGCTGTGGGGAGAGGAGTTGTTTCTTCTTGTTTTTTTTTTTAAAGGAAAATCACAATTAATGAGAGTCTTAGTTGTCAGTTGACAGAGGACCACCAAAATTGCTGTCAAAGGATGTACACAGTGAGATTGTTTTTCCCATCTAGGACCATCAATCAATTGGAATACATTGAACACACCCTCGGTGTGTCACACATTCATTAGGGGTTGTCAAACATCTTGGCTGCGTGTTTACTGTTTATGGGGGTGTTATCTCGGTTCGTTTGCATTGCGCAAGGTGAAAGGTGGTTTCTATGCGGGGGCATATTCAATGAGAATGCATTTATCATGCGGCAAATGGAAATGCATCGAACCAGAGCCCGTTAGACAATTGAGAATGTTCTTTTTGGCGCAACGATAATTAATTTCGACATCAAACAAGATGGCAGCAATTACAAGTGACACGCTATTGTGTCGTGTGATAAATGATGGTTCGGTGGTCGGTCGAGGACGTAGATTTGGTCTTTGGTGTATAGGTCCTCTCTAACAGTGTATGAAAACCAACAAAGAGCTATCAATAGAGGTTGTAATTTGTTAGCTCTGTTGATTACTCTCAATTAAAGGGATTTTCGATTTTGAATGGGTAAAAACAAATTTTAAAAATCTAAATGATATAAAAACCAACGACTAGATGATTAGGAACAGACGAAGCAAAAGACTTGAGGCAACCTTTATTTTTCCAAACTGTCGCCTCCAGGCTTCTTCCTGTTGGGTAATTTGAAGTTCAAATTTGATGCAGTATACAGCCTTGGAAGAAATTAAAGGACTGGAAATAATAGATCATTTCATTATTAGAAAAGGATGTAGAGAGATCTCTAAGAAAAAGTGTGGGAGTTAAGTGTGGTCATAGTTTCAGGCTAAATTTAGAATAATTAAATTAGAGGGGTCGAAAGGCTTCATATACCAGAAAATATCCCGGGAAAAAGCCATCAGAATGTATTTATCCATTATGACATCCTTATGAAGGACATTATTGATAGAAGGAAAAAGTTCGGTACCTATCATCCAATTTGTTTGTGAAATCTCTCTCCGTTGCTAAAACTTTACCAATGCAAGGAAGTTTTGACAAAAAAAAAAAACAAAAAAACCTCGAATGTCTTAGTCTAAGACTTTGGGAAATGTTTGCTTAAAGAGGTAGGCTTAAAAAATAGTTATACACGCAGAAAAATCGCTTATTTAAAAACAACCGACTTTCGGTTAAAAACTACCAAGTGATACTGTTAATATAGCTCCTACAGAGTTAGTTGATTAAAATAAACCGAGTCAACTTGTTTAACGAAACTCTGTTAAAAATAACCGATTTATCAATTTCCCCTCCAAATTTGCTCGGTCGTAAATAACAAACTAACTTGGTATAATTTAACCAAATTACTCTGTTGTTATTAGCCAACCCAATGGTTGAATTAAACCATGTTACTCTGTTGTTATTAGCTAATACACATGGTTGAATTTAACCAAGTTACTCTGTTGTTATAAGCGAACCCACTTGGTTGAATTTAACCACGTAACTGTGTTGTTATTATCCAACTCACTTGATTGAAATTAGCCAACCTACTTGGTTGTATTTAACCAACTAACTTGTTAGAATTTGACCTACTTAGTCTGTTGCTATTAGCCGACTCACTTGGTAGAATTCAACATATTCAATCTGTTGTTATTAGCCAACCCACTTGGCTGAATTCAACCAAGTTACTCTGTTGTTATTAGCCAATACACATGGTTGAATTCAACCATGTTACTCTGTTGTTACTAACCAACCGACTTGGTTGGATTTAACCATGTTACTCTGTTGTTACTAACCAACCGACTTGGTTGGATTTAACCATGTTACTCTGTTGTTACTAACCAACCGACTTGGTTGGATTTAACCATGTTACTCTGTTGTTACTAACCAACCGACTTGGTTGAATTTAACCATGTTACTCTGTTGTTAGTAACCAACCTACTTGGTTGGATTTAACCATGTTACTCTGTTGTTACTAACCAACCGACTTGGTTGGATTTAACCATGTTACTCTGTTGTTACTAACCAACCGACTTGGTTGGATTTAACCATGCTACTCTGTTGTTACTAACCAACCGACTTGGTTGGATTTAACCATGTTACTCTGTTGTTACTAACCAACCTACTTGGTTGGATTTAACCATGTTACTCTGTTGTTACTAACCAACCGACTTGGTTGGATTTAACCATGTTACTCTGTTGTTACTAACCAACCTACTTGGTTGGATTTAACCATGCTACTCTGTTGTTACTAACCAACCTACTTGGTTGGATTTAACCATGTTACTCTGTTGTTACCAACCAACCGACTTGGTTGGATTTAACCATGTTACTCTGTTGTTACTAACCAACCGACTTGGTTGGATTTAACCATGTTACTCTGTTGTTACTAACCAACCTACTTGGTTGGATTTAACCATGCTACTCTGTTGTTACTAACCAACCTACTTGGTTGGATTTAACCATGTTACTCTGTTGTTACCAACCAACCGACTTGGTTGGATTTAACCATGTTACTCTGTTGTTACTAACCAACCGACTTGGTTGCATTTAACAATTCCAATTGGTTAAAATTAGCCAACTTTCTTGGTAGCATTTAACCAACTAAAAGTTAAATTTACGTAACTTACTCGGTTGGAATTAGCACATCTACTTGGTTGAATTTAACCAAACTACTTACTTCTTATTAGCCAGTCCATGTGGTACCAATTTACCAGTTTACTTGGTTGAACTTGAGTGCACCTGAAAATTGAACCATCTAAAAGGGATAATTTTATCGTAAAATAAAAAAAAAATCTTTTTCATATTAAGTACATAGATTTTTTATTATAATATCGTTTGTAATGTATTTTTGAATACAAAATATATGTTTTCTGTTTATTACATGTTTTTATTAATTTTAATGCAAAACTTAATTTTACTTAAAATATATGGGTCATAAATTTCATCATTTAAAAAGAAATGTGCAAAATTGTGTATTTTTATAAATTAATTTACATAATATTATTTTAATTAGCATATTTATGAAATCTGCAGTGTTAAAGCGAAATCATTTACATTTATAATTTAATCTATTTTTTATTTATAGTGGACTTCTTAAAATAACGTACTGCTTGGAGTTAGATAAAATATTTAAAGTGTTAGGAATTGGCGATAGAAAAAATTCAAGTGGAATAACAATTTGTTGAGGTATTAATGGAACTTCTACCTCATATGCATAGTAGTGTTCATCGAAACATTTAGTTTTAAGTACTATACCAACAAAAATCAATTGACTTGAGTCATACAAATATATTTTTTCCAATACAAAAAAGTCGTACAAATAACAATCTGAACTAAGACTTTTTACTAAGACGGATCCCTTTTTATAATGTACAGAAGACATGGTCGCCCAACTGACCATAGTCAACGTTTTATTAGGGTCCAGTGATAGCTGTGATCGTATATTATCAAGTTCAAATAACATGCCATATTTTTTGGGTCCAACGTCAAGTAGATTAGAAAGTTTTCCCCTTAAAAACATTTCATTAAGTTGAAGTTGATGTTTCATTGCTAAGGTTAAAGTGATATTCATTCGGTTACATGATGATCTAGCCGACATTTTGGATTGCCTATGCTTAGCTTCGAACCTCATTGACCACAAAGATGTTAATGGGCCGTATTTTTTAAAAGCGGTATGGTAGTGAATGAGATTGTGGAACTTTGGCTTAAGACAGTCCTCGGTAAGTGTAGTATATTGTTCATTAAGTTCAGCTATTAATACTTGCAAGAAATCTTCTGTTCCAACAGAAACATTTATACTAAGAAGTATGTCAACAATTTGTCTTAATTTTATATACATTTCCCAAATAATATTACCCCTCGGCACAAAGTCACCTATAAGTAAACCCAAAAACCGCAAAAGAGTAAGCGTTTCTCCTGAAGATAAACGCACATTTCCCCGCCTAAGATGTTCTCTTTCGATAGGGCAAGGTTTGTTTTTAGTATCAGGGCCATATGAGAAAGCTAATAGCTTATCATTGAAAATTGTTAAAGAAAAAAATTTGTTTTTTTCGGTATACTCTGAAAGTATAAAACTCAAAATGTATTTGGCAACACCCTCTAGCATATCATGCATAATATCGACGCCCACCTGTTGAAACAAGTCGAAGTTGTTTATGCCCAGAAAAACGCACTTTTCCTTAATGCCGGTTAAAGATAAATTATTTAAAGCCAGATCTGCTTCATAGCTTGCCATTGTTCGAAGAAGTGTTGTATCTTCGTAAAGTTGCTTTTTCAATACATCTTTTGTAACTTTGCACACTCTACAAGAAAAATTTGCTGAAAAGCTCTCTACGAACCCAATCAGAGAGTGTATTCCTAAATTGTCACCAAGAATCAGAGCTAGTTCAAAAAATAAAGATCCCTTGAAAGATGGAATATCTATTTCTATGCCCACTTCGCTTAAAAAATTAAACTCATCAATAATTGGTTGAAATATAACATTATTACCAAAAGATACTCTGTCGGATGAATGAAATAATAAAATAAGGAATATGTTGGACAGAACTGAGGAGCGCCAAGGTGGAAGACATGGAACTGAGACGTACACAGCTCCTAGTTTGTGAACACCAGCATGACTTCCTAGAACGTTTCCGATTTCATAATCATCGAAGTACATAAATAGAGGTAACACAATGCGATTTGAATGGTGCTTAAGTCTTTCTTTCCAATGTGAACCTTGAATAAAATTTTCCATTCCATCTTTATTTCGAAGACTGTCCATATATTCAAAAGTTTCCGAAAGTACGTTCTCGAGGGAGAAAAATCTTTGCAATATATCTCTTAAAGATATAAAATGTTCTTGGCACGGAATAGGTTCCATACGTGTTATTCCACCTTTTTTGACATAATCGAACCTTTGGCCGATTATTATTCCCTTAGGCTCAATGTATGATTTTTGTTTTGTGAAATAAGAAATTCTTTTTTGTTCTGTTCGGAAACATTCTAAGGGGGAGGTGATTGAAGGAACAAGTGCTTGCATTAATTGATTTGAAACATCATTAGATAGAGAATGCTCAATACATATATTGTCTACACAGTTCTGCAAATTTGAACTTAATGAACCGAAATATTCTGCTAAGCCATCAATCACTTTTTGCACTACGTTTCTAGGCAAGATCACATTTGCATAAAGGGATGCTATAAAAAGTGATAGTGATTTATCAAGTGACAGGGTTTCTGTATTTTCAGTTTTATTGGTTTGTTCTAATTGTTTTTCTGCAACAACACTTTCATTAAGTATATCCGCATTCTTCTCAGAATTTGTTGGATTATTTGAACATTGAAAATCGTGTTTTTTTTTAAAGTGTCTTCTAAAGGAATTGAAAATTGGAAACGATCGCTTACAATCTCCTTCGCGACATTTATAAGTTGTGAAGTTATGGTCACTGTGATTGAAATCAAAGTGGTGCCTTAGAACTTTGAGATCCTTTAAGTAGGATCTGCATAAGAAACAAACAACCATTGTAAGAAAATGAATTGGAAGGGGAAAACTCTAACTTTCCTTGACACCTAACTCTCCCAACAAGGTATTGGCCGCGGTAGATTCCTTATCGAACTCTGTCTTAATTTTAAAAAATGCTTTTTGAATAAACAGCCAAGAACATCTACTCTCTGGCGGATATTCAGCATTAATAATAAAAATTAGTTTGAAACAAACATCTACTGCCTCTAAAATGGTAGGTAGTAAATATTTAGTTTCATCTACAACTACAAAATAGGACCCAATAGCATCGATTGAGTTACCTACTACTATAATGAAGGGCTGTAATGTAAGGCCAATACCTTGTAGTTTTTCTCGCCTGCTGGTAATTGCTGCATCTATCTCTGCATCCGTTGCAACTCTCGTTATGAATCCATCCCTTGCTTCCGCCTTAGAGGGTCGCCAAATTTTCTGCTTCGATCCTTTGACCTTAACGTTTGATGTGGTCAACAATGAAGGGATTAGCAGGAATGCCGCGAGGTTGCTGATCTCTTCAGAAACTGAGAAAATATAAAATAATAAAACAATTATAAGTCATATGCGTCCAATTAATTTTTCTACACAAAATGTGTGCAAATCTGATTCGAAGAATTATACCTATATAGAGAATGCGCTAAAAAATATAGAGAAAATATGATGCAGATTTGTTTTTTTCTTCTAAAGAAAACATAATGGTCAAAACAAAAACAAATTTTTCGGAACAATCTAGTAAAGCTAAAATATCCACGCTTTTTCTGAAATTCGATCGAATCGGAAATTCTTCGATTTATTTCGATTAGCAGGTTATGTATTTATTAACAAATGACGTTTTCTTACGATTTTCCCGAGTCAGCAGGTGAGCGAAGTATTTATCCTTTCCTCTTACTCCTTTTCCCTTGCTTCTAGCAAGTTGGAAAATGTCCTTTTTTAATTTTGGAAAATTTTCAACCAGTCCGTTGCAGTTGTCGCTGTATATTTTATCGAAATCCCTTACCAGCTGTAGAGAAAAGAAGAATTACATAATATTATATGTAAAGAAAAGCCTGAACTATATCCAAATAAAAAGAAAAGATCGAAACTCATAGATAACGCAAGCATTTATGTGACAACTATGAGTAAAATCTGAACTAATAAATATAAGAGCTTTTACTTGTGAAACTGTAGTTCACGTTAAAGACTAAATATATGTATAATGTATTTCTGATATAATTATACTTCTATGAAATATTACCAGTTTAAATCCCAATGGTTTTTTTAAGGCCGGATATTCCTCAAAATACTCGGATATGCTCATATCCTTTAAATGGTGAAGTCGGGCATGGGTCGTTTTCTCCCATTTGTCCTCGGTTGTTTCCCATGGATGGCTAGAATTTTTTAGCCATTGGAGATCTTCTTGGAATTGTCCTTCGAAGTCTTCGAAATTGGCAGCTGTTGCTAGGCGCTTTATAGGATGTGATACTGATGCGGGAGAGGATACTCGACTGGAGGAAGGTGACGACGTCGCAGAAGCGGAAAACGAACGCTTCCTTTTAGTGATAACACCACTTTCCCGGTATTTTCGTTTTAGATTGTGGATGTGATCTGGCAATTTTCCAGCCAATCTGTTTACAACCCCACGACTCGAATTTATCAGCTTGTTGTGAAAATATACCGATCTATTCTCGGTAGGGAACAAATGAACAATCTGATTTGTCCAGTGCCCATAAATTTGAGCTGTGATATTTTTTTCCGGGTTTTTCTTTAAAATGTTGGTGCAGACAATACGCACCAATCGCAGTCGAGCAACGTTATCCAGCGGTCGAGTTTTATCCAGCGACAGTAGACCGGTTCCTTCCAGTGAGCTTTCGAGCAGCTTGTTAAGTTCCTAGTAACAAAATATTTTAATGTGCATATAAATATAAAAAATTAGTGAAATATATTAATAATTAATAAAATAAGTGAAAAAAAAACCCTTTGTACTATCGGCTAAAGCTATTAGTGGCAATCACCTATTATAATCACCTTCTCTTAGTTGATTATAAATGCAGTGTTTTTTACTCAAACTGATAGATAAGTCAATTTATTCTGATTGATCTCTGAATGCATAAAGAAACGCAAATTGAAAGCAGAGACCATCAATCAACACTAATCACCTTTCCGATTTAAACCCTGTACTTACATCTAAACTTTCGCTGAATTGATCATCAGCAACAACGCTTGAAGGGGAATCTAGTGCATCCCCTCTGTCGCTAACAGCGAAATTTGGCAGAATCTCACTAAAAGAGAAATTAAGGCAGTCGTTTTGTTCTTGTGTGTTTGTAGCAAGAGATAATTCTGAAGTTTCAAAAGTCTGAAAAATAAAAAGACTTTATTTCTACCATTTCAAATGGTTAAATAATATGAACCAACCAAAGTCGTGGACGCATTAGGGTGCATAGCTTTCCGCCATTCTTCGAAATTCCGTGTAAACAGAACCCGATGCCCTATAACTGGGATCATTTCCTTTATCTCTCTGGCACCAAGCAGCGCCAAAGACATTGAAGTTATAGCATTTTCTGTTATAAATGAAAATTAACCAATGTCACGTAGTTAATCACTTGCAAAGTATAGGTTTTTATCAGATATACAAAATGGCGCAAATTTAATCACCCTTTCGGAAGATTTTATAATTTTTGCAAATAGCTTCGTACGTCAATCAAATTAATTTAGCAAAAAAGTAATTCAAAAACAAAATTGGAGGATTAATTTTGCACCACCTTGCATAAGAAAGTCGCGTATAAGAAAGAATCGTCTGTGAAAAACACAAGCTTCTAAAAAGCTTTTCAAGCGCAAAAGAATTTTCGTGCCGTAAGGAATCGAAATCAAAAATGCAAAACACATGTGTAGCAAAAATACTTTAAGCAAATTACAACTTTCTTATATGCGAATAATATTGTATAAATTTACGTTTTGGTATATAAACGAACCTTTAAAAATGTCTACGTAGGCTTCCAGGCCCCACTCCTTTAGTAAGGTTGACACTTCTTCATCCATTTTAGATAACTGTGAAGCACGTGTTAATATGAGCATGTGCATATCAAAATACGATCATTTAATTACTAAATTACTACTGACAGAAACATTGAGAACTAAGGCTATGCCTGGTTTTAAGACGATGTTCGCCATTTATTGGTGACAAACGATTCGAAATGATGAAAACATAGACAGAAATCATTTTAAATAGTTCGTCCCAGAAAAGTTGCGAACATCGCCATAAAAGAAAAAAAAAGCCCAAGAAAAACAAAACTAATGCACTCGCTAATGAAGAACCTGAATCCCAGAAGAAAAAAACATGTCAAAACACGATACCAGACTGAAAGGGTTGATATTAACCGAGTGTTTCTCAACTCGGCAATTATTAACCGAGTACTAGGTTGAAATTCTTTGCTTTGGTTCTATTTTTTTTTCACTTGAATATCACCAAAATTGACAATAAATTGTTTAAAACTCGAGAAAAACAACATAGTTAATGCACTCGCTAATAAAGAACCTGAATCCCAGAAGAAAAAAACATGTCAAAACACGATACCAGACTGAAAGGGTTTCCGAGTCAGCAGGTGAGCGAAGTATTTATCCTTTCCTCTTACTCCTTTTCCCTTGCTTCTAGCAGTTGTCGCTGTATATTTTATCGAAATCCCTTACCAGCTGTAGAGAAAAGAAGAATTACATAATATTATATGTAAAGAAAAGCCTGAACTATATCCAAATAAAAAGAAAAGATCGAAACTCATAGATAACGCAAGCATTTATGTGACAACTATGAGTAAAATCTGAACTAATAAATATAAGAGCTTTTACTTGTGAAACTGTAGTTCACGTTAAAGACTAAATATATGTATAATGTATTTCTGATATAATTATACTTCTATGAAATATTACCAGTTTAAATCCCAATGGTTTTTTTAAGGCCGGATATTCCTCAAAATACTCGGATATGCTCATATCCTTTAAATGGTGAAGTCGGGCATGGGTCGTTTTCTCCCATTTGTCCTCGGTTGTTTCCCATGGATGGCTAGAATTTTTTAGCCATTGGAGATCTTCTTGGAATTGTCCTTCGAAGTCTTCGAAATTGGCAGCTGTTGCTAGGCGCTTTATAGGATGTGATACTGATGCGGGAGAGGATACTCGACTGGAGGAAGGTGACGACGTCGCAGAAGCGGAAAACGAACGCTTCCTTTTAGTGATAACACCACTTTCCCGGTATTTTCGTTTTAGATTGTGGATGTGATCTGGCAATTTTCCAGCCAATCTGTTTACAACCCCACGACTCGAATTTATCAGCTTGTTGTGAAAATATACCGATCTATTCTCGGTAGGGAACAAATGAACAATCTGATTTGTCCAGTGCCCATAAATTTGAGCTGTGATATTTTTTTCCGGGTTTTTCTTTAAAATGTTGGTGCAGACAATACGCACCAATCGCAGTCGAGCAACGTTATCCAGCGGTCGAGTTTTATCCAGCGACAGTAGACCGGTTCCTTCCAGTGAGCTTTCGAGCAGCTTGTTAAGTTCCTAGTAACAAAATATTTTAATGTGCATATAAATATAAAAAATTAGTGAAATATATTAATAATTAATAAAATAAGTGAAAAAAAAACCCTTTGTACTATCGGCTAAAGCTATTAGTGGCAATCACCTATTATAATCACCTTCTCTTAGTTGATTATAAATGCAGTGTTTTTTACTCAAACTGATAGATAAGTCAATTTATTCTGATTGATCTCTGAATGCATAAAGAAACGCAAATTGAAAGCAGAGACCATCAATCAACACTAATCACCTTTCCGATTTAAACCCTGTACTTACATCTAAACTTTCGCTGAATTGATCATCAGCAACAACGCTTGAAGGGGAATCTAGTGCATCCCCTCTGTCGCTAACAGCGAAATTTGGCAGAATCTCACTAAAAGAGAAATTAAGGCAGTCGTTTTGTTCTTGTGTGTTTGTAGCAAGAGATAATTCTGAAGTTTCAAAAGTCTGAAAAATAAAAAGACTTTATTTCTACCATTTCAAATGGTTAAATAATATGAACCAACCAAAGTCGTGGACGCATTAGGGTGCATAGCTTTCCGCCATTCTTCGAAATTCCGTGTAAACAGAACCCGATGCCCTATAACTGGGATCATTTCCTTTATCTCTCTGGCACCAAGCAGCGCCAAAGACATTGAAGTTATAGCATTTTCTGTTATAAATGAAAATTAACCAATGTCACGTAGTTAATCACTTGCAAAGTATAGGTTTTTATCAGATATACAAAATGGCGCAAATTTAATCACCCTTTCGGAAGATTTTATAATTTTTGCAAATAGCTTCGTACGTCAATCAAATTAATTTAGCAAAAAAGTAATTCAAAAACAAAATTGGAGGATTAATTTTGCACCACCTTGCATAAGAAAGTCGCGTATAAGAAAGAATCGTCTGTGAAAAACACAAGCTTCTAAAAAGCTTTTCAAGCGCAAAAGAATTTTCGTGCCGTAAGGAATCGAAATCAAAAATGCAAAACACATGTGTAGCAAAAATACTTTAAGCAAATTACAACTTTCTTATATGCGAATAATATTGTATAAATTTACGTTTTGGTATATAAACGAACCTTTAAAAATGTCTACGTAGGCTTCCAGGCCCCACTCCTTTAGTAAGGTTGACACTTCTTCATCCATTTTAGATAACTGTGAAGCACGTGTTAATATGAGCATGTGCATATCAAAATACGATCATTTAATTACTAAATTACTACTGACAGAAACATTGAGAACTAAGGCTATGCCTGGTTTTAAGACGATGTTCGCCATTTATTGGTGACAAACGATTCGAAATGATGAAAACATAGACAGAAATCATTTTAAATAGTTCGTCCCAGAAAAGTTGCGAACATCGCCATAAAAGAAAAAAAAAGCCCAAGAAAAACAAAACTAATGCACTCGCTAATGAAGAACCTGAATCCCAGAAGAAAAAAACATGTCAAAACACGATACCAGACTGAAAGGGTTGATATTAACCGAGTGTTTCTCAACTCGGCAATTATTAACCGAGTACTAGGTTGAAATTCTTTGCTTTGGTTCTATTTTTTTTTCACTTGAATATCACCAAAATTGACAATAAATTGTTTAAAACTCGAGAAAAACAACATAGTTAATGCACTCGCTAATAAAGAACCTGAATCCCAGAAGAAAAAAACATGTCAAAACACGATACCAGACTGAAAGGGTTGATATTAACCGAGTGTTTCTCAACTCGGCAATTATTAACCGAGTACTACGTTGAAATTCGTTGCTTTAGTTCTATTTCTTTTTTCACATAAAAACCACCAAAATTGACAATAATTTGTTTTAAACAAGAGGAAAACAAGATAATAATATTATGTACTCACCAATAAATATGAATTTTTTATTTTTCCTTGTCTTTTTTGTTTTTTTTATTTTCACTTATCACAGATTTCACACCACCAGCCACTACAAAGGTTCAACACTTAATGACTCAATTACTAGTCGCGAGCAGCGTGCGTCGTTCATAATTCGCGATAGTATGCGTATGCGTATAACACGATGTATGTGTTAAAATCAACCGAGACACACTGTTTTACAGATGAACGAGAAGCCTTGTGTTTGTAGATATTAACCGAGTTGACTGTATCTGCAGCCACACACATATTTCTACCTACCAGGAATGTAAAACGAGTTTTTGGTATTGTACCCAAATGTTTTCCATTGTTCGTGAATGATCTGTATCAACAGCCACACACATATTTTCTACCAGGGATGACAAAACTGATTTTTTAGGTGCTGTACCGAAATGGGTTCAATTGTGCGTGAATAATTTGTGATCGCAAAGGCCTAGCAAAGGCAGCACAGCAATGAAAAAGACGATTTATTCAAGGCTGCTCCTGGAAGTCGAGATTGGTTACCAATACTTCCTTGGTTTCTTCAAATTCTCCTAACTGTGCTTTACAAGATGGTATATATAATTTTCTGTTTGTATCTTTATTTTAAAATGTGTATGTACCAATTGCATTATGAGTTTAGTTATTATCAACTCTCACAAAACGCATAGTTCAAAACAAGTCTGGTACTAACAAATTTTGAAATAAAGTGATAAATGCAGGACTATATATACCATATTGTAGAGCACAATTAGATGAAATCTCAGAATCTATCTTTTTGATTCCGGACTCTGCCGGACGCTTCTTTTTGCCGCGTGGAAAACGATATAAGTTTTATTATTATCATCTCTCACCAACGCATAGGTCGAAACGAGTTTGGTACTTACAAATTTTGAAGTAAAGGGCTAAACTAAAGACTATACCATTTTGTTCAGCATGTGCAAAAGTGTAGCTTTTTTCATTAGCTTGGTTCTCAAAATGATTGAATCGCAGAGTGAAAAATTACTTAATTTTACTTCATTATATCTACAGAAACAGATTAGATTAATATTGCGTTAAGGCCATTATGTCAATTGGACTCAATAAAAAGCTAATATTTATTTTGCATTAAATTTGTACCTTTGGCAAATTTTCTTACAATTAGATACCTATCTTAAATTAGTTTTCAAGTGCCTAGCTACAATTAAGAGTAAAAGCCATATTTTATCAGACAAAAATGTAAAAAAAAAATTGTTGCTTTGGCCATTTTTGTCTGTGTTCTTTTTTTCCTATTGCAAGCCAAAAAAGTAGTAGAGAAAACTTTGTTTTTAAGGCTGTATTAGCCTGTTTAGAATTTAGTTTGTTCGTGAAATGTGAATGTACTAAATTCGGAAGGAATGTCGGAACGTATTTTCAGAAGTAGAATATATTCATCAAAGTTCTGAATTTGGGCAAATCGTACTTGTATATATCTTTAAATCAACTGTGTCGATAAAAGTACAATTGCGATTATTTTTTCATCCCTGGTTTCTGCGTTTTGAAAAAGCAGCGTCGTAATTCGTGGTGTGCGTATAACTTGTTAAGAAACAACAGTATGTGTTTGTTGAAATTTACCAAGTTGAATGATAAAATTAACAGATACACAATTTCTACGTATAACAAATATCAGATAGGTACATATTTCGATGAAAATGTTTTATAGAATTGTTTTATGGAAAAATGGAATGTAAAATAAATCGAGGAGAATTCTCTTTTTTTGAACAGAATGTTACTTTATTTTTGGGAAATTCTCACGAGTAAAAGGGTTAAAAACAAACAAGTCATTGGTTGTATTTAAGCAACGTTTATTGGTTGTTTTCAACAGAGAGCTTGTTAGATTTTAACACACATTCGCTTGGTTAAATTCTCACGAGTAAAAGGGTTAAAAACAAACAAGTCATTGGTTGTATTTAAGCAACGTTTATTGGTTGTTTTCAACAGAGAGCTTGTTAGATTTTAACACACATTCGCTTGGTTAAATTCTCACGAGTAAAAGGGTTAAAAACAAACAAGTCATTGGTTGTATTTAAGCAACGTTTATTGGTTGTTTTCAACAGAGAGCTTGTTAGATTTTAACACACATTCGCTTGGTTAAATTCTCACGAGTAAAAGGGTTAAAAACAAACAAGTCATTGGTTGTATTTAAGCAACGTTTATTGGTTGTTTTCAACAGAGAGCTTGTTAGATTTTAACACACATTCGCTTGGTTAAATTCTCACGAGTAAAAGGGTTAAAAACAAACAAGTCATTGGTTGTATTTAAGCAACGTTTATTGGTTGTTTTCAACAGAGAGCTTGTTAGATTTTAACACACATTCGCTTGGTTAAATTCTCACGAGTAAAAGGGTTAAAAACAAACAAGTCATTGGTTGTATTTAAGCAACGTTTATTGGTTGTTTTCAACAGAGAGCTTGTTAGATTTTAACACACATTCGCTTGGTTAAATTCTCACGAGTAAAAGGGTTAAAAACAAACAAGTCATTGGTTGTATTTAAGCAACGTTTATTGGTTGTTTTCAACAGAGAGCTTGTTAGATTTTAACACACATTCGCTTGGTTAAATTCTCACGAGTAAAAGGGTTAAAAACAAACAAGTCATTGGTTGTATTTAAGCAACGTTTATTGGTTGTTTTCAACAGAGAGCTTGTTAGATTTTAACACACATTCGCTTGGTTAAATTCTCACGAGTAAAAGGGTTAAAAACAAACAAGTCATTGGTTGTATTTAAGCAACGTTTATTGGTTGTTTTCAACAGAGAGCTTGTTAGATTTTAACACACATTCGCTTGGTTAAATTCTCACGAGTAAAAGGGTTAAAAACAAACAAGTCATTGGTTGTATTTAAGCAACGTTTATTGGTTGTTTTCAACAGAGAGCTTGTTAGATTTTAACACACATTCGCTTGGTTAAATTCTCACGAGTAAAAGGGTTAAAAACAAACAAGTCATTGGTTGTATTTAAGCAACGTTTATTGGTTGTTTTCAACAGAGAGCTTGTTAGATTTTAACACACATTCGCTTGGTTAAATTCTCACGAGTAAAAGGGTTAAAAACAAACAAGTCATTGGTTGTATTTAAGCAACGTTTATTGGTTGTTTTCAACAGAGAGCTTGTTAGATTTTAACACACATTCGCTTGGTTAAATTCTCACGAGTAAAAGGGTTAAAAACAAACAAGTCATTGGTTGTATTTAAGCAACGTTTATTGGTTGTTTTCAACAGAGAGCTTGTTAGATTTTAACACACATTCGCTTGGTTAAATTCTCACGAGTAAAAGGGTTAAAAACAAACAAGTCATTGGTTGTATTTAAGCAACGTTTATTGGTTGTTTTCAACAGAGAGCTTGTTAGATTTTAACACACATTCGCTTGGTTAAATTCTCACGAGTAAAAGGGTTAAAAACAAACAAGTCATTGGTTGTATTTAAGCAACGTTTATTGGTTGTTTTCAACAGAGAGCTTGTTAGATTTTAACACACATTCGCTTGGTTAAATTCTCACGAGTAAAAGGGTTAAAAACAAACAAGTCATTGGTTGTATTTAAGCAACGTTTATTGGTTGTTTTCAACAGAGAGCTTGTTAGATTTTAACACACATTCGCTTGGTTAAATTCTCACGAGTAAAAGGGTTAAAAACAAACAAGTCATTGGTTGTATTTAAGCAACGTTTATTGGTTGTTTTCAACAGAGAGCTTGTTAGATTTTAACACACATTCGCTTGGTTAAATTCTCACGAGTAAAAGGGTTAAAAACAAACAAGTCATTGGTTGTATTTAAGCAACGTTTATTGGTTGTTTTCAACAGAGAGCTTGTTAGATTTTAACACACATTCGCTTGGTTAAATTCTCACGAGTAAAAGGGTTAAAAACAAACAAGTCATTGGTTGTATTTATTTAAGCAACGTTTATTGGTTGTTTTCAACAGAGAGCTTGTTAGATTTTAACACACATTCGCTTGGTTAAATTCTCACGAGTAAAAGGGTTAAAAACAAACAAGTCATTGGTTGTATTTAAGCAACGTTTATTGGTTGTTTTCAACAGAGAGCTTGTTAGATTTTAACACACATTCGCTTGGTTAAATTCTCACGAGTAAAAGGGTTAAAAACAAACAAGTCATTGGTTGTATTTAAGCAACGTTTATTGGTTGTTTTCAACAGAGAGCTTGTTAGATTTTAACACACATTCGCTTGGTTAAATTCTCACGAGTAAAAGGGTTAAAAACAAACAAGTCATTGGTTGTATTTAAGCAACGTTTATTGGTTGTTTTCAACAGAGAGCTTGTTAGATTTTAACACACATTCGCTTGGTTAAATTCTCACGAGTAAAAGGGTTAAAAACAAACAAGTCATTGGTTGTATTTAAGCAACGTTTATTGGTTGTTTTCAACAGAGAGCTTGTTAGATTTTAACACACATTCGCTTGGTTAAATTCTCACGAGTAAAAGGGTTAAAAACAAACAAGTCATTGGTTGTATTTAAGCAACGTTTATTGGTTGTTTTCAACAGAGAGCTTGTTAGATTTTAACACACATTCGCTTGGTTAAATTCTCACGAGTAAAAGGGTTAAAAACAAACAAGTCATTGGTTGTATTTAAGCAACGTTTATTGGTTGTTTTCAACAGAGAGCTTGTTAGATTTTAACACACATTCGCTTGGTTAAATTCTCACGAGTAAAAGGGTTAAAAACAAACAAGTCATTGGTTGTATTTAAGCAACGTTTATTGGTTGTTTTTAACAGAGAGCTTGTTAGATTTTAACACACATTCGTTTGGTTAATTTTACATGAGTAGCACGGTTATTAATAACCAATCAATGTGTTAAAACCCCAAATTTAGTAGGTTTTTCTTAACCAAGATACTTGTTTGAATTTAACCAAACAGGAAAACGAGACTGGTTGGTTAATATTAACGAAGCAACTTAATTGATAACAAACATTTAGTGTGTTATTTTTAACAACATGTATTTAACCTTTTTAACACGGTAGTTTTTAACAATAATAACTCATTTGTTTTCTACAGAGACTTAGTTGATTTCAACACATTTTTTTTTAACCGAGCGAAAATTCCACTCGGTTAAGGTCAATTTTTCTGCGTGTAACAATGTTACTTGCCACAATGAGAACTATTACTTCCGATGGTTCTATTATAAGACTGGGGTCCACCGCTGGCCTCCAAATACCATTAACGGGATTTTCAATTCAACATTAAGCTATTGCTATTTATGATACGATACATTAAGGCGATTTATGTTTTACAAAAACGAGCAGTTTTCAAGATGATAAGTGATTTTATTTATTTGCTGCAAAAGTTTACTGCCTAACTGCAATGGGCACACTAATATTCGCAGGCGGAGTCGCGAGGCAACAGGTAGTGTGACATAATTCAGGAAACAAGCTTTTGAGGTTATCGAAGGTTATGTAGCTGAAAACTAAAGTTGCTACATACTTGAAAAATAATTCTTTGACAATTCACTGTGGCTTTTAAAACTGGTATTCCTATATAATATGTCACTGATATAACGAACACTTAAATAAATTTAAACTGCCTTTACAACGAAGCAACCAAGACATTTCTTTCTCTCCTAGCTCCAAGGCAGTTTGTAGGCAGTTTAAAATATTTAAATGTTCGTAATATCAGTGACTTTCTTTCACTTCCTTGGAGTTTCTAAGGAAGCAAAAGAAATGACCTGGTTGCTTCTTTGTATAGGCTTATCTGAAGTCTGGGGTCTATACTAAGTACTGAAATTTCATCGGCGAATGCAAGTAAATGAAACGTCTTCTAAAAGATGGCGCATTGTGTGTTGACCCGTGGAAAAAAATAAATAAATAGTTGGGGCAACAGGTTCGTATAGTACCCCAGGCCCAGCTTCTCACAACCATAAGTTTTGTGTGAGTTTTTATTTTTGGGCTATTGGAAGGGACAGTTTTATGAGTCTGAACAGCTGAATTGAGAAGGTTCTTCATGACAGTTTGTCAAATGTTCGTGAGAGGTATCTTAAGATATAATCTGTGTCTTTCCGGGGATCGAACCTCAAAATAAGTTAATAATGAACACTAACCACTACGACCTGTGAGTTTTACAATATTCTTTCAAATGAAATGGGCCTCACAATGATGAGATAATCAGGTCTTTTACAAATCACAAAAGGTTTGAGTCGCTACCATAATGTAGCATTTAAAAAATATAAAAAAAGATAACAGTGGCGCTTCGGGAGTGCCGACAGAAGTGAAAACGTGCGTATTTTTCGAATCGTCAGGAAATAATTTACTGTGCAGGAAATACTTTTAAATGAAGTGTGTTTTTCTGCATTATTATAAGCTACTACTACAAAAATTATATTACAATTTTGCATATTATTTTAAATACAAGAATTGCAATGTTAAATGTAATTAATTGGTATTCTTTGAAATGAATACCAATGAGACTTATGAATATTCATCCACAATTTCAACAACTCCTCCATCATCATCATTTCTATCATTATATTCCAAAACTGATACTAAAGGTTTATGGTAACAAAAAAAATAGGACACAAACAATTTTAATTCGAATCTATTTAAATAGCTTTTAAAGACTGCATCAACTGTAGTTAAATGTCTTGTTGTGCTAAGATTGCGATCATTGGTCATCGTTGAATCAAATTCGCTATTTAACAATTCAATTAATGGTCGATTTTTATTTAAATTTAATTTCTTTTTTGTTTTCTGTAATCACATGGAAAATTCATTAAAAGATTATAACTCAAAAATGTTACCCACTTAGAAATGTTCATATCTCTCCCCCGAACCCCAACTTACTCTAAATTTTAATGTTCCTTATCAATTCTTCCCTTTGAATTCGTTGACTTCTATCTATCGACATTCGCCGACGAAATAATTTTTCGCCAAAAACAACAATCGAAAACAGACACAATAATTGTAGGAACAAAAATGTCTTTTCTAAGAACGAATATTTCTCAGTTTATTCCTCTTTTTATATATTGATTACATTAGTTTTTAACCATTTTGAAAAATACATGTTTTCGTGGTGAAATAAAACAATAAATTTAAACTGTTGGAACGCATCCATCAGCTGACAGGTGACAGGAACACACCAAATACCCTACATTCAGTCAGTGCTTTTAGCACTGTATCTTTATGTTTCATAAGAGTATCTAATATATTTTCACTACAATACCTTCTCTTATGACTGTAACTCGCTTCGGCCATCGACTCTATTTCGTGGCGTCGTTTCTCGTTTGTACCATACCCCCACTCTGAAGTACCCAATTGGGTAATATGGCTCAAGTAACCCATAAATTTTGCATTTATTTTCATAAGAAATTAACAAAACACTCCCTGCTCGTTCTCATTTAACTAATGTGGCTCAAACTTGTGTGGAATGGCTCGGAAAATGTCTCAACCAGTGATACCAGATCGGGGGATTTATCCTTTTTTGTGGGATCTTCTCACTTAAAATTAGCTAAAAGGGTCAAAGGGATTTTTCAAACCTCATAGTACAACAAAAATTGTTTTTACTTTTGGTCAATTTTTTTTCTAATTTGATAGTTTCATTAAAATAATAAAAATAGTCAACCTACGATCAAATTATAAATTGTCATATTTAGAAAAAAGTAATTCAAAATATTTTTTTTTTATTTCCATAAATATTTCTATTTTTGTATTATATTCAAACGTATCTCGATATTTATATTTTGTTTAGCTTGCATAATTAATATAACTTGTATTTATTAATAGTAAAAAAGACTGAATTTAGTAAAATACACGTTTTTCAGTAGCTTCTCTACCTCTCTCGCAATCGAAAGTGTGCCATTTATATGTAATTGTCTTTTTCTTACTTATGTAAGGAGAACAGTGTTGTTCCGAGCTTATTGGTTTCTTCCCATCTCAAAAGTGCCCAATGCGCCTAAGGAACTATCTTTATGAAATTTCAAAATGTATTGAAATTTATAAAATGTTTGGTGCTTTTATTTCAAATATAGTTATGAACCTTGTCTAGACTAACAAAAGCACACATAGCTTGTTTTTGCGACGAATCTTAAGACAGTAACTGAATAAAAAGCAAGTTTCGATGTGCTTTATTCTTTTCTTGATAATAAATCATGTTAATATGAGTTTCCTGCTCAAGGAATCTGGAAAAAGTAGTTCCATACGCAGACGTATTAAAAAAAAAAAAACCATCAGATATTTAGTAGCGTTTGCATTGTCCATTACCTCTTTTCCAATCATGAACCTTAAAAACAAGTTCAAGAACGTATTGGACCTGGAGAACAAGTTATTCATTTGCTTTTTTACAGCCGCAGGGTTCTACAAGTCACTCATTGAAGAACAGGCGCAAGTCTCTCCCGCACTGTTTTTACCGAATACAGACTGTCACCTACAGACATTTTTTTACAGTATACTCCTCGACCCAGGTCTACCCCGAACTGTAGCGCCAGCTTAAGTTAGGTATACTCCTCGAAAAACTCTCAGAGACTATAGACTCTAGATCTGTATACAATACCTAAAGACGAAATCACTTATACTCCTCGGAAGACTCTCAGAGTCTTTAGCTTCAGCCGCCCTCTGTCTTCACGAACCACTAAGGCAAACCATAAATAAATAACAATAAAATAAAGGTCACCCTTCAGCTCTCTCAACAAGGCTTGGTCACAGCTCCTCAAAGAAAATTTGTAGGCAGCTGCCATTAGTGTGAATGGTCTAAAATGTCTGGTTTCCCTCCGCCTTACTTATGAGCACACAATGCACCCACAACTTAGGTCTAAAACTGTCTTTGAAAACAGCGATCCAACCTAATCCAACCTGGAGGATCTAAATAAAATAAAGTAATTAGACCAACGGTATGTGTCCAGCTTTACATGCCCATTTTGATGCACTCATAATTACAGCCAAATAATCCACCGATTTGGTTTGTTATTCAAAAAGCTGCATTATCCGATGTCCTGTCACAGTCTTACCTCATTCACAGACAAAAAGATTCACCAAACAATAACTACTCGTGCATGTATTATCCTGTCGATTCTAGGGAAATGATACAGCCTCACTTGAGACGCCACAAATTGGGCTGCATAAAATAAAAATAGACTTCCAAGCGAGAGGATAATAACAAACCGACTGTCATTGTATCCTTCCGCACAATTGTGCAGCAACATCAAAAAGTGAGGCATGGATAAAACCGCCCCCATTTTCACAAGAACACTTACACCACCCCACCAGCCACACACTCTCCACGGCTGTATACAATACCTAAAGACGAAATCACTTAGCCTTAATGGTGCCTCGTCGTCGGCGTTCTATTCGTCTCTAGCTGAATGCACGAGAGGTGAAAATGAATGACTTACGGTACGGATTTCTTTTCTTTTTTCCTATACAGAACCAAAAAAAAAAAAAAAATAGCTTGCGTGGGTGTGGGAGGACATGCGCATCTCCTATTCGACCCAATTAGGTTTAAATGCCATTAGAAGAGTTTAGTCTCCGGATGCCAATTGTATCGAAACAATTGACTATATAGACATGTGCGAAAACGCCCACTTCTGCATTCCTTTGTTAGTTGGCTGGTGGGTGATGGTTGGGTGAAGAAACAGAAGGATTTGACTACAAAGGGTCTTTGAATGGGGCCTGAGTTTAATTGCAGTGCACCAGTGCATCTGCATTTCTGTATAGAAGTCGACAAGGTTGCTCTACTTTTTCAAATTCTTGAACAATGTTGCGCATGTAAGCGCGGTGTCGCAAAAGCCTTTGGAAATATGGTTTTCTTGAAGCTTTCAGGTTACATTTTCCTTTGTCAAAAGGCAAGAGGATGTTAATAACTTTCAAGTGGAATAGTATTGGTTGTGAAATGTGACAGGTCATTATAGAGTTAAGTACGACGAAATGTCTTTCGTCTACTTGTTCTTTTTTTAAGGCGGCAGCTGGCGAATTCTATAGGTGGAATCATCGGCATCTACAGTTTGAGTCGGGCTGAGCTTTTCCATGTGTAGCCCCTATATGAGCTACTGCCTTGATATTTTTTATTCGCATACGAAGTAGGTGAACAGGGATCTCCACTATACTGAGCCAAGGTTTTAAGAAGGGTTTGTGGCGGATGAACCTTTGCAGGATCAACGGCTGAGCTCATATCTCGAAGTCGGTTATACCTACTGGCAAAGGCCTAGCCCTCCAGCCACTAGGTTCTGGGTTGTGCCATTGGGATACCTTCCAGACCATGGAAAAAAAAGTCTAGCTTTGAGAGAGAAGCCTCGGATAATGTGACTCCTCAAACTAATCGATTCTGCATAAGCTCATAAGTCGTTATAATTTGATCAGGAGTACTATTTTTCAATGAAAGACCCTCACACCAACCTATCCCTCTCCCAGATGATCAAAAAGCCAACCAAATGACCATATGCTATAATCGATGCATCCAAGATCCTCTACTGGCAACACCCAGAAGAAGAAATTCGACTTTGGACGCCTTAGCACACCAGGATTTCCCTAGCCAGAACCATTCATATACTTTTAAAGCAGTAAAGATATTTAACTGAAACTTAAATATTGAATGTACTTCTAGAACAGTGAATAACATCTACCGCTAGGAGATGATGGCCCCACATCTGTCGTACACTGGTTAGCAAGACTTCTAAGACTCACAACAGCTTTTTCGTTAGTTTATACCTCTATAAGGACATTCATCTTCACCAAGGTGAATTTGATAGCCTTCTGCCGGCTACCGGCACCAATTCCTATCGCAGTGAATCGAAAGAAGAGCTTAAACATACATTTGATGGGCTACTGGTACGATAGAAATAATGTCAAAAGAGTATTCAGTTCCCAGTTCTCAACCACTTTTTGCTTCTCTAGTGAGCAAAATATTTGGCTAACTGTCTAGAGGTGTATATACTTCAGGATCCATTTTCTTCAAGTCCTTTTCCACTTTGCGCTCACCACTTAAGGCGAGGACTACTTTCTACTGCGTTGTCTTTCGTTTTAGAACCGAATACTCTCCGGGTCGAAAATTTAACAGACTACACGTCTTTGTCTTCTAAGATTAGATTTTCTCACTTTGTCAGGTTTAATTTTGCTTTACAGCTGGTAGAGTTCGCCGTCAAACCATCCTTGTCAAGGATCGTCAATGCCATGCCCTGTTTACTAACACTGCGACCTGAAAGATCTATTGTATAAATGTGGAGAGTTTAATCTATTTATAAGAGACGTGTGACCTCCCTGATGAAGGCCAATAAGACCTTAGAAGCAACTAGCAGAGTTCAATAGATCTGCTGGTGTACGCGTCTCTCGATTGGAAACACGTTTTCTTAACCAGTGAAAATCCGGTGTAGTCACAAAAGACGTGTTCAGAGGATTCGACATCCTCCAGACAGAATCTAAATCCTGTATCCGGACATAGGTTCATTTTGTTGAGGTGGTATCTAAAGCCACAACGGCCTCTGAGGAAGCCCAAAGCTTTGTCATACTATCCTTACTGAGCCTAAGGATATCCTTGTAGGAGTAAGACTTTATTAATCGTTTAATCGTTTGGATTGTCTTAGATCAGGAACTTTTTCCCAGTGTTTAAGACGAAGTTCTTGTTCCGATTCATTAACTAACCTTAACGTAGCAGCCCAATTGACTCTGCAGCAGGGTTCTGGTCAAAAGAGAACGGATTCGGAACCAGCCCCAGCTAGTTTGTCCGCATCTTCACTGCCTGCAGTAGGTACCCAACCAAGTTTGACCTTGTTGTCTTTGGCTAGGGGTTTGCAGGGCATCGTGACAGCACTTAACTGTCTTAGATCCCATGATATTTGATGCTAAAGCTTGAAAAGCTGCTTGACTGTCGTAGAAAATTTGTAAAAATTTTGTTTTGGAGATTAGCGCAAATTTCCGCTTGAAAAACTTCCCATGGGTACCGAGACTTTGGTATTGGGCCCAAAGACACCAGCTCCAACTCCGTAATCAATTGTTGATCCGTCGGTGTACCACACTAAGCTTTTTGGGTCCAGGGTCGGAACATCATTGTCCCCACTATCACGATCTAATAATTGTACCTTGAATAATTTCCCAAAACTGTATTCCCTAACCATAGTGTCAGGGATGGGACACAACATGTTCATTTTTGGGATTTGGTTAGGTATTTTCAGGTGTCCCACATGTTCAGCTGATGTAGACTTATATTCTAGCTGCAATTGAATGGCGCGTCTAGCAGCCGTCTTCATAATGAAGAATTGCAGGGGGGAGAGCGAAATAATGGCCTCGAGTGCGTGTTGGGCAAGTGCGCACGGCACCTATGATGCCGAGACAGGCAACCCTTTGAAGCTTCTGAAGGTTATTTTCCGTAGTTCTTTCAAGTACTTTCGGCCACCAGACGATTGCCGCGTTGGAGATAATGGGGCTTACCATCATCGCATATAACCAGTGTATCATTCAGGGATTAAGAAACCAAGTTCTGCCGTACAGACACCTACGGGCCTACATGACAGTCTTTGTCTGCTGTCACAGACACAGCCACCCACAGTTATTACTCGACCTTCCAGCATGGCTCGGATCCATCGGTTTGTCGAGTCTTCCATACCTTTACAACTGATTGCCTTAGCAATCGAATCGTATCCGGCGCATTGTCGAAAGCACCGGTCTAAGAATTCTCCCAGGGCAATTTCCTTAAGTCGACAAGCTTATTCTACCTTTCTGACGAGATGGTGAAGAGCACGCACACTGGACTTGCTCTTTTGAGTGTTGAAGTATTACTATCTGGCCTCTAATACAAACATAAATTAATCATTCCATGGTTCTAAGAAAAAAAGATGTTAGACTGAAAGGCCTATATGATTTAGGCAGTTCGCTTGGCCTGTTGCCATTCTTAGCGATAAAAATTACGTTGACAAGGCCTTGTACCCTTTTCACACCGAGTCGAAAATTCATCGATGCATTCACACCGAACACCAACAAGTTTTCGTTTGACATTTAAATCAGCTGTGAGACATAAGTCGTTAAAGTTTTTTGTTTCCAAATTTCGATCGCATTAATTAACAAATAAAGTGAATTTAGTGCATTTAAAATAATATTAATATTATTATCAATTCATTGAGTTGTGACATTTGTTCGGTCAGCTATTCTGCTGAATTTGCTGAATATTGCAAAAGCTGTGTATGTTTCAACAACCCAACGATTGGAAATCGTGGTGTTTTCGTGGAAAACGACTTTTAAGGACTAGTTTTGAAAACTGAAATACTTATGTTTGGGAAAACTTCTGTTTTCGATGAAGTTTTCGTGTATTTTCGCCAAAACCCGGTTTTCGGCTCGATAAAACCTCGGTATAAACTCTTGTTAAACGTTAAATGGTAGTGAAACATCGACTAGTTTTGAGAGTAATTAGTAATTGGGTAAAAACAAATATCTTCATTCGCACAAAAAGCTCTTTATTTCTTTATTTACAAACAAATTGATACAGAGCTTCTTTGTGGATCATGCTCGTAGCTCTATAATGTGTCGAAGACTGTTTGGTGGGAAAGTTAATATTTTAAAAGATATTTACAAAAAACTGTCGATCACTAAACAGCGGTGTCGAGGTGCCTTGAATTGTGGCTCCCGGAAATGACGCCCTATTTTTTTTTTTTGTAAAAATGCCAGAAAATTTTCTATACAAGTCTGGCCTTTTTTCCTAGGAAGAAAAGCCAGAATTTTCTGGCTATCTTTCCGTAATTTCAGGTTATGTTTGGAAAAAATGCCAGAAACTCTAAATCCAAGAAAAACGGGAATGCACAAAACTTTGCACAAACTCTTCCTCGCATCTACTCCAACCCCTTAACAGTGAAACCAAGCAGGGGGTGGAGGGGGGCAGCAGGCCCCTCCATACATATTCCATTGTTTATGCATTGTTGTTTAGTATTATTTCTACTAATTTGTTGGCATTATTTCGTATTTTTATTTCAAAATCGAGAGCGGAATAAATTCTCACTTGTATTTTTAAATAATGTCAGAGTTTGTTTTCTGGTCTAATTTCCATTTTACTTTCTGGTGCTTTTTCCACATCCGCCTGGCCTAGTTTCCGTAGTTTCTGGCATATTTTCCAAACAGAATTCTGCTATTTTTTCCAAATTTGAAAACAAAAACATTTTCTGGCATCTTTTTAAAAAAAAAAATCTGGCGTAATTTCCGACAGCCTTGAATTGTCAACCACTTTTGATAAACCAAATGTGTTTTTGCAAAACACTCAACTATCAATACGACGCTTGGTATGATTATGAGTTACCAATTGCAAATCCTACCACCACGGCTTGTCGAAAGGAAAACAAATTTACATCCTTACACGTTACACCTTCTAGCTGCCGGACAACGTACTGCGTTTGCCCACAGGAGAGTAACAAATAAATCATTCCACCCATTTACAACTAAAGAAACCACCTTTGAGGTTCTCCATTGCGCTTTCTCGATTTATTGTCAGCGCAGATAAATCCGCTGCAACCGCGTCGCCAAAGTCGCCTCCGTTTTGACTCCTGTTTGCGAGCCACCGCACATAACTCTTCAGCTTTGTTGTGATTAATTCGTCGCGGATTGTGCGCATGAATTCAAGTCGCTTTCTCGGCTGCTCCTGCTCCCGGTTTGGCGGAGTGAGAAAGTCTCTGTCTAATTAGCCCCCACACCCGAAACTAAGCTAATTACCCGAATTTATTTATAAGGAAGATAAAAGTCAAAAGCTGACACAAATCGTGGGCTGACTAATTATCTGCACGATTCCGTTTTGCTGACCCAATATATATAACAGTCTCGCGCTACCTTGTGTACGCACTGGGGGAGCCGTGTCGCCTTTCGTGACATCGACAGTTATTGGCATGTGGCCACATGCGCAGCCACCTAACTGTCAGCGTCTTTTCGCAATCAGACACTGTCAACGTTGTGGTCCGCCAAACTGCTGCACTTCTGGATTTGGATTGTCAGCCAATTGTGCTGACGACGACGATGACGACGGTGATACGCTTGGTTGGTGGCACAGCCAGGCAATGATGAGTGGAGTGCAGTGGACTAGTGGTGATGGTGACGGTCGGGAAAATGTAGCGCGTGTGGGCGACACGAAATTGCGACAATTCGCGATATCATGAGTGAGCGGCTCTATGGGCTGCCCTATGCTAGGTTAGGTATCGCACTGTCGAAGGTAGACACTGAAATTAGCCACCATGATGATTGGGTCGTAGCGGGGCAGACCGCAGGCAAAGTAATTGTTGGTGGTTTGATTGAGCTGACGACGTGGGTAGTATACTACCACAATATAGCAGTAGTGTAGTAGGCAACAGGCATCGTGTGCAATTGATCTTTGAGGTTAGGGATTGTGGATTTAAATGCGTGAAATTGTTTAATAATGGGTTTGCGTTTTGTCTCCTTGTACCTTGTGGCTGTTTGGAGTGTTTGTTTTCGAGACAATTTCTTGTAATTGGATTTTTATCTGTGGTAAACTCTGATGGATAGTGTGTTGTCAGTGAAGAGCGGAAAAGGGCGGAAGCTAATTGGTGGTAGGTACAATTGCTCAAGTGGAACAACATTTGGGCTATGAAAATCACGCAGTACCGGAATAAGCTCCAAAAAAATGTTCATAAACTCACAAACTACTCCTTCCGGCAGGCAGTGAGTTTCCAGATTGCTGGTGGCATTAAGCAGAACAACCTTACAGCGGGAGGACCACAAGGATCGGTTCTCGGACCTCCTCTGTGGACTATAACCGGGCGCAAGAAGTTATGCTGAACGGTTTTGCTGAAGAAATTGCGCATCCTCGGAACTTGGCTAGAATCTGCCGGTCTTGAAAAGGCTGACCAAAAGGTCGATGCTGCGTTGATAACCAGCCGATTGATTGTGCAATTTGCTAGTTTTCAGGTTCTAAACCAAGGGGTAAAGCCACGATAATACGTGTCAAATTTTGACATGATGACATCGCAAAAATTCTGCCATTCGGTGGTCATTCGTCTGTCTTTCGTGAGAGTGCGCTGCGACAGCCCGCGTTACCAGACGCTGGACAGGCGATCACACTTAGTGACAAATTTAGGACAACTGTTGACATCATAATGAGTCATTTTTAATGACGTCAGCATGATAATAAAGTAGCCTATCGCAATACTCTATCCCGTAGCTTACAAACAAACAAAGGCTAGCAATCGGCTAGGCTGATTATAGGTGCAACACCTTTTTTGTTCTGTTACTTTATGTGATGGCAACAGAAGCAGCTTCGCTTTTGAGCCTATTACCCACAAGTTTTGAATTGCTAAAAACTATTAACTCGCTACCTAACTCTACCTCCTGTAGTAATGATGGCATCTCGAATCTGGTTTTAAAGAATATTGGTCTCAATTTAGTAGATATTTTGTCTTACCTTTTTAATTTTAGCATAATGTCTGGAACTTTTCCCACTGTTCTGAAATGTGCCATTCTTTAAAAAGGGTAATAAGACTGACACATCCAATTATAGACCAATTTCTTTGTTGTCTTCTATTTCCAACGTTTTTGAAAAAGTAGTTAAAACGAGAATTTTAGCCTATCTTAATAATTTTAATTTTTTTTAGTCCCATACAGTTCGGTTTTCGGACTGGCCATTTTACTGAGGATGCCCTACTGGACTTCTGCTCTATATTATATAAGGGTTTAGATGACAAACTTTTCTGTGCTGGCCTTTATGTCGACATTACTAAGACATTTGATATGTTGACCGTGTAATTCTCCTAGATAAATTACATAAGGCCGGATTCAGAGGTTTTATCTACAATCGGTTTGCGTCCTATCTTAAAAATATAATTCAACGAGTTAAAGTTGGAAGCAATACAAGCAGCCCTAAAACAAATAACGTAGGAGTGCCCCAAGGCTCTGTACTTGGCCCAATCTTATTTCTAATGTACATAAATTCCTTATTTTCACTTCCATTCTTGGGCAAAACTAAAGCCTCTGCCGATGACCTTGGTATTGCTTACTGTTCAGTCAGTCCCTTGGATCTAATATCGAACTTTAACCATGATGTATTTTACTAAGGGGCTGGTTTGCAGAAAACAGGCTTACTGTGAGTAGCAAAACTAAACTGATGTATTTCAGTTTAACTGGACAGGAGTTCCCCGACTCAGATATTGTTTCTCATTCCCATGATTGTTCAAGTCATATTCTGTTGAACAACGTTTGCAGTTTCCAAACTGGTCCATCCTTCAATAGAAACGCAGATTGCAGTCCTAACTGCTTTATAATTGAAAGTGTTGATAGTTTTAAGTATCTTGGTGTTACTATTGACAAAAATTTAAGCTGGTGAACGCACATTTCTATTTTGAAAAAATATCTTCTTTCGTCTACTCGTTGTTTCTTTTCTTAGAAAGTATTCCTACACAATGAAAATGGTCTATTATGGATTATTCCAATCAAGATTGCAATATGGACTCTGCAGTTGTGGTGCCGCATATTTTAGTAAGCTGCAGCAATTAACTGTCATACTGCTATTCGGAATGTTTGTAGCTCTCATCGTTTAAGCTCACACTATGGCCATATTTAGGTCGTTGAAAATTCTTCCCTTACAACACTTGTTTTATTTCAAAGTTCTTAAGGTCTTCTTCTTGAGAGGCGGGTACCTGGAAAGTCCGATTTCTGACTTTCGCAGGCTACGCAGCTATTCAAATTTTGTTGTAAGTTTACCTGCTTTTCGCACCACAAGTTACAGAAACTTTTACTCCATTGTGTCACCCAAACTTTTTTACTTGTTACCATTGGCAATTCGGTCAATACGGAATTTCCCCATTTTTACCTACAAAACAAACGAAAACTTGGCTCCTTGGGTTCAACCACCACGAAATTAAAACCCTGAAGTGCTACACTGCATAGAAAAAAAAAATAAAAAAAAATTGCCCACCTGCTTAATTTATGCATTTTTGAAATGTAGATGTCACTAACTATTCTATATGTAAAGGGTTTTCCAATAAGAGGTGTTATTTTGGTATTCAAAGAAAAATGCCATTTTTTAAGATAAATGATCGGATGTTTATTTCATAATAAAGAGAAGGTATGCCGTTAATAATGAAAAACAACATCGGCCAAATGGCCTCCACGAGCACGCATACAGGACCATATCCTTTTCATGAAATTTTCCATAACCAAATCGCAAAGTGGCTGCCCAATGTCCTCTATAGCCTCACGAATTTTATCTTTGAGGTCTTGAATTGACGCTGGGCTGTTGGCGTTGTTGATGATCGGCCGGCTTGAGTTCTTGTGTTATTTTAACTTTGTAAGCCTTAAGACCCAAGTCTTTATGCAAAAAACGGTGTAATGACGTTTGTGGAATGCCCAATTCCAAAGAACGACGAGGAATGGACAAACCTGGGTTTTCTTCAACACTTTGGCCTACAGAAGCAATATTCTCAGTTGTTCTTGAGCGACGTGCACGGGTTTTATTCTTCACATCACTTACTTGTCCCAACAGCTCGAATTTTTCCACCAATTTCTGTATTGCGGTCCGACAAGGTGCTTCACGACGACCAAAAAATGCTTTAGTTTTGCGAACTGTGACTGCAAGATTTTCACCATTTTTGTAGTGAATTTTAATAATTTTTAGTAATGGCGTAGTTTCTACTTGTCAAATGTCAAAGAATAAAAGCTTCTAAATTGACAGCTACCGAAATAGCGGGTCATTCACAATGACATCTCTTATTGGAAAACCCTTTATTATCTAAATGTAAAATTGTGTGTAAAGGGTCCGCCATCTAACTTTTTTTTTCAACTAGTGCTTATTTCGCGAATGGTAACACTTAGCTCATGTCTGATTTGACAGATAATTAGTTTTATCCTTCCGCTGAACGAATATGGTTGTGTATACGCTTGAACAACGCTGGGAAATATTGCGACATTACTTTGAAAATCATGGTAATGTTGCAGAATGTGTGCAAAAATTGCGTACGGAATTTGGAAGAAGAGAAGCACCGTCAGCTCCGTATGTTCGTTATCTTGTGAAAAAAGTGAAAGAAACTGGCATCCTCATCGATAAACCAAAGCGTGAAAAGCCCAAAACAGTTCGTACACCCGAGAAAATTGCTGCTGTGGCAGAAAGTGTGCGTGAAGCGCCATCAACATCAATTTAGCGTCGTTCTCAACAATTGAACATTTCGGAGACATCATTGAGACGAATTTTGCATAAAGACCTTGGTATGATGCTATACAAAGTCCAATTGGTTCAGGAGTTGAAGCCAAATGACCATCCAATGCGTTTTCGCTTCGCTAAGTGGGCCTGTTTTTGAAGATCGCATTATCAACCGCAGAGCTGATGTCGTTTGGCCACCTCGGAGCTGCGATTTGACACCGTTGAACAATTATTTGTGGGTTGCCGTAAAAGATAAGTGTTACGCCGACAAGCCAGAGACAATTGACGCTTTAAAGGACAATATTCACGCACACAATCGATAATGTGCTTTAAAATTGGACCTATCGTGTAGGCTACTGCATGGCCAGCCGAGGCAGCCATTTGCATGAAATAATTTCCCATTATTAACCGGAAGGATTGTTCTTTCAAATAAAAAAAGAAATTTGAGAAAATATTCAGTAGTTTTTTTTATAGCATTTTCAAAAAAAAAAAGTTATTTGGCGGTCCCTGTGTAATTTCATTTTTTGTACATATTGAATAAAGAATAAATTGAATTGAATTGAATTGGTATAACTGGGTGCCTTTTGTTCCGACCAAACAATTACTCATTAAAATCAACAATTTAAGATGTAAATTTACTCACAAAAACTGTGTAGCCGTCCAAATTTATAATGGAATACCAAAAAATACCTCACAAAAAATCAGCGCACCCCCCACCAAATGTGCATCCATTCTGATGGATCTTGGGCGATAACCGACACGACTCTTGGTCGCTGCTTAAATGTCAATTTGCTTAGGATTCGCTTTCAACTTTTGTTTATTATTTCATTTTGGTTGGCATTTACCATCCCGCAAGGACTCTCAATGCTCTATCAGTGATTCACGCATGAGAGGTTTTTTGTTAAATTCCCTGGATTCCTGTTTGCAACATCTCTTTTTTCAAAAATTCTATTTTTTCTTTTAAATTTCCGGCTACGGAAGTGTAAACTCTGATATGCGGTGACACTTTTCGAACAGGTGAAGGAGGGTAGATTTAATTTAGCAGATACGAACGAACATGTCCTCGTCACACATGTGTGTATATTGTTTCTTTTTTTAATCAATCTCGTGCTCGCCACGAACGAAAAGGAGCAAAATGGCAAAATAAATCTTCAAAATGGCGCTTCAACAATCCAATCCAATTCGCTGCGGTGATTCGGCCGCACGTTCAGTCGTACAGACGACAATCAGCCAACTCGGACTGACCACTTTCTGTTTGAACTTTGGATTTTCCATCAGACTTGCCATTGTGTGGCAAATGGCCGAAAGGGGTGGAAGAGACCAACTCCCGGTGAACAAAGGACAAAGGGATCAACACACAATGGAGCGAGTCCCAGCACTGTCAAATTTTACATATTTTCCAATTCGCAATCCATTTTGGCCGAATGAATGCAAGAATGGTATTGGTACTTGTTGGCGCAAAAACCACCTCCACCCCCTAGCATTTCAGTTCGTGTGTGTATAGACGTGGATTAAAAATATGGGTCGATTAATCCCTCAGGGAATGATCAATCAAATCACGGAAGATTTTTTACCCTGGTTGTGGTGCTGGTCGTTCTGTGAGGACTTGACGACCATCCATAAATATCGAATTAATATTTCATGAAATTGAACCGGGGCGAGAGGCGACCACCGACATCGAGTGGCATCGTCATCACTAGGCAGAGGCAGCTAATAAACGGTGATGCGACGAACTGTGCTGTGCGCTGTCTCTACGGTCAGAGATTGCGTAGCAGAAGGTGGGGTTCATTGAGCAGTGGCAGGATTGTAATTATGATGATGGTTATTATTGGGAAAGACGATGCATTGGTTGTGCGCCTTTTGTTCCCTTTTGGGGGTTGATATACAGTTGAGTCAGTCCAGACTATTCGCAGATGGATCACACACATTGCTCAACCCCGATTGATGTGGACAAGCGGATAAATTCCAGACATCCTCTTCTTTTTTGGGTGTGGGATCTCTTTTATTAGTTTGTTGGTTTTCGGGATTAATTAGTGCAATTAATCTGCAGTTAGATGGAGGAAGGATATTTATGTAATGCGAGAGGCGGATGATTGGCGGGAGAGTTGTTTAATCATGTCCGAGTTGGATTTATTTGCATTTGTTAGGGAGCTAATTTTTGGAGGGAAAATGTCAGATTTAATTACATCATTGCCGTGGAACGAAGGGCTCTTTCAAATGTTAAGGGGTGAGACTATTTAGATAAATTTATTATGCCTGCGAACCTTGTTACTGCCAGTTTTGAGTCCCCTTGGGCGCATGCAACTCTGGTTAGCGTTATCAGCGTCGCAGTCCTATGTGATTTTCAATATAGCAACAATCAGCTTCATCATACCTAGTTCTTTATAAACAATTTACCTACAAACGATCTAAATTCGAAAATAAGTTATTTTAAAAATGTTAGCTAAAATTCAAAGGTTCAGAATATTCAATTTCGAAAGCTTTTGGCCAGGTCCATCATCTATTGTTACTCGTAGTTGTAGAATCAAATTGCGCGAATGCCAATTTAAACAACAAACATCAGCAACATCTGCACGCACACACTCTTAGAGGTTGATCAAAATTGACATTTAATTTGGCTGCCTATAAACTCAACACAATCTCGTTGATTTGTGCGCCCAATTCGATCTGAATCGGCAGCCGCAATTGTTTGGCGAATAAAAAATATAAAAGTACCGGAAAAGTAGACGCACCGCACAGTTGCCACCATTATCAATCGAAATCATCAGCAAAACCGTTGAATTGAGCTTCTTTTTTCCAGACACCATCATCATCATCCACCAGGCAGTTCACAATCAGATCGATCCCCAGAGAGAGGAAATCAAAAATCAACTTTAACCAATATCAATCTAATCCTCATCCCTTAACAAGTTTTGCTACACATGAGTTGTCTCGTACAGGTCTACCTAGCATAGATTGCGAATTTAAATCGAACGCCAGTGGAGAAGCTATTTTTGCCCGGATCCTTTATTTTGATATTATTTCGATTTCATCCGCGTCACACTGTAGATAGACTATACACACATAGAGCAGAGAGTTCTCGACTTCTATGAATATGGCTTCAGCCTGCGAAATATCCCATTGGCGAGGTGTATCCCACAGGATATTTGTGATACGTTGCAGACATTTGCCATGCCATTGAAAAAAAAAAAAAAAAAAAAAAGTGAATGGTATGTGTCCTTTCAATTCAATATCGTTGTATGCTGCTGCTGATATGCAATTGGATATGAGATGAAAACATTTTCATTTGCTTGTTGGTTTTTCTTGTCGATTTTCTTTTTATTTTGTTTTCCTTTAGCGTGCGCATTTTTCACATATACGTATGGGGTTGGATGTGAACGAGCAATGCGTTATCGAAGAACTCCATCTTTCATTTTCCATTTTGCAGGGTGAATGGTGAATGAGAAACGAGAAAAAGGAAACCCAATTCATTCGTTACGTGGTAAATTGTGACAGGATTTGTAGTTCATTGTAATCAATTTTTTTCGTCTGCTAACGGATATCCCCTTGGGATTGTAGGCGCACCGTAATTAAAGCTAAAGAGGTAGAACGAAATGAATCGGAATTTTTCCAATCAATCGCGCTCCTGGAAGGAGAAAGGCGATGTTTTAAAAAATATTCCTACAGACTGGCGTCAGTGGTGCAACCACCCTGGTAGCAATCCATTATTCATCCTGCGCATAAAAACGTCATCATGTTTCAATTATCGCGTAATTTTTATGACATCATAAAATATTTATGGAACAGGATGTTCCTGTAAAAATACGTACCACTTCTGGTTATTGGTTGTTGAAATGGTTTGGAACTGAACCAAGGCCAAGGATAAGTAACAATCCGGTTATGGTGTTCTGGTAAAAAGGAAATAAAACATTAGTTATGTAAAGAGTTAAGGATACATAAATTCTTGTATTGTGGTAAAGAGAGAACTTCTTGCATTAATGTTTGCATAGTTTCGATACATGTAACATTTTTTAGTTTGGTTTCTCCCTGAGAGAATATTTAATAAAAACAAATTTGTGGTGTATGGTCTATAACTTATTAAAAATAAACCAACTTTCATTTAAAATTACCAAGCATAATACTGTTAATAAGAATCCTGCAGAGTTTTGGACGCTTTTTTTTATTTTTTTCGAAAAACATTGTACGAAACAATATCCGCTCAACCACGTGTAACTGACTTTTTTTACATTTGGAAAATTAAAGATAATTAAAGACTATAAATCCAATGATAAATTATTTAGCAACTTACTTTAAAAATAAAAAAAACTATCTTGAATAAATCACATTAAATACATGCCCATTGCAAACACTTATTCATTTCAAATACAATTCAAATTTATTCCTAGCTGACCCGTGCTCGCCTTGGTTCGCCAGAGTTCCACCTCTCAACTTAAAACAAAATAATTAGTTTTATACAAACCCACTCCGATAGAAAAAGAACTATTAATATCGGTTCAGCTGCTATAAGTACGGTGACCATTTTTACAGATGCAAAAAAGAGGACAATCTTTAATTAACGTAAACAAGTTTTGAAACAAACGTTATTTATTCAAAATATTCCTACTTCAGATTACATCAATCAGTTCAGTTGTTAAAACAAAACAAAAAATACTAAACACAAACATAATAAGTACTTAATTTAAAAGTTTAACTCAAAGGAACTGTTATTTTTTCTATTTTTCTTCGCAGTGTATTCTTAAACAGTCTTAAAATCACCACAGTCAAAGTCATAATTGACAACACTCTTTCTGTGGTGGCATTTGAAGCTGGAAGCGAAAGCGAAAACTCTACGAGTCTTAGTATATTTTCGTACTTCACATTTTCTTCATCAATAGTTTGAAAATTTCAACCCATTTCTCACTTGGTGACAAATTGTCCGTTTTCGATTTTTCAATTTGTTCCTTATTAACAAATCGCATGACGCAAGAAACCTCGTCAAATAATTCATCATTTTTTGATTTTTATATTTTTTCTAAATTCCAAAACAATGGAAAGGCTTTTTTCTACAGAGTTCCAAGATGGATAAGATAAGCGATGAACTATTTATGTATATATAGCACTCTGCGCATTTCGAACAGGGAGGAAATATCGATACAATTTTTGTACCTGAATAATCGAAAGCTTTTGCTCTGTGTTCTGAGTAAACATCAAAATAAATCAAAGCTAATTAGGTACATGGATTTTCAGGGACATGGCATTTTTTGGTTGCTAAGTTACAATTATAAAAAATAGTAATAATTTAAATAAACTGGTATTTTGTAAACTACTTTAAACCAACTAACAAAATAGTGCACGTTAGTTATTCATCAATGTCCTTAATAAAAATCAAAATACGTTTGTCGCAATAAATTAAATCGAAAATGATAAAAGAAAGTAACCCAACATTGAAGGTTTAACGTAGTAATTTGTTGACATTATAAAAATTTTGTAATCAACATGTGCAGTAAGTGTCTTCTCAAATCGACTCATGCATACCCATACACTCGTAGCGTAAAGTGAATAGTGAAAATAAGTTTAAGGCTGGGAAAAAGCTCACCAAGCGACTGACGATTTGGCGTCATGATCCTTTTTTTGAGACAGAAGACCACAATATTGTTCTTCATGATTTGCAAATCAAAAATTTGAGAAGGTAATAAAAAACAAAACGCTTTCGTCTCAAAAAATTCGACACATCGCTCGAGTCTACTAGTTATTCATAAATTAAGAAAGTGAAAGTATTTCCCACTCGAGGTGAAGTTATTTCCCTGCACCGTAGAAAGTGTCATAAAGCCAAATGGTAGAATGTGACCTTATGTCACTTTTACAAAACTTACAATTGTTGCTTGGCCTTATGTTACGGCACCCAAATTGAAGCTTTTGATTAATTTGGCAAGACGATATTAAGTTGTTTTTTTAAATTGTTTTTTTTTTTTTTTTTTTCTAATTTAAATCAATCATTCAAATGATAAAATTTGTTTCTAACACATCGTTGTCATTTGTCATACAATTTGATTTTTGATTTTTTTTATAAAGTTTCATTTAACGCTACAAAATGCATGAGTGCAACAAAAAAATGTTGGGATTGTGCTATTTTCCCTGCTCTATTTCTTCCTAGGGGGGAGGTGATTAGATGACTGGTGTGAAGTGCGTGGGATAGCTTCTTAGTAAATATAAATGGATGTGCCCCTCCAAAACTAATACAAAATGTCATATACAAAAAAATGGCATAGTTCTTGGCCTAGTGTACCTAGGGTAAAGGTACACCAGACCAGAAGAACAAATACTTCTTTTGTGTGAGTTCTAATTTTTGGGACAAATAAAAGGCACCTAAAATTGTACACCAAGTCTGAACTGATGAATGGAGGAGTACTTTCTTGACAGTTATACTCTCAGATGTTGGTCAGACTCTCAGGAAATACAAGAAGAATATACAAGACCCCTCGCTCACTAGTTCACCATATAGTAACCACTGAGCCTTGCCCCATAAGTTACAAGTTTTCAGTGGTAACAAAGTTCACTCTGCTGTCTATCCCGCAGCAGCTTTGCAAATCGTTGAGCACGTAAAAAAAAACTCGATAATGTTGCGAATAATACAATATTCCACTCCCTTCCATTCGCCACTTGCCGTCGAATGCAAAAGTACTTCCGATCCCAATCCAATCGCTGTCAGCCATATGCCACAAGATTTTTTTTAAATCTCCTCACACCCATTCAACACTTAAGTAAATCATAATTCACTTGAAAATCTGCTCCACTCAAGCTCACCCAGCAATTTTCATGTCACGCGTGATTTACGACTGCGTGCCCAACAACTTAGCGCGCCAAAAACTGCCTCAACGCCACATGTGTCAATATCGCAATACGTTCCTTTCAATTTACAAAAAAAAAGAGCATTTTACACCCCCTCAACCTCACCGCCGAGGAGCACGTAATGAAAAGTTTCCAATTTGCAGGATACACTACTTTGTCGCTTCGCATCGGTTCATTGATTGCAACGAACAACTTTGCGCGAATTTTACAATTCATTGTACAGGGTAGTCTGCGGTCTCGGTCCGCTTTAAATTTTTGCCTCGCATACCAATTTGTGTCGTATTGTCGCACGTAATTTGCACCCCTCCCGCAGCACAAGCTCCGGCAACATAAATATCAAATTTAAGGCAAAATATCAATATCCACTTTGTGGAACGTGAATTGAATAAATAAACTTTACGAAACTTGTGTTGTACCCCTTATGGCCATGGAGATGGAGGTGTACTACTGTCCTCTGCATAGCCAAAGGTTTCAAACGGTATAGAGCAAGTTCCACTGACAAATTTTATTTTCATTCGAAATTACTGTCGTCGCAGGGATGTTCCCTTATTTCGAACCTGGGAGAAGTAGTTCTTTTCCGTGGGTATAATGTACGTATAGTTTTTTTTTTTGCCATGTTTGGCACTGCTGCCACCGCACGAAGTTATCTCTTGGCGAACAATCTGGGCTTCTGGATATCTGGATGTTCACAGTGATTTGTTACGCTCGCAGTTTGGAAGATGTTTTCATTTCGCTGGGTGGTGTAATAAAATATTCAGAAATTTTGCATTTTCCAGGGTACCAAGGGTAGATAAGAATTTTGGGCCTACTCTTAGTGTGGAAAGATGGACGAACAGAGAGCCTGGTTGTAAAGTAGTTGCGGTATAGCGAAATAAGAAATAAAAGACAAATGAAATGACATTCAACCAGATGACAGGAAGTGCAAAGAATTTAAATTATTCGAATGAATTGTGTGCGCTTGTTATCGCAGGGACATATTGTTTGGCGGACTGGCTTTTATATCGTTTATCGCTGGGTGGGTAGATAGAGTCATTTGTGTAAGTGAAGCATTTTGGTGAAGCGACTGTGAACATCGTGGAGCTTTAAAGTAATGATGGAACTTTAGAGGCACTAAAAACACAAGCATTATGGTTTAAATTTACTTGCCTATAAATTGACAAATATTAATCATTTTCATAAATATTTTCTCGACTGTTTATAGAGGTGGTTTGAAATCTTTAACCTGCCTTTTCAGTCTTCAGTTACGTTCATATCCACAATATCGTGGTTGGGAAGCCAAAGCTCTTGTCTTTCCGAACTCGTTGTCTGCCAATGGAATTTCTAGATATCTCTGCAGATTGGCATCACGGTGCATTTCTTACACCTCCCTTATAAAGGTAAGTAAAACATCCGGCAACTTGGCAGAACACATGTAATAACTTAATATTTACTAGCCCTAATTATACATATGCCTACTATGCGGATTCAACCGACTGGTTCCCACTTTATCGAATTTTATTTTTAAACAAGAGCCTATTTATCATATCGCGCGAAACAATAGTGACCTTCGTTTCAGGACTTGGTATACACAATCTTTTTTTTAGCGTTAAATGTATAGACTAGCATTTGTCAGGTGATACAATATTTGGTTTCTTACCTTCTGTGGCTTGCAGTGTCTTAAGAGAGTTCGTGTAGCAGCTTCGCTTTTGCGGATGCGCTTAAGATTTCTCCATAGAAAGAAACGGTTGGTCTTCATTAAGGTCCGAAGGTTTGGAAAAATTCGCTGATTGCGGACAATCTATTTAAAGACTGTATTCGGATTTTAAAAATTATAAAGCTTGAACCCTGATCAATCGAATCTTTTTTTAAGAAAACTTCAGTCCCGAAAAATATTCTAAAAATAATTCATACGTGCTCTTAAATCCTCGTCGATCGATTTACTCGTAATGAACATTGCGTTACGGTTACACACACGAATAAGAAACTCAATGCTCAAGTCGCCGAGGAATTTGAATGTCTGTTTCTTTCAGTATGCCAAAATCTATTCGAAGAAATTCGAACAGTGCAACTAAAGTGACGACGGCTATTTTGTAAACTTTAATACACATTAATGTGTGACGTTTACAAGGCCAACTCCCATTATGCGTTTCAACGTGCTATACTTCTCAAACGGATTTTCTATAATCGCAACCCTGAGTGCCCAAAGCAATCTCTTCAATGTTGAACTATCCCTTGGTCCATCAGATTTTCGGATAACACTTAGGCAGTGAGAGCTTCAATCTTGCAATCCCTACGGTGTGCTGTGCGCAAACATGCGTTTGGTTAAAACCCACCATTTTTTGCACGATATCTAAGCTACGACCTCAAATTTTCAACAAATTGTCCGAAATTTGGAGCTCCAGAATGCAGTTCCGGAAATATTATAAAGCTCGATATATAGCTAAAATGAGGACGTTTATCCAAGATTTTCTTACAATTAACCTTATTAAAAAATCACTGAGGCGGATGAACAAAATTTGACGGTAAAAAGGGAACAAGCTTTTGGAGAATATTTAAGGCGGCCTGAAACTATGCCAAAAAAACAAAAATAATATGGAAAAATGGCCCAAAAATCTTCAAACAAAGTTGTGGCATGTCGACAATTTTGGCATTTTTTTCCAAAACTCCCTTGGACAGTTTTTCCATTTAAGAAAATGGAAAAAAAAAATGTTTTGAAAAAAAAAACTCAATAAATAGTTTGTTATTTTTTCCAAATACCTTGAGAACGTCTTCAAACCTTATGAAGATAAAGATTATCAAGGAAACGAAGAAAGGTGCGAAGAAGACAGACCTATTCGTCCGGTGACAGCTAAAGTACCTACTTGCCAAAGAAATCAAAGAAGGCGTAAACATAAAAAAAGCCCCAGGGTTCGATTTAGTCACAGGGGAAATTTTAAAACAATTTCCTCGAAAAGGTTTAAATAAACTAGCGCCGATTATAAATGCTGCATTTAAGTTGAGATATGTGCCAAGCATGTGGAAGGTCGCGGAGGTAATAATGATACCAAAACCCGGTAAACCATCATCGAAGTAACCTCATTTCGCCCAATATCGATACTACCAATGTTGTCCAAGCTATTCGAAAAAATGCAAAAAATAATTGATGAAAAATCGCTAGTTCCAATTCATCAATTTGGATTTAGAAACAAGCACTCTACAATTGATCAGGTGCTTAGAATCACAGATAAAAAAAGCATTCGAAGAGAAAAATCTGTGCTCTGCAATATTTCTTGATATAGCACAATCTTTCGATAAAGTCTGGCATAAGGGACTGATCCATAAATTACAAAGGCAACTGCCGAAGCAGTATTCGACAATTCTGGAGTCATATATAACAGATCGATTCTTCAGAATTAAAGAAGAGACAGAGTACTCAACACTAAGAGCAACTAAAGCTGGTGTACCACAAGGTAGTGTGCTAGGTCCAGTGCTATACTTTCTGTTTACTAGTGATTTACCTGAAAGAAGAAACTACTATAGCAACTTTTGCAGATGACACTGCTGTGCTTGCTGTTGGAGCAACCGTCGAAATAGCAACAAAAAAACTCCAAATGGCAATAAACGGTATTTCAGAATGGACTAAAAAGAGGCAGATTAGATTGAATGACCTTAAGTCAGTATATATTAATTTTACATATAAAAACGTACCACAAATTCCAGTATACATTAATAACAATGTAGTGGAATACTCAAATACAGCTAAATATCTGGGCATGACCCTAGACGCTAAACTGCGTTGGAAAGCGTATGTAAAGAAAAAAAGAGATGAGTTGAACATGCGATACAGTAAAATGTATTGGCTTATTGGGTGATACTCATCCCTGTCCAACTACAATAAATTACTGCTATAAAAGCAAGTCTTGAAACCAATATGGACCTACGGGCTCCAATTGTGGGCATGCACATGCCAAACAAATTTACAAAAAATGCAAGTCTTCCAAAATAAAGTACTAAGGAACGTAGTTAATGCACCTTGGTTCATACGCAACGCTGATCTACATAGAGATCTAAATATTGAAATGGTTGAAGATGAAGTTAAAAAAGTTGCCCAAAGGCACAGAAGTAGGCTTTTCAATCATGTTAACGTAGAACTTACAGAACTATTAAATACTGACAATGTAATCAGAAGATTGAGGCGGGTAAGACCCCTTGATCTAAAGGGTGATTTTTTAGCTGGTTTGGTTTTGGCAACACTGGTTTTGACAGCTGACGTGTGTTTAGTACCTTGTGTCACTGTCAAACAGCTTCAGTTTGGTTTGCAATTTAACCATGGATCGTCTTACAAATGAACAACGCTTGCAAATTATTGAATTTTACTATCAAAATTCGTGCTCGGTTCGAAATGTTCATCGCGCGCTGCTTCCATTTTATGATCGGCATTCTCGACCTTCTGAGCAGTCTATTCGGAAGATTGTGACCAAATTTCGCACCAAATTTACTTTGTTGGACATTAAACCACCAACACGTTTACGTACTGTGCGTAGTGAAGAAAATATTGCGGCCGTATCAGCTAGTGTGACAGAAAACCGCGAAATGTCGATTCGGCGCCGTTCCCAGCAGTTAGGCCTTTGTTGCAGCACTACGTGGAAAATTTTGCGGAAGGATTTGGGCGTAAAGCCTTTTAAGATACAGCTGGTGCAAGAACTAAAGCCAGCCGACCTACCACAACGCCGAATTTTTGGTGAATGGGCTCTTGGAAAGCTGGCCGAGGATCCGCTTTTTTATCGAAAAATTGTGTTCAGCGATGAGGCTCATTTTTGGTTGAATGGGTACGTAAATAAGCAAAATTGCCGCATTTGGAGTGAAGATCAGCCAGAAGCATTGCAACAGCTACCAATGCATCCCGAAAAAGCCACTGTTTGGTGCGGTTTATGGGCCGGCGGCATTATTGGGCCATATTTCTTCAAAGATGATGCGAATCGCAGCTTTACTGTCAATGGTGAACGCTACCGAGCGATGATAACAAACTTTTTTTTGCCCGAAATGGAAGTTCTTGACTTGTATGATATGTGGTTTCAACAAGACGGTGCCACATGCCACACAGCACGCGAAACAATGGCGCAATTGCGAGGCGAGTTTGGTGAACAGTTAATTTCACGTTTCGGGCCGGTCAATTGGCCGCCTAGATCGTGCGATTTGACACCATTAGATTATTTTTTGTGGGGGTATGCCAAGGCTAGTGTGTATAGGGACAAGCCCGCTTCGATTGACGCACTGGAAGCCAACATCCATGCATTCATTCGTGAGATACCGGCCGATATGTGTGAAAGAGTATGCCAAAATTGGACTCAGCGGATGGGCTACCTGAGACGCAGCCGCGGTCAACATTTGCATGAAATTATCTTTAAACATTAAATTGCAAGGTTCAAACTATCGATTCAAATAAATATTTCATTAATTTTTTCGAATTATTTGTGTTTTTTTTTTTTTTTTAAGTTCTAAACCTCTTAAAAAATCACCCGTTATAAGAGTTAGCCAAGGCCAAGAGATTAGTTAATATCTTCAAACAAAAAAGTTTCGAAATCCGACAACCGGCGGATTCTTCTTCTGAATTTTTCAAATATTTTAAAAATAAATTGCCGATTAGTCGAACGACTAGTTGCAATCCCATTCGGGATGACGACAGTCAGACGTTGTTCGAGTCCCTCACTATTGCAGAAGCATCCCTCGCGTACTTGCTCTGCAACCCCCAAACAAAACAAAAACAAAAAAAAAATTGTTTCCAAATTGAAAAGGATAAAACAGAACTTTTTTTTGTTAAACTAAAAGGAAAAAACCGCCATAAAGTTGCCCTCTATGACTCATTATAAATGTGTATATGGTTTTTTTTTTTTTGTTTGTAGCAGGTGAGCTTAGTGTAAAAGTTGGTGGTTTCGTTGCGTAGTCGCTGTACTCCCCGGATGTAAGCAACCCTCTTAATAGCAAAAGCCTTTTAATAGCAACCAATTAGTCAGTGTTGGGCTTCAAAAATGCCATATTCAGAAAATAATATTTCAAAGTTCGCTCAAATTTCTGACTATGATTTTCTCAAATTCTAAAGGCTGAAAAAACTTGAGAAGAAATTCCGGCGAATTCACAATTACGAACAACGGAAACTTAAGAATAGCGCCACGGCCCACCACAGCCCCCCTCCAGCATCTTTAATTTTATCGCAAAAGAACTCTGTCGGTGAAGGTAATTTATTCTACCGCTAGTTTTGGGCCTGATTTACTTTCTTTTTTGATTTCATATCCCAACCAAAAAAAAGAGTTTTCGTGGCGCAGTTTCCATTTTACTTTTAGGCTATTTTTCTGAAAATTTGTCGTAATTTCCTGGCATTCTGGCGAATTTTCTTTTGAATTTTTGGCGTTTTTGACGAAAGCATTGCGCCTCAACTATTTTGGTCTTTTTTCAAAACACTTTTTGGCGTAATTTCAGGGAGCCATATTTAACTCACCATGATGGTCTAATGATATGCCAAACTGTTTATACACACATTTAATAGAATTGTAAAGTGTGCCTGTTTGTATGTGGATTTGAACACTTATCACGATCATTACGAATTCTGAAAGAGTTCAGCTGTTTTTCAATGTGACTTATATATACTACAGACTTCTCTTTTTAGAAGTTCATATTTTTTAGTACAGAAATTCACTTGATTGCACTAAAAAATGTTTTTGATTCAATACCATAGGTTAAGGTTGGGGGCAGTTTGCATTATATGACCCAGAAGTCATTAAGTTCCATAGTGATAGCTCCTTAACAGTCCATGGTAGGATATGCAACTAACGAAATGATTCTTCGAAGATCCGATAGAGTTATCGTTGCTAGATCTTTCTAGCCTTCGAAGAATCGTGCTATTAAGTTAGAACAGCAACGTTCTTAGAGGACTGTGTAGTGACACAGAAGGTGCTCCACAGATCCTATTTCCTCTTTGACTCTGCAACTTCTACAGAAGTCATCTGTTAAGATAGCCATCCCACTGATATTGTTTAAAATGACGTATACTTACTTAAGGTGGCGCTACAGTCCGGAGTGGACCTGGGCCTGGGCCAAGCAACAAGCGAAAATCCTGTACAGTGTCCGGTTATTATTATATATTTGCGGTTTCTATTAAGAGATGTTAAGATCTCCGAGCTATCATGAAACTGAAAGTATTGCTCCATTCTACTTTTGCGAATTTAATGTGGCATTATCAACAAGACTTTTAGCTGCTTTGAAAGCTGGTAGCATATGCACGTCAGCTAATTTAGTGTTAAAAGCCTTCCACAATACCAAAGTCCTTCCCTCATTCTTTCCTTCGAATTCAGTTTTCAGTTTAGCTTCCAATAATCAAAGAAGGCTCGATGGACAAATGTTTTCTTGGAACTTCTCCGATTTTCCACCTCACACTCTTTTTCTTACTTTTCTTTTCCCTTTTTATAAATAATTTGTAATTAGTTTTAAATGGCAACCTCAAAACCACTTTTTTCAGATACAACCAAAGTTTATCAAAATAAATGGTCAAAACCAATAAAAAATATGTGATAAAGTGACAGACAAAAAAAAAGTGGAGACTTCATTTTGACAGTGATTTTAAATAGCGTTCGGATGGTGGAAAACTACAGTTAATTGAATTGAATCAAATTGAAGTATAAAATATTTTATTTTTAATACTCAGAATTCAACTTTAGTTAATTTAATCCAACACAAGGTATTTGGCTTGTGCTGAGATATTTAGACGTCTTTTCATTTTGGTGGGTTCCATTTTAGTACCGTATATCTTCTATCGAACAAGATGAGTTCCATCTTTTTGGGGTTGACCGATAGCCCGTTGTTCTCCGTCCAGTTCCATGGTTTTGATAACGCAGATTTCATTGCATCACTAGTTGTGGGATTATATTCTCCTGAGACCAGCATAACTATGGCGCTTGCGCGAAGGCGACCAGTGATTGAAGAATGTCGTACTCAAAAGATACTTGTACTACAGCGTTTAAGCTCCCATTCTTAAAACTTTCAAAGATAGATCCGCTCAACGTGACAATACCTCGCAGTCTACCCCATGAATTAAGGTAACGTAAGTGACCATGCGATATGAACGAGCTTCCTTCCACCCTGTTGCGTAAACAAAGCGCAAATTATCCCTCTTAACAACCGAGCGAATTTCTAAAACCCGCATTTACCCTCTATTGTGCGGTCGTGGGCTTCGGTAAGCAACCCTCCGATGAAACATCACCACTACCACAATTCGGCCACCGAGTCCAACCGCATAATCTAACCGCACAAAGGCAGCACGCACTTGCACCCACAAACAGAAGGAGGAAACATCAGAGCCAGTCAAACATCGAAATGGGGTGGAAATGACTTTTCCTCTCGACGCCAGTTAACACTGGAAATACGGTATACACAAAGGGGTTGAAGTTGTTGATGACTCGGTATTCAAATTTTGATTTCGCGATATTTTCTGCAAAAATACATCCCAGTGACAAAGCAAATATTATAAAGAAGCCAGAAGCCACTCCAACCTCACAAACGGAGAGAGATTCAAAGGAAAAAGGAAATGCAAAGCTCATTTTGGTCGTTTTAATTTAGATATCCAGAGGACAGGACTCACTGCATCGGTAAGGTAATACAATTTTTGTTTTTTGAATTCACACAAAGGGCAGTGATGCACCCCCTTTCGGTACACAATTGCACAGATTTATTTTGCAATACTGTTGTCCGTATGGCCTCGCAGAGATGTCCTCATTTGAATGTGTAATTAAATTTCTGTGACAATGGAACAATATTTGAGAGCCGATTGAAGGGATGAGTTTGGTGCGGCACCACCTACTTAATGCGATTTATTAATGGATTTTTGTGACTCTAAGGACACCACTTTGTCGAATGAATAATGGAATCACCTTTGAAGTGGTTTTGAATTTTCAATGCGCACAGAGAAACTTCTTAATGTCGGTATATCCTTCGAGTGGGTTGTGAATATTGAAGTTTTAAATGACATTAAAAAGTGATGTAGTTAATGGATCATCGAAAGTATACTATGTAGATGGTTGTAAATTTGCAAACGATGGGATACACTTGGGATTATAAATAGATACTTAGATCTGCACAAATTTGTGAAATAGTTCATTGAAGTCTACGCAACTGTTAAAAATCTCTTCACCAGCTGCTTATGGTGCTGCACTAAGCCCTGTTCCGAACGACGGTACTTGGAATCACCGAAATTCTAAGTTAAGCGTACTCTTAGATCTAAGTCATGTAAGCACCTTAAGCTGCTCCTACTAAAGAGATGTCCGTCTTCTTGACATCGCATATGAGATTTTATCTGCCCTTTTGGCATCCCTGTCAAACTTGTTCATCTGTGCAAGAGGAAGTTGGCGTAAGCTCGCCACAATATTAAGGTCAGTAACATCCTCACACAGTAATTTGACGTCAAAGAAGAATGAGGACAAGGCGACACGCTGCCATATGTGACAGAGTATGAAGGCGGAATGGTTTAAAATTGGGATTTGCCCAAAAATTGCAGTCTTTTGTGGGTTTATCGAAGTATATAAATGTTCTATATTGGACTTCTCGCAGAGTGTTAGGATAGGATACCAAGAGAAAAACTAAATACTTTCCTTCCTCTTCTATTACTAATTTTATTTATTTGTTTATTTATTTATCAACGCTTAAACGGTAAGATATAATGTTCCACAATTTTTAGTTGTTAACGCTGGCTTTTGAAACATTCCATAGAGTGTTGGCAAATCCTCAACTGATCAATGCTCCAACCATTGCGCACGACTATCAGTATCGCTCATTTGTTCGAGTTCATAAAGCAGCATGTGTTCTGATGTAGCCTCAGGGTTCAACAATAACTGCATCTGACGAAACGCGTTTCTAGCCACGTCAAGCATCTTTCTTACAGCTTCGCACGAAGGATGCTGCTGTTTCTAACGCTGACAACGTTTGCAAATGCGCACGGATAGTGTTGTATTCGGTACCGTATTGCCTGCACATCTCTTCCCATAGCTGATTGTATGTGTTCCCATCACCAATAGGCCAATTTTTGTAGATTTGTTTGGCCCTGCCTTGCAAAGCTCCCAAAATATAACGCATTTTTTGTGCATTCGAGAACCTTGTTTGACATCGGCCTCGAATATTGCGCGGAAATTGGCTTTAGCTATAAATGAGGTACTTGAAACAGTTTCCTTCAGTTGGCAAAGCTTTCATAAACTCAATGACTCTCTTTATGTCTTCATATTCTTCACGCAAGTAGACTGAGTGGCCTATTGGGACTGCACCAAATAAATTTCCACTGTGTAGTAGGACACACTTCAAGCTCCGCTTTGAGTTATCGATGAACAGCCGCCATTCTGTTGCGTTATAGGGAAGAATTCCTAATTCCTCCATTAAACCATGTACGTTATGGCAATACACAAATTCACCGTCTTGATCGAAAGTGGGATACCTTGCTCCTTTTTCAAGCAAGTTTTTCTCGTAAAGTCTTGATGCTATGAGCTCTGTCGCCTTTTTCTGATCAAATCCAAAATCCCTTACGAATGAAGTCATCTTCCATTTCAAAATCTTCATCGTTGTCACAGTCACACACACACAAGCAGAAGGAGGGAGTTGCTTAACGCCTGAGGAACGATCTATTTACCTGGAACGGGTTGAGAGAGTTACTGAGACGCAATCAGCTTCATGGAAGAATCTCTTCTTCATTGCACTGAACTGGAAAAAAAGAAAGAAAATTGTATAATACTTCCTACTGCGGGTTTGTTCGTAATCACCTTGCGAAGGTTTAGGAAAAAAGACAAGTCGAAAAATTCGCAACAGGTGGCGCTGTACGCGGTTAAAAATCCTGGCTTTAAATTTAATATTTTTTAGGTTGTATACAAGTCCACGCCGAGAAAATATTAAAATCTAATATTTTGCATACATTCAAATTAAACAACTAATAAAAGATTTATTAATTTTAAGTAATGTCTGCTATTACAAAATATGCCTGAAATATTAAATCTTAATATAGATGGAGAAGGGTTTCAATGCAAAAGTATTTAAATTAAACCCCTATTTATATTGAAATATTAAAGAATCTTAATACATACGTGTTTGAATTAAATAAACTGCAGATTCAAATATAATCCTTCCACCTCAAATTCAATACTTCTTTTGCTTTTAATAAACCCATAGAATATTAAAATATAATACAATCTTATTATAGTTTAATACTTCTTTAGATCTGATTCAAATATCTATGAAATACATTTCAACACCAAAAACATTTTCTTTTAATACAAATTATATTGGTTTTAAATATTACAATACATAGGTATACAAAATTGTCGAGTGTAGGCAAATTCCTGTGGCCTTATAATCCCATAGAGTGCCGCTGTGCTTCTTTTATTAGGTATATTTTTCTAGACCTTTAAATGAAGTCAATTACTTACGTTTTGGAATATAATAGCTACATTTCTGAGGCAATCAACTGGAATCTCTAGATCGCCGTTATCTTCAAAAGTAAATCCACTAGGAACATCCCTGGCACTTCACAACTTTAAGACAAGAATATTTTGAAATTAAAGTTAGTTACTTGTAAGAATAATATTCTCATTGGGTATCAATGTTACTCCATTTTTAATCATGACTTTCACTTCTTTGTATTTTTCACTCCAATGAATAGGAAGCGCAAACTAACTCTAAATTATTGACCAAGCGAATAAATAATATATTTGGGATCAAAAATAATACCGATATAACTAAATCTAATCAGATCCTGTATTAAGACCAAATACAAATGTATTGAAGTTTATGGCTTTAATAAGTTCGTATTAAATGTAATCAGAGTAGATCTTATATTATTTTAATATAGACCAGATTAGATTGTAGAACAAAAATACTGGATTTTAATCTTACAAGATTAAAGTTCCAAAAATTTGTATTAAAATGAGCATTTTAATGAACAAATTATTAAATTTGAATGCAAAAATATTACAGAAAAAGTTTAATAAATTGGAAATATTAAAAACTAATTTTTCTTGTAATACTGCGGAGGTATTAAAAACACCTCCATATTTTTCACCGTGTAGGCGCACATTTCCATTTTTCAGTTAAATTCAATTACTGTTTTACTGGTAGCACTGTAGGCGCACAATCTCTGAAACCCTTTAACCGAATTCAATAAAACTTTGTGGATGGGCATGGTTCATTCCAGCTGGAAAGATAGGATAGTTTTGGACCCGATAGTTCCGTTCCTGCTCTGCTTTAGGGTGGTGGGCGCAAGTCGCAAGCATTTAATAACATGTAATGTGGCATGTGGCGTATGTTTACGTTGGCCGTACGGCGCATAGCTCTTGGTAGAAAGAATGAGAGGTTCTTTGTTTTCGTAATTCGTACTATCAATTTTACAAAAATTGACCACTCGTTCAAGTAGTCCAGCATACTAACCACTGAACCATCATGTTCACAAGTTGCAACAACTGATATTTAATGTTGTGAAGCACTTATACCTATACCTACGGAAAGTGAAGGGAAAAAGAGAAACTCTTCGAACTGTTATTCTTACTTCCCGGGCAAACGAAAGCTCAAAACGATCAAGGACTTCATCGTTAAGCACAATGCATTTCGGACATCGCGTTTCTGGATGTCCTCGGCGGTAGAACGCCAAAAGCGATGCCGTGCCCACATTCTGCTTTGGTTGATAAAGAAATTCCAACCAGATCTACTCGATTCAATCATTATCGCGGAAATACACGCTCATGAAACCGACCCGGAAATCTTTGAAGTCGTAACTATGGATTGAATTAAATTTAATTCTAAAAGAGTTTCATTCTTTCAATAGAGAAGCTCAACTTTCAAAAAGATTGTCAATAATTTTATCAATTTTTGATGTCCGCCGGGTCAACTAGTCTTAATTAATATTGTTACATTTACATTAAAATCCTCCCGTATTTTCTCTCTTTCGGCGCATCTTTCATAGTGCCGCCTAACCTATTAAGCAAGCTTCAAGCTCATCATTCATCTACTCGTTTTTTCATTCATTGTCACGGGTGTGGGCTCCATGCCAGCTGTAAATCTGTAAGCTGCAATTTTTATGATTATCAATTTTCAACGTGTGACAAAAAATTGGAAATTATTAAAAGTGCGAACTATATATGACCAATATTATAATAGAAGCAAAGTCAAAGATTCTAACTGAGAGATCGACTGAAACAGGACCATTGCAGATCAGTATCTTGAACAAAAATTTAGTAGGTTTTCAGTGTTGAAATTATGGCATTCCCTCATTAAAATTCGTCCAACAACCCCTGCAGGCTCCATCCCACTACTAGACAGTCGCAATTCGTGCATTGTGTGAAATTAATTTGTTACAACTTATCCGATCTAGTGATGCAGACAAATAACGAACAGCATAATATTATAACCGCACTGACCAATTCCTTCAATTTGAATATCCGAAATTCCATATCCATTCGAGCCGACAACAATGGTATCAACTTTCAAAGCTTTTCACACTCTGAAAGCACATCGGCTTGCAAAATATTTAGCTACACTGCAGGATATGGATATCTCCTCTAATTATTTCCACCGAAAAATATTCACCAAAGCCCAGGCCTTTCATACACGTGTGTGTACACCCACCCAAAAACAGTATACAGTATCGCATAAATCCAGCCTGTGTCGCATTAATTAATTTCGGTTACACGTTTCCCCCAAAAAAGGATTAAATACCACAAAAGCAGTTGCAACACCATAAACTTTCGAACGTGAAACCTTCAAAGGGATGCTTTTCCCCATCCTTCGAGCCTCATCAAGCGGTCGCACATTGGAATTATGATCCTTTTATGTCGTCCGCAATCCTGAGAGGGGGAGTATACGCAAATTAATTTACTATAATAATTTGACTAACATGCAATCCGGCGAAGGAGAATTATCCTGATGTGCCTATACTTATAGTGTACCTTGTGCGACTGTGACATCCTTTGGGAGATAGAAATATTGTACGCGCGCTTGCAATTTGCATAAAATTTGTTAAATTACCTGTTGCCAGCCGGGGAGTTTGCGGGGGTGGACTGGATGGCATATCGAAGGAATTATGCCGTCTAGCATGAGGTAAAAGGATCCGAATCGGATTTTGCTTTGAAATCCTGTAATTGAGTGTAATTAAAGCCTTCCGCGGTGACATCTCCCAGTGGGAGAGCGGCTCCGATGTGAATCCTTTCATTGTGTCCTGGTGGTTGGATGATTATGACGATGACTATGACGATGAAGAGTGGCAACGGTATAGTGTTTGGTTTTTGTTAAGCGCGCGTTAATTTGATTCCCAATGGCTGTACTGTGATTTTAATGACATCGCACAGTCGGTGTAACAATCCTTTGGGCGGTTTTTCGGTGGCGTAATTAATTTCCACCACCTTCAGCAGACATTTTTGCACTTTGTTGTTTGGCGGCAAAACAAATTTGCAAGTTTTCTAAATCAATTAACGAGCAAAGGGGTGACTTCTTGGAAGACGGGCTTGGTAGGTAGGTATACTTGATATTATTGATGAAAGTATTGGAATCCATAAGTAAATCGATTGAATCGAGACGGTTTGGGACAGTGGAAGGGTATGCGGCGACGAGGAAGGAGAAGAAGGTACCCTTAATAAATCAAAGCAAGGTTATGAGTCAGATAAGCATATATTTATCTTGAAACATAATCGCAGTGCAATGTGTATGCGCCATTCAATGGACATCATCAAAATCTCTTGAGAAGTAAGTCATTTAGTATAATTGAGATCTTTGGTCTCTACAAAGCACATGCAGCAACCAGGGTTCGTTGGTGGGGTCATCACAAACAAAGGACATGATTCGTTTCCTGCATCTATTCGAAATCCTGCCTTTCTTCAGGATTGCACTACTGAAGCACTAAAAGATCACTGATGGGCCGGGAAATAATTTGTCAACTCCATCTTACCCATACAGCACAACAAGCTTATAGAAATGAATTACATAATGTATTATTGGCAAGCTTTGTCATTTAATCAAATTGTAAGACCAGTTTGCAAACCCCATTGGGAATTGGGAAATCAAATTTTAGATAGATAGATAGGTGTACGACCGGCTTCAGGTGGGCAGTCGAAGAATTGTTAGAATAAATAAGGAATAAATGCGGGTACGATAAGAGCTCCAAGAGACGCCGGTCGTCTCTATACTCAAATTCAAGAAGCTCCAGAAGCCATTTCAACAGACGAGGATATCTCAATTAGGAATGAGGAATAGCTCCTGCCTCAGCCATTTCAAGTCACTTCAATTGATAATAATTTAAACTCAAAATTTCCATTGATGGTGAGATGGATGTATTCTCTCTTCTGAGGATCAGGACAAGTCCGCCGACATAGTTACAGAAATTAACAAAATAAAGTGGTCAATTATAAGGTGCGGATAAATAATGGAAGACGTATTCCTTGTGTTTCAGTGTTTTTACTTCGGTGCTGATTAAGAGAAGCAAATCTGCACTCCTTCGCTGATATTGTTTTCTGTTTGTGTCGCGAAAGACTATTTACCACGGCGGACTTATCGCCATCCCTAAGGAACCTTAAAACCAATTCGCCCATAAACTAAATTTTGCTACAGAATGAATGACTTTGTCTTGTCAGGAGTTGGATTAAATCCAAAGATTTCTTTTCTGATCGAGGAAACTAAAGTGTTTGAAACCCTGTGTTCTTCTAGTTGTGACCAACTTGATGCTACCTTTTTGAAAGATTTATCAATAACAATCCTTCTCGCAGCGGCCTTTGGTGGTCATATACGTTCAATTCTTTCATTAAGCTATAACGTCAGCCCTATCGTTACCCACAATGTCACAGTGAACAGCTAGGGACCTTGAGACTCCGATAGCATTGTTCGGACTTTACTCCAATCGGAGTAGACCTATTTCGTTTTTTTGTATAAATCAATCAGAGAATTATTATGTGGCAGCACTATATTCTCGAAGATTTGCTTTTGAAATAAGCTTCAAATTCACTTTCACGCTACCCAACGAAAGTTTGTCTTTCTCTCGTGTTAAACTTAGTCAAGTTTTGCCTTTCCTTTACCGAGCATAAAAATGCTGTCAAGGAATTCATGTTTAAGAATTTAACAGAGTACATGATAACCTTAGCTATCTTACCGCACAGTAGGGCAGCGGCTGAAGGAAAATTCTCCGAAATTAATTAAATAAATAACATATTCCGAAATGGATTAAATGTGAAAACAGTTGAAAGTCTAATGTTCTAAAGATGTTTATTGGAAAATCGGAAAGATGCTTAATTTAATAAAATTCTTAAGGCAATATTAATGTTTTAGTAACATAAATGTGCAATTTTTGTTCCTCTCATTTTTGTTTTTGTTGAAGTAATTTTTTTGCCGAAAAATTTAATATTTTTCATTGTTTTTAAAAAAATCCAAAAATGTACTTAAAAAAAATTAATTAACTTCGCTTTTTCTTTTCACCTACTTCGAAATATGATTTCCAAAGTCCGAACATTGCCCGAAACTCGGCATCCCCCTTACACATCTAACTTAAAAAAAAAAAAGGATTTGATAAACTCTGACTTAAATGTTCAGTAGGTAGGGTAAAGTCGGGTCATATGACAACATGGCTGATACGGCACTAGCTGAATATTTCCTACTTTACGATTTTGTTTTATAACAAAGAAAAAAAATATCATTTAGTTTTACGTAAGTTCCTGAAGGGTGCAGTTGGAGCCTGATTTGCTGGTGTAAATTTCTAGTTACAAACGACCAAAAAAAAAAGGGAGTAAAGTCGAACAACATCTGTAGATCGAAAAGTATTTTTTTTTTTTTTTGCACTTTAAAATTCATTTTTATTCAATTCTTTCTTTAACTTAGACCAAAACGATTAAATCTTATTTAAAACTAACACTTATCTTAATATAGCTTAGGTACTGGCTCTTAGTGAGTGCTCTAAACTCAACAATATCCTTAAAATTATTGCCCTTCGGCCTTATGTCTATCAATCTATAATTTGTTTTGTTTTTTAATTTCCGAGAAACATTAGAAAACTTGAATTCTTTATTATTTGTTTTATTTAAATACTACTTAAAACTACCTTAGCTATTTAACCTAAATTACCTATAATCAGGGTGACGAGCAATCTCATCGATTTGTCACCATCCTGATGATCGCTTCCATGGGCGTCTGACAGCCACCAAGCCTCGAGCGAGACCATAAGCATCGGTCGAGTCTCGGAAGCACTGTTCACTGTTCAGTATTCATCTTGTCTAGCCCGGCCCTGCCCAAAGACCCCCTACTCTCCTCTCGAAAAAGTATTCGATGCCCGGTGTTCATTCGTTACAAACAAATTAAAAGCGTGTCGTGTGTGCTTGTTTCCATTCACAGTTATACTGCGAGTACGCATTTGGTCATGTTTATCGTGAAAAAAAATTCTACACCATTTGGGAGACTTGCCACCTCTAAAGTTTCTGTAATGTGATACCGGTGCCATTTCTCCCGCTATTAGTTTTATATTGAGGTATACATTTTTCTGATATCTAAAAGCAGATGTATGGATTAAATGTCTATTATTTCATTTTAGGTCACGCGACTTGTGTACATCTTTTTAAATATTTCTACCAGGTTTGGAAAGAATAACCACCTTTGGGTGCCAAATCACCCTCCAGTTTTCTTAATGAACTTTTTTTCAAACTCATACGTTTTCAAAAATTTTAATATGTTTCCAACTATGAATTATATTTATGTTCTAATTTTTTGTTATTCAATTAAACAAAGAGATAATATATTTATGTTTTAAATTAAAATAGGCTTTATTTTTTGAGTTGGTACGAAGACAAAAAATGGGTACCATATCTCCCGAGTTTATCCTAAACACGACACGGTTCCAAAAGGCAAAAAGCCTTGAGCATTGTTTCTGACTAAATCAGATTTAGTCAAGTGGCATAGAACTGCCTTAAGCGCAGCGTAACTATCAGTGCAGATGACGGTTTACTTGTTATATCTATTTACACGCAGAAAAATCGCTTATTTAAAATCAACCAACTTTCGGTTAAAAACTACTAAGTGATACTGTTAATATAGCCCCTATAGAGTTAGTGGATTAAAAATAACCGAGTCAACTTGTTTAACCTTCACCTTTCAATATACAACCAGGTGTAGATCCCAGTTTTCAACTTTAAATATCGCAGTTATTTTTTTACCAATTCTAAAATCGTTTTATCTCAGTTATTAAATTAATCTTTACTCCCCGAAAAAGATAATATGAATATTTTTTGATATTTAATTTTGCAAAAATTTCGAAATATTTAGTATATTTTCGACCACACCTGGGTGTAAATCTACATTTACTCGAAGTAATAGGGTAGAATTCGTCTTCAAAGATTGTTAAATCCAAGGATAATATTGACAATATGCACGCACAAGTAGAACATTGTGTTTGTTTGTATTGGAATCACTTGTTTCTGTAGTAAATACTGTTAAATGTTATAAGAGAATGAACACTTATTCTTTCGTGTTTTTGTTGTGTGAGTTCGTATTTATTTAAATAGATCTCTTTTGAAATGGGTTGAGGAAAATAAGATCATTCCGAACAACCAGTCGGTGCGGCCGTTGTCGGTGAAAAACGTGGTCCGGTATCTTGGCATCTGGCTCGACCAGTATCTGTATTTTGACAAACATATAGATGCTTGTCTTGCTGGGGCTAAGAGGGCCTACGCTCTGACAAGGAGACTGTTTCGCAGCAGTCAACTTGATTCCAGGGTGAAGGTCATTTGCTACGTGGCCCTTAGATATAAGGCCTATCATCGCTTATGGCTGTCCTATGTGGTTCAATATAGCGCCGTCCTATATGGAAACGATTCGGGTGTTTGAGAGACAATGTCTCAGGGCCTGTCTAGGGTTGTTTAGAACCCCTGAATCTCAGTACATAAAATACTATCCCAACAGGACCCTATACAATGGGGCTCGACTGAATAGGATTGACAATTTCCTTATTAAGGTGATTCGGAGGCACGTCGCAAGGGCGATGTCCAGCGATAACAACCTGATCTCAGGGGCTTACTACCCCAATTTAATGTACCACGAGAGTACGCTTCGGTCTGGCTTTATCCCGCCTGAGGCATTTCTTCATGTAGACATGAAAGGGTTAGTCCAGACAAAAGATGGTGTGCCGGTATTGTACCACAGCCACCGCGGCGCGAGGGATAAGCGGCTCATCCACGACGGGTACGCCGCCAATGCTCAGGAGCTCCTCCGTTTTAGCACCGCAACTGCGGATCGGGACAGGATCGATACGGTAAAGCAGTTCACCGACTTTTGGTGGCTTAAGGAAGAGGTGAGGGTTGATACGCTCTCCCGGGTCGGTGCGCTACTAACGTAGCATCCTCCCTAGTTTTAAGCTAGATTAAGTTTGTAGGTTTAGGTTTAGAGTAGGGGGTCTTTGGGAGGTGCCGGGCTAGCCAATATGAATATTGCTGCCGAGACCCGAACGAAGCTTATAGCCTCGCTCGAGTCTCGGTGGCACTGATGAACCCTTGTGGGCGGCTGTCAGGCGCCAAAAGAAATCTTGCCGGTAGGAATTGTCATTTGACAGGAACTTGCTTACTTTGTAACTTGAATAAAACCTAAAACTAATAAATAACAAATGAATAACATTAAAAAAATATTGGCGATACGATAAAATACAATGATAGGCTGGTTCACAACGTCAAATAGTTTTTATTTGTTGTCACCCGTTATTGTAGGTGACTGTCACCTAGAAATTGACATTATACAAAAATTAAATATTGCGAAATTTAGTAGCCGGGATCCAGATTCAAAAACGAAATATTTTGTATGTGCTTAAGCATTTTTGAAATAGCTCAATTTAGGAATGAGAATTTCTACACCGGGGTGTTCGCTGTCAGGAAAAGGAGTTTTTATTTAGCGACAAAGTGAAGGTTAACGAAACTCGGTTAAAGATAACCTTTTATCAATTTTTCTCGGTTGTAAATAACAAACTAACTCTGTTGAATTTAACCAACTGGTTGGTATTTATCTAGAATCTTGGTTCTATTTTTAGCTGTATGCATTTTACCTATTTATATCGGTAGTATACTTAACAACGAATACTCGGTGTTTTTCAACAGAGACTTGGCTATTTTTAACCCATCTTTTTTTAACCGACCAAAAATCGCACTCTGTTAGAGCCAATTTTTGAGCGTGTAGATATTATCTGAAGTAGCTCCTCAACTTTGAGTACTGCCTGAACCTCTACCTGGAATTAACTACGTATATATCCGGAAGTCTTAGAGCCTTCTATAGATATAACTCGCAGGAGTATAATGTCTGACTTCGTACTTACAATTTTGGATCAATCGATAAATAATGAAATCTCAATATCCTTTGGAAACCATGTTCCTATATACCAATCCTCTCTTTCGGGGTAAATCACCATCATAAGTCGAAGTCAAGATTACCAGGACTTTGAACCGCTCTATCAGGTATGGCGGCGAACTAATGAACTTGCAACAGTCTGTTGTGTTCCAAATCAAAAATGCATCTAACCAAAGTGCATCCAGAACTATTTCGAAATACACCAAACACTTGATGCTCATTATGGTCGTGCGTAAACATTTATCAGTAGTCTCTACAGTCACATTCCGCAACACACCAAAACATCAATTGACCTGTGACTTTGCGAACATCAAGCAAATGATTTAAATCTCCATTAAACAACATGCAACAATGCTCCCATTAGCACCAACATGTGTGTGGCATAAAACTCTCAATGACTGTTTCCACCCCAACCCGTGCAGCTCACTTTGTGGGGAAAAAGAAATTCGTCACCCCGACAACTACACCCAGTACCAGCACAACCAGATGGTCCCGATTGCCAGCTATACACCATAAGCACAATGTCTTCCACATCTGAAACGCACTCAAGTGCAAAACAGCACCAAAACTTGACCCACCCGACTTTTTGCGTCGGTACACTCTCCATCCGACTCCGGGGTTAATTAGCCTCAGCGCGAGCCACACTCCACAGATCTCTGGAGTAATTAAGGGCGCATCAAGTGTCCCAGCAGTTGTCATACGGCTGCTAATGGCAATTAAGCCGCATACTGAGTGTACTCCATCATTAGGCGGGTATACAGCTACCACATGCTCATGGAGAAGCCACAGAAAGTGACCACTTCATTTCACCAGTGATGCGCACCAGAGAAATGGTAGATGGACTTTCTTTGTCTCCGGTCGTTCGGCAATCTCACTTGTTTACGCATTCCACGCCATAAATATTTATTAAGATCCTGGCAGTGCCCGCAGTCTTCTCCTTACGCCATAAAACACTTAGGACGCATTAAGGCATGCGGGAGAGTATATGTGCGTGACACAAGCGTCGCTGCATCTGCCAGGGTGATAATGGATGGGGTTGAAAGGTCGGTAGCTGCGCGAATATTTTTAGAAGCTGGAGAAAGTCTAAGACAAGCTGAAGAGGCGCCATCTCCCTGAATTGGCAATTAAAATCAATTTAGTACGATGGCGTGCATTCCTCCTCCGGAGAGTCATCCCTACATGCATCCCAGCAGAGAGATTGATTTATCGATTGCGGGGATTTATTGTCACTTCGTATCTCGCATGTCGTTGTCACTGCTACGGTATGTATATGCGGACTCTGGGTTATGAAACATCTCATTGTCACTGGTTGTGTTTTTCTTTGGCAGGTTTGTGCATCGGCAAAAGTTTTGCCCTCTCAAGAAAGTGTCTGCCATTGTCAAACAGTGTTCGGGTGGTGTCAACTGGATGTGTCAGAGTTTACGTCCATTGTGTAAACTTTTCAACTTTCCAACACTGGAGATGAGTATCCAAGCAGAGGACATTCCTGATGTGGGTGCTGCGATTAGAAGTTTCTTCTGGAGATCGAAGGACTGCCCATACTCGCACTCACATGTGTGCGTGGAAAGAGTGGGAAAACTTTCGGGTCAACCTAGCATTGTGTCTCCGATTGATTGCGGGTTGTCGGGAGTCCCATTTGAACGTGACACTGCTTCCTTCCGTATTGGGGAAAAGGGTAAATTGAATCAGGACCGGACGCTGCCCTGTAGTTAGGGTTTCCTTGGTTGTTTGACTAGTTCAAGGCCGCCTGTGATAAGAGTGAAACGCATTGTTCTCTCTCAATGTGGTGTTAGCAAAACATTTTGACATCTTTTGGCATTTTGCCCAAAAATTGAATTACACTCGAATGTTATTTGAATGCCTCTCCCCTGCAGCCTGGCGCTCCCTTGGGAATCCATCTACAAATCACTTCACAAAACCGCACAGAATCCGAATACGAAATCCACTTACATCAGATGGAGGGTAGTGGAAATAAATGTTAAACGTTCATACCTCGACAATCGCAAGCAAATATATAGCTTCACTTATTATCCTTAACGTCTTACAAATGGGGAAACATCAAGAGGGACGCGCACGCCATCAAGTAACAGAGATTTTCGCCTCAAGACGTCTTTGTTGCGCCAACTGGGGCGGGTGTCTATTAAAATGCAAGATGATAGTCTTAAATAGAACTTGGCAGCACAACAACACCGCGACTCTGCAAGGATAAGAGCTAAAATACGAGGCAAGATGTTGATAGTATGCAAAGTGGATTTATTAAGTCAAAATGGAAAATCTACCCCACACCCAGGAGGGGAGAGAACATTTGTCCGGATTGGGAATGCAAATTAGGTGCGAGGGTTGTAATTTATTGGTTAAATATTTCCTTTTCTCAGGGCCCCGAGTGAACTTGTTCTGACAACGGTTGTACAATTGGTTGGCATTCCTATTAATGTTTGAGTGGTCGAAAGCTTTTGTAGCCTAGAAGGCGGCCGAAGGAGGTGGATGGGTCAAATTTTTGGACCCTTGTGTACTGTGTAGTAAGTCTGAAAAGCGACGGATTAGGTTTATAAAGTGGAATGGAGTAAGTCAACGCTTATGGGTTCTTATTACGTTACAAGCCGTCAAAAATATTGAGTTCAAGCCCAAGTCGATTTGGGACTTAACACAATCAAAGACGAAAGTCTTATAGGAGAGTATAATGTTCCCGAAAAGAGTGATGCCAATCTGGCTTAGAAGTTATCGATATCGATTAAAAATATATTACAATGTCTCCCGCTAGACCCTATTTCTTAAGTCTGAAAAACTCTAAATGAATCCGGAAGGCAATAAGTTGATGGTAAATTCTATTTTCCTTTTTGAAAGCTCTCTGCACTTTTCTTATGGAATGTAGGATGTTTGGATTTTTTTAAAGTAGAGGGTTTTCCAATGAGAGGTGTTATTGTGAATGACCCGCTATTTCGGTAGCTGTCACTTTTCTAGCTTTTATTCTTTGACATTTGACAAGTAGAAACTACGCCATTACTAAAAATGGAACGATACACGCTTCAATGCATTTTTTTTTTTTTTTTGTCGGAGGTTGTTACTATCCGATGGAGCACTCAGACACAACTACTGGTCCATTGTACTGCCAAAACAGACACCTTACATTATTGTACGTAGTTTTCCCGTCTTTCGAAGAAAGATGAGAAGGAGCTTCAGTGATGAAGAGCTAAGGTGTTCGGCAGTCACCACATCAGCCCCAAAGATCCGCCATCTGATGCGAGCAAAGGCAGGACAGCTACAGAGGAAGTGTTCCGCTGTATCATCGTCCTCTCCACAAGCAGGACAGATGGTGAAATCGCTCAAGCCCAATACATTCAAGTGTTTGGCGAAAGCTTGGTGGCCCGAAAGGACGCCCACAAGCAGTCTACAGTCGATTCTCCTGAGAGACAAAAGGAAAGACGCCGACTTTTTACAGATGTCCGGACGCAGTCGTTTGGTCTGTCTACACCCAGCACAGTCACGTCACCGACGCTCGTGTTCACGTGAAACCCAAGTATCAATGGATGACCGAACCGCAGATACAGGCAGACCCAACGCAGGTTCAGGTCCTGAAAAAGCTTCTTCAGAACCCTGCCTGGCAAGCTCATCAGCGATCTCATTTCCCTGGATACCAGTATGACCCGGGACCCAAAGAAGATTCACTTTGTTTAGCCTTCCTACCAGGTTCAGAGAAAGCTTGAGTTCGAGCACTAACTTAGACGAGGTGAGAGGGTTAAGCAGCGCTTTTAGTGCAGCTTGGCTATCACTGCAAACGCATATGCTTCTACCCCTCCACCTGTTAGTCACAATGTAGCGCATGGCCATAAGTATAGCGAAAATCTCCGCTTGGAAGACAGACGCATATTTACCTAAGGCGTAGTAAAGTCTAATGTTCTCGCTTTCCACAAAGACTCCAGAACCAGACCCCTGTTCGGTTCTGGAGCCATCCGTGAATACACGATGGCATTCTTTCCCTGGCTCAGAGTCTGGCAGAAGCCATTCCGTTACCTGAGGAAAGTTGACATGGTAGTTTTGTCGCAATAGGATTTCCGAAGTCATTGCGTCAGACGGCATATCCATAAGACAAGGGTCAAAGGATAATTCTCGCACAAGTTCTTCAAAATTCCAATGCGCGTGGTACCAAAAGCCACCTCTCTTTAACCGAGAGATGGTTTTCAGAGTACACCCCATGATAAAAATATCAAGAGGGGGGAGGTTCATCATAGCATCTAGAGCAGAGCCCGGAGTGCTAGGGAAGGCCCCCGTGCATCCGAGACAAACCGTTCTTTGAAGTTTGGCAAAAGAGGCAGTAACACGTTTCCGCGAAAGCCTGTTCCACCATACAACCGATGCATATGAGAGAAGTGGTCTAACCATCGCCGTATAGATCCAAAGGACCCTTTTGGGAGATAAGCCCCATGTCTTGCCAAAAGCGCCTTTGCACTGCCAGAAAGTTGACAGCGCTTTATCGGTTATTGATTCAACATGCTTGGACCAAAGAAGCTTTCTATCAAGGATTACTCCCAGATATTTGACTTCTTCGGAGATCGGGATAGTGACGCCTTTTAGCACAAGTTGAGTCAGACCAGTGATCTTCCTCCTTCTCGTGAAGAGAACAACCGTAGTTTTAAGAGGATTCACTGAAAGCCCATTTCTTGTGCACCAATCGTCGATAAGGCCCAAGGATCTCTGCGCCAGAGAGCAGACAGTCCTTAGGTCAGAACCAACAGACAGAACGGCGACATCGTCCGCGTAGGCTTGTGTGTAGGTTCCAGGAAGATTGAGAGCCGTTAGCAGAGAGTCAACTACCATACACCATAAAAGGGGAGACAGAACACCACCTTGAGGGCAGCCTCTGTTTACCCCAGTCATGACGCATTTGCCACAATCCGCCTCGACAATCAGAGTCCTGTACATAAGCATTGCTTTAATCCACAACACTAATCCACAACACTAATGTTTCATCTACACCGTGATGTCTGGCTGCATTACACATGCTGTCAAAAGTCGCCTTTGATAATGGCACCCTCAATATCGACGAAAATACCCAACGCGTACTCCTTCCGATCAAGAGCACTTTCAATCCTACAGACAAGGTTTTGAAGCGCAGTTTCACAGGATTTTCCGCGCTGATAGGCATGTTGCATCTCAGAAAGAGGATGCGATCGAAGAGCAACATTGCGCACGTGCAGCTCAACCAGTCTCTCCAAGCTTTTCAGCAGGAAGGAGGACAGACTTATGGGTCTGAAACTCTTGGCGAGAGTGTAGTCGGACTTACCTATCTTTGGTATGAACACAACTCTAACCATACGCCAAGGAGAAGGTATGTAAGCCAGGGCCAAGCTAGCAGTGAAAATTCGCTTCAGCGTCGGCAACAGCTGGCTAAAACCTTGTTTCAGCATAGCCGGACAAATTCCATCCGGACCCGGTGACTTGAAACTCTCAAACGATGCGATCGCATATTTGATAGCGTCTTCCGTCACCACTCTGGATGCGATATACCAGCTACGCCGCGTGATGTTTGTCAGTTCAGGAGTGGCCACCGTTGCCGGTGCCACAGAAGAACACGTAGTGACCTGATTTCCCGAAAAGTGAGTCTCTAGCAGGAGACTGAAAGTCTCCGCCTTTGTCTCAGTGTAGGTACCATCAGATTTTTGTAGCGATTCCAGTTTACTTGGTCTGTCCCTTTTGAGGACTTTAACAAGCCTACTGGTTGCACTTAGTGATACGACCTCCTCACAAAATTTCCTATAAGAGTCGTTCTTTGATTTACGAATCAGTCTCTTAAATTCTTTTTGTTTCGATCGATGCAGATTCCAGTCTTCTACCAAATTAGTTTTTAAAGACCGATTTAGTAGTTTCCTGGTTTCTTTGCGAATACACTGCAGTTCGGTGTTCCACCAAGGTACCGGTTTTCTACAGGAGTTTTTTGTAACTGGACACGCAAGTTCGAAACAGCGGATAATGGCGCTGCTCAGTTCCTGAGCAGACGACTCTACCTCTTGTATCGATTTAAGTTTGAGTGGTGCTTTGACAGAGTTGCCAAGTTCCTCCTCAAAACGAGTCCAATTCGTTTTTCTCGGATTTCTCCTCTCTAGCGAAGGTGAAATTTCGCAATAGATTTGAAATTCGATGTATCGGTGGTCTGACAAGGTGCTATCTGGCGATACCCTCCAATTTGTGATAGTCTTAGAATGCCTATTGGACAGGGTAACATCGATTACCTGCTGTCTCCTGGCTGTAACAAATGTAGGTCGACAACCGACATTGTTGATGGTGATGTCAGACGTTAGGATGAAGTCCAGAAGACGATCTCCTCGTACGTTGCATTTACTGCTGCCCCAAACAGTGTTTTGAGCATTAGCATCGCAACATAAGATGAGACCCATCTTTTTGTACTCGCAGTACTCTATGAGCTCAACAACATCCTTTGGTGGAGGAGGTGTTAAAGAATCGTAGGGAAAGTAAGCCGATGCAACGACAAAGGTTTCCCAAGTGCCGTTGGCATGGAAACTGATAGTTGCGGCAACCAAATCTTGGCAACAGAACCGTTTGATTGTTACTGCCGTAAGGGATTTCGATACGATAAGACATGTCCTAGGTCTCTCGGACAGCCTGTCGTAAAGAACGTTGTGCGAACCGCTCAACACACCAAGGCCACAGATGCGATTTTTCCACACCCATGGTTCCTGGATGGATGTTATGCAGTTTTTTGTTCTACTTGCAGCAAGTCTACTACTTAAAAGAGCAGTAGCAGCCTTGCAGTGCTGTAGGTTTATCTGAGTAAACAAAATTGATGTAAACTCTGAGTTACGACCACTGTTTGCATTACTTGACATTGAAGTGGAAATGAATCCTACCAAGATGCAGATAGGGACGCATGTCGTACCTAGACTTAATGATCTCGGCAGAAGCCATGTCTATGCTCACAACCAGAGAACTACCATCTTCATCGTGACGGTTTTTGCTCTGTCTGTGAGAACGGACAATCCAGGCTTTTGTGTCGAGACCAGGATTCTGGGTATGCAAACGTTTGAGCACGTCCGCCGAATTCCCCAGTTTTCCAGGGATCCAGCAGACAGCACGCGTAAGCTTGGGTGCCTTGTAGACCTCAAAAATTGAAGTACCAAGGGGAGGGATTTTCGGCACCATACTTCAGAGGTTTGCTGTGAGGAGGTCTTCACCATGAAGGTTCCGTCCTTGAACTCACAGCCCTCAACCTGGATGCAAGCATTTGTAACCGATACAAGCTCCAAAAGATGGGCTTTGCAGTGTTTGCACTCTGCATCACTCATACTGTTGTCATTGCCTGCTTTCCCTATACGAACTACTAAAGAGGAGACAGCAGCATCCCTATAGGACAGCTTACTGTTTCGCACCTTGTTTGTTCTGCGTTCAAAAGGAGCACTCTGACCGACAGGGCCATCCGCGACAACAATGTTCTGTCCGCTGGTACTGCAACCTGAGTTGTTTTCAGCACCTGCATTCATTACATGTGCACGGGCAGCTCCAACGATTGGAGAGCCTCCGGATTCAATGCATTGAAATTATTTAAATTCACTACAAAAATGGTGAAAATCTTGCAGTCACAGTTCGCAAAACTAAAGCATTTTTTGGTCGTCGTGAAGCACCTTGTCGGACCGCAATACAGAAATTGGTGGAAAAATTCGAGCTGTGGGGACAAGTTAGTGATGTGAAGAATAAAACCCGTGCACGTCGCTCAAGAACAACTGAGAATATTGCTGCTGTAGCAAAAAGTGTTGAAGAAAACCCAGGTTTGTCCATTCCTCGTCGTTCTTTGGAATTGGGAATGATTAAAGATTTTTTATGGTCGGAGTTGGATGGTTTTGATCTGGACAACGTTTACTTTTAACAAGACAGCGCTACAAGCAACGAAAGCATTGATCTTTTACGGGAAAAGTTTCCGGACCGTGTTATCTCTCGAAGAGGTGATCACAATTGGCCACCGAGATCTTGTGATTTAACACCTTGAGACTTCTTCTTTTGGGGCCACGTCAAAGATAAGGTCTACGCCAAAAGCCCAGCGTCGATTCAAGACCTCAAAAATAAAATTCGTGAGGCTATCGAGGACATAGGGCAGCCACCTTGCGATTTGGTTATGTTAAATTTCATGAAAAGGATATGGTCCTGTATGCGTGCTCGTCGTAGCCGTTTGGCTGATGTTGTTTTTCATTATTAACGGCATACCTTCCTCTTTATTATAAAATAAACATCCGATCATTTATCTCCAAAAATGGCATTTTTCTTTGAATACCAAAATAACACCTCTTATTGGAAAACCCTTTATATCTAGAATAGGGGGTCTTTACTGCTCCCAAAAACCAAACAATCAATCAATAAAAGTCTTGGTATTTTCGTTAAGTATACTATTGTTCAAGAAGGTTTTAGTTGGGGGTTGACCAAGGGTCGCTTATGGTTCCAATTTCACTTAATGTCGGAACTCAGTATATAGTTTCTTAATGTACTTAATGGTGAACATTGTGCTAGATAAACAGCCGTACTTGGTGCGAAAAATGTTCACAAAAATAAATACTTTTAGTTTGCTTTAATGGGTTTTAGTGTTAGTTATGAGTTCGAAAATTTGTTTGTAAATTTTAGGTGCTATAAACTCAATCATTAAGTCTTTTGTACTTAAACTGACGATGGACAGTAATGCTTTTCAGAAGTTTGTTTTATTTTTAAATCACATAGGTATAGAAATTATTTATACTTCGATATGCTTTTGAACTCTCGATATAGGAACTCCTAAGAAAAGTTCGGTGAAAATAGGTTAAACAGGAGACTTGAATTATATATTTTATTTTTATTTTTACTATAAGTATGACGTATATAGGAAAAATGCAGCAGCTTATATTTCCACATTAGGTGGCGCACATTTTGTTCAGAAATCAGTTATATTCAATTTTGACCGAAAAACTTTTATAAATGGTCTTAAAAGTCTTTAGCTTTGAAGTCTTTCAGATAACTTCTTCTAAATAACATGAGTTGTTGTTAGAGTTCAGAAAACTAATCAATAATAAATCATGAAATATAATTAAAGGTCGTCCAATATCCAATTTGACGCTGCGTTTCCAGATTTAGCAGTTTACTGTGATTTTAGCACGATTTGGTCTTGAATTTCAAGTGCAGCAGATTTCTAATCATTTTAATATATTGCAGCAGTTTTTAACAGTTTTTCAAAATTGAAACCAATTAAAGTTCAGATTACCAATAGAAAAATTATTAATTCGAGAACTTTTAACTTTTAAATTCGCAAGGCGTAAGTAATGATGAATTTAAGTGTTTAGCCTTCATTGTTAAAATGTCCAGCGCATGGTAAAGGAAAGCGCTTCTCAAACAATTTATCACAAATTGTTAAAATACAATTTGATAAACATGCATCAGGTCTTTTGACATGGTGTATTAAATAGCAGTAAAATCAAATCAGTTGTAGCATTTTGGGGAAATGTTAGTAAAACAGATAAGAACAAACAAATAACCAACCATTGTAAACTTGCAAAATATACATGTCGGGGAAGTACGTTCGGAATGACATACTTTAGTTAGTTAGTTAGCTACTTTATTCATCTACCTAGCTTAACTCTAACAGATTTTGGATATAATATATGGTGATATAATAATTAAAAGTATAAAGTATAGTACAATAAGTTTTAAGTAACTTTAGGAATTAATAAATTAACAAGAAGCAAAATTTTATTATGATACATAAATATTTAAAATTACAGATTTAACTTTCTCTCTATCATCACACAAATCAAATTCTGTACAAACTGAATTGAATAAATTAATACATTTAGTAGTAGGCTCATTAAGACCATAATTGTAAATATGCCTAGGATTAAATAATAAATTTCTAGATCTGAGCATTCTTTCAGGTGCGTAAAACAAAGAATATTATTTCTAAGAGATATTGCAATTGTTATGTTTATTATTTCTTTATAAATTTATTGCGAACATTTGACAATGCTGTTTTAAAATAAACCAAAAAGGTAAACTAAAAAAAATTATTTGCTGCTGAAAATACTTTTTGCTTTTTGGCACTGGCTCACGGCTGTCATTTTGACAGGATTTTAAATATCATCGAAGTCACTTTGGAAGATAGCATCGAGTGCTGCAAGTGTATCACTTTTCAAGTTAAGGCTAGTATGTCATTTTTAGTTGTCATTTTGGACGTACTTCCCCTAAATGTAGAAATGATCATTTAAATTAACTATTTAATATTAATCATTAATAACAGTTAATGCAAATACATATAAATGATTCGTTATGTAAACATAAAATTACATTGAAAAGTAAGAAAAGAAATATTTGTCGTGGAGTAATCGTTCGCAGTTTTTTGTAGCATTTTTCCCGGTTTCCCAGTTTTTCGCCCGGCTTTAGCATTTTTTGAAAAAAATAATCTGGTAACGCTGATTTGGCGTCTCAGGAGACTGTTCAGATCGACGTTTTGTTGGGTTCATTGAGGTATTTAGAGAAACTAAATGATCTCTTAAACTTGCGCTTTTATTTCACTTTTATAAAGCTTCTGAAGATTTTGGTTTTATTTTTACGAACTTCACGGATCTCTAACAATTTTATGGGTTGAGGCTTTCCTTCGTGTAAATCATTTAACTTCAATTTAATCTAGAAAATGTTAATGTTATGTAACTCTAATCGCACCCATAAGCGGTTTGATTTGTAGCAGTTTCTGAAACTCCAACTCTGAAAATCATCATGATTTCAAAGAACTTCTTTTTCATATTATAATTAAGTATACTTTTCAAAACACACATGAATTCTCAAACATATTGAAAACAAATTTCACCAGCTGCATAGGTTATTCGGTTACACGACCTTATGAAGTGAAGTTGAAATGAAACGTAAAAAATGTGCATATTTTTAGTTGGTCCTATCTGATGGAAGCCGGAATACGACGTGCGTCGATTGGAAGTACGCTGCATACGTTCCCGTGGGGGACATATGAACGAAGTCGAATTCCATTCATAAATGTTTTGATAGTAATTCAAGTCTAAACATTTTTTTTTTGTTTCAGTTAACTCAAGTTTTGCATTTTATTTAAAAAAGACGTTGTCAATATACTAAGCAATAATGAATTCAAACCGCTGCAAAGCGCCTTTGGTATAGTAAAATTCGTTAAATGTGTGGTGCGAATCTATTTTCTCTAGTAAAAAATTACTGTTGAAGTCAATCCTTCCGGTTAATAATGGAAAATAATTTCATTCAAATGGCTGCCTCGGCTGGCCATGCAGTAGCCTACACGATCGCTCCAATTTTTAAGCACATTATCGATTGTGTGCAGCTGTATTTCACCAATGGCTTCACGAATATTTTCCTTTAAAGCGTCAATTGTCTCTGGCTTGTCGGCGTAACACTTATCTTTTACGGCACCCCACAAATAATAGTCCAACGATGTCAAATCGCAGCTCCGAGGTGGCCAAACGACATCAGCTCGGCGGCTGATAATGCGATCTTCAAAAACTGGGTGCAAAACTTCGAGTGTAGCTTCGGCTGTGTGGCACGTAGCGCCGTCCTGTTGCAACCAAATGTTGCCAATATCCTCCTCTTCAATTTTTGTGAACAAAAATTCGTTCAACATGGCCCGATAATGATCGCTATTGACTGTAACGGCCACTCCTTGCTCATTTTCGTAGAAAAATGGCTCAATTATGCCTCTGGACCAAATTCCGTATACCAAACAGTGACTCGTTTTGGGTATATCGGCTTTTCAATGTATGCGTGCGGGTTTTCTGTGTCCCAAATGCGACAATTTTGCTTGTTTACATACCCGCCAAGATGAAAATGAGCTTCATCTGAAAAGATGATTTTTTTTTTGGCAAAATCGGCATCTTCTCTAAGTCGATCGCAGGCCCACATAGCGAAGCAAAAACGCATTGGATGGTCATTTCATCAAGCGTATACACAACCATATTCGTTCCGCGGAAGGATAAAACTAATTATCTGTCAAATCCGAATTGAGCTAAGTGTTACCATTCGCGAAATAAGCACTAGTTGAAAAAAAAAAAAAGTTAGATGGCAGACCCATTAGTTTTGGGTATCTTCACATGAAAATATAATTTGAACTGGTGGTAAGAATTTTTTTGGATTTTAACAACGCGTGTATCTAGACTAAACTTCTTGGGTTAATCTCGGCTTTGAACTAGATTTTTTTTTTGTCCGTTAAAGGGACATAGATCCGGCCCTTCGATGTTCGATATCCACGAAGACAAGGTATACCACTTTCTGTTTTTTTTCAAGCGCATCATTAATTTCGTCTTAATGGAATGCATTTCTAAATCATTGTCTTAGCAACAGTAAGAGGCTTGCATTCATCATCATATATGTAGGTCCATGAAATAAGGACAAGCGACATAAGGCCAAATCTAAAAATTTGGCTTTATGCCACTTTCCCATTTGTTTTCTTTATGAAAAACTAAAAATTCAATAAGAGTTATTTGTCGAATATGTGAAAACTATATGAAACTGTATTTGGTCTTATGTCTCAAAAAAGTAGTAAAATTTGGCCTTATGATACTTCCCCAAAGAGTCATAAGGCCAAATTTGATTTCTTGCGAATGAGACTCTTAAAAACTAAATTATTCTGACTACAACAACTCCCCTTCAAAAAAAAAAAAAAAAAAATAAAAAATAACGATTGCAAGTCCCCCTTCGGTTAAACAATTATTCAACTACAACCATTCCATTTGGTCTTTAAAATCAAGTCCTTAACCTTCAAAATTAATATGCAAAATAAAAGAAACCCGAAGCAATTCACAACTCGGCTCGGCGATGAAATCGGCGACGCAGTGCGCGCACGATATTTCATTACATTTGCGTATTTTTTCAGGCCACTGGATTCGAATGCGAACTCTGTACATGAACACTGAACATCCATAAAAGGGGTTGAAAGCCAGATAAAAACATTACCGAGTAGAGCCCGGAAAAAAATTGATATCAACCACGGATGAACTTTCGAAAACTCAGCGAATAATTTATTAGCGTCGAGCGCTCGCACTTTTTCACCGAGAACGACTTTGCAACTCCTCACGTTATCGGCAACAAAAAAGGTCAAAAACAACCTCCACTCATACCGATCGACCAGCGACGCGACGGCTTAAAGGTTGAGAGTATTCGGTTGTATTTATCAAACTCACCCCAGGGGTCGGAAGCATTTCGACAATGGATTGGCAGAACACCCACTAACGCCGAAAGGGGATGATTCCTGTTTCCAAAAGGAATACACTCCAAAAGGTTACGCAATAAAAAAAATAAGCCATTTGAAGTTTCCGTGTAATTAGATTTTGAATTGAATTTTAATGGAAGGAGAAGGACGAGTCACATACAAGAACAAAAAAAAAAAAGAATCAACAGGATTTCACGGAATATGAATTTCAACGCCGCACGATATTAAGATACCTGTTACGATTTCGATGAATCAACTTGATTCCATGAAGGGGATGAAGTAAGAGCCCAAAAATAAACGTCAGCAAATTACCAATTATCCGCAGAAAATAAAAAATCAAGGATACTCGTAACTGTCCCCACTTTTGGCTTACCAACGACAATGGCTCAGATTATAAGATTATTGTGCGGAATCTTTGATGGGTTTTGTGTTTCCTTTAATCCCGTCATGATAGTGGCAATGGTGTTGACAAAGTTAATAATCTGATTTCGAGTCGAAAAAGAACAAAGCGAGGAGCGAGCTCTCGCAGCTCATTCGCGATGATTATATGGGAATCCTTGTAATGGCTAATTTCGCGTTTGACAATGACGCGCGATATCGAGGAGATGGAAGACAAAATTGACATCCTGTTTGGCATTGGCGCCAGAAACAGGAAGTGGTCCCTTCCCGGCAATGTACTTAAGATAAATTATTTATAATGTTTTCGGTTGTAACCCTTTTGCGGAGGGGCCTAGCTCTCGGTTAATCCTTTTTCTGTTGTTTTTTTCTTGTCTGCATTTATAACGTGAGGTTGGCTTGAAGTTTTCCCTTTTAATGGAAGTTAATAAAAGGATTTTGTTTTTAATTTTGAATTGAATAGTGTTTAATGTATTTTTTGTCAGCGAATGGATTTTACAATTGCGATAAGGGATGGATACAAATTGCCCTGCTTCGCATGGGGACATAATATTTCCCATTGGCGAGTGGTTGTAATTAAAGCTCGAAGAGAGTAATAGAGTAATTATCTCCGGAATTGATGGTTGATTCTCGTGGTTGAAATGGGCAACTTATGGAGTTTATTACTTGGAGTTTCGTAGAGGGGATGGAGGTTGCCAGTTTTCTTTTAATTAGTCTGCTGACTTAAGATGCTGCAACTTGAAGAAAAGGGTATGAAATGGTGAGGAAAATATTTTTGCTTGGGATTTGGTTTGTGGTTCGGCTGAGCGGAGCTGATCGGATCACAAAGGTACGGCCAAGGAAACAAAAACTTTCATGCATATGAGTTTGTTTTATTACAACTATATTAATCGAATCCTAATCGAATGCAAATACTTTATTTTATTTTTGATCCCTCCATCTTTAACTAATTCATAATTTTCTTAAGTCTATTTTGCAATCGCATTTTACAGTGCATAAGAAAGTAGTGTAGCGATTCGAGGACTTCTGAGCATTATAGCTCTATTAGCAAATCCATCTAGCGGCTGTCCTCCAATGGACGCTAAGTCCGTGTCTCACTGGCCTATAAGGAAGTGATGCAAATCAGCCTCAAAAATGAAACTAGTCGAACTTTATACCTATACGGGACAAAATGAGAAATAAAATAAACACAAGATTGGTACCTCTTCAACTCTGGGCTTGATCGCCAATTTCTAATTTGGCACTGGTCTTATGTGTTTCCATCCTAAATGGAGTGTTGATGTTGGCGGCTGTCAGGCGTCCATAGATGCGATAACGATGGTGACCAATCGATGAGATTGCTCATCTTGATTATAAGTATTTTGGGTTAAGTAGCTTAGGTAGTTTTAATTAGATTTAAATAAAATAACAAAATAACGAATTCAAGTTTTTTAAAGTTTCTTCAAGAATAAAAAAAAAATTAAATATAGATAGATTTAAGGCCGAAAGGCAATAATTTTAAGGATATTGTTAAGTTTAGAGCGCTCGCTAAGAGCCAGTAAGCTAGAATAAGATGAATGTTAGTTTTAAATTAGATTTAATCATTTTTGTCTAGTATATAAGTTTAATTAAGAATATAAATAAAAATGAATCTATAATGAAATGAAAAATGATAGTGTTGATACAATCAGCCAGTGGAGAAATGAGTTATGTATTGCGGATTATGGTCGCTGAGGGTATACGGTACACCAAGTAGCTTTATTTTATTGCCACTTACAATGAAGGCTTTGTTGAAAAGCTAATTAGGCTTTTTAGAGACATAGAAAAAGCATCATCTTCATCAAACCAGAGTATAAATAGGCCTCTCAGGGCTGCCCTGCACAGTTTTTTTTTTTTTTTTGTTTTTTTTATAATGCTCTAGTGCTCAAAGGGCTTTTGTCCCTTTATAATGCACAGCACGAGTGGAAGCGTGAACAGGAAGGATAGGGAAGAGATACTGGTGCACATTGGTACATGGTTTTTAAATAATTTTGGGCTGTAATGAGAGGGGAAAACCGTTTGAGGCAATGCATTCCACACCAGCGATGCCAGATGTGGGGATTTTTCCCCATTTTGGGGAATTGGGGAAAAGTGCTCTTGAAATGGGGAAAAAACGAAAAGCACGCATGTTTACCAATTTTGCATATTTTAAAAATAAAACTCGTGTAGTTAACTTTGAAATAAATCCCGAACATATAAACAACCCAAAATGTAAACAAACTCCACCAGTTGTCAAACTCAAATGCACTTGTATTGGTAAATCTGAAGCGAATCTGAGAAAAAGTGCTCTGACATCTGAAAAAGATTACTTTTTTGTACCAAACGAACATTAAAATTGCTCTGAGAGCGCCCAATCGAATACCAATAACTGCAACCTTTTTTCGAATTCAATATCAGCTGTCAAGTTCAGCCATATATGACGCTGTGTTTTATGGATTACCTATATTGTTTTTCTAATATATTTTGAATAAATGTACCAGTAATATTAGTTTTTTATAACTGAGTCTGTATTTCTATATGCATTTATTATTAAAGAGTAAAGACTTGTTTTTGTTTTACCTGCAAACCCAAAATGAGTAAATACTTTTAAGCCAACGAATAGTGAATTAATTATTTATGTTTTAAATTCACATTAATTTTGCATTACCTTCTTAAAAAAAGAAAACAAATTTTTATAGTATCTACCTATAAAAAATTCATCTTAAGGTACCTTTTTTCCAATGAATCGAAATGGGGAAAAAACGGATACGGAATGGGGAACATTTTCAAAAAATTTCCCCAAAATGGGGATTTTTGGCAAAAAAAATCTGGCATCACTGTTCCACACGCGTGTTGTTCGACTTAGAACAAAATCTCTTTACTTTACAGTAGGTACGTCCGAAGGTAGACTTGAGGGTGAACTGATGCGCTTTCAGTGAGTGACGAGTGTTGCGAGAGAATTGTTGAAGGAGGCGGAATGCGGTTGACTATTTCATTTCATCAAATCCATATTAATTGATAAAACTCCAAATGTATTGAAGTTATTCATCCTCATTTCGCATAACTACGAATACATATAAACTTGCTATCCATACATCGGGTCATGACTCACATTTTTGATAGCATTGTTATAACTTCCACGTTCCCGGTATTGATGAGTCCGTAATTGGGTGCATAAAATGTAATGTTTTTTTTTTTTCTTTAGATCCGGATATGTCCCGATTTGTCCCGATCTTCGGGTTCTTGAGTGCGCACTGGGTTAACCCTAATGTGTTCGATATAGAACTGAGCTCGCCCTGGTACTGAAAACCTGTGTTTCAGATGGCTGCACTCTAGTTGAGCCCTGAACTGACCCCAATTAATTTGTTGAGGCAAGAATACAGTGCTGAGTTTCGCTGTCATTTCGCTTGCTGTCATTCGTTTTTTTATTTTAGATATCTGACAGAGATTTCAGGGCAACATAGGTTTGTTTTTGCGTTCGATATAGTAGCCGAATTTTCAGAGTTGTGCAGGGTTTTAGACAGACGTGAAAATTAGCTGACCCATCTCAGTGCGCACTTGTGGGCAGTGGGCTCTACTCAAGGCATATATAAAATGTTTGCGTTTTAACCATATATCAGCTGAAAGTGCAGCAGCAAATACTGCTGTCAAAAGTGCAGTGGTGAACATGATACGAGAGAGTGTAATAGTAGCGAATTATTGAGATATATCAACTGTATGTAAAAATGAACGAAAGACTTGGTTTAAATTTAAATATTAAACACAAAACGATGGATTATTATGTGCCCAGTTTATCTCAGGGGACTGAATGGGGAGCGAAAACGGGTGATGTATTAGCAATTAACTGACAACCTATTTTAAAAAACCGTTACCTACATTATTTAAACGGAATTCTCTTAATGTATATGTACCTAGTGATTGCGGCAGCTGCTCGACTGTAAAAGAAGAAGGTGTTCCGAGCAAATAGAAGCACTACTCAACGAGAATCGCAAATATTGATCTTTATTTTATAATAATGAAAGAAAAAGTTACAATTTCGATCTGGGTTGGGTGTTGTGCGACGACTGTTGGCATTTTTTTGTTACTCACTGAAACGCCTATTACAACAAAAGTAAAAAAATGTGAAGTATCTTTAAATGGATATTAGAAACACAATTGTTTAAGTTTAAGTCGCTGCATACAGGTGGGGTGGATACAAATAATTTACGTAAAGAATGGAAGTAAGATCAGTGGAAAATACAAAATTTATAATCGATAAACAAATACTATTTCTGTCAATTAAAATTAAAATATAATTAAAATGAAAAATGCCTGTTAATAGTGAATTTTGGAATACAATTTTGTTACATAGGTTTTATATGAGTGGACCCTAAATAACATTTCTGAAAATGAGTACACGTTAATCTCGGTGATTTCAATGTAGTCTTTCTTGCGAAAAGGTAATTGAAAACTGAACTATTTGAATGATTTTCTAAATAACATTGGACTAGTAGAGTTAGTTACACAACCAACTAAAATAACAAGGACATCAAGTAATCTAATAGATTATGTGTAAGCTGAACACACAATGAAAGCTGATGTCTCCATTCGTAACGAGTGGGTGGTTTCAGATCAAGACACATTGAACATTAAATTATATACAAAATCACTCAAAAAGGACTAAAGAAAAAAAAAAAAACAGATAAAGTTCATAAAGCCAACCACGATCCCTCCGCGAGTGCGTCGAATAACGAACATTATTTGACATTATGACATCGTTAAATCTTCACCATCGCCAGTCAGTGTTTGCAGCTCTTCATTAAACTGCAAATACACAGCAGATCCAACAGAAATATTGCGATACACCAAAAGGTAACTGCCGTTTCTGCAAAACTTGAATCTCTTTTCCAAACGTTACAATACAAGTAAAAATTGTTTCCTTTTATCTCATACATAAACAAGCAATATTCCATAAGAAATATGAAATACAGAATATGGAGCCTTTCGTTATTATGTCCTTGTTTTATTTACCACTATGGACGGGTGTTGCTTTTAAGTAACTTTCTACAAGACCTCGTTAGGAGGGACAGAATGGCTTTCAAACTTTGCAAACAGAGTTTTTAGGTCTAAAAAGGGGACCCATCAAATTTTGTATTTTGAGCACCACTGTCAAGGGCTGTCTCAAAAGTGTTAACATAAATTAGTATGAACAGTTTTATCGTTCATCTTATCAGCTATAGATTTTTTGACTTGATTTTAAGGTGACTTTTACAATCTTTTAAACTTAAGCTAGAAATAAAAATGTATGATTTCTGGACGCCTTGAAGATCAGTAATTGGTATACCTACAGATTCAACTATATGGATATGCTTAAATCCAAACGTAGTGCATTTCAACCATGGCACACATGCAATTCAAAAATGAACCTCTTACCTCCTTATGTCTTGGCACTGTCAGCCAACATAACTCAAACTTATTGTCCTTTGCGATACTCGCATAACTTCCGTTCAATAAAATTTTATGGTAAATTAATTCCTCCATCAGACTCTGAACAATTGATCTGCTCAATATGAGCCATTACTGAGTTTTTACCTTCCATTCTGTATCCTTAACCGTCCATCGTTGGACAAATTCTTCTCTGCGACCCAAGAGTATGTATAGGGGGCAAAAAATGTTTCTTTTGTCCTCATCACCTGACACCCGGCACAATGAAGTTCACCATAAACTAGCCGCCACAGGCGAAAGGACATTGCTCACATCTCCGCAATCGACCAGTAAAACACATAAAAAACAATTTCGTTAAGAGTCCTTGAGCTCTCGCTTATATGGAGGAGTATTATTTTTTTTTTTACCATTCGATGTCATTGGGAAAATCAAATCAAATCCCAGTCTGAAGAGTGGGACGAAATGGACGTTAGAGGCTTTTAGGCGGTAATGCATCAAGATTTGGACTTTTTTCCAATCGATTCTTTCGCAGAGCATATAAGTGGAAGTGCTATGTGTCATAATAAATCAGAATCAGAACATTTAACACCCATCGACAGGTTTTTAAATCACTAGGACAATGTTTTCTCGTTTTGTGTGGGGATTTATTTTTGTCGTTGCTGTATTCTAGTATTACTCGGGCTGCGGTGGGGTGCATAAAGAATTAGAAGGATATCGCGTGTAAATGCCATAAACAGTGAAACCGAGGGCGAGTTGAGCGCTATCTGCTTGTGATATCTGAGTTTCTTTGTGATTTTTTGTACTGTAAGTCGTTGAGTTAGAGTAGCGATTTTCTTGAAAAAATATTCTCAGAAGTTGTTGACAAATGGGTGGAATAAATTTGCTGCTATTCTCAGTTGAACAGTTGATTTAGGACGTTGGAGGTGCGAATTGTCTTTAGCGTGGAAGAAAATAGTTATGCCGCTCTAAGAAATAGAATCTGCCTCGGGCATTGCATATTTTTGGTTCGAAATTCAGTGTGGAAATAAGTTGATTTGCGTGGTGTTTCGGGAAAATATGCAGGCATACTTTTAGGCGGCTTTGCTTTATTCTGAAGATCATCTGGTAGGTTCGTTTTTGAAATGGGACTGGCTTAAAAGAAATGCATACTTTAATAGTGCTGCTTTTGTGAATCATACCTGTTGCAGATTTTAAATATGATAAACGTTAAATTATGGCAAATGTATTATTGTAAACACTCAGTGAACGCACTCATTTGCAAACGTCAAAAAACTAAACTACTGAACGATAGCTATTCACCACTTCGGTTTGACAGAACATTTTTTATTCGACTTTGCAAGGGAGTGGACACACAAAAGTGTAAGTAGGAATTTAAATCGTTTTTCATCCACTGTTTTTAAGTTTTCTTTCGTCTATTCCACATAGGAAATAAAACGCTTTCATTTGAAGGATAAAAAGGGTGTTTTTATTTGTTGCCCTCCCTGGAAAGGTCGAACAATACCTGTTCCGTTACATGCCTTTATTTAAGTGCATGGAATATCTATATTTACGAAGAAAATCACTTGCGAATTTTGAACGGCATGCCTAATTAAATGGCGAAATTATACAATTTTAACTGAGGGTAAATTGCACACGATGGCGAAGTTCTGAAAGTTGTCGTTTCCCAAATTTTCCCGGACACTGTTTATGTCTGTTGACATAAATCTTTTTCGATTCTCATACAGGATGAATCAAAAATTATAAGCGAAAGCGTAACAGAGCCGGCTATTTTTTTTTTGTACAAAACTGTAAATAAACTGTGACAACAAAATAGCAAACAAATTTTTGGAATTTGTTTTTCTTTTAGTTCGTTGTCATTTATTCTAATGACCCTCTTTCCGTTCAGTCCGAAGCGTGGACAAATTTTAAAACAAATATATATTTTTTGAAACAATTATTGGCAAAACAAGACTTGAATTTTGTTGAGATGTTTACGGAAATCAACCATCATAAGGCTTCACGAGGGAATTTTGATTGATTAGATTCGAGTGGTAAGAAACATTCTTTGAATGAAATTTTATGATTAAATTTATTCACTTAAATGCGTAAAAACCCAAGAAATTTTAATGAATGAACTTCAATAACGCGAAGTCAAAATGATATTTCGCTACTATTTCACCTCTTTACAGGCACTAAACAACCTCCAAACGTGTTAAGCTTATAAAAGGGTGGTTAAATATTAAGGGCCGATGTTGAATGTGAACCACACCTAAACGTCAAGTTTTTTTCTGCATTTCATTCGACATTTCTCAATTTCAGACTAACTCAATTTGAACCATGGAAAGATACACAATCGAGCAACGCGTTAAAGTTATTCAGGCTTATTATGAAAATGGGCGTTCAAATCAAAATGCATATCGTGAACTTCGTGATTTTTACGGTAAATTTAATCGGCACATTTTCACCTCAGTGGATTCGTCAATAAACAGAATTGCCGTATTTGGGCGAATGATAATCCAAGAGTGACTGTCGAAAAACCAGTGCACCCACAAAGAGGGATTGTTTATGGGCTGGCGGCATCATCGGGCCGTATTTTTTCCAAAATGAGGCCGGTCAGGCAGTTACTGTGAATGGTGTTCGCTATCGTGAGCTGATAACAAACTTTTTATGGCCCGAATTGGAAGATATAGATGTGGACGATATGTGGTTTCAACAGGACGGTGCCACTTGCCACACAGCTAACGAAACAATTGCTCTTTTTTGGGAGAAATTCATGGCAAATTAGACCACTTCGCTTTTCGGTTTTAACCAGAGTGACGAACATTTCCTCTGCATAAATATTCATACTCTTTTTTTCGCTGGGACCACAGTTAGCGGTATTTGACAATCTCTGACTCCTTGATCAACGGATTTTTCACAATCTTTGTTATTGAAGAAGTGAATGACGTGAATGATGATAACGCATTTCCAAGTAAATTTAGGTAAATGAAATAATGCCTCAAAATGTGTTACTTTTAAAATAAAAATTAAAACATGCCCCAAAATGTTTTTCTAAGAAAAAATAAAATTAGGCCCTAGAAATAATGTTGGCGTCTTTTTTTATTGGGGCCTTATTTTCTTATGAAATTAAGCCCCAAATGAAAAAATGAAATAAAGCCCCAAAAGGTGAAATTTCACCCCAATTTAAGCAATTTGTGATTGTTTTGTATGCGCATTTTTGGGGCCTTATTTCATTTTTACTTTGGGGCTTATTTCCTGGGTCATTTTTTCGCGGAGCCGCTGGAAGTGCCCATTAGATTTTTACAGCGTTACTTGCCGCTTATTGTACACAGAATTTCTTAACAACTGTAATGCAATTGGTAAAATTTGGATTATTTTTTTTTAATTTTTAAATCAGGTTACATTTTTCTTGTTCAGTGCTCATTTTAAGATAGCTCTGATGTCCCATTGCAAAGTTCGTTTGTGTGTGGTCTACTCAAAAACTACTCAAACAATCTCTCCCCAAATTTTACAGTTCATTCCTTTTAGTGTCAGCTATTTTTAAAGAACACTATAATTTTAATAAGATAAGTGGCTCATTTTTTTTTAAATAAACTATATGTCAATAGTTTATTTTTATTTGGCATTATTTTATATGTACAGTAAAGGGTCCGCCATCTAACTTTTTTTTTTCAACTAGTGCTTATTTCGCGAATGGAAACACTTAGCTCATGTCTGATTTGACAGATAATTAGTTTTATCCTTCCGCTGAACGAAAATGGTTGTGTATACGCTTGAACAACGCTGGGAAATATTGCGACATTACTTTGAAAATCATGGTTATGTTGAAGAGGAGGATATTGGCAACATTTGGTTTCAACAGGACGGCGCTACGTGCCACACAGCCGAAGCTACACTCGATGTTTTGCGCCCCGTTTTTGAAGATCGCACTATTAGCCGCAGAGCTGATGTCGTTTGGCCACCTCGGAGCTGCGATTTGACACCGTTGGACTATTATTTGTGGGGTGCCGTAAAAGATAAGTGTCACGCCGACAAACCAGAGACAATTGACGCTTAAAAGGACAATATTCGGGAAGCCATTGGTGAAATACAGCTGCACACAATCGATAATGTGCTTAAAAATTGGACCGATCGTGTAGGCTACTGCATGGCCAGCAGAGGCAGCCATTTGAATGAAATTATCTTCCATTATTAACCGGAAGGATTGTACTTTCAAATAAAAAAGAAATTTGACAAAATATTAAGTAGTTTTTTTTTTTATAGCATTTTCAACAAAAAAAAAAGTTATCTGGCGGACCCTGTACATAATAATGTATTATGTTATAAATATATATAGTTTACTTGATTTAGAGAAATGTCCCCTGATGATGATGATGGTGATGTCGATGACCGTATTCACAATCCGCAATATCCACCGCCATATCCACCATACGTCCATACCCTCCATATGGGTCATCAGACCGATACCCATTCCTTCAAGTTGACGGCGGACTCTTTGCGAAATCTCGGATTACTTAGGTTCAACCTCCTCAAAAGGTTCAGCGATATCTTCGGCAAATGCATTGACCAACAGGACAGAAAAAATTCCGAATATTACAAAGCACGCATTATTAATTATTATCGTGATAATTCTAATCAGTCAGAAAGCAGGCCTATTAAAATTGTGCGTGTATATAATATTTTAATCACGGCGCCCTTGGAAAAGAAACTAGTTTAGTTAGATCACCGAACTGACAAAAATAGTCATCACTTAAACTGAGTAATGTTTTAAAGTATTTGTTTTCAACTAATTACATGAATAATTCATGGTTTACTTATTGAAATCTGAATGGGCAGTTATTCGAACTCGCCTTCATAATTTCCAAGTCTCCTCTATCCGGTATTGGGGTACCTGGTACATAATGATCAAGAGTGCCTACTTGTAAAAATACTGAAGTGGGTAATTAGAGACAAGGGATTTTATGTTTTTTTTTTTCTTACAATTTTAGTTTTAAAGAACAGTACCGTTGGGTCAATCTTCACTTTAATCATTGGTTCAATCTTTCACATGCTTCATTTCATCGTGCTCCTTCCAGATTTAATTTAATTTCTTATGGGAGTATGTATAAGAGAAGTCTTATTTCGTAATACAACAATACGCGTGTGTGAATTACATAGCCAACCAAAATATATAGCTTAAGCAATTGACATTGCCCGCCTTTCCTTCTATGTTAGATTTCTAGCCCAACTTATACCATCAGCCGACACACTTTTCGGACACATTCCTTATTTTTGCAAGCTATTCTGCCTTCACAAGGTCTATCCCGCCTTGTTTTGGCCTACGAACGATATCTCTACATATAATAAAAAAAATAATAAATATAAACAACATAGTTTATTTATTTATATCTATGAAATAATAATGTCAAAATAATATCGAGGGTAATAAAAATAAAAAAAACTTAAAAATACAGTTCCCTTAAATCAAAAAATACTAGATCCTTAAATCTAGATCTAGGTAGTACTAAATCAAGCATGCAGTCAATAGACGAACTTCGAGAGAATCTTATCCCAATGGCAAATATTTCGAACGCTAAGAGTGTTGGAAGAGATATTGGTTCAAAAATAAACGGCGCAGTGCAAATCGCCAAGAGTTTTTTCGAACAATTTCGATTATATTAACATTTTTTCGCAGAAAACGGGTTCCAAACAACACTACAATTTTCAAGACACGATCGAACCATACTTATATAAATGGCCTTAAGGGTATAGGGATCCTTGAAATCCGATGAATTTCTATTCAGAAATCTTAAAGCAGAGTTAGCTTAAGACATTATTTTATTAACATGGCAATTTTGAAAGCTTGGTATCCAAGGCGATACTCGGGGATAAGAATATCTTGAATCCGAATACACGACATTGTGTTACATTTGTCGAGATTGAGATGTAGATCATTTAGATTACACCATTCAAAAAAAACATCTTAATAGTAAGAAAAATGACTCGGTCTCAACATGAGGTTAAAATCACGAAGACTGCGGCTAGAGTCGAAGAAATGGTCAAATCAGTTGAGGCTAACGTAACGAAAACGGTTAGAAGACTGCATGTATGTCTTCAATAAAAAACATATACATATATAAATTGTCTCAGTATTTAGTTTCTTATTATTTCTTTTATTTTGTTTAATCAGTTCGATTTAGCTTAGAAAAATCCATGATGGTGATGATGACGATGGCCATATCCTCCATGTCCGCCATATCCACCATATCCGCCATATCCGCCGTATCCACCATATCCACCATATCCACCATATCCGCCATATCCTCCGTACCCACCGTGTCCACCATATGCTCCGTATCCACCATGTCCATGTCCACCATATCCGCCACCATATCCGCCACCATATCCGCCACCAAATCCTCCGAATGGTCCACCGAAACCAAGTTGCCGGCGAACTCGTTGCGTGCTCTCAACTGGCACAGACTCCACCTCCTCTTCTTGTTGGCCCAATTGGGCGAACACGCTGATCAACAGGACAGACAAAATTGTGAATATCACGAAAGCACGCATTTTTATTATTTCTTAATCTTTTACACTTTAGGTCTTGACAATAAGAACACCTCGAAGGAGAATGTTGAAATGATATAAACTGTTACCACTTCATGTGGATTTATATAGCGAATTCATGTCGTGATAAAAGTAATCAGCCAATGGGTCGGCTATTTAGATTATGCATATAACTTATTAATGGCAAAAAGAAACTAGTTTAGGAGACGCGTAGAAGCGACAGAAAGATTCACCAGAGAATTATTTTTTGTTTCAATGAATAATTCATTATTTACTTATCGAATTGTTGCTCTGTCTAAAAGTTCTCTTTACAATGACAGTTTTGACACTTTTATTGAATGCGTCAAATATCAGAAATATCTTTCGGTAGCCTTGTGTGAAATTAAGCAAAATGTTATTTTTATGGTAAAAAAAACCTTCAGAAAAATACAACCAACCACCGACGTTCATTAGTAGTTGGGGTTACCATACGTTTCCCTTAAGGGGGTCAATCCCCCTTTAACGTCTCAAAAATGATTTTGCTATCCAAAATCCCTTCATCGCATATATTAAACAAAATATTTGCAAACATATCGTTTTTTTATTTCTTTTTTACTCTGAAACTGTTAACCATGATAATTTTGATATAATTTAAAGCTTTTATTCCACAATTGTAACAATTGTCCCCCCTAAAAATGTATAAAGTCCCCTTTTTTCGTTTTCCAATCTGAAAACGCTGTTAGTGGTGCAGTAATCGGATTGTTGCGTCGGGAAAATGTACACTTTTCAACGCATTTATCCGAGGAATGCAATTATGAGAATCCCGCTCAAGTGCGTTGTCGACGCAATAAGGAAAACCCCGCTTTCTTGCCCCAAAACGCAATAAAGCGTTTTTATTTGCATGTTCATATTATTATGCACTAAATCACGAAATTTTGTTTATTTTGGCGCACTGTAAACATTTATGTCATGTCACTTTGACAATTTATTTGACACACTGTAACTCTCATTGATTTTATGTGTGCATTTAACCGGGTAACGCATTTAAGCGGTACGCATTTAAACGGGAAAAGCTCTGTATATTTCCTAAGGAATGCTCTACTTTCTCAGTTTTCGGATGAATCAAACGAGGAACAGAACTAAGCGAGGGTCACTTATTCGGGAAACAATGTATAAGTTTCGAACTCACTTAGAAACACTTCACTAGCTGTTTTAGCATTTATTTCTTTTGGGCAAACATAATTTCTCATCGGTTACCTTTTGTCCAATTGTTTTCTTATCGCAGCTACTGTTTTTTATCACCCCGGATAAATTTTGAGTTCCCACATTCCATGCGGCTTCGTTATTAAACATTTTTACAAAACAAAATAAACCTTTTCCGGGGTTGATTGTTTACCGAGTTTACGTCTCATTGAAGTACTTTGTCTTAGAAAACGCGGTCATATAAATTTAAGAATTGTGGGTGGTGTGCTCCATAACTTTAGTACTTTTAGGTGGTTCAACAGGGTATTAAGACTGTCATTTTCTATAGTAATTTTTTTGGACTGCACTCTCTCTTCGTTTGACAGTTAAATTGACTTCCATATGCTTTATGGATTTTCGAGCTCTTTCCGTATCATCTTCTGGGTTTTTCTTTGCCCTGCGTCAAATTGAAGCACAAGGACAACTTCATGAGCTCCCCGAAACCTCTGCATACTATGTAACTACGAAGTATCAGAAGGATAAGGAAACGTCAATAATTTGAAAGAATGCGGTTTCAGAGTGTGAGTACAGACTAACATTATCACGTAACACCCATTGACGATGTGCCGACTATTAGAGCAGAAATGCAGTGTAACTTTTATCTGACGAATTTGAATTTATGTGGTCGTTGACTCTTGAAGGTAACGTTAAAATACAAAAAAGAAAAGGAGAGCACATGTGTGATTAACGTCTAACGATGGTAAATCAGGGAGATAAAACTATTTTTATGTAGATCCAAAACATTTGGGCATTTCTATGCCAAACTTAAATTAACGATTAAAAACCGCCAAATGCTCAACATTGAATCGCAAAATCACCCAAAAACACGTCAACAATTGTCAGATGAACCTCTCAAGAACCACCATGTTACCCAATCGCATAAAAAAAGTACCAAGAAACGTATTAAATAGCAGAAAAAGGTTTTGGGAATATTCCATAAAGATCGCAAACTGTGCTTTAAAGAACATCAAAAAAAGGCGTCAAAACTGTCGAAAAAATTCTCGAATAAAAGCCAAGAAACGTGCTAAGATACTTTACAAAAACACGCAGAAAATCCCTCAAAAACCTGCCCAACAAACCGCTTATAGCACAAAAACAAAAAAAAAAAAAACGTGAACGCTTTAATAACATCACAAGAAACGAGCCAAAAGCTCGTTATAAATCCCTAAGTCGATGAGATCTATGAGATCAACAGCTAACAATTTGTAAAGTTAGTTCACAAAAAGTTATTTTATAGTTGAAAGGTTCCTTGAAGTTTGAACTAGTTTAAGTTCAGTCCTATTTGACTTAGTTTGCCAAAAAGGTCGCAAATACAATTCACACCATGACCACAATCACAAAATTTGATCTAAGTTTTCAATACTGTCCTAGAAATTAATTTTTCCAACCTGCATCAACCAATTAATACGTGAATTTTTATTCTGACAAACAATAATCTGCATTCTTGGGCAGACATTGATAATTTTTCCTCTGTCAGGGAGTGACCCTCTTACTTTGACGTCAATTAACCAACCACTTCTAACGTGCGTCAAAGCATTTCTTTAAGAATTAGTGGCTTGCTCCCAAAAAATTGAAAAATTTATGGTTGAGCTGCGTTTCAAAAGAGAAGAAGGAAAACCACTTATTAAAATAAGACAGAGAGGAAGACAGCAGCACAAAAAATGTACCAAGAAACGTATTAAATAGCAGAATAAAAGTGTTAGGAATTTTTATTGCTTCTGTTTAACTAACAAAATTTCACAATTTTTTTCCATTCTGCCTTTACCGAATAAGCAGGACAGCATTGCCAATTAACTTACATATTTCCAGATCAAAAAATTCAAAAGGGCATAGCCGTACCGTATTTAACGAAATTATTTCCATACCCTCGTACTGCACCGCACTGACTTTCAATTTGCACTCACCAACGCCTCAGGTTGACCAATTTTTCAATTTGCAATACTCACCCACCCTTATTCTATGGCCAAATGCTATCTCCAACAGCACGTACATATCACACTCATACTGCACACTTCGGCAGGACTATTTGCATAAATCTGTTCAAATTATAAGTTTCCACCCATTTAAGGTGGAGGGGAATGTGAAACTCAACCAAAATTGAGCTGAGCCCGATAGCACAGCAGCATGTTACATGTATACAGTATACCTATACACGGGCAGCACAACTCCGATTGTCGAATTCAGCCGCCGGCCGGCTAGCTATCATCATCCACTGCGGTGTGCCGCAATTACATGCATGAGGATTGTGAGAGGGATTTGTGAATCTAATTGAATTATTAGTGCCGAGGAATACTTGTACCAGTACCATGGATTGGAATTTCTGCAGAGGGCTGCCAAAATGATTAATTTTGGCATCGATTTTTCATGGGACACAATGCGCGTATGACGGTTGTAGGTTTTCCCCCAGCGGCAACCAAAATAGCGTACAACTGAAGAGTCTCAGTAAATAATCATGGGCGTCAACCGTCAATGTGAATGATCTTGTTAGGCGTCTTTTTTTCTACACCCAATGCGAAGTCGAGTGTGAATACGGCTGTGATAATCATGCTGAAAGATCAACGATCGGCGAGCTGAGTGAGTCATTATGCGGACAAAACGAAAACAAGTCAAATACAACCACAAAGACCGCTTAAGAGCTAAAGATGGCTTTCGGTGGTGATTCCTTAACATTGATTTTGTTGAGATTTAAGAGGCTCGCTTGGACCGGTATTTAATTTATGCTCCAAGTGTTTGGTCACAAGACTTTTTAAAACAAGCGCGCCATTAACGTTAGAGCATATAAATATTTGAAGCAACACGTTGTGCGGTTGTGGATTCATGTTTTATGTGCGTACTTATGTCTCATGGTCAGGCGGTCACAAGTGACCGTAGGAGCTTTGAACCGGGAAATGTGTAACAATAACATATTTGTTTGGTATTTCTATGTATCTAAAGAGTTTGGTTGTTTACGCACCTTTCTATACAAGGTTAAAAATCCTGTCGTTAAATTTAACATTTTTGGGGTTGTGTATAACCCCGAGAAAATATAATGTATTCAAATTCAAAAAAATTAAATAAAAAATAATGCCTGCTATTACAAAATATGCCTGAAATATTTAATTTTAATACAGATGCAGATCGGTTTCAATGTAAAAGTATTTAAATTAAACTCTTATTTATATTGAAAAAATTATAGAATTTATCCATGGGATTTCAACTACAGAAATATTTTATTTTAAAACTAATTAATACTGGTTTTAAATATTTCAATACATATAGAAAATAGTTGTCAAGCGTAGGCGAATTTCCGTGGAGTGCTCCCTTTAGTAGGAATATATTTCTAGACTCTCAAATGATGGTGAATTTATGTAAGTCTGAATTATCTTATTAATTATTCAGTCAGTTACTTACTTTTTTGTATGTTATAGCTATATTTCTGAGGCAATAAACTAGCATCTCTAGACCGACCTGATCTTCAAAATCAAATCAACTAAGAACATCTCTTGATATATGTATATAGTTGGCGCAACAGGTCCGTAGGGACCCAAGGCCTAGCTTCTCGCAACCATTCGTTTTGTGTGAGTTTTTTTTTTTTATTTTTGGAACGAATGGAAGGGATCTACAATTTTATGCCGATTCCAAACGGCTAATTGAGAAGCTCTAAAGACAGTTATACTCTCGGATGTTTGTCAGACGTTCGCGAGATGTGGCGCAGTGGACAGTCGCTCTTCAGCATCCGTGGTGGACAGACGACTTTGAGAGTGAGGCAGCGTGAGCAATAGCAAAGTTTTAAGAAGTGATTTCAAGTGATAAAAAAAGTGTAAGCCATTTGGCTCAAGGCGAAAGTCTTCGGCTCTGACGCGAGTAGATCGCGGTTCGAGTCCCAGCGGGGGAAAAACTTTTTATTAAGAAAAAATAATAATATAACAAACCAAAGTGGAAGTGCCGCAAGGCAATCAGGCGATGGACACTGGCCAGCCAATGATCCCGCAAGGAGATGCCCCGTTGCCGAAGCGCATGACAAGGCAAGCCCAGCAACAGCAAGTGGGAGCAACAACAACAACAGCAGCAGTACCAGCATCAACAAGTGCTGCCGTAGCAGCAGCACCCAAAACACACGGATTAGTACAGTCGCAGGAACCGACAAAAGTCGAAAAGAGGCGACGAAAACCGAAGCCCACACAAAACATGGCGGCCAAGAGGACGACAAATCAAGGCGGAGCGGCGATGACGTCAAAAGCAGACACGTCAGAGGCTGAGTCAGACGAGGATGCCGTCAACTACTCGTACGAGTCTGAAGGGGGCGAAGGTCGGTACTTGGGCGAAGGTAACTCCTTCCAAGAGTTACTGGACGCCGCAGAAGACAAAGAGCAACAACAACAAAACATAGAAGAAGACGAGGAAGCGCAGCTCGATCGTCTGATTAAGGAGCTCCTCGCGAAGAGGGAGAACTTACGCCAGCAGAAAATGCTAAAGCAACAACAAAAGCTGAAGCAAATTCTGGCTGAGCAGCAACAGCATAAACAACAACAAAAACTGCAGCAGCAGCAACAACAAGAACTGCTGAAGCAGCAACAACAGAAGCAAAACAAAAAACAAAAGCAGCAGCAATCGCAGCAACAACAACAACAACAAAAACAGAAACAGCAACCGCTGCAACAGCAGCAGAGACAACAGCCGCAGCAATAGCAGCAGCAGAGACAACAACAACAGCAGCAGCAGCAGCAGCCGCAGCAACAGCAACAACAACAACAACAACAACAACAACAGCAGCAAGAACAACAGACGAAAAAACAGAAAGTCCCCCCAATCAATGTAAGTCATTTAGATATTAGTGATAGTATTAAGTTATGTAGGCTAGTCACTAAGAATTTTTACATTAAAAGGCTAAACGCCACCAAACATATTATTATGTGCAGGAGGAGCACAAAAAGTTGCGCACCGCTCTGGAGAAAGCGGAAACCGAGTACTTCACGTACACTCCAAAAGGAGAAAAGCGGCAAACTGTGCTGCTTAAGGGTATCGATCCCAATATAAAAATAGAGGAGCTCGAAAACGAGCTCAAGAATTATGAGTGCGACGAACTTAAGTTCGTGGGGGTCAAGCCGTTTTCTTCGCCTGCGGACAGGGGTGGTAGCCGCAAATTACCATTCTTTTTGGTACAATTAACCCCCGACAGCAAAATAGATAGTCTGAAAAGGATCAGATTCCTGTACTATCATGCAGTACGTTGGGAAAAATTAAAGAGGTCAGATCGTGTACTTCAATGTATGCGCTGCCAGAGGTTCGGGCACGCCGCAGCTAACTGCCACATGCAGTTCAGGTGCGTTAAGTGCAACAAGGACCACAAACATGGGGAATGTGCTTTAGGTAGCGATAGGGTAGAAGATCGAAGCCAGCTCTCGTGTGTACTCTGCAACAGCTCAGGACATCCTGCTAATTTCAGGGGATGTCCCAAGTATCAGCAGGTAAAACAGAATGTGCAGGCTCGAAAACAGAGGTCCGAAGAAGAGAAGGGTCGAAAGAGTCGCTCGTTCTCTAATTTTGTTGCGCCCAATGTGTCCTTTGCCCAAATGGTATCTGGACCGGGCAGCTCAATCACAAAAAGCGCGCCGAAGGTTCCTACACCGGAAGCGGATCTGGATTTGAAATCGATCCTTCTGTCACTGCACGGAAAGATCGACAATTTCCAGAAACAATTAAATGAGCATGCGGCTCGAATAGACATGATCTATTCGACGCTGTTTGCCGAGTCTGCCGCGCCATAAATATGATGGGTACGCTGGACGAGGTAAACTTAAAGATCCTTGCGGTGAATGTAAATTCACTAATCCGGATCGAGAGAAGGATCAATCTTTCCAATTTGTTGAAAGCCGAAAAGCCAGATGTGCTTCTGGTTAGCGAAACTAAGCTATCCCCGAAGCACAAATTAGGCTATAGAAATTATTTTGTAGTTAGAAGAGACCGGCCCAACTCCACACAGGGAGGTGGTGTCGCTATCTTAATACGTAAAGGCTTGCGCCATAGGGTCATATATAGCGGAGACGTGCGCAGGTTCCAAGTGTTGGAAGCATGCATCGTATGCATTCCCCTCAATACCCAGAGGCGGATGTATGTGGTGTCGCTTTACGCACCGGAATCCCCTCGACGCATTGAATTTTTAAATGAGATCGAGACGCTTTTTCGTTGCTTAGAGCTGCAATCGGAAGATAATTATTACTTTTTGGGCGGAGACCTCAATGCTAAACATGCGGCATGGGGAAATGATATTCCGAACCCTAGAGGCAACCAGTTTCACGACTGGTGGCGTCATAATATGATTGAGTACAAACTCGAGTTGTACGCGACGGATATCCCGTCTTTCCCTAGAGACGGTTCTTTCTTGGACATAGCGCTAGTTGACGAAAGACTGGAACTGACGAACACTGATCTAAGCACGCGGAACTGTTTACGAACGGTTGAGTACGATAGTGATCACTACGGACTTGCCGCCGTATTACGGATCCCGAACGAGCAGACGCAGCTGGAGCAGTACGACCAAGTGCGTTCTTTCGATTACCGAAAAGCGCAGTGGTCGCGCTTCTCCAGAGTGTTAAAACGCGACATACGCTCATGCGAGATCGACCCACCGACAAACAGGAACCTAACAAACGATGAGATCGACAATCATTTACGGCAAATGAATGTCGTCATCAAACAGACAATGGAGCGGACTATCCCCCGGGTAGGACGTTCCACGGACGAAGAACAAACTGAAAAGTATCGAAACGCAACAATCGATGCGCTGTACAGACATAAAAGTAGACTGTTCTCGAGGCTTAAACGGCTACACAGACAGTTCACTGACAGGAACGATCCCGAGTTAAGAACACTGAATTCGATGATCAAAAACTTGAAACAGTTGATCTCAGAAAATTACAGAAAATCTGTAAGTTTGTATTGGGGCAATAAAATTCGGGCTATAAAAGCCAGTAGTCCGAAAATGTTCCCGCAAATAAATAAACTGTTCAGGCGGAAGGATCATAACGATATTTCATGTGTTCGAATACCTCGGACGAACGAGAACAGACAGACATTACTGACTGCTGGCATAAGTCCGGAAAGTGCCGACTCGAACGACGGTTTTTTCGTGGTCGAAGACCCGCAGGAGAGGGTGAATTTGATGGGTGCTTTCTTTGAGACTGTGTATACGGTGAACAACCCTGTTCACCGTAACCGCGACCTCGAGGAGAGGGCCTTTCTTAACCACTTTTATCTGCGGACCGAAATTCAAGATTGGCTATCCGAGAACAACGGTTTCACCGGGTTCAATGACGACAACCGTGCAAATGGCACAATCGCCGATGAAAATACTCACCTGTTCGTGAGTAGAGATGAACTTCGGTGCATCTTTGAATCACTTAAAAACAAAAAGTCGGCGGGAGTGGACGGTGTCCCAAACGTCGTATTAAGACACCTGCCGCTAGAGGCGATAGATATCTTCGCCACGCTATTTAACAATGCGCTGAATAATGCATATTATCCGGAGCAGTGGAAAATAGCGGTGGTACACCCTATCCCGAAAAAGGATAAAGATAGGACGAACCCTGCTAATCTCCGGTCAATTAGTTTGCTTCCGAATGTTAGCAAGGTATTCGAGAAAGTCGTCAATAGATCTCTTTTGAAATGGGTTGAGGAAAATAAGATCATTCCGGACAACCAGTTTGGCTTCAGAGCGGGGCATGACACTATTCATGCCGCGTCGAAACTGGTTTCCGACATTCAGTGGAATAAGAGTAAGAAGCAATGCACGGGTGCCTGCCTGGTCGACTTTGAGAAGGCCTTCGATACCGTATGGTTGGAGGGGCTCTTCTATAAGCTGACCAGATTGGACATTCAAAAACCTTTGCTGTATATGATATATGACATGCTTATGGGAAAGAAGTTCGTCGTCAAAGCTGGCAACGTGACTTCGAGCAGGGTTTTTGAAATTAAAAACGGCTTACAACAGGGAGCAGTGAATTCTCCGGTCCTGTTTAATATTTACACAAGTGATCTGGTGGGTTCCCTCAGACATGCTATAGCGTACGCGGACGATTGAGTGACGTCCAGGTCAGGACCAAAAATCGAGGTCATTAACATCGTTCTGCAGCGTGACTTCGAGCAAATTAAGAGGTATTGCGATGATTGGAAGTTGAAAATCAATTTCCAAAAATCGGAAACAATCCTGTTCAGAACTCCATTGGCTAGGGCCTCGGGGGATACAAGAAAAAACTGGAGAAAATTAACAATTGTTGGACAGCAGGGGCGGCCGTTGGCGATGAAAAACGTGGTCCGGTATCTTGGCATCTGGCTCGACCAGACATATAGCTGCTTGTCTTGCTGGGGCTAAGAGGGCCTACGCTCTGACAAGGAGACTGTTTCGCAGCAGTCAACTTGACTCTAGGGTGAAGGTCATTTGCTACGTGGCCCTTATAAGGCCTATCATCGCTTATGGCTGTCCTATGTGGTTCAATATAGCACCGTCCTATATGGAAAAGATTCGGGTGTTTGAGAGACAATGTCTCAGGGCCTGTCTAGGGTTGTTTAGAACTCCTGAATCGCAGTACATAAAATACTATCCCAACAGGACCCTATACAATGGGGCTCGACTGAATAGGATTGACAATTTCCTTATTAAGGTGATCCGGAGGCACGTTGCAAGGGCGATGGCCAGTGATAATAACCTGATCTCAGGGGCTTACTACCCCAATATAATGTACCACGAGAGTACGCTTCGGTCTGGCTTTATCCCGCCTGAGGCATTTCTTCATGTAGATATGAAAGGGTTAGTCCAGACAAAAGATGGTGTGCCGGTATTGTACCACAGCCACCGCGGCGCGAGGGATAAGCGGCTCATCCACGACGGGTACGCCGCCAATGCTCAGGAGCTCCTCCGTTTTAGTACCGCAATTGCGGAACGGGACAGGGTCGATACGGTCAAGCAGTTCACCGAATTTTGGTGGCTTGAGGAACAGGTGAGGGTGGATACGCTCTCCCGGGCCGGTGCGCTACTTACGTAGCATCCTCCTTAGTTTTAAGCTAGATTAAGTTTGTAGGTTTAGGCTTAGTGTAGGGGGTCTCTGGGAGGTGCCGGGCTAGCCAACATGATAGTGCTGCCGAGTCTCGAGCGACGCTTATAGCCTCGCTCGAGGCTCGGTGACACTGATGAACCCTTGTGGGCGGCTGTCAGGCGCCCATGGACGCGATCAGGATGGTGACCAATCGATGAGATTGCTCACCACCCTGATTATAGGTAATTTAGCTTAAGTAGCTTAGGTAGTTTTAAGTAGTTGTAAGTAAAAAATAATAATAAAAGAATTCAAGTTTTATAAAGTTTCTTGGAAATAAAAAAAAAACAAACAAAAATAAATATTGATAGATTTAAGGCCTAAAGGCAATAATTTTAAGGATATAGTTAAGTTTAGAGTGCTCGCTAAGAGCCAGTAAGCTAGAATTAATACAAATGTTAGCTTTAATTTAGATTTAATCGTTTTTGTCTAGGATGTAAGTTTAATGATAGTATTAATAAAAATGAATTTAAAATGTAAAAAAAAAATGTGGCGCAGTGGAAAAAACATCAAGTTGAAATTTGGGTTTTTGCGGGATTCGAACCTGGGACCCCTCGCTTAGTAGTCCAACACACTAACCACTAAGCCACTGCGTCTACATCTCTTGATAACTTAAAGAAAAAAAGCAAGTAAATGTTATCTCTCAAGTAACTTTGAAAGTTACTCAGATACTTGTAGGTATAATATCTTCTTTGGATATCAATGTTACCAAGACTTCCTTATGACTTTCACTTGTTTGTATTTTTTTTAAACATTTTTCCTTCAGAAAAACTTTATTCAAATCATCCACCTAGTACTCCATTGAGAATGCTTAAACTAAATCTAAATTCGTAACCAATAATATGTTTGGGTTCAAAAGTAATGCCGATATTTATGTACCAAATCTAATCACTTTAGTTCAGATTAAAGTTCAGAAGACTCGTATTAAAATGCGTACTTTAGAAACAATCATAAAATAAAAAAAAATTTTTAAAAATTTTACAAATAGGGAATATTGAAAACTAGTTTTTCTTGCATTGCATACACCGTACAGGTACAGCGGAGGGAAGAAAAAACATATTTTTAACCGTGTACGGCCAAAAGGAATAGTCGGAGATTGCCCACGTATCAATCACTTAATTTAGGCAGTTGAATGATCATTCCGTCAGATGCAGTGTAATATAGAAATTTAAATGAAAGAATGCTCTGATGTATGTATTTTGTTTTTTTAACACCGGAATGGGCGTTTTTTCAACGTTTTTGGAAGGAATAGAAGTAAGTGGTTAATGAGAGCAGAAGGATGACCTTATTTAGGAATGGGCTGGACAAATTCTGGTTTCCATCTAATCAGAAAGAAAGAAAACAGCAGAAAGAGAATAAGACAGATGAAGGTTTTGGACATGGCTGAGATTGCTGGGGCACGTGGAGTATTATACAAGGCGACTCCAATCGCGTTGGTGTGCGTATAACTGGAGGCAGCTGCTTTAAACATAGGTGCATTGGATATTTAGCATTCCTTCTCTGGTTTTTTTGTAAATCTTATTCTGATAACACACATTTTATATCATCTGCAAAATGTTTTGATATCTACATCCACACGGATAATAATCTTCTATTTAGCAGTCTGTGTCACTCCATAGAGATAATTATGCTGTCGCAATTTGAATGCTTCCAGTTGGATAGAATCTGAGTGTTACCAACAATTGATCTAATTTTGCCAGTCGAAAGCTTCTCTCAAACGTCAAACCCACTTTTGCATGCGCAATCTTCCCTTTTATATATCATTTTTAACCTTCTCTTCGGCTTCCTTATGCACACGACAAAAAAATCCGCCTCCATAGTTTATTTTCTGGCGAGCTACTATTTTTGTCCAAAGCCAAAAAGCTGCTTTTTGAACTCGATAGGAAATCTGTCAAATCCAGTCCAAGAAATGTTTCAATATCCTTTGTATGCATATTCATATTCAAAAGAAGAATTCAAAATATTCAATTTAAATGTAAAATGTGAAAAAGTAAGCAAGAAAATACTAAAATTAACTTGACAATCGACCAATAACTTTTCCACTTTCGAAAAATGTTTGAGAAATCCCTAAGGACAGTGTTTACAAGTGCGGCAACGATCTTGTTTTAGTATTCAAATCGTAGTCTTTTTTTGTTGGTGAATGGCTCATAAGGACTTAAATATAATATGTTCCCATTGAAATAATGAGTGGTCTGTAATTCGATGATAACTAATCGCAAGACTCCTTAATCGAAAGACGAAATGTACATTTAAAAAAATCGACACTGTGCCTACTTCACTGGGTGGAAATGAAAAATAAAAGCCGTATTTTATTATCAGCGTGATCTGATCCGAATCAGACCACGAAAATAAAACAATACGGTTCATAGAAAAAATTTCATTTTGGAGTTGTGGCAACAGTTTCTTTCAAAACAGGACGGATAATGTATGAAAATGACAAACTTCATATTACCACCAGCCATATTGCAAAACTTTCTGTACAACGTGACGTCACAATATGATGTCAATTGACATGAGATTTCATTTGCTTGTCGGGGGTGTTACCATATGAATCAAATTAATAGCTTTTATTTTTGGATATTGTTTTAAAAAAGTATTTTAAAATTCTATGTTCAAATATGCAACAAATAAACAATATTTTGCTGCTTTATTTCGGTGTAGGTATTCATGCGAGCGAATGAGTTTTTAAAACATTCATGAAATGTTCTCGATTTGCTTAAGAAACATTTCATAAACATTTGTCAAACATTTCTGTTTTTGCCGGTGTATACGCCGATTAAGTATTTACTAAACGTTTATGAAATACTTTTTACTGTCGGAAATTCAGGACCAGAGGCTCGAAAACAACAACACGGCTTCCGTAATATGGTGTGTTTTGTTTCTAAAAGGAAATGAGTTTACCTACAATCAGTTCAAAATGTAATAGAAATCTTAATGCAGTTTGTACCTCTGGTCCGCTCAGATTGGAATTCTTAGACAAAGTAAATGACAGCGGCTTAGGCACGAAATTCCAGAAGAACAAAATGAAGTTAGAATTAGATTTTTCTGTGATAAAAAAAGAAACGTGTTTCCCAATAACTAGGTTCGAAAACAATTTAAATTTATGCAGGTAGCTAGTTTCGATTTTTTATTATTCCAAGATTTTCTGGACATTTGTATTTTATATTAAAAATACAAAAACACACCTCTGAAACAAATTATTAACGAACTGCGAAACATTTCATAAACATTTTTTTTTGTTAAATAAATGTTTATGAAACATTTACTTAACTATTTCGCTTGTCTGGGCATAACTTTATGGAATGAAAAAGCAAAATCATCTCGAAGGCGGGAAATTTATTCGATGTGAAAATGCTTTTTGATTTTTTGTGTTATGAAGGGTGTTGGTCTGGCAACGTGACTGTGTGGCTTGGCTAATGGCTATCGTTTACAGGCACACCAACATTGAAAAATGAAGCAAGCCACCTAGTACAATAAATTTTCAGATCATCATTCGTGATCTCGATGAATATCAGGATCATGTGCTGTTGTTGTAAGTGCATGTATTTCGATGATCTATATGGATCATGGCTGATAATAAAAAAGGGCTAATGCTCCAAAAGGATTTTTCAATCACAGCCCCATGGACTTTGTATGATGTGTAACTGAAAAGGTATTCCCTATTAAATTTGTTGTCTCTAAACGACTTGCAATAAAACTTAAAACTATGTTTCAATACGAAATCGAATCCCAAGAAAACCCAGATTCCAACTTAGGGTTTTTTTCCACTGCGCCACCTCTCAACATCCAAGAGTTGAACTCTAAACTGTTTTGATAGAGCTAACCGTTTGCACTTGGCATTAAAGTGTAGATCCCTTCCATTCGTTTCAAAAATGAAAAACTCAGACAAAACGATCCAGGTGGTACTAAAGCAGCAACTGAATTAAAAGCAACGTATTTCGACATTCGTTTCGTCCTTTATACAGAAAATATACTACTAAAACCAATAAAGCTACTACTTACATTCACGGTTGCCAATTTGGTAATTTTAAACCAAATTTGGTAGTTTTTATCTTTTTATCTGGTTATGGTAACTTTTTGAGCAGGAGCACCAAAAATACGATATCACCTCATTTCACCGTTTTTTTATATTATGTTCGTAAATCAGAGAAAAGTCATCGGATAGTAAATTTTGTTTTTGTAAATTTTACATTGGTTTGGTAACTTTTTTTTAAACGACGGCCACACAGTTCTGTCACGAGATCGAAGTCGCTGTACAGCTCTCATTGGTCGTCGTTATATATCTCCTCCTCAAAGGTCTGTCGATCAAAGTAAGAACAAATATTTTGAAGGGATTTTTGCTGACTCCGCAGAAGGGTTTCAGGTCCGATAAGGGGAGTGGTAGCTCCGATTTTAGCTGATTCGTTACCCTCAAATCCTCTGGAATCCAGTGGAGATGACAAGGTTTTTCTTAGAAAGTTCATAGATGGTTTTGAATGTTTCTAAGATAAGTTTAGATTTTTTGACAGATGAGACAGAAGAGCTTTGAGAGCTGCTTGGCTATCTGTGGTTTTTCCATGTGTGTTCGAACTAAGAATTATTCTAGCACAATGGTAGATTTCAAGGACTGAAAGCCTGAAATATGGATACGTTTTTGCCAAGGCTGACTGACAAGTTCACCTGGGGTGACTCTCCGTAGATTCCAGAGCCAGTTCCTGACTCAATCTTAGAACCGTCTGTGTACCAGATGATGTCAAGTTGTGATGGATTGGGTTTATATTTTTCCCAGTCTTCCCTAGGGGGAATGATTATGGAGAAGTTTTTATAGAAGCCATATTCCGGTAGCACATCATCAAGAGGCATGCATGGGCTTGAAGGTTCCATGGTGCCGAGTAAAGACAGATGACCTCTCTGATAGGAATAGGGATCAAAGTTGTTCGAATGGAACAGACGGTGAATACTAAGTCTAGCCTCCATTTGAATTTGCGTTTGAAGAGGTGCTAGACCTAGGATGATATTGAGTGCTATAGTCGGAGTGGTGCGTAAACAGTCCGTCATGCAGTTTTGGGCTATACGTTGAACTCGTTCTAGCTTTTTGACTGTGGTAACTTCGTTAGTCTTCGACCACAGCAGCATAGGTGACCGCTGGTCTTACGACGGGCGAATAAAGCCAGTATATCATCCGAGGTCTAAGACCCCACTTTTTACCGCAGACACGACGACAGATCCATAAATATCTGGTGGTCCTGTTAACGATACGTTCAATCTGCTGTTTCCATGATAGTTTGCTGTCAAGGATAATTCCCAGGTATTTGGCTTCCCGAGAGAATTCAGTTGTTTCGCCAAAGATGGATGGGCGAACAAGTTGATCTAATTTTCTCCGTTTTGTAAAAGGGACTATAGTTGTCTACTTTGGATTTACAGTAAGACCTTCTTTATTACACCATCTCTGAACAACAAATAAGGCGAATTGCAGTATTTTTGAGACCGTGCTTTCGAATTTGCCACTGACAACAGTTGCAGTAATCTTTTTAAGCATTGTTGTTTTGATTTTGGTCTAAAAAAAGAAACCTTGAGGTTCTTGAATCATAATTTTTGTTTTAACTTAACTAAATGTCATAAGAACCCAAATTTAGTTTCAACTAAAATAAAAGTCATAAGAATCTAAAATTTGATTCAACTAAACTTAGAGTCATATGAATCCAAATTTTATTTTAACTGAACTAAAAGTCAAAAGAATTTTTTTTTTTTTACTAATCATTTTCTTGCACTCTAAAACCAAAAAAAAAAAAATTATAAATGTAAAACGTAATTAAATTGCCTCTCTGGCAGACGACATTAATATTTCAAGCTGCCTATACAATTGTTTATTATTAGTAAAAATAGTGGATTGTATACTTATAAATATGAATCGAAAAATTAACACTATCTAAATCTAACTCTATCTAGTAGACAAAGTCTTTTACTGCCTCAAAGTTTATTGTGAGTTTCTACTCGATTCGTCGATGCTGTGTGTAACCTGTTGTTGGCAACGCATATCTGGTTTGACCCCTAATAACCTCTCAACACATTTTAGGTGTACCAGTGACAGCTTCATCAGTGTTTGCAAGTAAATAGGCTTTTAATTGAATATACCTTGTGTATTGGCCTATCGGTCGCTGAAGACTGATTTATACTTTCATTATAAGCTGGTGTCGTTCCCCTACAAAAAAAATTAACAACAACAGCCTTCTGTTCTACAAATGTAACCTCATCTCCATTCCACACTTTCGCTTTCAGAAACTATAGACCCTAAATAAAATACCTGGTCGAATGTTGACCTACGCCAGCGGCAAAATGGTTAATGAAGTAAGTCCACAATAACCGGTTGCATCAGCTTATTATTTACTATCAACAGTGTCTGCGAGCAGTCTCTTGACCTTGTGCCAAAATAAACTCTGTCTGCTTCATCATCCTTTCGAGAGGTAGCTTTAGCTGCATACCCAAGTGCAATCCATTACAGCGCAGGCCACCTCTCGCTTACTGGTCATAATTGTTTTTTCCAATATTGTGTTGCGCCTCGTTATGACAAAAAGATTAACACATTTTAACTAATGTCGTTTGACTCAATCAGCATGCAAAATTAAAGTCCTTATTTGACTACCGGTTAAAAAACAATTTGAAGCAGCAAACATTGAGAGAAAGAACTCATGTTTATTAGTGATTAAATTTGTGGGGGCGAAGTGCATAAAAATTGTAATAAAATTGATGCACGATAATGATTTATGTTACATGTACCTTAGTACATCTTTTTTTTAGTCACTATGTAAGATGTAAACACATGTAAACACTGCATCAACTTCGCACTATAAAACCAAAAGCATTTGCAGAGCACGAATCAGTTGAACTTTCAAATTACCCCAGAGTTCTGCAACAGCAATGGCTGTCTTTGCGTATTTAGCGGTCCTTATAGTGATATTTGGCGCATTCGCAAACGATGCAGACAGGTCCGGACGAGGGCGTCGACAACTTGGTTCAGTCGGTGGATATGGAGGTTACAATTCAGGTGGAATATATAGCGCTAGTGAAGGAGTTGGGTCATTTTCAAATGGATTTGGTATCTTTGGTGGATTTCCATTTGGACAGGATACGGGAAATCGTCGATACAGGCGACCATTCCCTTAAATCTGTGCAATAAGTCAAATAAATGCGATTATGAAAATGGGAATAATATTTCATTTCCTCCGTCAAAGAGGTTGGGTAGTAAAATCTGTCGTCTCTGAAGCTAAGCATGTAAAATGGTAAATGGTATATCAGTTGACAGATAGAGATCGAGTGTATCATACTAATCAATTAGATTGTATTGAGCACGCTTTCTTCAGAGCACACTCAATGTGCTCGAATTCTATGTTGGTGGAGCCATACTTTGAACAAAAAGAGGAAAATGCCTAATAGCGACGTTTTTTCGTATCCGGTGAACAGACATTAGTTGGCTGTTTTGATAGTATTTACTTTTTCTCCAGGATCAACGAATTTCGCCTAAATTACCGTAAAAGCCTCTGTTATATGACCCGCTTGGAGTGGCTGATGACCTGGATTCATTCCGTACATACCAACAGTTCGATAGACCCCTTGAAGGTATTTTAACGCAAAAATAAGTTCACACCTGCCCTGCACACTACACATCCTCCGGGACGTTATTAAAGATATCACATGAAAGCGCTTCTTATTGCCGAATCGCGGGCTTTTCAGCACGCCAAATTCGACCATCGCCTTATAAAGGTCTTGACAATGCGTATGGCATATTATTCGATGATTTGGGCTCAGGAGTTGTGAAAATATGGTCCCGTAATCACGGATTGTAATCCAGACAGGTAATGCATTCTTATAGTCGGCGTTGACACCTTTCTTGGGATAGGATGTTGTTTCCAACATAAAGCCAATTCGGATGCGTCTTAAAAATTAAAAGCAACTCTGGCAAAATATCCAGAGTCACGGCCTTGTTGGTCTTATCTGCTAATTTTTTCTAGCTTAGCCAAAGTTATTTATACTGGATGATGGAATTGGTTCTTCATTGACTGGACATGGTCTCTCTCTGGCATGATGCCGTTTTTTTTTTTATCTAGTATTCAATTCTTTTCGCTGACAATAGCCCTCCATCGATGTTTTGAAGAACGTGCGTTCCGATCTGAAAGTCAGCTGTATTAAGAAATCAGATATTGTTTCGACCGCATTGTAGGATTTATTTATTTACTTATTTCGTCTACCGAATACAGGATTCTTGCAGACTACACTAAACTAAAGTAAATTAACTTTGAGCCATGCAATATTATTTAATTGCTTTTTTACAGCTAAAAATGTCGCTTAAGAAGATAATTTCGATATTTTTCCTTCTAATAGACAACATTTTTTTGTTGCTCAGAAGACATCTTTGCCTATAAGAAGGTAAGTAAATAAAATTTGAAATAATACTCCATCGAACTAGAGGTCGTCAAGTCCATGTCTTCAATTTCAGTAAAAAAAAAGTCGGTTAACATGGCCCACCGTTAAGCGAAACATTGTTCCCAGTCTCATTTTCGATGAATAATGGTCCAATGATGACACCACCCTACAATTCGCACCAAATTGACAGTCTCTGTGGATGCATTGGACCATGAGTGTTGTCCGCTAGCATACCAATATTTATTACTGTGTGCAGATATTTCCAGTCTCTATTCATATTTGCTTATTTTAACGTATATGTTGGGTACACGATACGCTTGTTAGTATTTAGTTGTATTAACACTGTGTCGTTTAACACGGGCATGTGATTGTCCAATTCGCCATGAGGGGGGCATGCTGTTAAAAAGGTTGAGAACCACTGCTTTAGATACTTACAATGATAAGAAAGTTACGATATCATTTATAAAAAAAAAATAACAGAAGCGGTCCTAGGTGGCTTCCTTGGGGAGCACCAGACTTGACATCGAAATATCTGGAGTAGATTCCATTTATTGCAACACATTGCTTTATATTGGAAAGATAGAATTCCAGCCAATGCAGCATCCTCGAGTGAGACCCAAAGGATATTAATTTATGGGTCAATAAACAAATATTGACTTTATCGAAAGCTCTTGAAAAGTCAGTGTAAACCGTGTCGACTTGATACCCGGCTTCTATATTGCAATCCAAAAAGCAAGAAAATAGCATCAAATTAAAATACATGCTCTTCAGGTAAAATTAATTCTTCCACAAGTAAAAGTAGTTTGTCTTTGACGATGGACTCAAATAATTTTTAGGAATCCTTGAGATGTACCTGCAATTTTCAATGTCGCGCTATGAATTGGCAAAATATATGACATCTTCCATAGAACGATAAAAATGCTTCCCTTAAGTGATGCATTAAACACAATTGTGAGAGGAACACACCACACATAGCACATAAGAAGAATGTTTTAGTAATGATCCTGATATGCAATCGAATCCGATGATGGATATCTGACATTCAGTGTCAAATAAATAATAATTCTTATGTTTTGCATTTTCTTATCTCTGAAAGATACTTGACACCGTAATTCTGCTGATAATGGTAGTGACTGCCCACTAGCATTCCGCCCTGAATGTTTTCTTGGAGTTGTATTTGGAGTTGTCTTCTGATATTATTGTAATAGACGATGCAGTATCGCGATTTGCAATCGAACTGGGTGATTATTTATATCCACAATGATGAATTTTCGGTGAGCTGCATAATCCACTTTTGATACTGAAAATATACTACAGGGTCCGCCAAATAATTTTTTTTTTCGAAAATGCTATAAAACAAAACTACTGAATATTTTCTGAAATTTATTTGAAAGAACAATCCTTCCGGTTAATAATGGAAAATAATTTCATTCAAATGGCTGCCTCGGCTGGCCATGCAGTAGCCTACACGATCGGTCCAATTTTTAAGCACATTATCGATTGTGTGCAGCTGTATTTCACCAATGGCTTCACGATTATTGTCCTTTAAAGCGTCAATTGTCTCTGGCTTGTCGGCGTGACACTTATCTTTTACGGCACCCCACAAATAATAGTCCAACGGTGTCAAATCGCAGCTCCGAGGTGGCCAAACGACATCAGCTCTGCGGCTGATAATGCGATCTTCAAAAACAGGGCGCAAAACATCGAGTGTAGCTTCGGCTGTGTGTCACGTAGCGCCGTCCTGGTGAAACCAAATGTTGCCAATATCCTCCTCTTCAATTTTTGTGAACAAAAATTCGATCAACATGGCCCGATAACGATCGCCATTGACTGTAAGGAAGAAAAATGGCCCAATTATGCCTCTGGACCAAATTCGGCACCAAACAGTGACTCGTTTTGGGTATATCGGCTTTTCAATGTATGCGTGCGGGTTTTCTGTGCCCCAAATGCGACAATTTTGCTTGTTTACATACCCGCCAAGATGAAAATGAGCTTCATCTGAAAAGATGATTTTTTTGGCAAAATCGGCATCTTCTCTAAGTCGATCGCAGGCCCACTTAGCGAAGCGAAAACGCATTGGATGGTCATTTGCCTTCAACTCCTGAACCAATTGCACTTTGTATGGCGTCATACCAAGGTCTTTATGCAAAATTAGTCTCAGTGATGGCTCCGAAAAGTTCAATTGTTGAGAACGACGGTGAATTGATGTTGATGGCGCTTCACGCACACTTTCTGCCACAGCAGCAATTTTCTCGGGTGTACGCACTGTTTTTGGCTTTTCACGCTTTGGTTTATCGATGAAGATGCCAGTTTCTTTCACTTTTTTCACAAGATAACGAACATACGGAGCTGCCGGTGCTTCTCATCTTCGAAATTCCGTACGCAATTTTCGCACGCATTCTGCAACATTACCATGATTTTCAAAGTAATGTCGCCATATTTCCCAGCGTTGTTCAAGCGTATACACAACCATATTCGTTCAGCGGAAGGATATAACTAATTATCTGTCGAATCAGACATGAGCTAAGTGTTACCATTCGCGAAATAAGCACTAGTTGAAAAAAAAAAGTTAGATGGCCATTTTTTAATTTTTTTTATCAGATTAACGCGATTTTTGTTGCTAAATTTAGACTTTCTCTTGCTGTTGCTGCTGCTGTGGTTTTTAGTGAAGTCGTTTCATTTCCCTTTGTCACATTATCCCTCTTTATCTCCAATTTGTTCACAATCGGTACATTTATGGGTTTTGTGCCAGCACTTTCAGCATAACCAACAAAACCAACATGCGCTCTTTGGCTTCTGCTTTTGTTGTTTTTTGTGCTTACGCACCACTCTTACACTGCTATCGATGGTAGCAGTACGGTTCTCCACCAGCGATGAGTTGTTTCAGCATTATAATTCGATCACATTCACCTGCTAGGTCTGAGACTTTTAATTTGTGATCTTTCTCATCTGCTTCGAGTTTTGCCATCATGCGCACTAGTCAATCCGCAGACAAACATAACAATTTAAATTCGTCCGAAGTAGTTGTGTTCAATTTGAAGTTTTCAGACTGCTTGTTGACAATTCCGGCGTATGTTTGCAAATCATCGCTTGCATTGTTCTCGATTTTAAGGCAATTATATCGAGTTGTGAATAGTGAAGTTTTGCGAGCGAACGTTCCTGTTAATTTCTCTACTGTCTCCTTGAAATTTATGTCTCGCGGTTTTTGTGGGAGTATTAAGTTTGCAGAGCGATTGGACGCGATTTCGTCTAGTTTTCTAAGCAGCAGCCTCAACTTAGATGAATCATCCAATTCTTTGCCATCAACTAAGAATATATCCTCATGTCCGTTATCAGCGTCGTAGGCAAAATTGATAATGATGTGTGATAACTTTTCCATTATCTTCTCTGCAGAGGATTTCAGCGTTGTGGAGCTAGGCATCGATGATGCATTTAAGGAGGAGTCCATAAATGCTTTCATGAATTCCTCTTGCTGTTTAAGTAAAACCTGCTGCTGTCTTAAAAACGAATTAAGTTGTTCTGCATCCATTTTATTTCAGTGTGTTGAATGTTTGGAATTAACAATATGTTGTATATAATTAGGGATCGATAATCAAATAACGAAAATGAGGGATTCAATAAAACGTTATAAGTAATTCATTTATAAGGAAATATTTAGGGTAAGTTAACAAAGGAAATTATCAGAATGACGACTATCTAACTACTGACATTTTATTTCAAAGTCATACTGTATTTCGACCAAAAGCCTATTATGTATATTATATAAAATGCTCCAGTGACAGTTTAGGCAGGCATGTTAAACATTGTTTAGTTCTGTTCAATAGTAGGTGTTTACACGACAGATACAAAAATTTGTGAAGAGTTTGCAGAAAGCAAAACTTAAAGCTTTTAAAATTTGATCCTATTTCGAGGATTTTTCGATTTAAAACAAGTTTTATGAGCTTTATTTTATTTTTAAGGCTCCGTACCCAGAGGAAAAAAACGGAACCTTATTAGTTTCGCTTTTGTCCGTCTGTCCGCCAACTAGACCAATTTTGTACCTAGGTCTATCTCAGAAACTAATGGACGTAGAAGGCTGAAATTTGCACACAACATCCGGCATAACCTCTAGTTAAATGGTAGCGATACATCGACTGGTTTTAGAGTAATGTGTGATTTGGTGAAAAAACTATTTTCATTCGCACAAATATCTATTCTTGATTTAAATAAAAATAGATGCATACCTTTTTTGTAGATCATGCTCGTAGCTATATATGTGCCGAAGACTGTTTTGTGGTAAAATTAATAATTTGAAAGATATTTACAAAAAAACTGTCGATCACTATACAAAGTACGCTCCTTTTAACCATTTTTCATTCGTAATTGGTGTGTTCTCTTATTCGATTCAAATTGGAATTTTCAATGAATACTCAACTGTACTCATTATTATTGAAACTTTTCCAAGTGATACTCATTCTTATTCACATATATTGTTGTTTGTTGTTTGTTTGCAATTTCCAACTCTTAAGAAGTACATAACCTTCGGTGCGAGTCACACTCCCACTTGGCCATTTTTTTTTTTAATTTATAAGCGATTAATTTAACCACGGGAGATGCTTTTTCAACCTTTTCTTAAACGAACAGAACAGAAGTGGGTAATTTAAGGTGCTTTATCACCTCTCCATATATGACTTGAGCAATTTGGCCATTCGTAGAAACGTTGAACTGCTTACGGGGTATCCCCAGAATCTGCTTCTTTATCATTTAACCATTTTTTGAACACACTCAGCCAGCCATCAGCATCGCCAATTTGCAGTGTCATTAGAATGCTATTCCATTTGGAGTGCCAGTTTGCCACCTTCCCACGCGGTAATTATTGGCGCCTTTGCTGGCTCCTTTCTATAATAATGCAATATAACAGGCCACCCAATCAGCCGTAACAACTCACCACCAAGCCACCCATCAGCGTCGAATGAGCTATTCAAACCGCCAGATAAAACATTCCATCTCCTCTAACTCAATCAAAAATACATCAAACTAAATGGCCCTCCAGCACATGGCACCACCATGCGCATGCGCACCTCCTGAATCTGTATACACCGCACCGTATGGCCCATTCATCAGTCAGGACAAAATGCTCATTCGGCTAACAATCTTCCTCTCGGGCGTTTTGCATGCATAAAAGATGCGCGCAATTTCGGTCAATTTGTTAAAGGATCTCCTATTTGTGAATAAATAAGCCCGGTGAGGGTGAAGCGTGCGCGCTTGTACCTCCATTGTTGTAGGATGCAGGAAGCAGCACATACAGGGCCACCATGTGAGTGATGGGCGCTATAAAAATGACTCCTTCTCCGCCGAACGATCGCACAGCAACCATATTTGCACAACGGCAAAGAGGTGCCAGCTAGATAGTTAAATACGTTTGAACCGCGCGGTGTTAGTCTGCTTGGCCTTAGAGTGGCTGCGAGCGCCAAATACATACTCGCTATCTGGAGTGCTAAATTATTGCAACTGCCATGGTATTCATTTTGCGCAGCGGTGCGGCAATTTCAATTTGCATATAAAATCGTTAAAAATTGATATTCGCAACTTTTCTATGGGCAATTCGGAGTCGCTTACAAATTCCATGGGCAACTGTTCTCTGTTGGCCTGCGTTTATAGATGCGCGGTGGTCGGTGGAAGCGTGGCTCGTCGCCGCAAGGCGGTTCAGCATCGTTTGCACACAATTGGGATTGGGAATTCCGAATCAGATCAGATGCGGCCGGGTTTTGTTTTCTTGTGTGTAATCGATGAACTTGTATTTCGTTCGTCTTCGGCTGGGGTATGATAAATGTTTGGGGAGGTTTATTGGGCGTTTTTTTCTGGTTTGTTGTGAATGTTTTGCTAAATCTTATCGTTGAATAGAATCGAGCAGGATTTCATAATCTTTTTTCAACAATTGTGATGTAAGATTGTCCTTTGTTTGTTTACCGCTTGGAAAGGGGAGAATGTTGATTAATGCGAAAGAAACTTTAAATGATAATTATTATCGTTAGAGAATTTGATTTTTCGTTACATTGACATTAAGAGAAACATAATTTACTTTGAAAATGTTTACTTCAAAATGTGTGAAAACATACTCTAGATATTGTTGCATACAAAGCCTTCCTAAAGTCGAACTTTTTTCGTGATTAAGTGGAAAAAAAATAGATACTGTAAATAAATTCCTTTATAATCAGTCTTTATTATCTGTTGAATATGATTTAAAATGTAATAATAAATGTTTTCGGAAATTTATTAATGCTAAAAAACAATCAAATGGCACTCCTAATCTAATGCGTCATGATGACTTATTATCAGCCGATCTCTTATTTGTTTCTAACTTTTTTGCTAAACATTTTCAATCCGTTTATTCAGATCGCTCTTCGAACAAACATCTTCTTAATCTATTTGATGACTCTGATATGGGTTTGAGCATTGGTAGTTTAAATCTCTCAATTTCAGAAAATGAACAAGCTTTAATTAAGATTGAGGCTAACTGACGTATTGATATTATTCTATTATTTTACAGAGGTGTGCGAAAGTATTTGCTATTCCCTTAAACATTTTTATTAATCGCTTCCTTGATAGTGGTGAGTTTCTAAATAAGTGGAAATATTCTCTAATAGCTCCCATTTATACATCACGAAGTACAACTAAAAAAATGTCCACTGTAAATTGTTCAACATGTGACAGTCAAATTTACAATAAGTTGTATATTTGTGTACAACAAATGCATTCATTCACAATTAATTGTAACTTTTACAGCGTTTGCTTCCATTTCAGCAATAAAATTGTTAAATTGATCGCAATTTCTTGTTGTAAAATTGACAGCGCGTCGTCAATTTTTGTTGTTAAATGTAAATGTATGAATTGGTCAAATCTACAACCAAAATGCAAAATGTAAATACAAAATACTGTAGAAAATACGTTCAACTTGTAAAATGCACAACAAATACATTCAAATATCTACAACCATTTTCAGTTGATAATTCATTGAGTTGTGAATATGACAGCTGCATTCGCCGTTAACCCACTCGCCTAGCCAGAACATTTCATGGTTTGTGTACATTCCTTTGGTCATTTAGTCATCATGTCTCGAACCAACAAGACGAATTATTTGAGTGCAAGTTGTGACGTTTTTTTTTTCAAATGAATTCTGATTTGCTTTTCTTATCTAAAAATGCTGAGGATGTGGAAGCCAGCAATTTAAATAAGGATACAGTTCAGAATAATCCCGTCATAGGAAACAGGGCTACTGAAAAAAAACATTACTATAAGACGTGAAAGTTTTCGAAGTGGTGGGCAATTTAACATTTTCGAAAAGTATTTCAACATTAATAATTTTACAAATCCACCTATTCACTTTAATAAATTAATTGATGGGACAAAAGTTTTTCGAAATAAGTGTATTTAAATTGTTTTTTGTATAACATAGTGTAACTATGCCATTCATGGATTCATTAATATTATTTACTTCAATAAAAAAAATTTCAAATTACTTGGTGTATGTTTTTTTTATTTTGGAGCAAAGATTATCCAAAAAAAAAAAAAAAGTGTATATGAGGCCAAAGAGCTGTAAAAATGAAAGCAAGGGTTATTCGTTTCTGGAAATCGAGTCTTAGATTTTACGACAGAAATTGCATTTTGACCGAAATCCGTAATTTATACACATAAGTGTTGTGTATTGCTGTACATTCAACAACGAATGCTGTTTTGTTTACAATTTTTCTAGTTGTAGAACATACAACAAATGTTCTCAATTTCATAATTTGGTTTTGAAAAGTAGACCCATGTCCCTGTTAAGTTGAAAGCATTGGATGTCGGGTCGATTATGACAAAGAATGCAGTCGATTTAACAGCGGTTTTCAATATTTCTACGACATTTTTTTTTTTGGGTGTAGACAGGAAGTTTCTAACTATCGGCCTTTCTGTAAGATGACTCCAATTCCTACAATTTTTGCAAAACTGGGTTATGTAAGATTAACTGAAATTCTTTAAAGTACTATTTCTTAGCACAAACCTTACAATTACATTTTAAAGCATTCGATCGTGTTAATAATAATGTATTACTTTTGAAGTTAAATAAAATAGGATTCCACTCTAACTTTTTAAACTGGATAAAAATATACTTAAAAGGTCGTATTCAGTATGTTCGTATTAATAGCATTCTCTCTTCACCTATTAATGTTACGTGCCTCAAGGAAGCCATCTTGGTCCCCGTATTTTTGAATTCTAAGAGCCTTATGTACGCAGATGATTTGAAAGTCTTTCCATGCATAAAAACTGAAAAAGATTGCATTTTATTACAAGAAGATCTCATCAGATTATCGAATTGGTGTTTAATTAATTCCTTACACCTAAATATTAAAAATTTCGAAACCGTTCATCTAAAGGGTCCGCCATCTAACTTTTTTTTTTTCAACTAGTGCTTATTTCGCGAATGGTAACACTTAGCTCATGTCTGATTTGACAGATAATTAGTTTTATCCTTCCGCTGAACGAATATGGTTGTGTATACGCTTGAACAAATGACCATCCAATGCGTTTTCGCTTCGCTAAGTGGGCCTGCGATCGACTTAGAGAAGATGCCGATTTTGCCAAAAAAGTCATCTTTTCAGATGAAGCTCATTTTCATCTTGGCGGGTATGTAAAAAAGCAAAATTGTCGCATTTGGGGCACAGAAAACCCGCACGCATACATTGAAAAGCCGATATACCCAAAACGAGTCACTGTTTGGTGCGGAATTTGGTCCAGAGGCATAATTGGGCCATTTTTCTTCGAAAATGAGCAAGGAGTGGCCGTTACAGTCAAAGGCGATCGTTATCGGGCCATGTTGAACGAATTTTCGTTCACAAAAATTGAAGAGGAGGATATTGGCAACATTTGGTTGCAACAGGACGGCGCTACGTGCCACACAGCCGAAGCTACACTCGATGTTTTGCGCCCTGTTTTTGAAGATCGCATTATCAGCCGCAGAGCTGATGTCGTTTGGCCACCTCGGTGCTGCGATTTGACACCGTTGGACTATTATTTGTGGGGTGCCGTAAAAGGTAAGTGTCACGCCGACAAGCCAGAGACAATTGACGCTTTAAAGGACAATATTCGTGAAGCCATTGGTGAAATACAGCTGCACACAATCGATAATGTGCTTAAAAATTGGACCGATCGTGTAGGCTACTGCATGGCCAGCCGAGGCAGCCATTCGAATGAAATTATTTTCCATTATTAACCGGAAGGATTGTACTTTCAAATAAAAAAAGAAATTTGAGAAAATATTCAGTAGTTTTTTTTTATAGCATTTAAAAAAAAAAGTTATTTGGCGGACCCGTTACTAACTTCTCTTAGAAAATAAACGGCCCGTTACTTTCAATTGTAACCTTTAAAAAATACCTTGGGGTAATTTTTGATAAAAAAAATTGATTTCTTAAAATATATAGACTTTTAAGTCGCCAAGGGTAATTCAATGCTGGGATTTATATTGCGCATTCAAAGGAGTTCTGTGATCCTCACACTTTGAGATGTCTGTTTTTTGCGTTTGTTGGATCTTCTCTTGAATATTTTAGTACTAAATATTTGGTGCCCTCTTTGTATGAAGTTCACTCATTTGGAAAATAGAGAATACAAAATCGTTTTATTAGAGTATTAGTGAAAAGGCTTCACTGGGATGTAAATATGCCTTCCTATGAAATAAGATGCAAATTATTTGGTATTTTGCCTCTTAAAATTCGAAGAAATTTTTTCCTCGTAACGGCAGGCAAGGTTAATACTCAAGGAGTTGTGATTTCTATTATTTTGTGGTCACTTGTCGTCTTAATAATTAAGTTGCGCTTATGCAACCGTTTTATTTACTGATTTTGATTAATTTCTCCGCGTATTTTGCTCATTTAAACGACCAAGATATTTACAATACTTTTATACGCATGTTCGGGAAATGTAGATGAAAACAATGAGAACACCATCCAACTCCGTTCACTGGTTTTTAAGATTAGAAATTAGATTAGATTGCGGAATGAAGTGGAATCACATTCGGTGTTGAGGAACTGGAAAAAAACATTTCTGCAGACTGTTAAACAGCGAAAAAGACATAAATTCCGCTGCCAGGCGATAAAAGCCAAGACTTCCATAAACCTGATTAATATCCAAGCTGAAGGCCAACAAGGCTATGCTGGACAGACGGCTTGCCTGCCAAACTCTTCTAGGCAGCGGGAGATGGCTCGGTAGAGAGCATACACCAACCAGGCTCTACGATTTGGTCAGAGAAAAGTGTGCCTGATGAATGGAGCCTCAGCATTGTTCCCCGATCCACAAGAAAGGGGACCCTCTAAAATGATTAAACTATACAGGCTTATCAGTCTCCTTAACATAGCATACAAGATCCTGTCTACCGTTTGTGTCAACCCCTGAAAAATTTGTCAACGGATTGGACCATATCAGTGCGGTTTTAGGCCCGGTAGGTCCACAACCGAGCAAATATTCACTACGCAGATCCTGGACAAGAAGTCCTCCACATGTTTATCGATTTTAAGGTCTCAAAAAAAGCATTTATGCGAGCTATACATAGCTATGTCTAGATTTGGCATCCCTGGCAAACTTTTAAAATTGTGTGGAATGACGATGGAGTGTGCCCGCTGCTCCATTAAGGTCGGAAACAATCTCACCGATACCTTTGATGTCAAAACAGGATCCAGACAAGGTGATGTGCTGTCATGTGACTTTTTCAAAATCATTCGCACAATTTTCGAAAAGTTTGTGCTTCTAGTTACGTACGCGAGCTAGGTGCTCTTGTGGCAATTTTGCCACAGCTTCACTTAGACCAACAGTTGGGTAAACCCTACGGGCACGGGGAAGCGTGCGGGGAAGCGTGCCCGTAGGGTTAAGATGACCATAATCCAGACTCTCTTAGCCTGATTGCGGTTTTAGCCGCCTTACTGCTGCAGTAGATGTCCAGAGGGGTAAGTTTTGGCATCACTTCCATAGCTGCGGTAGGGGTGGCTCGTAAGGAACCCTTCTCTGCAGATTCTGCGATGAGTCCAGTGGGGCTCTGACCCACAAAAGATTGAAATACTTGGGCAAGTACCAACTATCTGATGAGGAAATACTGTCACTGGAGCCAGCTCTCACCCTTAGATTTTTAAAGGAAACTGGACTGGAGAGAGTGCTATAGGACAGATTTCATCCGCCAAGGAGAAAGAAGAGTCCAAGAACCTCTTAAATGGTTCCGAAAGGAATCATACTGTGAGGGAACTCTTATGAGGGGACATACCTCTCTGAGGCGTAAGCAGGGGGTACAATAGACCAAAGGTCGCAGTACAATAACCTCTTTCACATAATAATAATAATAATAATAAGGAACCCGTTACCCCATTGCTTGCTGCCCTTTGTATTTTGGTTAGGCTTGAAAGATGGTATTTCTTCTCAAAAGCCTTCCACCACACTGTTGTACCATAAGGCCTTGCACATCCAGTGCACCACGTCCGGCCTGAATTCCCATGTGTTGCCGAATTCTCTGCAGGCATATAGTACCACGCTCTATGTTTTCCTTCCAGCTAAGTTTGGAATCTAGGATTACGCCCAGATATCTGGGGGATTGAAGGCGGGGATCGCCCTTCTACTCATAAACAGTAGAATTTCTATCACCGATGGGTTCACCTAGTCCACGGCCCGTAACCAAGTTATTGACTAGCAGGAGTTCGTAACCAAGTCTTTCGCTGAGAACTGGAGTGAATTTACCTGGAACTAGAACAACGACAATGAAACCTTCTTTTCCAGTATGTTTAGCAGTTCATCAACTACGAGGAGCCATATGAGATTTGAGAGAACTCCACCTTGAGGTGTTCCTCTATTGATCTTCCGTTCAGTGCTCACGGCCCCTAGCTGTGACTTAATGCATGAGTCCAATCCAGTCACAAAGACTGCTATTTAGGTGGGCTCTACGCAAGCTGCATAAAATTGCGTCAGCTTTGATGTTGTTGAAGGCCCCCTCCATACCTAGGATCGCACTTTAAGTCATTTTAACACCCCAATTGTCTTCTAAAGTCCATCTGCACGAAACATAAAAACAGGCAATAAAATTCAACTTGGAAGACCAAACATAGCGTTGTGAGGTATTGCCTACTATACAGAAGTTGAAAAGTTTCGTTTCATTAAAGATGCATATCGTCGCCTGGTAATTATTACTCGTCGTTGGGTTAGCCTAGTGTTATTACACTGGAATTTTAATTGACTTTAATCCTATCGCACCAAAACAAATAGAAAATAGTCTCGAACTAGACTTAGGCTTACTATAACAATTGTAGAAAATTTTCCACCGTAACTCTACTCCTATACTTCACTTCAATTACATCAGCATCCCCTATAAGTCGTCTCTTATCTCCCCATTTGAATTACGATCCTTTTGTCTGTCCTAATAGTTTTACACCTCCCGATAGATATACGAAGGCTCGACACACATTGCAGCCTCTTAAAATGAAACCACATGCGACCTCCACAGCGCCACAAACACTAAGGATAACACAAAAGTTAAATAACTTTGAGGCAAAAATTACACAAACATACTTATCAGCCGGAACCCGTTCCTTTGTTGAGGTATATACGACTGTATGCTTTGCACTAAAAATTATGAGTCTGCTGCCCGGAAGGCACGAGTTTCAACACCCAACTTTGGCATGGCACACTACCGACACAGCTCCAGCTTCGGCGACGACCTTTTCTCCGGCTCCAGAGCGATTAAATCCGCAGATAATCACCAAAAAGTGTGTGCGCCTTTTGTGCTCCAGCACCAGCAGCAGCACCGCACCACCGCAACCACTCTAGGAGATTGCGCCGCAAAAGGACATCCAATAATAAAGTTGACTCCTGATGGCAAATACCATAACCCATTCATTTGTTTCTGTCGCTCCGCCCTGGATGGGGGTACACCAAGTGCCATGCCACACTCGCTCGGTACAATGTTCACCGCGATAAGAGGCTAATAGAATTCAACTTATCCGTTAAGAGGGCACATGTGTATACGAGCAGGATGTGGCGGCAAATGATCCATTTGGTTAGATTAAAATTCATATGCAAATCAGGGGTGGGAACGTCAGATAGTCGTATACGCGCCAAAGCTGTAGAAGGGTTAAGCAAAACAAAATAATAAAAAAGAAAACAAATCAAATTGAAACCGACCTAGGAAGTCGCAGCCGCACTCAAAACGTCCTAATGAGGGTTTGAGGTTAATTACAACATTTGGCCAGGTCGCAGCAGATAAAACTTAATCGCTAATAAATTTGGAGTATGTCATGAGGACTTGGGCGGCGGTGGGCATGAAATTAACAAAAATTGACTGCACCCTTGTAATCGCAATGAAGGGGCACATCTCCCCCGTGCGGATCTTGGTCGAGGAGGTTTGCGACAGATTAAGTCGTTTAAATGGAGGAATGCCATGGTTGGGCAGACAAAATGGCCAAGAACTATGCCAGCTGAACACAACTGACTCGTATGACTTATCGGTATCATTGAGTAAAACCAACATCCAAAGAGCCAGTTAAGTCGGAGTAGATTTGATGTTAATTGCTGCCAGTTACAGTCAGGATCAGTTTCTGATACAAAAAAGAAAAAAAAAACGACTTCCACTTTGCTTATTCATGGCACCTTGAGATAATTGACCGAAATGGTGTTAACCAAGCGTAAAGTGTTTACTATCTCGTCGACGTAATATTGTTCGGGGAATTCCTCGTCATTGTCATGTGGAAGTGGAGGTATCTGTATGCATCGTGCAGATAGAATCGTTCAAAAAGTGTATAAAAGGAGGAACAGTGAAAGTCAGAAGATCAAGTGAATTAAAAACGCTCAACTGTGAGGAGTGCTGTGATAGAAATTTTTATAAAATGCTTGCTTTCAAAATGTTTGCTATATTAATCGCAATGCTTGTCAGCATATACGCGGAGGAAGCTATCCTCGAGGAAGTTGAAACCGAACCAGAAACGGGAACAGTTCAACGTGTCCGCAGAACTATTGGATTCGGCGGACTTGGTGGATTTGGCGGTGGCTATGGCGGATACGGTGGAGAATTTGGTGGAGGATTCGGTGGCGGATATGGTGGATACGGTGGATATGGTGGATATGGCGGATATGGTGGATACGGTGGATATGGCGGTTATGGCGGATATGGACATGGACATCACCACCACCACCATGATCATCACGGTGGATTCTTTTAAATAGTTCAATAAAAACGAAACGAAAAGAAAAACAAAAAGTGTCTCTCCTTTTCTGTTTACAAAGTGGGTTTGCAACAATTTGTAAATATCACTGAAAAATTAAAGAATCATCGATGTTAATTTCAGTGAATTTAAGGAATTGTCGTTAATATTGACATTATAGGACTTATCTCAGAAAGAACAATTTTTAGCTTGATTTATCTACGTCTATACAATCGATTTAGTTCGGTGAGCCTCAGCGCGACACTCGATTCCTGTCCTTTTTAAGGTTCCGAACCCAGAGGGAAAAACGGAACCTTATTAGTTTCGCTTTTGTCCGTCTGTCCGACCACTAGATCAATATTGTACCTAGGTCTATCTCAGAAACTGTTGACGTAGAAGGCTGAAATTTGCACACAACTGGATTTAGAGTAATAATTATTTCGTGTTTAATGTTTATTTCTTGATTTACAGAAAAATGGATACAAACTTTTTTTGTAGATCATGCTCGTAGCTATACATGTGCCGAAGACTGTTTTGTGGAAAATGTAATACCTTAAAAGATATTTACAAAAAACTGTCGATCACTATACAAAGTACGCTCCTTTTAACCATTTTTCATTCGTAATTGGTGTGTTCTCTTATTCGATTCCAATTGGAATTTTCAATGAATACTTAATTCTACTCATGATTATTGCAACTTTTCCTAGTGATACTCATTCTTATCCACACATATTGTTGTTTGTTGTCCGTTCGCAATTTCCAACTCTAAAGAAGTGCGGAACCTTCGGTGCGCGAGTGACACCGGTGGCCGTTTTTTTTTTTTATAATATTAGCGACTTTCGGGCCACTTTATCCAAAAAAAGGACTCAAAACTGTTTAAATTTTGAGTAAAACCAAAAAAAACTGAAGCTGAAAGCTGCTTAAATGATACTAGCGATAGGTTTTAAGGCAAAATTGCAAGTTTGGAATTACCTTAATCTATTTCGTATGGCTAATAAATTTAAATTTAAATAATAAATTTAATTTTGAAAAGAAGAGTTCTGAAAATGAAGATTGGAATAGTTGACTTTTGATTCAACCTATTTAGGAATACAGGAGTTTTGAAAAGAAAGACCTTTTTTTACCGATTTAATTCATTTTGGTTTATTCAAAAGAAATTTAAAAAATCTTACCTAAAAACATGAAACCTCAACAGTCTTCAAAACTAGATCACAGAAAAGAGTATTAATTACTAGAAAAAACTTAGAAACAACGTCACAAAAATGTACTTGAATATTTAAACAAAAAAAAAAACAGAAATAAAAAACAAGTAAAAAAACTTCAAAAAATGCAGTCTTTATACACAAGTATTTAAATAACACACAAATTATAAGTTTAAACTCTCACATACGAAGATCTTTGATTTCTTCTTGTTTTTCACAAACTTGACTTGGTTTAGGTTCTGTATCAAGGTTTTCATTCATAAATCTTTTATAAAATAAAAGTTTTTCGGATTTTTCCCACTCATCAATATATTAAATTATTAAATAAAAATAAACTCATAAAACATTATTTTATCTGCGAGCTTACCAAAGATATTTTCTTCACCGGAGTTATTGCAACACAATTTAGTTGAACTCCTGAATAAGAACTATCAAATTTCCCACCTCTTTTATATCATTCGAATACACGAGTCTTGAAAGCGGCTCGATTTGCATGGGAAAACAAGATTTTTTGTGCGGAATTGGGTTTGTATGGGAATAAATGAGTTTTGAATTAAATGACTTAGTACTTTTGAAAAAAACAAGTTTTGACCGACTTTAGCTAGATAGGTAGGTACTTAGATGAGGATACTTCTAAATAACACTTTATCATACTTAACTCATATTTGAAAAAAAAAAAATTGTAATAAATAGAAGAGTTTTGAAATTATAGCCCTCAAGTATGGTTTTATTTCATTCCAATTTGGAGTATTCCTTCCCTCGTTATTTAATAGCCCGCACCCGACTTTATTTTAGACTTTCCTTGGAAAATCTTTTTATTTATGATCTATGTTTTGTTTTGTTATTTTTGTATGTTTGACGTACCGCTTGCTGTAAATTGCTGACGATTTAAAAGAAAAAAGCTGGCTCTTGAGATTCGCCGTAATGACCAACATTTAGATGTTGGACTTTGGACGAATGGAGCGATCACTTACCCTGAGAATTAAGAGATTCGTGTTTGCAATCTATCATCAGCAGGCTCGTCAGTATGCCCGCATACTGGCATGGACGGATTATATCGGTAAATTATGGGGGCGCCACCTTAGGCAGTGAATAAGATTGTGTAAAGATGAATTGCGTTTCTGAAATGGAATCTAAAATGCCATCAACCGGTTAACAAAAGTAACGTTTCCGTGGTCTGCCAGCTTATTTGCTAAAAATGTGCCTTATATTGACCTCTTAATTTATAGAGTGTGTTTCTATTTATTGCTCCCAACAAATCCTTTCGTAAGCTCACTCTTTTAGGACCAAGTGCTCTCTACTAACAAGTTATCAACACCTAAATAGAAACATAATGCTGTGTCAACAGTTACACATCACTTTTAAATTAATTTATTATGAGAATTGCGATCACTATACTCGTAAATGCTTTTTTATCTATTAATCATATTTATGTCAATTACCAGTTTTACAAACCGTTTCCTATTTTCAACCATACCCACTCTACAACCTTGTATGTCATGAACCATTCCGCAAAGAAAAAGATTCCCCTTGAAATTGTCAATTTTGACTATGCGGCACTTTTTTCTGCAGCATCTAAACTATATATCTAAAACTAGTTTCCGTTCTTAAAGTACAACCGCACCGTCCGGGTCCAGTAAATAAATTCTGAAGTTTGTTTTCTGTATTTGTCTGATTGAATGTGTCGATTAGCCTAGGTGTACGGATATATAAAGACTAAGTGATGGCAACGTAAACCACATCAACATTTTCGGCAGAGGTGTACTCTTAGCAGTGAAGCTAAACAGTTCAAAGCGTAACTACAGTTAAAATGCGTGCTCTTGTGATATTTTCAATTTTTGCTGTCCTGATGGTCAGTGTTTTCGCCGAGAACGTCATTCTGCAGGGAGTAGAAGCTGTGCCGTCTGAGTCTTCGCAAAGAGTTCGCCGACAGATTGGTTTCGGTGGAATTGGAATTGGTATCGGTGTGATCGGTGGCGGATTTGGTGGCTATGGCGGAGGCTATGGCGGAGGTTATGGCGGAGGTTATGGCGGAGGATATGGTGGATATTACGGTGGTTACTATGGTGGATACGGTGGCGGATATGGCGGTGGATACGGTGGTGGATATGGTGGATACAGAGGATATCGTCGCCGTCACCACTATCATCGCCGTGGCGGTTTTTTCTAAACTGTAGACTGATGTAAAAAACAACAATTAAGTAATTAAATTAAATAATAAGAACCAAGCCACTTCTTTTTAATTTTTTATATTCTGTGATGTGCTCATGAAGTCGCAGAGTGTAGGTGGTAGTGCCGACACGGCACATATAGTCGTCAGTCGTGACTTCAAATTGCATTTAACGTTTAATGTATGTTTGTGCAAGGTGAAACTATTTACTTGCGATTATCCACAAAATGACAGAAATAATATGAAGATGCCTGTCGAAATTGTTGGAAAACTCATACCAATGCAACTTTCAACTACTGGAACTGATAATCCTCTTAAACAAGGTCGCATCTTTTGAACTTGCAAATGGCAGACATTATATTTGTGAACTCGAAAATAAAGAAATTTTAAAAGCAGTGGTTTATTTGACATTTGCATTTGACGTACTTTAGCAAATTATTATGGAAAGCGCAGAAGCCCTTTTAAACTGTTTAGATTCATGCCAAAAAGTAAAACAAAGAAAAAGAATTGCGACTTAATCGTACGCCCTCAGTCCGGTAATCATCATTAGCATTTTTAGTGTATCACCTGGTGATTAAAATCAAAATCAAAAATGTTAAAATCATAATCATTCTGTCATGCAATAGAGCACTCTTTCCTTTATCCAAAATAAAGTTATCTATAAATATTTACTAAATCAATTTAACATTTTTTTAACATATATTTATTCATCTACGGATATAAAATCTTACAGATTACTTACAATTCATTTTATGTAATTAGCTAATGTACAATATTTTGCAATTTTATTTTAAATTCCAATCTGTTTACTGAGAGATCCAGTTCATTACATATAGAATTAAAAAGTTTTATACATTTTATTAAATTATCAGCAGTACCTACATCGGACTGAAGGCACTCTCTTTTAAAAGGGTTTTGATGCAACTTTCCGACAGCGAAGTGGCTAAAGGGTTAGATATTGTTCTGCATAATTGCAAATCAGTCTTTGGCCATTTGACATTTTTCTGGAGAACCTATAGAAATCAAACTGTCTCACAAGAACTCGATTCAGGCGTTCGAAATCGGCAAAAAAGGCTAGTTTTTTTTCTAGGCTGTTCCGTCAACTATTTTAAACTATTTTAAATTTTTCTGCAACATGACAAACTGCTGGTCAAGCTACAAATTTATCACTGAAACCTATCGACCACTTTAGTCGCAGTGAGCCACCTGATTTCAACCTCGTGACTCGTGATGTTATGAAATCTAACTTAAGTGAAAGACAAGACTATCAACAGCAACGTTGAGAGCAGGAGCAACTATAATTATGATGAGAGATTATTATTTCTTGCTAATAAGAAAGATTTTTTTAGAAAATCTTAATTTTTTTTACTTTTGCTATACATTGATATTTTAGAGCGGCACCCGAAACTACTTGGAAAATGCTAAAAAGCAATCAGAAGACGATTTGTTTTACACAAAATCATTTATAAACTGTTGAGATTTGAAAAAAAGTAGTTAGTACTCCTTTGTAAGCTAAATGAACTTAAAATAAAATCATTTGAATTGATTGATTGATTTAAAAAAGTGCAGCTTTAGTAAATCTCATATCTACACGTGCACCTGATCTGTCAAATTTAGGACTGTTAATCAAAGCTATACAGGAACCAAACAAAACAATATTTCAGTACTCCTATATTAAGGTATCGTACCCGTACATAGGACCTCTACAGAGATCTAAATAGACCACATCGAAAGCTGTGATAGCTTTGTTGTTATTATAGATTTTTAGAATTTATGTACAACGGAGCTGTTAGAATCTTGCTGAAGATCTACAATATCAGTATACAGCGGTATAGGAATCTCTTTACAAAGCTTATGAGCTCACATTGGAAGCTATCTAAGCCTCTCAAAAGATATGGAGTACCCACTTTACGACGAACTTTTGCAATTCCCATGTGCAAAGCTACGTACCTTTTTAAATTTTCCCACTCGGAGGCTGTTGAAGCCTCTTAGAAATCGTGTAATATCCTTCTACTAAGCGTATAGCATAACCTCAGACATCTAGGGAACATTATAGAAACAGCCTTAACTGACCAAATCATAAGCACGTCTAGAAGACACAATTTTTTAGAGACTAATAGCAAAAACGAGGGCAAAACACTGCTTAGAGTAAAAGTCTCTTTTATTTCTAATAGCCCCGACTTGGGCTAGATATAAAAGATTTAGCTTAGGATGTGGATACAATAAAAAAGTTTTTATCTTTGGTACCGGTACTTCAAATAATTTTTTGATGGAGGTGTCTATCTGCTGCATTTCAAAAATTTAAAGTTGGAAGAACCACAAAAATATCATCGCTTAAGGTTGGCAGTTTTGAGAGAGCAACCAAAGCAAAATCAAATTTATAAACGACGTCGGTAATAATCCTGCGAGGAATAATGTGATAAAAGCTATCAAAGCCGATGGTTAAAAAAAAAGTCAATGGCTGGCAAAGTTGCTGTTGTTGTTGCTCTGCCAATTCGTTTATCGGATAAAGCCTTCCGGAAGAAAACTCTCTCACATCGACATCTGTTGTTATGAGTTTCGATTCTCATCGAAATTGAACAGAAAAATAATTTTCCTTTCAATTATCTCTGAATAATTTAAAACAAATATTTAGACTCGGAATTGTCCCTCAAATATGAATAACAAAATTTTTAATGAAAAATAAAATTAATGGTCATAGTTTTGAAGCTTTCAATAACAAACAATTTGCGACGTTCTTTAAAAAAAAAAAACTTCCTTTCACCAACTATTTCTGGATTAACCACAACATCTCTTGATCTAAAATTATTGATTTCATTAAGATGTTCTGTCTACACGCATTCGTAATACACGCGAAAAGAATCAACCTTGTAGCGACTAACATTAATACAAAAGTAAACAAAACTTTTCCCCTTCTTCTTTAGCACCAAACAGATGATGTGTGCTATTCCAATTAGCACGATCAAAAATAGGTATTTTGATGCGTACAAGTATGTATTATGTGTCCGGTGGTTTTTATTTTGCATGGGAATCCCGAATAGATGTGTCTCAAAAATTACCATAAAGTCAAAGAATATAACAAACGAAGAGAAACTATAACGAAACTGACTTCGCGTATTTCTAACCCTTGTCGTTTGAAATTCACGCATTTTCCGCGAACGCTTGGGAATCTCTTCAACTAATACTCATTTTGTGTTGGTTTATTTAATAGTGCGAAATAAATTAACATTATTTATTATTATTATACGCGGTTGCGGTTGAAAGATATGCGTAGCGGCAGATATAATATCTATATATTTCCGTATACTATAATGAAATGCGGTTATTCTGACGATAAAGAAGAGTAGAGCTGACTGTTTTATTGCCTAGACCTGTTGAGTTTAGGGGTTGCGTTAGATTTTGCATACAGTAAGCAGAAAAAACCTGGGCACTCATCTAAATCGATGCGATTGCTCACCACCCTGATTATAAAACAAATAATAAGGAATTCAAGTTTTCTAAAGTTTCTTGGAAATTAAAAGACAAAACAAATTATACAGGGTCCGCCAAAAAACTTCTTTTTTTTTTGAAAATGCTATAAAAAAAACTACTGAATATTTTCTCAAATTTCTTATTTTATTTGAAAGTACAATCCTTCCGGTTAATAATGGAAAACAATTTCATTCAAATTGCTGCCTCGGCTGGCCATGCAGTAGCCTACACGATCGGTCCAATTTTTAAGCACATTATCGATTGTGTGCAGCTGTATTTCACCAATGGCTTCACGAATATTGTCCTTTTAAGCGTCAATTGTCTCTGGCTTGTCGGCGTAACACTTATCTTTTACGGCACCCCACAAATAATAGTCCAACGGTGTCAAATCGCAGCTCCGAGGTGGCCAAACGACATCAGCTCTGCGGCTGATAATGCGATCTTCAAAAACAGGTCGCAAAACATCGAGTGTAGCTTCGGCTGTGTGGCACGTAGCGCCGTCCTGTTGAAACCAAATGTTGCCAATATCCTCCTCTTCAATTTTTGTGAACAAAAATTCGTTCAACATGGCCCTACTATGCCTCTGGACCAAATTCCGCACCAAAGAGTGTACGCACTGTTTTTGGCTTTTCACGCTTTGGCTAATCGATGAAGATGCCAGTTTCTTTCACTTTTTTCACAAGATAACGAACATACGGAGCTGACGGTGCTTCTCTTCTTCCAAATTCCGTACGCAATTTTCGCACACATTCTGCAACATTACCATGATTTTCAAAGTAATGTCGCCATATTTCCCAGCGTTGTTCAAGCGTATACACAACCATATTCGTTCAGCGGAAGGATAAAACTAATTATCTGTCAAATCAGACATGAGCTAAGTGTTACCATTCGCGAAATAAGCACTAGTTGAAAAAAAAAAAGTTAGATGGCGGACCCTTTAGATTGATAGATTTAAGGCCGAAAGGCAATAATTTTAAGGATATTGTTAAGTTTAGAGCGCTCACTAAGAGCCAGTAAGCTAGACTAAGATGAATGTTACCTTTAAATTAGATATAATCGTTTTGGTCTTGTATGTAAGTTAATGAAAGAATTGAATAAAAATTAATTTTAAAAGGAATAAAACTTAATATGATTCCTTTCGGAACCATTTTAGAGGTTCTTGGACTCTTCTTTCTCCTTGGCGGAACAAATCTGTCCTATAGCACTCTCTCCAGTCCAGTTTCCTTTAAGAATCTAAGGATGAGGGCTGGCTCCAGTGACAGTATTGCCTCATCAGATAGCTTGTACTTGTCCAAGTATTTCAATCTTTTGTGGGTCAGTGCCCCACATGCTCCCAGCAAGTGTTCTGGGATTCCACTGTACTCATCGCAGAATCTGCAGAGACCTTCTTCAGACATACCCATTTTTCTAAGGTATTTATTGAGTCTAGAGTGCCCCATTAGGAAGCCCGTTAGGATACGGAGGTTATTTTTGCTACTGCCGATGCAAGCTTGGAATCTTTTCCGGTTGTATTGCCCCAGAAGTTTCTTGTCCTGCCTCATGCGCTGAGTGTTATGGCAGGTTCTTGCCCTGTTTTCTTTCTCTAGTTTCCTATATTCTTCCCGCCAAAGAAATCTTCACATTTATCAAATTTGTGGTTCAACTCGTTTCCTTTCTTATTGGATATTTTTCATTTCGGTGAGCGAATTCTCTAGCAATGAGATAAATGTGTAATTTTGCAATTATTAAACCGGAAAGTAAGAGAATCAGCGTGATCTGATCCGAATCAGATCACGAAAATAAAACAATACGGATCATAGAAAAATTTTATTTTCGAGTTGTGGCAACAGTTGCTTTCAAAACACAAGGGATAATGTATGAGTATTACAAACTTCATATTGCCACCAGCCATATTGCAAACATTCTGTTCAACGTGACGTCACAATATGATGACAATTGACATGACATTTCATTTGCTTGTGGAGGGTGTTACCATATGAATCAAATTAATAATTTTTTTTTTTTGATATTGTTTTTAAAAAAAGTAATTTAAAATTCTATGTTCAAAAATGCAACAAATAAACAATATTTTGCTGCTGTATTTCGGTGTAGGTATTCATGCGAGCGAATGATTTTTTTAAAAAATTTATGAAATGTTCTCGATTTGCTTCAGAAACATTTCATAAACATTTGTCAAACATTTCTGTTTTTTCGGGTTTATACGCCGATTAAGTATTCATTAAACGTTTATGAAATACTTTTTACTGTCGGAAATTCACGACCAGAGGCTAGAAAACAACAACACGGCTTCCGTTACATGGTGTGTTTTGTTTCTAAAAGGAAATGAGTTTACCTACAATCAGTTCAAATTGTAATAGAAATCTTAATTCAGTTTGCACCTCTGGTCCGCTCAGATTTGAATTCTTAGACAAAGTAAATGACAGCGGCTTAGGCACGAAATTCCAGAAGAACAAAATGAAGTTAGAATTAGATTTTTCTGTGATAAAAAAGAAACGTGTTGCCCAATAACTAAACGAAAACAATTTCAATTTATGCAGGTAGCTAGTTCCGATTTTTTATTATTCCAAGATTTTCTGGACATTTGTATTTTATGTTAAAAGAACAAAAAACACCTGTGAAACAAATTACTAACGAACTGCGAAATATTTCATAAACATTTTTATGTTAAATAAATGTTTATGAAACATCTACTTAAATATTTCGCTGGTTTGGACATACCTTTATGGAATGAAAAAGCAAAATCATCTCGAAGGCGGGAAATGTATTCGATGTGAAAAAAAGCTTTTTGATTTTTTGTGTTATGAAGGGTGTTGAATATTTTAGTCTGGCAACGTGACTGTGTGGCTTGGCTAATGGCTATCGTTTACAGGCACACCAACATTGAAAAATGAAGCAAGCCACCTAGTACAATAAATTTTCAGATCATGATTCGTGATCTCGATGAATAGCAGGATCATGTGCTGTTGTTGTAAGTGCATGTATTTCGATGATCTATGTAAAGGGTGATTTTTTAGCTGGTTTGGTTTTGGCAACACTGGTTTTGACAGCTGACGTGTGTTTAGTACCTTGTGTCACTGTCAAACAGCTTCAGTTTGGTTTGCAATTTAACCATGGATCGTCTTACAAATGAACAACGCTTGCAAATTATTGAATTTTACTATCAAAATTCGTGCTCGGTTCGAAATGTTCATCGCTGCTTTTTTATCGAAAAATTGTGTTCAGCGATGAGGCTCATTTTTGGTTGAATGGGTACGTAAATAAGCAAAATTGCCGCATTTGGAGTGAAGATCAGCCAGAAGCATTGCAACAGCTACCAATGCATCCCGAAAAAGCCACTGTTTGGTGCGGTTTATGGGCCGGCGGCATTATTGGGCCATATTTCTTCAAAGATGATGCGAATCGCAGCGTTACTGTCAATGGTGAACGCTACCGAGCGATGATAACAAACTTTTTTTTGCCCGAAATGGAAGTTCTTGACTTGCATGATATGTGGTTTCAACAAGACGGTGCCACATGCCACACAGCACGCGAAACAATGGCGCAATTGCGAGGCGAGTTTGGTGAACAGTTAATTTCACGTTTCGGGCCGGTCAATTGGCCGCCTAGATCGTGCGATTTGACACCATTAGATTATTTTTTGTGGGGGTATGCCGAGGCTAATGTGTATAGGGACAAGCCCGCTTCGATTGACGCACTGGAAGCCAACATCCATGCATTCATTCGTGAGATACCGGCCGATATGTGTGAAAGAGTATGCCAAAATTGGACTCAGCGGATGGGCTACCTGAGACGCAGCCGCGGTCAACATTTGCATGAAATTATCTTTAAACATTAAATTGCAAGGTTCAAACTATCGATTCAAATAAATATTTCATTCATTTTTTCGAATTTTTTGTGTTTTTTTTTTTAAAAAAAGTTCTAAACCTCTTAAAAAATCACCCTTTATATGGATCATGGCTGATAATAAAAAAAGGGCTAATATTTCTAAAATATTCAAGAAACTTTTTCCGTTGATATGCCAATTCCTTAGAAAGAGTACGATATGTTCGATATATTTCTATTAAAGAGAATATTTTGTTAACGTGGTCTGATATTTTTTTATACAAACAAGTTTTTTGTTAAAGGATTTTCAAAGAAAAAACAATATAAATCTACTACTTTTACCGTCTTGAAGTTTTGATAAATATCAATCAACTGAAATTAAGTTCGTCTAGACACGTATTCACTGTAACCACTGTCTTCAGACGAACAGTTAATACGAATACGTCTGAACAGTAATTATTCGTTAGAATACACATCCGCAATGTAACGATAGCCTTACTTACCTATTAATAAACGGCCTCCAACTCCCTATGCGCAAAGTTAAAACCCACCGACACTTAGGTTGGCCTATGCAACAGTTGTTACTGTTACTTCCAAATTATTTATTTTTTTCATCAGAAAAGGCGACGGTATGCGCCACTCGATTCCACCTGATGTGACTTGTCGCAAATATGATTGGCCTTCTGATGTATCACGTGATGAACAGTCGATCTGCTAGCTGTAACTCCAGTTCCTGCCTTAATTTTACTTACGGAGAGCCTTGAATTTGAAGCAGCTCTCAGTTTAGGCCGCATTTCCTGACATGCTGTTGCTTTGCTGACTCTTCCTTTGTCGTTTTTTCCAAACTTCTAAGGGGTCTAATAATGCTGTATATAATAGTGGCGCCTCTTCCAATCTTGCTGGCTATGAAATGGATGGATTTTCCTTGCTCCCGGTAAAATCGAATTTGGCCTATTTCCTCTTTGGTCAATGCCTTTCCTTTGCCCATAGTTGTGGATTGTATGAAGTTATTTCTTGAACAAAGTTCACTAATACTCGAAGTATTCTTTTATTTGTTGTTCTTTTTTGTGGTGGTCTCCAAATGGACAGCAAAACGTCTGCGAAAAAGCAGCGGAAAGAAATTGTGGAGAGTTCCATCAGCTGCTACTCAAGTAGCAGTGTTACCAGAACTTGCTATTTATCTATGATTTGTATACTCGAACACTTTACTGGCTCCTTGCAATTGTCGTTTGGAAACTACCTCAATTCAGGCTATTTATTACTTTAAAGTTTGGTGAGTTAAAGGTTCCTTAGGTATTTATAAAAAAAATGCATAGGTACTTCATTTGCGAACGTACCCAATTTGTATGAACTCCATTTTCATACAGTTTCTACAGACGCTATCATCTCAGCAATAAAATCATCTCACAAAATATGCATAAATATGAACACACACTGTCCAATTAATGTTCCAAACATTAAACGCATGCGAAAAGAGAGTGGAGAATTGTACCAAGTAATCTGCTACAAATACCCCTTTTTTCCGCCATCATTTCGCAGCAGCTGCGTACTGCAAAACTAAAAGGAGAGCCCGAAATTTTTCGTTCATGATTTCGTTGTGTCACTTTTGTATGCGATTTTTCGTTCCGGAACAGCTGCGTGCTAGGCTTAGCTACCAACCGAATTGATGTTTGATTGATTTTTTGATATTTGAAATGAGGGAAATTCATGTAATTTTTTCAATACAATTATAGCAAATATTTTTTTTTGATATTATTAAAACTTCTGGGATTTTCCGTTTAGAGTGTCTTAAATACGATTACTGAGAATAATTGCCAACAAAATGATTGCAGTTGACGATTTCTTTTGCATTGCCGGAGTATTTGCCATGAGTAATATGACAAGAGCACATTTATACGTAATCTCAAGTTAAGCGCACAACTTGAATGCTTTGACAATTAAAAACAAAAAGGTACCTCAGGCTTAAGATACTTTTCCTTGTCTACAAAGCTCGGAGTAAAGCAATGGCTTCTGTATTATTCCGATACACCCGTTATTTGACTTCCTAGAAAATGTTTACTCAGATTATTTGAAAGAATACCAAGACGAGCTGCTATCATGAAAAAAGAGATCCTACGCTAAACTTTAATCTATAAAAGATGATGTTTAGAATCCAAGTCGCTGACATACCTTTACTATGTTTAGACTTTAAGAGATTATTCATCAAAATACGACTTTGCGATAGATACTGACACGATATACGATATACGATATATTTAATAACCGAAAGGACATAACTTTTTTAAAACAACTTTGGTGACAAGCAAACTTTAAAACACATTTTTCCAAAAAGCTGCAATTTGATTGATTTTATTTATTCTTTCAACAGACTTCTGCATAGTTATGTTTGAAATATGTGGTTAGTGTATAAAATAAGTCGTTCCAAGTCATCCAATCCCTTACAAAATATAAGCTTATTTTATGGGTCATAAAACATGTCCATGTAAAATGAATAAATATTAAGTCTGTGTTTCGCACTGAGAAAAAATATGAGCAGCTTTACTTACTTGCAATTCTTACTAGCTTATCCATAGCTATCGAAAAGAAGCGGCTTCCAAAAGTCGAGCTGATAAGTTTTGAAATTAAGAGAAATGCGTTTGCAAGGAACCACTGAAAAGTACCTACTTATCAAGGTATCACTTAATAATTCATAAGATTGTACTACAGCAGTAATAATTATTTAATTCTACGAAGCACAAGCTGTAGTTCGTCATCGAAACGTGTGTAAAATACAAGAAGAAAGTATTAACAACAAATGTTTTGTTCCACTACACATTTTCTTTTTTATTAAAACTTTTTATACAACCATTTTTATCCGTAGAATCCGCCATATCGACCGTATCTACCGTAGCCTCCATATCCGCCATATCCTCCATATCCACCGTATCCTCCATAACCTCCTCTATAGCGACCATAGCCTCCATAACCACCATAACCACCATAACCTCCATAGCCACCATATCCAACAGGGTATACGCCAATTGCTCCGATTCCAAGTCCAATTCCTCCGAAACTTATTTGTCTACGAACCCTTTGTGCTTCAGATGGAATGATTTCCACTTCAGCCGCGACGATTTCCTCAACAAAGACACTGACCATGAGGACAGCGTATATGGAAAGTACAATAACGAGACGCATCTTAAAATTTCACTGACACCAGTACACCGCGATTAAGAATATCAAACTGAAGTCGATATATCTTCAGCTCATCTGGCTTTATATACTGATTTGTCAAAGTTGTGATTAAGCAGTTCAATTAGGAAAAGCAACTAATTTGTTGATGTTAGTAATAGGCCACATGCTTCTACCTACTATTTTTTGCCGCGTGAGATGAAGACGAAAGTTTGAAAGTTTAATGCTGCGTCCAAACAGATTTTAAAATAATTCAATATTTTCAACTTTTTTTTTTTGTTTTTAATTAGATTAACGCCTCTTTTGATTAGGAAATGTTAATTATTGTTTTTCAAACCTATACCTGTATGGAATTCCTATGAAGGGGACAACAGGGTGGAAAAAAATGATTTTGTCTTTATTGCCCTGTATAGTTAGGGCCTCAACGACTCGGGGTCGGGAGAGGCACTAATGTTTAAAGTTTGTTAATTTCGTGCTAAATTTAGCAGGATTATTTTATATTTAAAAAAATTAGCATGATTTGCCAAATAATAAAATAAAATCAAAGCAGACAAACCTTACTTGGAACAATCCATCACAATTCTCATTTGACAGTGAACACAGCCATTCAACGAATTTAGCAAGCACGAAGGGATTTTTATTGTTGAAATTTACAGTAGTGCCTCGATAATGTGAACTAATTAAGAAAGGCGTTTTTGGATTTTACACAGATTCACATTACTGGAACTTTTTTCAGAACTTACTAGATTTCAAATCCATTAAAAACAAGACAAATTTATTTTTTAAAACACACTTTCAGTAATTATAAATTCAGAAGAAAAACGAAAATTAAACATGTAGGTATGCATAACGAGCAAGAGAAACAAGAGAAATATAAAACTTTTTAAAAAGAACACATTTTAGAGGTTGAACATTGCTGAAGTTCACATTATAGAGATGACAATGTAAAGTTTTGCCGATTTCCATTATAGAAGGACTACTGTATCTTACTTTTTCTGGAAAACAACTTTTTTCGTTAATTTTTTGTAGGTTTGTTAGCAGGATTCGATTTCGAAAAATATTTAACATGATTCTTAGCACTTTTTATACAAAATAAACATGCTTAGCATGATTTCAAATATTGAATTGGTCACATTGCGTACACCAGTGCACGATACTCATGTTCATGTTGAGCATCGTAGTTCCAATTGGATTTGAACAGTTGAGTGTTGAACGTGTTGTGCGCCCCAGTTGAAAAATTCAATTGTTGAACGACCTCGTACACTAAAGCTATGTTCACACGATTGCCAGATATGTCAAAATTGTCAGGTCTACAAATGAAAAAATTGTCCTAAATGTCTTCCAGACGTGTGAACTGTCAATTTTGTCTACCAATATTTGCAGAGAAGTCATTGTCAGATAATTGGCAGACCGCCATCTGACAATGCACCCAATTTTATCATTGTCGGACATTTGCAGACCCATTAGCTATTTGCAGATGGGCTGTGGTTACGAGTTCTGCAAAATTTTTCATTTGTAGACAAATATTTTTCATATTTTTTGAACGAACAAAACGAAGTTTCGGTCTTATTTTCTTTGCTTTTTTGTGTAATTGGTGCAAAATGTGTGGATTAAATAATTTCAAACATGTACGTGGACAAAGAAGTTGATATAGGAACGTTTATAACCCTTTCATTTCTTAACGATAAGAAGGTACTTCTAGAAGGATCTAGAAATATTTATGATCTTTTCTAATCCCTTTTTGTTTTAGTAATATTTATTTTGCATTTTCCGTGTTATGATGCTTGTAAAAGTATCTGGAAATGTTTATGATCCTTCTAAATTACTTTTTATTTTGTCATTTGTATTTTTCCTTTGATGACTCTATATTATATACATAGAGAAATATTGAGGTTCGATCCTTTCACCAATGCAATTTGGAAACTGCCAAAGTTCGTTAATTTGGTAGCAATAGATTCCCAGGCCTCTGGTGTTCTCGGCGTCTAGAACTCAAATTGTGCTTTGTGTACATTGAATTAGGTAATGAAGAAATATGTCCACGAGCATCCAGATTGCAACCAGCACATTTGGAATGATGGACGAGATCGTTGACGCAGGAATGTGGAACAGATATTGACCGATAATGTTCCCCGGTAGCTTGGTATCGTACAGTCAACACATAAGCCGCTCAGCCGCTGAAATGTTCACATACACATATTTGTTTCTTGCTTTTGGATATGCGGAGTCACTAAAGCAGGACGGCGAATTGTTTGGAATCCATACTCAAACAATTGCGATACAATTGTGGCTCATTAGCTCTCAATTCCACGAGCAATCCTGCTGTCGGCATGCCACCCAATCCTTCGTCCAAGCACACCGACGTTTGCGTGTCAATTCATCCTCCTCGCTGCTCTCAAATACGTACGCGGCCAAAACAATCGCAATTGCATCTTTTTGTTCCATTAATTTTTTTTTTTTTTTCTTACGTGCTTCTCAATCAAGACTTCACTTGACAATGCCTGCAAAGGGATCTGCAAATATTTTGTAAACAAACATCTGCCAACCGTGTGAACTGGTAATTTTCTACTTGACAACGTTGTCAGACAAATTATTTGTTGGTAAACCATCTGCAAATGAAATGGTCAGAGTTCGGGACAAAACCTGGCAACCATGTAAAAAGGTAATTTGGTATTGTAAGGTAGTATGCTACTGTCAGATCACTTGCTGCTCATTGCTGGATCATTTGTAGATCTGACAGTATTGGCAGATCTGGCAATCGTGTGAACATAGCTTAAGTGCATCAACGGGCTGACTTTGGCAATAATTGTCTCTATGTTCAGTACACTATTGCATAATTTAGCGGGGTCTTTCGTTTTAAATAATAAAGTAGGTTGACACCATTTGAGATAATTTCCAATTACTTTTTTCTACCAATATGCCCAAAATTGAGGAGTCCAATTAACGCATCCTTGCGCGATTTGAGACGATTAAACAATGACCCCCATCGTGCAATACGGAATATTTGAGATTCACTTCGCATATACTCGATTCACTTTCACTTTCCATATAAAGGGTGATTTTTTAGCTGGTTTGGTTTTGGCAACACTGGTTTTGACAGCTGACGTGTGTTTAGTACCTTGTGTCACTGTCAAACAGCTTCAGTTTGGTTTGCAATTTAACCATGGATCGTCTTACAAATGAACACCGCTTGCAAATTATTGAATTTTACTATCAAAATTCGTGCTCGGTTCGAAATGTTCATCGCTGCTTTTTTATCGAAAAATTGTGTTCAGCGATGAGGCTCATTTTTGGTTGAATGGGTACGTAAATAAGCAAAATTGCCGCATTTGGAGTGAAGATCAGCCAGAAGCATTGCAACAGCTACCAATGCATACCGAAAAAGCCACTGTTTGGTGCGGTTTATGGGCCGGCGGCATTATTGGGCCATATTTCTTCAAAGATGATGCGAATCGCAGCGTTACTGTCAATGGTGAACGCTACCGAGCGATGATAACAAACTTTTTTTTGCCCGAAATGGAAGTTCTTGACTTGCATGATATGTGGTTTCAACAAGACGGTGCCACATGCCACACAGCACGCGAAACAATGGCGCAATTGCGAGGCGAGTTTGGTGAACAGTTAATTTCACGTTTCGGGCCGGTCAATTGGCCGCCTAGATCTTGCGATTTGACACCATTAGATTATTTTTTGTGGGGGTATGCCAAGGCTAATGTGTATAGGGACAAGCCCGCTTCGATTGACGCACTGGAAGCCAACATCCATGCATTCATTCGTGAGATACCGGCCGATATGTGTGAAAGAGTATGCCAAAATTGGACTCAGCGGATTGGACCTGAGACGCAGCCGCGGTCAACATTTGCATGAAATTATCTTTAAACATTAAATTGCAAGGTTCAAACTATCGATTCAAATAAATATTTCATTATTTTTTTCGAATTTTTTGTGTTTTTTTTTTAAAAAAGGTCTAAACCTCTTAAAAAATCACCCGTTACATCGTGAAACCTGCCGGGAGAGACTTCCTTATCGACAGGTATTTTCATTCAAAGTTGGTTCAAAAATCAGCTGTTTTGCATTAAATGGCAGCAGAGATAGGGGAAATATATTTTACTGAAATCATATTAAAAATAAATAAATAAATTTAATAAAGGCTTATATTTGAGTAGGTATATTATATTATTTAACAACGTGGAAAGAGCGTCCTACGACAGTAAAATGCGGAAGATTAACTGCAAAGGACATAATGGAACTTTCGGATTCGACGCGAGTTTTCTCAAGCACAATTCTTATTCAAATTGTTGATAAAGTTTATTTATCTGTCAGATTTACTAAGTGCTTTCGTTTAAATAAAGCAACATTTTCATATGCTTTTGATGATTCGAACTTAAACATTTTTTTAGAAACAACAACGAAACCGCACAGCAGACGATAGGATTCGAATGTATTCGCCTTTTTCTTTTCTATGGTTCTGATGTTTACCTTTAGAGGTTTGATTTTGATTTTCAGTTCGTCACCGGTTGAAGAGAATGTAAATGATAAAAGCAAACAAAAAATTAAATGATATAGGTGCACCTTTTTTTAAAAAGTTATGCAACTTTATTGAATTGATTTGGTGTAGGAATAATTTTACCAATGACTGAATATACCCAATTGAGCTAGTAAATGTATATATTAGCGCTTAAAAAAACAATACATTTTTATTTTTCTGTTTCAGTAGGTCATCTGCCGAAATAACAGCCTTTCCGAAAATTTTGCGAGCAAAACACTATTTCGAATGGGAAAGCCCACGGACAATCCAAAAGTAAATGGGAAAAATTTAAAATTAACAAACCCGAGGTGAAAAACCGGCAACTGTCAACATTGTCCCCAACCACCAAAGCCATTTTACATATTTACCCCTATTGCACCTTACTCTGTTCCAAAAAAAAAAATGTACCAAACCAGTTGTAGACAAGGATACACAAATTACCAGCACCCTCGGTTTTTGTTTAATTCAAAGATTCCCAGAACAAAAGTCAAGGCAGCACAGCACAGGAAATTAATAAATTCATCCCTACACTCCCCCCGCCTCTGACATCATTTCAGCCGTACAAAATAATGAAAATGCCCTTATTCCACTTCCACCCCTGTTTTCACATTTTTATCCGACGACCGCATTGACATGATGCAAAACCGCAAACGACATATTCCACCACATCACTACGAGTTGGCAGCGTATACGCATGGGGAGCTGCTATACTGCTATTCAGGAAGGCTCTAGCTCGGAATGGTTAAATGACATAGACGGTTTCCAGATTAATTTGAGGTCATGGAAGGGGGTTGTATTTTGTATGGACCGTATACGGATTCTGTAATATATCCACGATGCGTGCGTAATATTCCGTATACCCTGTCAGAAAGGAGGAAGAGGGTCACCGTCACACTAAATTGTTGGTCCCTTTTGCTCTGTGCAAATTTTCCATGACATAATTTTGGGTGTTGCGGGCTAATAAAAAAACACTAGCATCCCCCTTTGGAAACATGATATCGTTGCAAGAGAAACAATCCTAGTTGGGACTCTGGAGAAACGAAACAAAAAAATAAAAAATAATGTCACATACAATTGACATTTGGAATAATTTTTATGTGCGATTTTCAGGAGAGCAGTAAAGGATGAGTTAAAGACATATATGGGTCCAGTGACAAGATGTTGTATCTGATTTAGTGATTTCGGTTGAAGGACACTCGTTTACGCGCACACCCTTTTTATGTTCGGGGGCGGCTTTTTATTCCCAGTAATGGGCGACGAGGTTGCCATGTAGATGTTGGGCTTTGCTTTACTATGGATATATTTGACTTGTCATTTTTTCAAAAGTTACTCTAATATCATGAACAAATCGAGATGTTAAGTTGAGTGAAAGTCATCACCTTTTTGAACATTTAAGTGACCTCTACTTCAAAAATGTGCCGTGCCATAAGGCCAAATATAGAAATTTTAATGTGGCCTTATGCCATTTTCGGAAAGCCAATTTCATTTACGTTTATTTTTTATGAAAAACGTAAATTCGCGGGTTATGTCGAATATGTGTGGCGGGCGTGCTGTCACCCTGCAACCTCACTGCTTGGGTTCACTGACCATCAAGTCTGTAATAGACGAACTGTGTGCTCGACGTTTACCAAGACTTAAAATTTGTTCAGTCAAAAATTGAATGTGAATAATGACGGTTAAACGAGTCTTAGGATCCGATGTTAATTCTCATCTATTCGTGAGTAGAGATGAACTCTGGTTTCAAAAATTCAGCGGGAGTTGACGGCGTCAAAAACGTCATATTAAGACACCTGCCGCTGGAAGCGATCGATATCTGCGCCACGCCTGAAGCATTTCTCCATATTTATATGAAAGGGTAAGTCCAGAAAAAAGATGGTGTGCCTGTATTGTACCACAGCCACCGCTGAGCGAGTGATAAGCGGCTCATACACGACGCGTACGCCGCCAGTGCTCAGGAGCTCCTCCGTTTTAATACCGCCATAGTGTAGCGCGACAAAAAAGCGGAGGTAACATGTTCTAGCACAACATTGTTAAAGTAATCTAAGAAGTTGTCTGAAAATCTGGTATTTCTTCTACACAAAAAGCAGCTCTTTATCAAGTTTGACATTTGGATGATTGTTCACTGAAATGTACTGTCACCGTAGTCATATGCCCTTCGGCACGTACCTATACGTTTGCATCTTTCCGCTTCTACCAGCCTGAGGGTCTTTAAGTATGTATCCTTAATAGATAGTATCGCGATAGGGTTTGAAGTATATTCCTACCCGCTTATTTTACGAATGTGACTAAAAGTAGGTATGCCCATCCCCAAATACCTGCTCAACGAGAGGTATTTCGGTCGGCAATATTTTTTAAATGTGTGCTTGGCTTGATGCCCACACCTCACAAGCCTCTATTCCCCCACCTCTTCAAGTAAGCCGTACATCCTTTTTCATTTCGCCCACAAAAGTGTAATGGCACCCAGATTCATTTGGTTTTGACTGCATATTGCCCTGAGCATTGTACGACAGCTTCTGACTATTTTAGAATTGACAATTATAGACTGCAGTACCTTTAAGCAAGCCTTACTGTCGATGTAGATGGCGATAACCCATTCGACTTCAACCACAATGAATTTGCCGCCACAAGTTCCTATTGGAAACTTGTGACATTCAGATGTATAGGTAGGGAATATGTCTGAAACCGTTTCTTTCTATATTTTTAAATAATCTTTGTTGATGTAATGTTGTTTGCCCTGGCGGTAGCATCATTTCACGCTCATCCATCTCATTTGTCAAGCGGGAACTAACTGCAATTTGACCAATTCAAAATATGTTCTATAAATGGAGTCGGTTGCCCAATCGTAAGAAAAGGATATAATTTAATTTCTGACCTTAACATCACATATACGATTTTCGCTGCAGTAAGTCTATGAGAAAAAAAAACTTAGACAGCGTGACGCGTTATACTTTCCAACGCCACATTCCACGATCTGCATTAGGCGTTTTTCTTTTTTAGTTCAGAGCTGAGCACTAAACTGAGCTCGAGCATTATGAGCGTGCTCAGAGCATTCTGATGTTTTTTGTTTTTCCTATTTTTTTTTCTGTCAAATGCGACTGGAAGTGTGCTTGTACATATGTAATCAGCATTTTCCTCAGTCTGCTCAGTCAATTTATTCTGAGCTCATAGAGCGCGCTCTGATCATGCTCTGAACGAAAAAAGAAACACAAATTTGAGCTCTGATGTATCTGAGCTAAAATAGAAACACAAACTTTTTCTATAACACTTCAGGTTCTGCTCTGAACTAAGAAAGAAAAACGTCTATTATAGCGCATATAAAATATGATTGTGGTACACACAGAAAAATAAACATAATTCAGCATTTTTTACCAATGGTTTTGCTTCTTAGTTGTTTGTTGTTATTTTAAAAGGGTTTTAATGTATCTCAGTAAGCAATTATCATGTCAAAATAACAAGAAATGTATTTGAATTAAACATATCCTCATTTTAAAACAACACGGTGATGCAAATCATATCGATCTTCATGTTAAAACAGCATGATGAATCCTGTTGATTCGCCTGTTGAATCAAAATGATTCGCCTATTGAATCAAAATGATTCGCATGTCGAAAGAGCACAATGATTCCTGTAAATTAGGTTTGTTTTACAAAATGTTATTTTATTTTTCATATATTATTTAAAATAATAAACTATACCTGGTTAATAAATCAATTACTGTAAATAAAATTACTTACAAAGATTCATTTTATGCCTAAATAAGTGAGTAACAAAAATGTATTTCTTAAATATATTTTCCTTTATGTGGTTTGTGCAATTTGTTGTGTTTTTATATTTAAGTAGGTTTTTATTTTTATAATTCAGGTTAAGTTATTATTATTATAAGTCTATTTGTGAAGAATTGAGAAACCGGTAGCATCACGACAACTGTATGTGATCTGTCCCCAACTGTTGACGTCTTGGCTGCTGTGCGGCTGGTAATCGACTGTCCCTCTTCGTTGTCTGTTGCACAGCAAGTTGAATCGCCTGAGTTGATAACTGGATATTGAGCGAGCTTTGTGTTGAGAAGTTTACTTCTCAACTGAACTTGATTCCCACATCCGGCCATCCTGATCTTCGTTTGGCTCAAACGAATCAATGGTGTCTGCTCCACGCCATGGCTTCTTATGATCGCAGCATGTTGTTGTTGTTTTGGGTCCATTGAAGTCTGCACACTTCTTCACCGTGTACCGCCCATTTCGACTTTTCTTGATTACTTCATAGGGGCCTGGAAAGAAATATGATAATTTATTACCGACTTTAAATTTTAGTATCTTTAATGGCCACTAAATCGCCTAATTCATATTCTTTTTGAATTTTAGCTATTTCTATTCTAGTGTTTAGGCGCAGCTTGTCTCTTTCCTCATCAAAAGAGTTCATGTACGTCTCTTGTATCATCTTATATGTATCTATGTCATCTTTCTTGTGCATTGGTATTCCGAAGAGAACTTCAAATGGTGTTCGCTGAATAGAACGCTGGAAGGTACTATTGATTGCTATTTGCACCTTGGGTACCAATTTAAACCATTTCTCGGGATTGTCGCCTGATAGGTTTCTCAGCACATCTATGATTATCTTGTTGATCCGTTCTGCTTGGCCGTTTTCTCTTGGTACTCCTGTTGTTATTAATATGTGTTCTATACTTTCCTCCTGACAGAACTCCGCAAACGATTTGGCGGTGAAAGCTGTTCCACGGTCCGTAACAAATCTTTTTGGGTTTCCGAAATGTTGTTATAGCTCCTTAAGTTTTCGGAGAACTTCGTCCGCCGTAAGGGTTTTGGGAGGATAAATCCAGGTATACTTGGAAAATCCATCGACAATAGTCAAAATGTAGTTGAGATGCAAAGGTGGACTTGTAAATTCTTGGAGTTCTTTCAATTCAATTTGCTGATTTTATACAATTTTATTTTTTGCTATCAAATTTTATTTTTAGGTGAGCAAACATTTTATTAAAATTATTGTTTGGTGTCATAATATTTTTAGTATTAATTTCAAAAGCAACCGGAATTACATTTTTATAATCTTCTAACAATTTTGCTCATTTTGGACTTTGTTCTACTAATACGGATCGATGCGACGAAATGAATACACAAAAGTATTGGAGGAGTACTACCTACCCACTAACAGGTATTTTACAGGAATCAATGTTGTTCTAACTCTAAATAAATGTAAACACACAGACGCTTAAAGTGGGAATTCGGAAAATAATGAAAGAATATTTTTGCTGAATTCACTATGTCCAATTTAAATTTGTTACAATTTTGTTTTCAACCGTGAATACTCAATACATGAAAAATGAATTCATACAGAAGGTTGATGCATACGATTTAGTGTTGATTTCAAAATGGCCAATTTTGTTTTAAGTCGATTCAATGTTAATGTTCATGTTGTTAAAAGAATCAATGTTATTTCAATTTTATTGAATGTTAAATTTTTGATTTATTCCATTTGTTCTTCATTGTTGAATTAACCATCTTTCTTTTTCAAAATATTAATAACAAATGAAAATCATTTAAAATTATCTATAGTGAAATGATTGAACTAAGATGAAATCGCATTATTTAGACGAAACAACAACAATTAACAACTCTTCATATTTTACATTGGTAAAAGTGTGTCCGTTTCTCGCCAATGATTGTTTGCAAATACTGCTTTGTTATCAAATATGCGACAAAACAAAAGTGAGGTTACAAATGGATACACTACCTATTCAAAACGCACTCGAAATCTCGCATGTGCGAAGCGCAGATGAGCTTCAGTAAAGCGCTCAATATTTCCAGTAAAGCGCACATTTACTATAATTACATTAGACAAAAATCTTATCATCTATGTTCATAAGTACTTCCAACAAATACGCAATTCGCTACTTTCATAAATGATCTCCTGAGACGCGGTTCTTAGCACACATGAAAACTATCCACATTCAAACATTATACATAAAATGATACAAATTTGAATTCTGACTTCAACATCCTGAGAAGTAAGTGGAAACTCGAGCAAAACAAACTCATCTGAAGGCTCTTATTTTAATAAAGCTGCATCGATACATACAGAGCTCAACCTATTTTCTAACAACCATCCACTGCCCGCAGCAGACCACCCTCTCGCTGTTGAGCAATTTTTCCAACAATCACAAGCAAATGTCACAATCCGTTGACATTTGCTAGTAATTTTCCCATCCTCCTTCTGCCTTCGGAGAGGATGTTCATATTTTTTTCAAGCATCAACCCAACTGTGACCCGAACGAATTCTGTTCACGCCAGAAGATGCTGTATAGCTTTTCGACATCCGCACCCATTCAAGTGGAAATACATTTGAATACAGTTCAACATGATATTAGTGGTTGACAGCTGTTATTGTGCGCCCGTTGTTAATCAGTTTGGCCTAAGGCGGCCGTTTTTTGGTTTCCTCTTTGAACGAGAGAACAAAAGGACACAAGCCACAACGGTTGGCCGCAACAAAAAAACAAAACCTCATCAATCGCGGTCCATTGTCACCATTACTGAGGGGGTGGGAATAAAAAAAAAGCGTGACACAAGTGCTGCTAAGGACTCTCAAAAGTAGATAACCATCTTAGCACCTTATCTTTGGCAACAGGAAAAAAATATTCAAATAGAACTGAATCTTCTCTCCGACGCGTTCTGATGGGTGGGTGATAATTACTGTCACCACTTAACTTAATGACCAGAATGCCACCCGAACAGATGGGTGCACCAATTAGTTCAACAGGGACATAGAGATGCTTGCTCCTATAAACCAACCAAAACCTCATCCTCCAAAGCTGCACATTACGCTCCGTACACAGCTTGTGGTACTCTCTAGCTCAAGTGATGTAAAATGATTTAATGTCCTTTTTTTTCGCATACCACGCGCTTGCTGTTGTGCGTTTTTGTCTCGACTTTAGCCGACTTGAGTATCGCCTGACGAAGATGATGATGAAGATTAACTAACAGTGTATATATCCTTTATGACATGGATGCCGTAAAAAAAGAGAACAGTATCTTAAGGGCAGCCATAACTCCAGTTAACTCTAGTTCCGCTATGCTTTATGGACATCTAACGAGATGGGTGTTGAAATTTATGTTTGCTCCCCGGGGAGGATGTTGGTGTTAGAGATATTGTTTCACCATAAACACTTCCTTTTATCTTAATGCTTCGATAGTGTAATTTATTTGCAACAAAAAAAGGAGCTCAAGGAGAGACGAGGAGATTTATAAAAAAATTGACCAATAAATCTTTAAGAAGCCTGCGGTCAGAAGGGGATCCCCTCTTTATGCACGATCTGAAGGATAGTCCATTAATCACTTGTCGTCGTTGGAATATTTCAATTATTATTGGATCCTGTGGGTGGAACAATTTATTCAATTTTTAATCAAAACAATTTACATGCGAAGGATACGTGTGTGGACAGTCTATTGTTTGGCAAGAATTCTATACGCAAAGTGAAAACAAAGTTTGGGAACACATATATCTGAGAATTTCTATACCCAATGTATCTTCAATTGTTATACTTATAGTTAGTATAAATACAGATATGAAGTTTCTAAATAGTTTTGGGTCACATTTACTTGCGAACGACACGAGTGGATGGTAGGACAACCTTTGATTGGAAGTTATACACACTCACAGTTTGAATCCGATTGGCATTGGAGGCAAACTAAAGGTGGAACTTTAGAGTGGGTGCCTTCGTTGGAAAATCGGTTTCGAACTCAGTTTACTTACATCCGAAGAAGAAGACCTCTCTCTGTCAGACAGAATGAACCAACCAACATTGACAATGAAAGCCAACCTGGTATATAGGTTTAGTGCTGGAGATTCATACTAAGCTAGTGGACTTTATTTTAAATAAATAAAAGGTTTTTCTAATAAGAGCGGCTTAAAATGATTCATAATCCACTCATTTTTGAAGCTACAAAAGAACATTATCATTGCGATTCCAATAGAACAACGAGTACGAGCTTGTTGGACATCGAGAAGTCATTTAAAACCATCTGGATCGGCAGACTTTTTGAGCTTTTGGGATTCGGCTTTCCCAATAATTTAGAGAGATCACCTAATGAGTTTCTAGCGTATGTATTTTTTGTATTCAGTGAAACGAAATCTTTAACAAAACGATTATCCATACGCTGGAGTTCCACAGAGAGCGAGAGCTGAACCTGTTTACTCATAAACGCAGTCACCTAGTATGGCAAGATCTCCTAGAATACTGGTGATTCAATAGCTAACGACCTTTTGCCCGAGATAACAGGCCAAAGGATCAAATCTTATATTAAGAATCTTTATTGGCATACCTCCCCAGAGTTGGGAACTGACTCTAAAAGGGATGTGTTTGCCCAGAAGCCATATAAATTTCCGGCAGGGCATGGAATCTTCCCGGTAATACAGTAAAATTCGGAATCTAAACATCTACGCCCATTTTCTGGCACTCCTTGGATCCAGTTTTGAATGAAGCTACATTGCCCTGGTGTAGGGTGACTGATATATTTCATATCTATAAGGCGGGCAATAAATGCGCATCAGATATCGTTAAATCATTCAGACCAATTAGCCTGACGTCTTTCTAAAAGTTGAACAAAATTCAATAAGCCTACCAGATTGGCAAATCCACTGTCACAACCTTTCAGAAAATGCTGATGATCACAAACTAACTTTGAACGAAATACAATTGAAAATACAACTGCTGTACTGTAGGGTTGCTCGAGATTATTTGGAAAAAACTGAGGTCTCTATATAGTGATCTAATACCCTTTTCACACCGAGTGAAAACACACGAAAACTTCATCGAAAACAGAAGTTTCCCCATACATATTTCAGTTTTCAAAAGGAGTTGCTTAAAGTCGTTTGGTTGTTGAAATAAACACACCTTTTGCAAATTCAGCAGAATGGCTGACCCAACGAATGTCACAACTCACAACCTAAAATCATTTTCCACAGCTAATTGATGGGCTAATATTTATTATTTTTAAATGCACTTAATTCATTTTATTTTTTAATTAATGGGATCGAAATTCGTAACCAAAACCGTTTTCACCGAAGTTCAGTGACTAGTGTCTCACACCTGATTGAAACGTCAAACGAAAACTAGTTGGTGTTCGGTGTGAATGCGTCGACGAGTTTACGACGAAAACTCGGTTTTCGGATCCTTGTGACAAGTGTATAACTCTCTTTTCTCAAGCAAATTATAATTTTATCTGTGTAAGTGCTGTGGAAAAGGACAGAGCTTGATTGATGGCACTTCAAAGAGTACAAATTCTGCCCAATTTTAGTCTTAGACGAGCCAGCAAAACTTCCTCCCGTACAAAATTCAAATCAGCGCCAGCGTATCTATTATTCCGTAAATTCTAGTAGTTAGTTAAAGAGTCAACTTCCATCGCAGTTACATTATAAAATTTTCCGAATTGACAGCTAGCGTTGCGCAGGATTGAACTCTGTGCAAGAGAATGTTTAAGACGAGATCTCGGAAGGTCAAATTAATAGCAGCATATTTTTCGAAATTCAAGCGCTTTAAAAGCTCGTTATTTATATTAACCTAAAACCAGACTCATCTGGAACTGTCTGATCGAAAAAGGGACCCTCTCATGGGTCACAAGGTATTCTAAGGCTCAACAAGCTCTTTAACAAACCCAGAGCTGGGACACAATGGATCCAACTGATGGTCTAAGTGAAGCTGTGGCAAAATTGCAACAAGAGCACCCATTTACCTACGTACCTAAACCCAGAGCTCTTTCGTGGTGTGAATAACTAGCAAAATCAAGGAAGAGGGGGATTCTTGGTAGATCCAAATTAGGATATCCGCCAAAAGGGATTGAAAAATCTTAACCATTTTCATTCCTCTCTCAACTGTCATCTTAACAAAATAAGCAGAAGTTATACACTAATATCGAATACATCCTCTATGTAGATGCCCCGCAACTGTCAAAAAAAAAAAAAACATAAAGACACTTCATACAGAAGCTTATTACAGCCTAAAGACATGAAGAACTTATCGCGACAAAATTCGTAAGTCACCTACGTTTGCAACCCTGATGATTTGAATGCATGACCAAATCAATCACTTCACTATTTCCAGTCAAAGTTCTGAGTTAACTGAAAATTGTATCTGTCAAAAATACCTGCTCAACTTAAAAAATAAGATGAAATTAGCAATCTGATCTGAAAATGTCGGTACGATACGTCATTGGATTCCCAAAATAAGACGACTAGGTCATAGTGGGAAGTGATAAGCAATTCAATTTGAGATATTGCAGAGAGTTTTTTTATTTGATAAGCAAGTTCTTTCTGACTGTTGGAGAAATACCCAAATGAAGATGTAATTGTTGTCATAGGCAGGTCCATGTATGTGAGAGTAATTTTCATTCTAAAAATGAAAATGATAAATGAGACTTGAACAAATGAACACCCCTTCGGGGAGACATGAACATACTCAAATTCTACGAGCAAAACAATAAAACAAATAATTTATCCACTTCCTATGTGAGTAGAACTAATTTTTATTGTTTTTTTTTGGTTTGAAAACAAAAAAAAAATAATAATAACAAAAATTAGAAACATAACGTTTTACAGTACATAAATAAAAAAAAAATAGGTTCTTCAGTTTCAGAGCATAAAGAATGTAGACAAATGTAAACAAAAGCAGAACTTCAGAAACATAACAAAAATAAATAAATAGTTTTATTTAATATTAAATAACCATACGACTTAGGCATCAAACTACAAACAATATTATATCATTTAGCATCAACTCTCCCTTCACAAAATGTCTGAAGTCTCCTCAAGGCTCACATTTTTTAACAAATTTATATTTATAGTTTTTATTAAATACAAGCCAGAATGGTTTTCAGCTTATATTTACAATGTAGAATATCAATATTATTAGGTAACATCAAATCTATTTACTTAGCGCGTTACAGATACATTTTATAGAGAAAGAAGAAAACTTTTTGCACTGGAAAACACCTTTTCTCTTCCACCCACCAGAGACAACGGATGATTTAGAATTATTTTTGTATGCAATTAACGCGTCACTGTCTGCATCGCATACAACTAGACTTGTTGGATTTCAATGGAATTTAAGTAAATTATTCAGAGTGGCTCAAGTCTCCCATATGTTCAAGTCTTCCGCTTTCCCCCTACTTATATCTGCGACGAAAAAAACCGTGTAGTACAATCACAGCCTAAACTAAGTAAGAAATAAACTGACAGCTTCAGCCAAAAAAGAGGAGTTGCCTACAAGCTAAATTTGACCTTTGAATTCATGTATTTGTGTCCATGTTAATCAAAGGGGGCAAACGCAGTCTTAAAAAAAAAAAACAGCCTACATTTCCGGTTTAAACCGGATGTCAGGTAGCCTGAGGTGGATTCTCATTTCAATATCGAGTGTGGGGCTGTGTTTTAAATAATAGTTTTTCTTAGTTCCAGGTTGAAATTATTCGCTACATTTTTATAGAACTAGTTGTTCGATTCTATTATTTCTTGGTACATAACAAGTGGAACTAATTATGTAGCTAATTATTTAGCTAATCAAAAAAGTATTTCATGGAAACTACTAAAACAAACGTACGAAATAATTTAAGTGCAGTGGATGGTCAAACTGTACGATAATAATGAAAAGGAAAAGGAAAAGGATTCCATAATGAATCTTGGATACATAGATATCGTTTTTATGATTAAGAATTTCCTTTCAGTTTCGCAACCTATTTTAAATTTCACATTCCCATTTTTTGATATTCACCAGCGGTTTCTCTTTAGACTGTTTTTCTTCTCCTTTTCACATTATATTCCTCTGTAAATATTCATAAAATGTCTACCAAAAACTTTTCAGTTGTTGTTTTGAAAAAAAAAAAAAAAAACCGCTTAGGTATTAATATAAAATGCCTGATTAGAGTAGACATTTTTATTTGGAATTGTACTGATTACATTTTGAGCTGCGTTCTTTCCCGTACACTTTAAAGAAAATGAATTCATTTCGGTTGGTTGTATCTATAAGACTTTTTTTTTCTATAAAAAATTGGCACTGTTAGATTTAATTTGTTTTTTTGTTGTTTTCTTCATATGAAATGATTATAACTCAAAAATCATATTTCAAATCGTAATATTTAATCGATTCTTCTATTTAAATACGTTGCCGTTTTTCGTCAATTTTTCGACACGCAATAATTGTAAAAAGAAAAATATCTTATTTTATTTCCAGTAATGAATTTTTCACAGTTTGTTCCTTTATTTATTTATGTTGATTTCATAAGCTACTATCCATTTTGTAGAATACATGTTTTCGTGTGAAATAAAAGACCGAATTAAAACTCTCAGAACGCATCCATCAGCTGATAGAAACTCACCAAACACACAAATCTCAGTCATGTGTTCTTAGCATTCTATCTTTATTTTTCCCACGAATCGTGGTCATTTCTCCCTTTTCACCGAACTTTTTTATCGAAAAATCTAACTTTTAAAAGGAAAATTTGTATTCTGCGGAAAGAAAATCACATTAAATTAACCTTCAAAATATTAATCGCAGTTTGTTAACATTATAATGAGTATTTTTTTATGGACATTTAGTACGCTGATATTCATGGTGAAATGAAGTTTGAATGTTTTCTTGTCAGATGATACTCCCACAATTTTTATTATTTTATTTTCTCTAGCGCACGGAGTTTTTCGGAAATCGAAATTTAGCAATACTAAGATAGGAACACTGCTGAGCGTCAGTTGTTTATTACACCTCCCGCCATTTAGAATTTATTTTTTTTGCTGCTTAACACGTATTCACAGATAGTATATTTAAGAGTGGAAGGGAGGGGGTTTATTGAAAAAATTTGCGGGGAAATCGGGAGTCGTAGGAAAGCTGTCAGTCTATTTCATACTTAGTTTATGACGGAGACCAACTTATGCCGCTGTCAGGCAGAACATATCATTCAATGTAAATATTTAAAACTTCGAGTTGATCAAATCGACGTGCTGTGCCAGAGGCCTGAGGGTTTACTCGCCGATTTTGTGAAACAGCTTGAAAAATTTTTGTAGAAAACATTCACCAACTCATTTCTAAGAATTGGTCAGATTGAGTTGTGCTCGATGAGTGGAATCTCATAATCGGTTGCTTGATCTACAAGAAAGAGGCTATCTTTAAAAGCGCCAAATTATTGTACGGCACCGCTACTACCACGTGAAAGATGCAATCCGATGTGTTGTGCGAATGCCTGAGGAGCTTTAGTAAACAGCCTGAGGTATACTACAGTTCAGTTTTCGGTTTCGAACGTCCATCGTCCTTCATTAAGCTTTCGGGAACCCTGACACGTATACGAGGGCATAACCGCCCTCTGATAGCTTGAATTGAAAAGTCTTTCGGATTAGGAACAATTAATACCATTCGAAATAAAAATGTAGGCCCTCAAATGGTTGTAGGAAGCTTTTCCAAAAGTCCTTATGTTGTATGGACCTTTAGCGCAATATGTTTTTTTTTTTTTTTGTATTTACTGCGTGAGGTTTTCCAGATGAATCTTTAATTGACAGGGTGGTACAATCTGTCCAGAGCGCCACTTAGCAATCCGCACTTAGTTAAACACGTCTTTAATTCCATCACTTTCACGTGGTAGGTATATTTTGATTTTCGTTGTGAAAGACTTCCAGTTGTAGCACCAAATTGTATTTATATCCCCCCGATTTTGTGTTACACTTTCAGCCGAGCAAGAGCAAATTTATAGGCGAATTCAAGTGGAATCCGTAGCAGAAGAAATAATGATCATATGGGACTTTTGTCGACTAAAACGGGCAATTATTTCCATTCATCTGCAAGGAGGCAAAAACGACGTCAAAATGCCAAACACAAACTACTGTCGCATTAATTTGCTGTACGCCTGGAATCAAATAATCCTCTGCAACACTGTTTGCTCAATCCATTTTGTCATCCAGATAATACAAGTGGTTACTTCTTGCTACGCACTCAAGTTAAGTTGTTGTATAGGTATCATCAAAAGGGGTGCGAATGTCTGCACTCTCTCAAAGTCTTATCTAATCTTAATCCTTATTTGTTTATTCGTTTTTTTTTTTTTCTTTCGTTTCCTCCCTCTGCCGTTGCAGAGTAACTTCTTCAGCACGCCGCAGCCGAATATTCAAATGGCTGTTGCGGGTGGAACAACCAACAACCGCATAGAATTTGGTGTGAAAATGTCGTTATGTCCTTCTTTGCAACAACACAATGGTCTTAGCGCCTGATAAGATTGTAATATTTTTTTAAAAGGTTTCACAATTACTCTTGCTGTACTTTTCTTCTTTTTTTTTGGGTCCCTTTCAAATGTAAATCCTCTTTAAATGGGATACACAAACAAGGCGAGCGTTTTAAAACGATAACATCCCGCAAATGATAGAGCTAAAGTATTATACTGATGTACGGCAACGGCGCAAAGGGGAATGATATCCTTGTTGTGCTTTATAGTGGGATTTAAAGTTAAAGTTGCTTGTTTGAAAGTGGGGTTGAACGTGGGGTGGTTGACTTTAAGTCGAATTGAGCAGAACATAATGATTTCCTAATTTTATTTGCGTGTTTTTTTTTTTAAAAACATTTTTGAAGAGGGTACGGTACATTATATCGACATTTTTATTATTTTCTAAATTGCATAGCGATAAATCAAACAGCAATTCGTTCGGGTTGACCATTTCATATTTATGAAAAATGAAAAAAAAAAAAAAAAAAAATCCGAAATGTGGTAGAGGGTTGGTTGACCTTCAACTCAGATGAAGGTAATAATATGTGTGGAGTGCAGATGTCATCGTAGTTGATGTATGGTTTGCTGGTTGAGTTTAAAAAGTTCGATTATTGTAACCATTTACATTATTGATATGAAAGAAATTCGAGATTTATTGTGAGGGATTAATTTAAACAAAATACTTGAAGCTGCATTTTATTATATTTCTAATATCATTTCTCCATCGCCGTTTTAAACATCGTAATCGAAGCATTGTTTGCATTAAAGAATTGTTGCAATTTTCGAAATCTGTTTGCCTTCCGTTCCGCCTATCGACTTGATCATCCGTCTTCGTTTACCGGCAAGAATTTACCCATCCGATGGTTAGTTTGGCCTTGAATCTGTGAACACGAATTGGGCAGTGTAGAACCCCGTTTTAGGAAAAAGTAAGGTTGATCGGCGGGCAGGGCACGTATGCCATAAGGAGAGATAATACTAGTATGTTAGATGTGTACAATCTGAATTTCTTTTAAAATTGCGTTCCCTTAGTATTTCCAATGCATATCGATATAAAATAGGTCACGTGCCATCACGGCTTACGATACCGTATTGCAACACTCACAAATGTCTCAATTGCAACAACCAACAATCGTTTTGGACACCGTAAGGATGACACAACCACAATCTAATGTTTGTTGGCTTTATTTTGCCTGGTTTCATGCGGTGTCAGGCTGGTTGCCTTTGTTGCTAATTGAATCATTATGTAATGTGTGCAATGCAATATTTTTATATATTTTTATTTCATTGTTAGAAGAGGTGTGTTTGCATGATATACTGCATACAAAAAAAAACCATCTATCGAATCGATCTTTGCCTTGACATTTCTCTACCTAGTAAATTGCAAAACAAATTTTACTTTCTGGATGCTTCAGTAAAAACGGCATCGCTGTTCATACATACCGAAGCCGAAGTGCCAGTCGTTCGTCTGTCGGCAACGATGTGTGTCATGTTCAGTGTTTCCAGATTTGATTGCTGAAATATCCCATTTGGGGGTACATTTTTGGATTCATTGAATAAAAGTAAAGATGTTTTTTTTTTAAGAAGCTAATACAAAATTCATGTGAATTTAAAACATAAATAATTAGTTCACCATAAGTTGGCTTTTAAATTAATATACCTACAGGTTAAACAAAAACAAGTCCTTACTCTTTAATGAAAAGCGATATAATAATACAAAATAAGTACAAGTAAATACAGACTAAGTTATTAAAATCTTATATAACAGGACCAGACTCAAAATTCATTAAAAAAACAATATAGGTAATCCATAAGACACAATAGCCCTTACCAATAAATTTTGTTAGCTTTGAGTCTAAATTTCAGTTGTTCACAGTGAATACAGGGCTAAAGCGGGAGACTTGAACCGCTCTCAATAACTTACTTAAATTCGATTAAAATCCAACAAGTGTAGTTGTATGCGATGCAGACAGTGACGCATTAATTGCACACAAAACTAATTCTAAGTCATCCGTTGTTCATCTGGTTGGTGGAAGAGAAAAGGTGTTTTCCAGTGCAAAAAGTGAAAAAAAAATGTTTTTTTCTTTTTTCTCTATAAAATTTATCTGTAACGCGCTATGTAAATAGATTTGATGTAACCTAATAATATTGATATTCTACACTGTAAATATAAGCTTAAAACCATTCTGGCTTGTATTTAATAATAATAATTAGTTGGCGCAACAGGTCCGAGGGACCCAAGGCCTAGCTTCTCACAACCATTCGTTTTGTATTAGTCTCATTTTTGGACCGAATGGAAGGGATCTACAATTTTATGCCGATTCCAAACGGCTAATTGAAAAGCTCTTTAAAGACAGTTATACTCTCGGATGTTTGTCAGACGTTCGCGAGAGGTGGCGCAGTGGAAAAAACCCTAAGTTGGAATTTGGGTTTTTGCGGGATTCGAACCTGGGACCCATCGCTTAGTAGTCCAACACACTAACCACTTTGCCACTGGCTTGTATTTACCGAAATCAAAAATGATAAATATAAATTTGTTAAAAAATGTGATCGGGAGACTTTAGACAGTTTCTGAAGCGAGAGTTAATCAGTGCTTAATAATTTATAGTATGTACTTTGATGCCTAATTCATGTGCTTATTTAATATTAAATTAAGTTATTTATTTATTTTTGTTATGTTTTCTGAAGTTAACTTTTGTTTATGTTTCTAATTTTTATTATTACTTTATTTTTGTCTTCAAACCACAAAAACAATAAAAATTAATGCTACTCACATTGGAAGTAGATAAATTATTTGTTTTATTGTTTTGCTCATAGAATTTGAGTATGTGCAAGTCTCCCCGAAGGGGTGTTCAAGTCTCACGGTGGGCTGGAGATTTGAGCCGAAAATCTGTTTTGAAACATTTGGCATTTGCCAAAAATTTCTTGCGTCTATTGTAGGTTTATGAGATGTTTCTTAAAATAGATAAATTAAGCTATAAAAAATGCATTTAACAGGTGACTGTGATTGATAAACAAATTTTTATGAACGATATAACAAAAAGTGGTTCAAGTCTCCCGCTTTCCCCCCGTATTCCATATAAATTTCGCAACTGTGAACTTCCGTAAATTCAAAGTCGATACTAAAAATTGTTATTAGAGTCATAAAATGGCGAACTTCACAGCTGATATTGAATATGCGAAAGGGTTGCAGTTAGTGAACTGAATGTGAAAATGGCACAAGTGAGTAAAGGTGGTGCTCAGTTCGAAATGCGCTTAGAGCTAAATCGATTAGATTATGCGCGTTAATTTTGTATGTTCGGGATTTATTTGAAATTTAACTACACGAGTTTAATTTTAAAACTATGCAAAATTAACAAACTTGTGTGTGTTTCGCTTTTCCCCACTTTAATAGGGCAATTTCCCCATATTCCTCATTTAGTGAAAAATTCCCCAAAATGGGGAAAAATCCCCACATCAGGTATCACCGGTCATGTCACTGTTCGATTTGAACTTGTTCGCTCTCTCCTAGCAGCAGTAGTACGATTTGACGCAGGCACGCAGGTAGTGTCCGCGCTCATTGGTCTTGGCATTTTCAAAAATTTACTCAAACTTACTTTTAACTTTTACTTTAAACTTTTTATATATAATTTTTACCTTAGATCAACTGTATAAGAGCGATGCAGAAAATCAAAAACCAGAACTGCTTTTCACTTTTGTAACACAAAATAATACCGCACATTTAATTCAACTGCCAGGCGACGACACCCCCAACGCCATCTATCGTAAAATGCGAATAAATAAACCTGAAATACCTACAGCTACAGCACTACGAACAAAACAAAAAAAAAGAGTCATGAGCCTCGGCCCAGGGGCTATATTTATTAGATTTGACGACCAGCTGTATTAAGTCCCGTATCTTTCTATCTAAAAGAAGTCATCAACCCTGCATGCTAGCGGTCAAAATTTCGGGAATCATGTACTGTTATTGTCCAGAGAACTTGGACTTTATTTTAGTTAAGCTATTCATTTGAATCGAGTAGCTTGACAGACGGCTTTGACTGAAAACTGGTACACATACAAGATACAACGAAGAAGTCACAACTGAGAACATGGCATTACACAATGACGTCATCGTGGGGGACAGCGGGACATACACTCTTACAGAGGCACAAGAACACAAGTAAACAGTTTAATTGACTTTGAAATATTAAAAATCTCTGTACCTATATACATTGTAGCAACTTTAGCAGGCGGCTGCGGCAACATTGGAAAATACTTTGCAGACATTTGTCAGGTATGTTCTTTCAGCAGCAACACTGATAATCGCCTTGTTGATCTTTATTTCGCCCTACCATATGGGAATTATGCTTAAGATGACATGCGCGATAAGATGACATACTTGCAATTACTCCTTAACCATAAGTGCCACAGTTCTGCCAAATACGTCTGGACATGCAGTTTAACGATGTTAGTTACGCCCACAGTGATTCGGCAGTTAGTCAACAACGTGCCTGCTTTAAATGACAACGAAATCTAGCAGTTTGTGCGTGAAATAGTTTTTTTTTTTGTATTGAGTGTTAGCTGTAAAATGTCTGATAAGGTGAGTGTTTTGGGGGTACAGTTATTTGTATGTGTAGTTATTACTATGCAGCATTCTTACCTCATAAGAAAATGTTGGGGCCAATAATCTGTTAAACTTTTTTACTCATATCGGGTAAGATGACATGATACCCGACCGTCCAAGATCACAAGCTATGTCATCTTACCCCAGAGGTAGTATTTTATTTTAATTTATGTATCTTTTCATTGTAGTATGCCAAATAATCAAAAAAGAACCTGAAACCGGCGTATTTGGTCAAAAGACGTATGTCTATTCAAGACGTCAGGAAAAATGAATAAATTTGGCTATGGCTATATGTCATCTTACACCCAATTATGCCATCTTGAACTTGCTGTTTAACTTTCTTTAAACATATTTTTACAAATACTATTTATTGTTTTACACTATTAATTTAAATGTAGTTTTTGTAACCAACAAATGAATTAATTGAATTCACTTTGTTTTCATCCCTATGATTTGTAAATATTGTTATTTTTCACTTTCAACAAAAAGTTTGTCATCTTGTGCACAATTCCCTACGTCCGAATTGCACCACAGTGTTTTTGAGTGCTCAAAGATAATCTAAAATTAAGTCATTCGTCAAAAATACTCACCTCTATATCAGGCCACCCGTCTTCAAAAAATCGCAATTCTTATAAAGCTTACCTGAAAACTCCCTGTGGAATTGATACATGCCTGACAATCGCTGGTCCCGTTTAAGTGCCAAATGCAAATAAGTACGTGCTGGAATAAAGTAAAAGGAAAATAAAAACTGAAAGAAATTTACATTTCCACAGAAGCACATTTTAAATAAATTGGCTAAACGTGTCCTTCTCACAGAGCGCACCATATCAATGGCTGAGAGGGGGGCGCCGCGAAGCCCATAGGTTAAGTGCGAATTTCTTTTCTTTCAATCTCACTCTCTGACTCTAGTGTTGGCACTTTTTTCCCTTTAACACTTCTTGTCAGTCTTGTTTTTATTCGTGGGAATCTTAAGTGACAATCTTGACATTTAGACGTCAGTCAGTTGCTCCTTTGTCGTTAAAATGGATGACGTTCTGATTTCGCCCATGGGATTGTCAATTTTTCGTTTTTCATTCTTTCTTCTCCTTCATTCTCAACACAATTTAAAAGACTTTTTTATGCTACTTGTTAGGGAATTCCTTTGTGAGCATTCGAGTCCTTTTTACTTGTGCAAAGGTGCAAAATCAACGTGACAAGTGAGAGCACTCTCAAACAGAGATATCTGTTTATCTAGGACAATTTATTTGCATTGGTACTTCTTAGATCAGGCAACGAGGACATCGCAAGATTTCTATCAGCGAAATCGATTTGTGGTAAGTGCGAAAAGATTGCAGTATGGAATTTATTTGCCTGGATAATTCCTCACAAATACTACGAACAATTTATGGCTTGGATGGTGTAAACAAAAGGACAGCAGCGTCAACCCTTTCTAAAACGCGCTGCGGTTCTATTTATTTCTTGTACTTTGTCCTCTTTATCGGAGTCAGGCAAACTCTTATGTGGTACTTTGTCGGATAAAAGGAAATAAATGTAGAATCAGTTAAGGCAGTCCAACGACTTGGGCAACTTAACGTGGTAATGAAGTTGATTGTGATGATTGTGAGAAGTTATTGGGCCGAGATTTTAAGTCTGGTTAAATAAATCGCTTACAATTTGCATTGGGGATCTTAAATGTAAGTCTTCAAGAATTATCCCTGGGATTTATAGCAGGCTATGAGAGCTTCTTTGACGTCAGAGATACTGAAGAAAGGAGACGTCTGCGATATTATCTGGCATCAGACTTTAGACGTATAATGAGATTGTGTTACCTAAGTATTAAATACCTTCTGCCCCATTTCGTGACGTCTTAAAAGGATAACAACAACTGCCTGCCCTGAACTTTAATTAAACAACACTCGCCCCCAAAATTCATACACTGACCATTATCCGTCTGACATCCGTCATACATCATAAATCTATAAAACAGGGAAAACCTACCAAGCACCATTAACTTGACATTGCATTAGAAATGGTGGCCGATTGGCATTGCCATTGCATAAGCAAACTTCTCTTCTATACTCGTCGTCGTACATACTCCGCCACATGAGTGTTAACGATATGGGTTGTTATGATGTCCCTCCCAATGGAATTGTGACAGATATTTTTTTATGGCACTATAATGATATGACATTATTTTTTATGGCGATAAAAAGTAATCGAACTTCCTTCTCCCTTGAGGTTTGAGAGCCTTTTTTTTCTGTTTGGTCTGCTTCTTACTGTCAATTTTTGTTTCGTAACTCGTCAATGGAAGAAGTGTCCCGAGATAAAAGTCATAGGTCGATGATTGTGTGGTGGATTCCAGTTAGGGTGTCGAAAAGTCTAGTCTGGCAATGCATAATCCACTTAAGTGGAATTGATGTAAGTGATAGTGACATATTTGCCTACTTATCGACACACAACAAAGAGTCAATGACTTTTATGAATGACAATTTGATTGCTCAGGGAGGCGTGACTTGGACCACATTTTTCGTGGGCTTTAATTTTCTATAGTTTAGGGCGAAGTAGAGTCGGTTTCAATTGACTTTGTTGGGCAAAGGTTTTATATGAGTAGTTAAAGGGGTGCTTAGCTAAAACAAGGTAGCTCACGGTAAGGTTATATTGTTTGTAATTAAATCCAGCATTTACTACAACAAGATGGTCCGTTATTTATGTATAAACACTTATATGCGTCGAGTCTTCTCGCCTTGGTCAGGTGTTTTAAGATCTTGCATTCTCAAATTATGTATCAAAATGTATATTATAAAGTTGAGTTGAAACTACAAATGAGTTTTCTGTTCTGTTGTAATTAATGGGGTTTTGAATGCTCCACAAAACGAACACCAACACTTCGCTTAGTTTGTCGAATATACACTTTATCGCAATTGTATCTCGTGTATTATGCCAGAATTTTCGCTAAAGGACATTTGTCTTTAATGATACCCAAGATAAGTACTTCATCTTTCAGATGTTACAGAATTGTAGTCAAGGTTTTTGTGCGTTTTGTTTCTGCCGCGAGACGGTTCGTTTTTCGCGTTGGGTCTTTCAGAAATTCTTGTACTTTTGTTTAAACGTTTCTCTTAATTTAAATAAACTTATTCGTATATTTAAAACAGAGTCGAGTGTTTTATTTCGTATAGTCGCGATTGCAAGGAGGATTGCGATGTAGACCTCTCTTACAGTAAGTTGAATTTGTTTTTTTAATATTTTATGTAGGTATGTGTTTTGATGAGTTTATCCATCATAGACCTTTATAGCTGTTGACAGTAGCATCTTTTTATATGTGTTTATATTCGTTAGAGTAATTTTAAACGGACACTGGCAGTTTGCACAAGTGATGTCGTATGAAGTGAAACGCAGCTAATTTATTTTTATTGATTCAAACAAAATAGCGACCCTCGTAAGATCGACAAATTTGCCTCATCAAGAAGACTGGGTCCTGTAGGTAGATACTCATTTATATTAAATCTTCTATTGAACGGACTGGCTTGTCTCATGCTGTCACCTGTCCAGTAAGTTGATTGATGACTTGAGGTGCAGTTCCATATACGGAAGCAATAATCAAGCCACGGAAATATAGATGAATGTCAGATGTATAAATATCTTCTGAGGGTGTTGAATATTTTAATCTGGCAACGCGACTGTGTGGCTTGGCTACCGTTTACAGGCACACCAACATTGAAGAATGAAACAAGCCACCTAGTGGGAAATAGTACAATAAATTTTCAGATCATGTTTCGTGATCTCGATGAATAGCAGGATGATATGGTGTTGTTGTTAGTGCATGTAAATCGATGGATCATGGCTGATAATAAAAAAGGGCTAATATACATTGACGAAAGCAAGAGCTCATGCCTTCATGGAATGAGGCCATTCCATACATTTAAAAACGGACGAACTAGAAAGAAAAAGGTTATGTTTGTTTAAAAGGTTATGTTTTGGAATAAGTAGTAACCCTCTGTAAATTTACCGCCTTGCACACTCAAGCTTTAAGCCAAAGAGCAAAGAGCAACCAAAGAGCAATGTGAGAGGCGAATGCCATATGAGCCGTCGCAAATACGAAGTGTTACTGTAAGAAAGCTATATATAGCCAAAGACATGCTTAAACAAAGTCAGGAATAAAAGCCCTATACGCTTTTCACACCGAGCCGAAAACCGTGTTTTCGTCGAAAGCTCGTCGATGCATTCACAACAACCACCAACTAGTTTTCGTTTGACGTTTCAATCAGGTGTGAGACACTAGACGTTGAACTTCGGTGCAAACTATTTTGGTTACAAATTTCGATCGCATTAGGTTTGTTTGATGTGGGCCCTAATGTGCACTAGTGCGCACTGGTTTAACCCTAACGTCTTCGATATAGCACTGAACTCGCCCTGGTACTGAAAACTTGTGTTTGACATGACTTCTTGGGCGCCCTAGTTGTGCCCTGAACTGACTCCAGTTAATTTGTCGGGGCAAGAACTCAGTGCTGAGTTGCGTTGTCATTTCGCTTGCTGTCATTCACTTGTTTATCGTGATAAAGGTAAATAGAAATAAATTTGGTATTCAAAAGAATTGAGTTCATTCATTTTGAAAAATAAACAAAAAATAGAGTGAAGATAACACTTCGTTGACCAAAAGATAAATATTTTTCAATTTCAAAAACTGACTGACTTCAGGCAGCATATTTTGCGATCGATATAGTATCCGAGTTTTCAGGGTTTTGCAGGGTTTTTAACAGGTGTGAAAATTATCTGACACTTTTCAGTGCGCACTAGTGCTAGGCACGTCAAACAAACCTATTAATTAACAAATAAAATTAATTAACCATCAATTAACGGTGGAAAATGATTTTAAATTGTTAGTTCTGACATTTGTCCGGTCAGCCTGATTTTACTGAATATTGCCAAAGAGTTGTTTGTTTCAACAAACCAACGGTTGGAAGTCGTTTTCGTGGTGTTTTCATGGAAAACAACTTTAAACGACTCGTTTTGAAAACTGAAATTTGTTTGGGAAAACTTCTGTTTTCGATGATGTTTTCGTGTTTTCGAGAAAACCCGGTTTTCGGCTCGATTTGAAAAGTGTATTATGCGTGGCCACAATACTATTTGTGGTCCAATATGAGAAAAAAGTGCCTGATTGACTTTGCAGAGACTGTGGTGTGGAGTGAGCTCTGGAAGATACAGCTCACTTTTAAAGTCACACCACTCAAATTCCTTGGTGGGTGCTTCTTCCAAGCCCATCTATGGCTTGGAACACATGGACGGAACAAATTATGAATGTTATTTGATCGTCAGGATAGCTTTGTACATGTAGCAGCACAGTAAGTAGTATTACAAAACTAATATTTAGTTTGTGTTACAGTCGGTTAGGGATGCCATTTCCATGACACACAAGCCTAACCTGCCCTTCCTGTTTATTGTTTATGTTTATTTTTTTATTTAATTTGATCGCTGCACTTTGAGAACAATTTCTTAGAATCGTAATGGTAGTATGTATAAATGTATTTATTTTGAAAATAATGATTAAAAACGAAATCCAAATGGAATTAAGTTTAAATTCTCGTTAAAGTTAAGAAAAAAAAAAAAATAAACTAAAAACTTAAATTTAGATAGATTTCCCAGTTATAAAAAAGAAAAAACGGAAGGTAGAAACTGCTTTTGCTCGATTCTTTTTTTAACGAAAGGGGGAGATGATTCCAAAGGCTAATAGAGTAAATGAAAAACTGACGACGCGTTGTCAGACAGGTGTACCAACAAGGTCGTTAATTTGTCAAGCAAGTAATTTGGTCTTTTTCTTTTTATGACCTTAGTAGAAAGGCAAAGCATTTGAAAAAAAGAAAACACTGTAAGTTGTATCCGAGAATTTGTCGCGAGTATCCAGAAATGTGATCAAGCCTGCGGAGGCCAAAGACAAACCTGGTAATGGAATTAAAAGCTAATTGGAGTTTGCATAGCGAGGCAGGGTCTAAATAGGTATAATTAATGCTTTTACCAGCCTTGTTTTTGCCTCCACAGGTATAAGAAGTACCTACTGGTGGAAAGACCTTGCAGCGAACCATATATTTATTATTTTCATAGATTTTTAAACTTCGACAACATTTCAACTTGGGATCCATTTAAGAAAATGGGTGTAAGATCTGCAAAACTTGTTGGTGCCTTCCAATTTGTGAGCACTTATTCTAGTAGGATTTAACAGCATCTATTAGTATTTTATGTGGAGGCCCCTTTCTTCAGTTCGGGCCCCTTTTGTGTCCCCTTTTTGAAACTTTTCAGCGGCAACGATAATAGATTCTTTCCCCTTGTTAAAGGTAAAAAGGAGAAAAGATTATTTTTGTGTTGCAGTCCTGAACGCGATTATTTAAGTAAAAAGAGCCCATTCTAGTTGCACTATTAGAGAAATTGGTCGGCCCAGTGGCCTATTGGTAAGTTTGTTGGACTACTTGGAATATTTCGTTCTTCAAAGCAGTTTGTTTTATTTACGTAGGTATAATAAGTCCAGGAAAAATCTCGTTACTCTAACTTTTATATACGTCCATATCCCGTATAAAAAGAAAGGTATCCTATACCTTACCTAACATGAAAGCATTGTAAACTCAAACAACCCATGACTATAAAGAGAATCTTCATAGAGAACCACTAAAATTTCCAAGTCAAATAAAATTCACTTCAACTGCTATAGCAGTAGGTGTAGCTACCTACCACTAAAACCCAAAAAAAAAAACTCTCTGACAAGTATAAAGACCACAAGACAGTTCTTATCCGTTAAAGTCCCTCCAATTCCCATTCCTAATACACTCCATTTGTGTTTTATTCTTTATAGCAGGAGATAATTTTCTTTGTTTCACTATTTTCTTTGGAAACTTTCTTAAAAGATGCCATGTCAAGTACCCAGTAGAAAGGATACAAGGATACATAATACAAAACGAAAGGCAAAGCATCTCCTCTTGTAAATGGGAGTGACTCTAAAGTGTTGTCGAGTTGAAAGCTCTCCAAGCTATGTACATAATAATTTTGTCAAGAGGAAAAGAGTTCTCCCACAACCCAACCACCTCTCCTCGTATCAGGATTTACGAGTACATATATAAACGAAAAGTTCACCCACTGAGGGCGTGCGATGTTAAGTCAGTGCACCACCTTGGAATAGAAACTTCTTCGACTCTGATGCTCTTATAGCATGTGATCCCTACCAGCCCCTACGAAAGAGTGCGCGGAGGTTGAATCTCGAGGTGGCATATGATTGTAAGGATGCTATCGTCATCGTGCTGAAGCGCATGACCCATTTGCCTGGTCACACTAACACCAACAGTGTGACAGAGCACAAGCAACAGTACCTACCTATAGTAGCTGTGAAGCTGAAGCTTTTGTGGCGCCCTCATGGATGCCATATCCATGAATATTAGCGAGGTTTATGGAACTTTCTCTCTGTGCGGATGCTCCATGGTCCATGCCCTTTACTCCCTCGGGGGCAAATGTACGGCACCCATTGGATCGAAGTCCGGAACTGCTATTTCTTATTTCTTTTTTTTTCCAGCTCGTTCTGCTTCCCCCTCAAACGGTCGGTTGTTCGTCGGGTGAAGGGTGGTAAGGGTGGTGAGTGGTCGTCACTCATTTAGTAAGGGCGTGGGCTTTGACTGGGGCGAAGGAACTTTGTGTGCGCTGTAGCTGTAAAAGGTGATGGGGAATGAATTGGGGATAATATTCTAGATGGCGAGTTGGAAAGTGGTTGGCATGGTACTTGAGCGATGGGGGATACATTTCTCTTTCGTTTTTTTATTTTTTTTATTTGTCCTTCATTGATGGATTTGTGTAGAAATGGAAAAGTCATTCCGCAGTATATAGTCATGTAGGTACGAGCATAGATAAGTACTTGTTGGCAAAACCGATACAGAAAGCTACGAGTGCACTTAAAACGTATTGTATAATACGGTAGAGACTATTTATGTATAAACTTCCGCGCAAATAGGCAAAAATTGTCCCAAGCAAGTCAGATAAAAAAATTATTGACGCAACTGCCGCATAGGGATATCCGCCTCGCTGAAAATACTAAAAACTTATACCTACATAAATGGTGGAGCATAGATCTCGAAAAGCACAGATCTAGAGTAAGGAAACTATTCAACAAAGCTAAACGCAATCGTGACTAGCAATACTACTCTAGTGCTCTCACCAACTACTACAAAGAAATTAAGAAGGCCAAAAAAGAATCATTTAGACGGTTCTGTGAAGATATTTCTGATATTCCTTCCAGCTGCCGACTTCATAAAGTTCTTGCCTCTGACGGAACTATCTCATAAGACACACTTACCGATGAGAACGGTCGTCAAACACAAAAGAGACACTTCATCTCTTACTTAGACTACACTTTCCCGGATTAACTAAAATTGATCTCCTCCAATCAAACCTGTCCCCCCGACTCGAGCGGATCTGCCTGTCGACGAGAGGGGACTGGAACGACTTAGTAACTAAAATTGAATCCTCCATCAATAGTAAGGAAATCTGCCTCGTTGCTTTCCTGGATATTGAAGGAGATTTAGGCTACACGTTTTTTGGGTCCATCAACAGGGCTCACAATAACATGAACCTATCTCCTATAATAGGAAGATGGATAATGTCAAAACAGAATAGTAGAATAATTCAGACCCGCATTGAAGATGTGGAAATCTCGGCACTCACAACTAGAGGGTGTCCTCAGGGGGTGTCCTCTCGCCCCTTTTATGGTCCCTTGTCATTGACGATTTACTTCAGTCCTTGACAAATCAAGGGATCTATGCCATAGGATATGCCGACGACGTAGCAATTGTTGTCAGTGGCAAATTCGAAAGCACGGTCTCAGAAATACTACAATTTGCCTTATCTGCTGTTCCGAGATGGTGTAATAAAGAAGGTATTTCTTAAAATCCAAAGAAGACAACGATCGTCCCTTTTACAAAACGGAGGTGTTACAGTCACCCGTTTTGCCATGTCTGCAGGGTCTGAAAAAATGCAAAAAAAATTAAACGAAATAAAAACACCAATTTATACCAGATACCTTTTTTTATCGAACACACCCTCTCCGTCACCTGTACCCTGTGGTGTCCCTCATGATGTCCTGTATTGGAGATGTGTGAGAACGAATTGTAAAATTGTCTAAAACAAAAGAAAAAGAAATTAATAATACCTATAGGCACATCGTAAATAAACAAATACCTACCAACATAATTAGAACACTCCAACTGGTTGCCGGCACTTTGTATACGCAAAATACAAAGCGAGCATATGCAATCCATCCCCACATGACTGAAAAGAATAGAAAACAAAATAAGTAAACGATTGGAGATGGATTTTGATAGGAATGGTTGCATTAAAATAATAAAACAATAAATAAATATACTACTTACCCCTGCAAATGTTGTCCATGCTGTTTGTCGTATAATGTTTTTTTTTTGTTTACCTGCTGAAACGTCAAAGTGAGTGGGTTGAACCGATTGAGTTCAGAGATGCATTGTTGACTGAACTTTTAGATGCATGTTGGCAGAGTTCAGACACATTGTTGATTGAGTGAATTTGAAAATTCAAAGAGCAGGACGTGGAGATGTGACGAAGAAGGTAGCATGATCTCTAGCGGCTAATCCAGAAACGGAAGGTTGGCCAAGTATTTGTGGCAATTAGAGGCATGGGGCATTGTTGGCTGGGAAGCTGAAGAGCTGTTTCCTAGCTGGAACCATTTGTGGTGATAACTAAGGCGAGACAAGTCACGTCTCCCTAGGAATGGCCATAGTGCTAAAAACATAAAAGTGCGTTGCAACACATTAGCAACATTTTTTTTTGTGTAATAAAAAAGAAGAAAAAGTCATAGATGCAAATAATTTATTATAAGTATTAGAGTGATAAACTATTTATTGGGTGAGTTAGTGAATTTATGTGAGACATAGGATTTTTAGTATTTTTTTTTTAAATTTATGTAGATCTCGTTCGCTCCGTATGAAGGTCAAGTGGCGGTCATTGACTTTACTCAGACGTCATATACGAAGAAAGTCGTGACCGCCAAATAAAAAGGGTTGGAGTACTGCACCGATAATAGCCTGTGAAGTGATGTGGGTCAGCACACAATTGGAAGCGCCAACTGACGTAAATTAAGCGGTGAAAGTGAAAGTGCCTGAGGTGTCCGGAAAACACCTTACTCCGCATCGCCAGCTAAAATCAGCCTTTCCTCAACACAACGCCTATGACGTCACCAGGTTTGCTAAGATAGTAATTTTTTTTTGTGCGAAGAGAGTGGTTAACGGCGGGGGATAGTGGAATCCGAATTTATGTCCACCCCCCTTGTACCCCACCAATGCAAACTGCAGTCCAACTGTTCTAGACAAAGAGAACGGAGTAAACGTAACGAACTGTTCTTGAACAATGAAAAAGATACAGTACCTGATAGGAGCATCGTCATTTTCATCGTTTTATGTGATCGTAATTGTTTTAGTTTTAAGCGGCGTGAGTTAGGTTTTAAGTTTTGTGATTTAAATTTTGTTTGAATTTAGTATTTTAACGTAAATTTTAAAGTCGGCAAAGCAATTTAATTTCCGTGGTCCGTTTTGTCTTCGCGTTCTGCTTCCGTGGTAAATTTTTCTTCCCCCACCCCTCCCAAACTGAGCTCACTCTGGGTAGTTGAATAGTAGGGAATTAATAGTTTTTTTTGTTGACCATGACCTGCGGGAATATAATTAAAGAGATTTTTTTCTTTTAGTTAATTTTAGATTCATTTATTGTGTAATTTTGTTATTTTTTTTTTACTCTCGTATCTCTTTTGCCTTTCTTTTTATATTTAATATTAATTCTAATGCGTAAAGTTAATCTTAAATTGAATAAATGTGCTTATCCACGCCCAAAATGAAAGCCATCAATTTTATTCGAGTGCACAGGCGCTTGATGGGTTACTAATTCAAAATTTTCAGGGGATGTGGAAGGGTGAGTAGCTGCCTTTGGTCAATGGCTTGATCTGGTGAAGATGTCGTCGTCGTTGGGGAAGTTCACAACTGGCCGCCGAACTTCCAGGTAGGGTGGGAATAGTCATGGCCGCGCTGATTTCCATCGACAGCGCCCTCTCTTTGTGGAAATGTCCGTCTGCGTCTGAAAATATTTTGAGTTTAGTGTAGGCACGATATATGTTTTGTATATAGGTATTGTTGGTGTGTGAGGACAAGAACCCTCACCATTCCGGCGAGTGAAGTCGAGCGAAGCAAGCGTGCCCTGCTCTTCACACCCAACGCTCCCCCCCTTTTTTCTATCACATCCTATCCAACTGTCATTTCCTCATCCTGTCTCCTGTCATTTTCAAACCCCAACGTCCTTATAGTCCTAATATATGCCTATTACAAATGGCGCCCAACGTTTTTGTTTGTCCTTGTCTTATGTCCTTTATGTAGTTTAGTCCACAATTGTTTCTGCTACCAACAACAATGAACTCGTAAGTCTTCATGTGGGTAGTTCCTTAAAATATCACAATGAATTGCGATGAGTTTATTGTTGTTGACAGCATAAATAATTGGAACCTGTGATGTCTTGTCTAATCTATTCTTTTAATTATTTCTTGATGTGAATTTTACTATCCTGTCCAACAAATTTAAATTTTCATTTCTTAGTGTATTTGTCTTACTTACATGGATTCAGTGACCGTGATTAAGTGTAGATCGTCTTAACATGTTGCATTGTTCCGTCTCTTTATTTAGTTTAGTTTGGTGTGTTGTGACTCTCACCATCTCAAGTCTTCCAGCAAAGCCTTCCAGGTAGATTGGAATTGCGGAGATGGAGAGAAATACAACGATGTGTGTCCTTGTTCTACCCTCTCATTTTTATGTCGTTGCTTTCCACATAGAGAGAATTTTTTTTTTATTAGTCCGTCCGCAGTCTTCTTTGTTTTCTTTTTTTTTATGTCCAAACCGATCAAGCCTAGGTATTAGCCAACAAAGAAACCGCCGTAGGCATACACCCGAAGCACCCCCGATCTGAAATAGATACAAACAGTTAGCAATATCCAAACATTAAACATCCAATTATTTTTATAGTTATTCTTATAGGTAGCTTAAGATATAGGTACATACTTTTTATTTATTTTTGTGTGTGCAGGTACTAGTACAGCCGTCTCACACTTGCAAATTTTATATTTTCTTTTGTTTCTTTTGAATAATTCCTTCTTTCGTTTATACATATTTGTCCCTTTTTTTTTTTTGTAGCTTTAGGTACATATCAAGCACACTGTCATATTGTATTAGTGTGCAGTTTTATTTTGATTTGTGTATAAGCATTACCGCTCTAAGTTCGTCTATTTTTCTTCTCGTCTACATTTTGTTTTCTTGTGATGAGTTTACCTAAGGACGATTTTAAAAAGCATAAAGTTAGTCAAAGTTACAACCCTGATTATAGAAGAGTTATTACCCGTTCGCAATCGCATTCAGTAAAAACTAACTCCAGAGCAATGTCTTTTGTCAAGCATAGTCCACCACCAGCCAATAGGTCAGCGAAGTCTAAAACCATGTCTAGCCAATCTTTCTCCGATACTGGAAGTATGCAGGCGAACAGTGAATCTGCAACTTGTTCAGAATCCGTCTCAGCTCCATCTTTCAGTTCACTCAGCCAATTAGGTGCCGCATCTATTGATGCACAGAACGAAAGCATCCAAACTTTGGTCGATACCTCTGAAAAACAAAACCCAATCACTCAATTACGAAGTCAGTCTATATCAACCGAAAATACAAACATACCCAATTTGGAGTCATATATCAATCAAGCTATGATGAACGCATTTTCGGCTCAACAAAACTCTCTTCGAGATGAAATATCTGCGGATCTCCGAAAGGAAATGAGAGCAAATTTTCACGATTTTATGAAGGAGTTTCAAATTGATCGCCCTGTTGTTCAAGCGGAACAGACGCTCCCGAAAACTACATCTTCAAACACAGGCACCATCCCAAAACAAACTTTCCCTTTGCCTCCGCAGCCCTCAACGCATTTTGAGCAAGCTCAGCTTAATGTAGCTGCTCCACCATTTCTTCCCAATGGAAATTACCAAAGAAACAACAGCAATAAGTCGAGTAAAGGCAAGTCCTCCAATAATAACAATTGTCACCAAACTCATGCATCCTTCCAGCAGATAGGTCATAATTTTGATTTACCCTATCCCAATCAACCAAATCAGTCGTTTGAAGCAAATAGCCACTCAGGAGTAACAGGTCCTATAAAAATTGATAAGTGGGGAATTTGTTTCGACGGAAAATCAGAGACTCTAGATGTGGAGGATTTTATCTTCCGCCTAGAGACCCTACAAAATAGCTACCGCTGTTCGTGGTCGGAAATCTTAAGAGATTTCCACTTGTTGCTCACAGGTGCCGCCTACGAATGGTATTGGCAGTACCAGAGAACCAACTACCGCCCGGATTGGCTCACGCTTCGAGAAGCACTCTTGCGTCAATTCCGGAACTCGAAGTCAAACTTCGATATCATGAGAGATATCATGGACCGTAGGCAAGGTACCTGGGAGTCAAGTGACGATTTCTTTTCCGCGATTTACAAATTGAAATCGCAACTGCGAATGGATTTACCAGAAGGGGAATTAGTGCGCATATTAAAGCGTAATTTAAACGAGAGGATAGGAAAGATAGTGTTCCCCATGACCATATTTACAGTGGACCATTTGAGGAGCTCCTGTAAGGAGGTAGAAAATGCTTTCCCCACCAGAGATGCACCTAGGTCTCATAGGCCCCAGCCAAAATACACGGCCAATGAGCTGGACTATGAAGATAGCCACCAGGCAGATCAATATGTTGCAGCAATGCAATATGGTGGCACACGTCCCAAGCCACCGCGTAATTATGTTGATCCAAAGTCTTGGATCTGTTGGAACTGCCGTGTTGAAGGTCATTCCTTCGTGGAATGTCCGTCTCAGGTACGGAATATATTTTGCTATCGATGCGGTCTGGAAGGGGTCATAACTCCGAAGTGCAAGCGTTGCAATCCGGAAAACCGGCAAATGAACGCGATGCAAACGGGGGAGTCGCGTTCGACACAGACCTCAGAGTCGTTAGAGAACCCGTCATACCATTAAATGATGAACCTAAAACAAATAATACAGAGATTACAATTTTGAAAAGAGATAAGGATTCGAACATAGTAGATAGTAAGAAAAGATTAGTAATTAAGCCGTTGCATGTTAGGATTAAGGAATATTATATAGCTAGAGGTAGGATATTTAAAAATAATAATGTGTGTACGTCCAAGGCTATTTTAAAAGCACGAAATCGATACCGAATCCGTAAAGAAATTAGGAAAAGCATAGCTTCAACCATAATCGATACCTCCACTGATCCAAGACCATATGCTAAAATAGATATAGCAGGTAAAAACGTTTTCGGTCTCCTGGATAGTGGAGCTAGTGTCAGCTTCCTAGGAAGGGACTGTTTGACTTTTATCAAGTCCCTGGACTTACCCATGCTCCCGTTTAAGTCAGATGTTAAGACAGCTGATGGCAAATGCCAGACAATCATAGGCAGAGTTAGAGCATCCGTTACTTACAAAGGTCAAACCGAGTTGTTTACCCTATATCTTGTGCCAAGTCTGGAGCAAGAGCTGTATTTAGGTGTAGACTTTTGGAAGACGTTTCAAATTGCCCCTAATATTGTGAGTTCGATGACGATCACCGATACTCCAAGTGACGACACACATAAGCTGTCCTTTGAACAGGAATCCGAGTTGGAGGCAGTGAAGCAAAAGTTTTTGTGTTTTACCAAACATGGGCTCGGTAAAACTTCAATTGAGGAGCATGTTATCGATACCGGCGACGCGGACCCAGTCAAACAACGTCACTACCCCGTGTTCCCAGCGATACAAGCCCTCCTGTATGATGAGATCGACCGCATGATTAGCCTCGGTGTTATTGAGGAGAGTGAGAGCGCTTGGTGTTCACCGGTAGTCTTGATTCGGAAACCCGGCAAAAATCGTCTTTGTCTCGACTCCCGAAAGGTGAACGCCTTGACGAAGAAAGACGCCTATCCTCTCCCCCATATCGACGGGCTACTCAGTCGTCTACAGGACACGTATTTTATCAGCAGCGTCGATCTGAAAGACGCATTTTGGCAAATACCGCTGGAGGCACGGAGTAGGGAAAAAACTGCCTTCACGGTACCTGGGAGACCCTTGTACCAATTCACGGTCATGCCCTTTGGGTTGTGTAATGCAGCTCAAAGGATGTGCCGTTTAATGGACAAGGTTATCCCCTCACGATTAAAGGACCGCGTCTTCGTATATCTTGATGACTTGCTCATCATCGCTCCTGACTTTGAGACCCATGTAGCCCTGCTAGATGAAGTTGCACAGTGCCTTCGGAAAGCAAATCTCACCATCAACTTAAACAAATCCAAATTTTGCTTCAAAGAGTTGAAGTATTTGGGCTTTATAGTTGGTGGTGGGATGTTGAAAACCGATCCATCCAAAATCGAAGCGATCGTGGACTTTCCAGTTCCCAAGAATCCGAGGCAAGTGCGCAGGCTTCTTGGTCTAGCAGGGTGGTACAGGCGCTTCATCAAAGATTTTTCAACCTTGACTGCCCCAATGACGGATACACTGAAAAAGAAGCAAGGCAAATTTGAAATGTCTTCGGAAGCCATAGAGGCATTTAATAAATTAAAAACAGCTTTAACGACTGCACCAGTACTGACTCACCCGGATTTTACTCGTCGATTTTATATCCAGTGTGACGCGTCAGAGTCCGGTATAGGAGCTGTCTTATTTCAGCGCAATGACAGCAACGAAGAATCGCCGATCTCCTATTTCTCGCAGAAGATGAACGCCTGCCAGAAAAATTACAGCGTCACAGAGAAGGAATGTCTGGCGGCTGTCACAGCTGTACAACAATTCAGGCCATACGTCGAGGGTATGGATTTCACCATTATAACCGACCATTCCAGCTTGCGATGGCTTATGAGTCTCAAAGACTTGAGTGGGAGACTGGCGCGTTGGAGCCTCAAGCTGCAAGCTTTCACTTTCGATGTGGAACATCGTAAAGGGTCGTTAAATGTGGTGCCAGATACCTTGTCACGTGTTCATCTGGATGGTCTCGAAATCCAAGATATCGCTCCTTGGGTGGACTTGGATTCAGAAGAGTTTGTCTCCGATGAATACAAGGATCTGATAGCCACCATCGAAGAACACCAAGATGAGCTGCCAGACCTAAAAGTAGAGGAGAATTTCGTTTACATGCGTTCTTTGCTACCCGCTGGTGATGAAACTGCGGAACATACCTGGAGGTTATGGATCCCATCCGCGTTAACCGAGGATATCATCTCTCGGGCTCATGATCCTCCCCAGGCTTCTCACGGTGGTGTTGCGAAAACGCTGTATCGAATTCGCCAATACTTTTACTGGCCAAATATGACCGTCCAGATCAGACGTTATGTGTCTAACTGTTCGATTTGTAAACAGTGCAAACCGTCAAACCAAGTGCTTCGTCCTCCGATTTCTAACAGTTATTGTACCGATCGTCCGTTCCAGAAAATTTATATAGACTTCTTGGGTCCATATCCCAGATCCAAATCCGGCAACTGTTATGTGTTTGTCGTTCTTGACCATATGTCTAAATTTGTTCTGTTCAAAGCGTTAAGAAATGCCAGTACCATAAATGTCGTTAATTATTTACGAAATGATGTGTTTAATTTGTTTGGTGTACCACAAATTATACACTCTGACAATGGAAAGCAGTTCTTGGCAAAAGACTTCCAAGATCTGTTGAAAACGTATGGCATACGTCATTTCAAGACTGCCAACTATTCCCCACAATCAAATGCGTCGGAGAGAGTTAATAGAACCCTTCTAGCAGCCATCCGTTCTTATCTCAAAGATGACCAACGCGATTGGGATAGCCATCTAAGCGACATTGCGTGTGCAGTTCGTAGTTCCGTCCACACATCTATCGGGGTGTCGCCATATTTTGCCCTTTTCGGAACAAATATGATGACCCATGGTAGCAACTATGAACTTGCACAGAAACTCAATGCCGTACAGGATGGTGAACTCTTAACTCTCTCCCGACAAACGCGATTACAATGCTTACGGGAAAAAGTAAAACAAAGGCAAACGAGCAAAGCGCTAAAACATACAACACTAGAACACGCAATATTAATTTTCTACCTGGACAAGAGGTATTTCGAAGAAACTTCGTCCTTAGTGACACTTCCAAATACCTCGCCGCGAAACTTTGTCCAAAATTTGTTAAATGTAGAATAGTAAGAGCGATCGGTAACAATATGTATGAGTTAGAAAACTTAGCAGGCAAAAAAGTGGGTGTTTTCCATGGAAAGGACTTAAAACAATAAGCTGTTAAGTATGTCTGTACCGTATGTATATGTATAATTAGTGTAAAAGCAATATTTATGTATTCTTACGTCTGTTTGTAGTCACACATAAGTATTATTTATTGATTTCTTGTCTTATTTATTTATATTTATGTATAATAGTGCAATATCTTTGTCAATTTAGATTATAAGTTAGTACTTAAGCATATTATAGTTATTTTATTTATTTGTGCACGTATATTCTATTATTTCTTTATTTATTAGTGTATGTTTTCAATTTATGTAGTCATATATGTTATTTATTACTTATATCTAAGGTTATTTATATAATTTCATGTTCACTTCAACTGTGATATACATGTTATTTATATTTGTCACGTCTTATAGCTATATTATTCTTATTTATCTATTATTTATTATTTTTGTCAGTTTCACTATCTTCTTATTTATTATAATCTAAGTATTCGTTACGACTTTTGTTCTTATATGTAATTAATGACTCTTATATATATGTTAATTTATTTCTTTATGTTAATTTATTATTAGGTTAAGTATTTATGTACGTAACACATGCTTATATGTTGTCCTATGTCTATATACCACTAGTTTAAACACTTACCCAAACTTATGCCCGGCTTACAGAGCGTGGGGTTCTTCACCACGTTGAATCAACAAAACCCACAAAGGTTGACTTCGTCTCTGTACCCGGTGTCGTCAAAACCTCCACCAAATCCAGAGATTTGTTACAGTCACCCGTTTTGCCATGTCTGCAGGGTCTGAAAAAATGCAAAAAAAATTAAACGAAATAAAAACACCAATTTATACCAGATACCTTTTTTTATCGAACACACCCTCTCCGTCACCTGTACCCTGTGGTGTCCCTCATGATGTCCTGTATTGGAGATGTGTGAGAACGAATTGTAAAATTGTCTAAAACAAAAGAAAAAGAAATTAATAATACCTATAGGCACATCGTAAATAAACAAATACCTACCAACATAATTAGAACACTCCAACTGGTTGCCGGCACTTTGTATACGCAAAATACAAAGCGAGCATATGCAATCCATCCCCACATGACTGAAAAGAATAGAAAACAAAATAAGTAAACGATTGGAGATGGATTTTGATAGGAATGGTTGCATTAAAATAATAAAACAATAAATAAATATACTACTTACCCCTGCAAATGTTGTCCATGCTGTTTGTCGTATAATGTTTTTTTTTTGTTTACCTGCTGAAACGTCAAAGTGAGTGGGTTGAACCGATTGAGTTCAGAGATGCATTGTTGACTGAACTTTTAGATGCATGTTGGCAGAGTTCAGACACATTGTTGATTGAGTGAATTTGAAAATTCAAAGAGCAGGACGTGGAGATGTGACGAAGAAGGTAGCATGATCTCTAGCGGCTAATCCAGAAACGGAAGGTTGGCCAAGTATTTGTGGCAATTAGAGGCATGGGGCATTGTTGGCTGGGAAGCTGAAGAGCTGTTTCCTAGCTGGAACCATTTGTGGTGATAACTAAGGCGAGACAAGTCACGTCTCCCTAGGAATGGCCATAGTGCTAAAAACATAAAAGTGCGTTGCAACACATTAGCAACATTTTTTTTTGTGTAATAAAAAAGAAGAAAAAGTCATAGATGCAAATAATTTATTATAAGTATTAGAGTGATAAACTATTTATTGGGTGAGTTAGTGAATTTATGTGAGACATAGGATTTTTAGTATTTTTTTTTTAAATTTATGTAGATCTCGTTCGCTCCGTATGAAGGTCAAGTGGCGGTCATTGACTTTACTCAGACGTCATATACGAAGAAAGTCGTGACCGCCAAATAAAAAGGGTTGGAGTACTGCACCGATAATAGCCTGTGAAGTGATGTGGGTCAGCACACAATTGGAAGCGCCAACTGACGTAAATTAAGCGGTGAAAGTGAAAGTGCCTGAGGTGTCCGGAAAACACCTTACTCCGCATCGCCAGCTAAAATCAGCCTTTCCTCAACACAACGCCTATGACGTCACCAGGTTTGCTAAGATAGTAATTTTTTTTTGTGCGAAGAGAGTGGTTAACGGCGGGGGATAGTGGAATCCGAATTTATGTCCACCCCCCTTGTACCCCACCAATGCAAACTGCAGTCCAACTGTTCTAGACAAAGAGAACGGAGTAAACGTAACGAACTGTTCTTGAACAATGAAAAAGATACAGTACCTGATAGGAGCATCGTCATTTTCATCGTTTTATGTGATCGTAATTGTTTTAGTTTTAAGCGGCGTGAGTTAGGTTTTAAGTTTTGTGATTTAAATTTTGTTTGAATTTAGTATTTTAACGTAAATTTTAAAGTCGGCAAAGCAATTTAATTTCCGTGGTCCGTTTTGTCTTCGCGTTCTGCTTCCGTGGTAAATTTTTCTTCCCCCACCCCTCCCAAACTGAGCTCACTCTGGGTAGTTGAATAGTAGGGAATTAATAGTTTTTTTTGTTGACCATGACCTGCGGGAATATAATTAAAGAGATTTTTTTCTTTTAGTTAATTTTAGATTCATTTATTGTGTAATTTTGTTATTTTTTTTTTACTCTCGTATCTCTTTTGCCTTTCTTTTTATATTTAATATTAATTCTAATGCGTAAAGTTAATCTTAAATTGAATAAATGTGCTTATCCACGCCCAAAATGAAAGCCATCAATTTTATTCGAGTGCACAGGCGCTTGATGGGTTACTAATTCAAAATTTTCAGGGGATGTGGAAGGGTGAGTAGCTGCCTTTGGTCAATGGCTTGATCTGGTGAAGATGTCGTCGTCGTTGGGGAAGTTCACAACTGGCCGCCGAACTTCCAGGTAGGGTGGGAATAGTCATGGCCGCGCTGATTTCCATCGACAGCGCCCTCTCTTTGTGGAAATGTCCGTCTGCGTCTGAAAATATTTTGAGTTTAGTGTAGGCACGATATATGTTTTGTATATAGGTATTGTTGGTGTGTGAGGACAAGAACCCTCACCATTCCGGCGAGTGAAGTCGAGCGAAGCAAGCGTGCCCTGCTCTTCACACCCAACGCTCCCCCCCTTTTTTCTATCACATCCTATCCAACTGTCATTTCCTCATCCTGTCTCCTGTCATTTTCAAACCCCAACGTCCTTATAGTCCTAATATATGCCTATTACAGAGGAAACTAGATCTCCTTGTTCGCCCTTCCATGCTCGGCCTGGAATACCTGGGAGTTATCCTTGACAGCAAACTATCATGGAAACAGCAGATTGAACGTATCGTAAACAGGACCACCAGATCTTTATGGATCTGTCGTCATGTCTGCGGTAAAAAGTGGGGTCTTAGACCTCGGATGATATACTGGCTTTATTCGCCCGTCGTAAGACCAGCGGTCACCTATGCTTCTGTGGTCGAAGACTAACGAAGTTACCACAGTCAAAACGAATTCAACGTATAGCCGGAAACTGCATGACTGCATTTCACGAACTACATTAAGAACCTATCTCGTATCGAGTCGAACAAGATTTGGCAAAATACAGCTGGGCAGATCTGCACCAGAAAATTTTTCTTTAAATTCTCCCCCAGAAAATCGCTCTTCCTGATTAATCTGGACAAAAATAGTCTGAGGATCCTTACAGGAATAATCAGTGGCCATGGTCACGTGAAAAAACACCTCCACCGCATTGGCGTCTCACCGGATCCTATCTGCAGGCTCTGTCTTGAGAGTGATGAATCCTCTCTTCACATAATCATAGCTTGTCCGGCTCTATGTCGTCTTAGAAAAAACATCCTAGGGAATGAGATTGTCGATCCCGAAACTCTTGCTGACCTACACCCAGAGAAGATTCTTGTCTTCCTGAATGCATCCGTAGTGAAAAGATGGCTCTAGGAACCTACCTGGGAAGGCACGATAGTGTACTCTAAGAAGCCGCAGTGCCAGTTTTCTACTTTAGAAAGCCCTATAATCGATTTATTTCTAAACATCAACTAGTACGCCCTCCATCTTCGGAGCATACTCTTCTTAACGGCCCAGTTCTCGTTTTTTTTTTTTTTGGCGGAGTCGATGTCACGGTAAAGATTTTATAGCTCGTTGTTGAATCGTGGTCTTTAGAACTCGTCAACGGAAACATGATGGTCTATCTTAAGAATGAATTTTCTCCCGAAACATCTCAAGATTTCGTTTGGAAGAACATGCTTCAGACCCAAAGAGCAGGACGGTGCTTATAAAGCTTTCACAGACAGAGTGTCCTATATGTTTTTAGAAAGAGGGCCTCAATTCGAAGGAAACCGCAGGGGATATCCTTATGCAATACTAGAAAAAAGTCATCAAAAACGACCCAACTGCTACTGGACCAGATAATCTACCAGAAAAATAATAAAGAGTAGGCGTAATATACACTACCTCATCTGCACAACTTGGGCGGGAATAAGAATGCATGATAAATAAAATTATCGTTTGCCCTATCCACAAAAAAAGGAGACTACACAAACTAAACCACTTTAATACTGCGCAGAAGACCCTGTTCGTCGTACGGAGTCAACACAGGTTAGAGGATATAGGTCAATCGATTACACAATAGTCGAAAGGTTCACAATACGAACGCCCCTGGAAATTATAAAATTGCGAAATTACACATTTTCAATACAAGATGTTGTGTCCACTATTTAAGCACTGACATCAGTTAGTAAAGAATACTCATTCTATATGCCGTAAACTTCGATCGTGCATGATGATTAAGCAAGTATACGTGCTAAATTCGGTATTTTCGCATGCCACTCGTGGTCGGTTCAAACGGGACGGGATATGTACAAGAAAGATATCCTCGTATTAAGAATAGTTTTGCATCATGGTTTCTTTCATAATTCAATTTCGAAATCCAGCAATAACAACCCGGCCATGTTGAGTACAACATTTACCACTTTATTTAAACAAACTATACCACCAATGCACTAAAAAAAATATAAGCATAATAATAACAAAAACTGTTATTCCTACATTTAGTTAGTTAATTAAATTTAATTTGTGGACGGTGCAGCCCCATTATTAATCTACAATTCTGATTTCGGTTCCTTAGCTTCAGCAAACGCCTTATAACGCTTCTCAATGAATTTAAAAACCTCTGTTATAGCTGAGTAGGATGTCCATTCGTGTTTTGTGTGTCCTGCAATTCGAACAATTTAAAACAATTCTATGAACGGAAGTATTCGGTTATTTGCCCTACCAGCAGAAAATCGGGGAATATCATCTCTCGGCGTGGGAATTTCTTCGCCCAGGGGCTCCAGACTTGTGACGAAATTTCGTGCAATGGGTCGAAGAGTTTTCACTGTAGCTTGTCCTCCACCGACATGTGCTGAGTCTGTGAGTGCGACAGCAAAGACCTTTTTTTTAAAGTAATGTGCGAAGTGCTTAGCCTATTAAAAGAAAGAAGAAAACACGGTTAAATTGAATGTTTTTCAAATCGACTACCTTACCAAAGTCAGGGTAATAGAGCCTCCATAGCTGTGGGCAATGATAGCAACGCTTTCAGGATTAGTTCCAATAACGTATTTCTCCCAAACTGTAGTGGCGTGTGCAGTGGGAGAGTTGTGTCCAGGAATAGCTTTCATAGCGCCATCTATCGGACGGTAGTTATCATTGGTGTTTGTGATTAAAATGTCATAGCCCAATTTCTTTGCCATTTGTATGTAGGGTAGCATAGTGCCATGATGGATGGAGTTGTTGATAACCAAACTGAATGGAAAGATTTATTAGCATTCCAAACTTTCAAACACTAGAACTCACCTTCGTGCCCATTGTCCAGCTCGTACATATCCACTTCCATGGATCAGTACCAGCAATTTCTTCGAATTTTGAAGCTCCTTCGGACTCGTGAAGATGAAAGTAGCCTGCTCTTTGGGAATGTTCTCTGGAGTATATGTGCGAAACATGCCACTCTCCTCCAACAGCTCATATACAACCTCGGGAATGTACTGTTTAATTGTTAATGGACAAATTCGTTTTTTGTTCATTAATCTTCTGAATCAAAAACGCAACTTACTTTCGCTAATTCTTCATAGTGCTTCTGATTTTGTGAATAATCTGGATAAACATCGAATTCGAAGGGCTCACTGCCAGGATTGCCGGTCGCAGGATTTATTTTCCGCAATTCTCCGTCTAAAGAAACAGTGTACATACACAAATTTTTAATCACAATCCTATCCACTTGTCCAATGCAATTTTACCACTGTTGAACGCATAGCCAAAATCGCGTAGTTTCTTCATAGCCTCCCCGGACATTGCACTGTTGATAGCAATACACTTTAAAAGAACATAGATAATTGCAAATAAATACGTAAACATCGATTTGTTAATACCCAATATGTTAAAAACCTGGTTGCGAAGGAAATATAAATTCACATTAAACCTAAACCGGCCACAACTTATTTTAACTTTTGACAACCGAAAACCAACATCAACATAATTTTCTTTGTGTCAGGCACACAAGTTTGGGAGCTGTAGTATTTGAATATGATTTCAGTTATTGAAGTATAGATGGAGCCCTAACAGGGAACGTTATCATTCAAATTCCGAGCAAGTTCGTTTCCATGGAAACATGTAAACAAAAGAGCGATATCTTGTCCGAAGAGATTCAATTTCATCTATTCAAAAGATGCAAAGCTTCAAAGAGCGATTTTAATTTAGTTCTTATTGACCCATAAACTAAAAAAAATCGTCCATGTATCGTTCAATCCCACCAATAACTATATCGCGGGAGGTAAATCTTCGGTGGAATTGAGATAAGTGCAGTAATCAATCGTACCTACTGACGCAGTTCTTTTTACCTTCATCCCTCTGAATGTTGTTCTTTATAGCCAGTGTGTCCATCATGAGATATGTATGCGACTAATTTCTTATTTTTTTCCTTCCATAATGATGTAGTTTTAAGATTTAATACATCCAATTACATTTTAGTGAATCCATCCGTCACTTCAGTTTCGAAATAATTTTTGTTTCTCCTCGTCCAACACACTAACCCCTAAGCAACTGCGCCATCGCTATACAAAGATACAAATATCTATAGGTTAATAAATACATAAAAAAATGCAAACGAATCCTATATTAGTCCTCATTCTGACTCTTCCAATCGTCGTTTGAAATTTACTTTGTTTTCCACTGTAAAACAAAAGCGCGTCTGTGTTTGTGGCATATGCGTGAAGTTGGCTACTAGCAGTCCATATGATAAATGGCGTTTTTTATTGAAGGTCCGAGTGAATAGCCCCGTATTTCAGGATTGCTCTTTTCAATGCTCCATGCATAGAATTAAGTCAAAGTTATTTTTGAAGAAAGGCTTTATTCCAAATTTCTATCTATTCTATTTGTAGGAAATCCGCTGAGCATTCTGAGATTGCTTGCGGTGACGCATTCAGACAAAATCGCCTGTTTTTATAACAAATTATTTCCACGAAACCTTGTTTTGGGTCCAAAAAAGAAATTTGTCAAACATTTCTGTTTTTACCGGTGTAGACCCCGATTTAGTATTTATTAAATGTTTATGAAATGCTTTTTACTGTCGGAAATTCACGGTCAGAGACTCGAAAACAACCGCTTCCGTAACATGGTGTGTTTTGTTTCTAAAAGGAAATGAGTTTACCTACAATCAGTTCAAAATGTAATGGAAATTTTACTGCAGTTTGCACCTCCGTTCGGATTAGAATTCTTAGAAAAAGTAAATGACAGCGGTTTAAGCACGAAATTCCACAAGAACAAACTGAAGTAAGAATTCAATTTTTCTGTGATATTTTGTGATAAGAAAGAAACGTGTTTCCCAATAACTAGTTTTGAAAACAATTTAAATTTATACAGGCAAAAAGTGCTCCGAATCGAAAAAAAGATTGATTTTTTTGTGCAATGGAACATGAAAAGTGATTTTGATCAACAAAAAAAGATTGATTTTTATTGCCAATGGAAAACGACATACCTAAGGCTGACATTCGTATGACAGTGTGACAAATATGCCGAGTACATGACACACAACTTTTTCTAAAGCCGTTTGCGATTGAAGAAAAGAATTGCCCTTTTTATCAAAAGATCAAATCTAGAAGTGTTCTTTCTATGTTTTTTACGTTTTCATTGAAGGCAGTATTACCCTTCCAGGTCAATTGTTAATACGACAAAAGTGTCCGGGATAGTTTTAAATTGCCCTGAACTTAACAAAACACACTTGCAAAATGTCAGATTAAAATGTTTTTTTGTGTGTTTGAAGCATAATTTGGTTTACTAATATTGCAAATGTGCTCCAACAAATTTCATTGAAAAGAGCAATTCTGAATTTCGGGCCAATTCTCTCGGATCTTCAATGAAAAACGCTATAACATAGGTTATCTGACGTCAAATTGTCGACAGTTTGGTTTGTGGCGGTTTTTGCATATTGTGTAGGAGAGGGTAAACTAGGGTAAAATGGAACACCTACCAGAAAATGCATAAAAGAACCAAATTTATGAGCTCTAGTGAACACAGTCCTTTAGTTTACTTGGCAGAACCTCCGTAAATGAAATATTGACATGCTCCAGCCATAATATGACAGCCGGCAGTTCAATTTTTTTATTGAGCCGGCTTTCAGTAGTGGTGTAAAGTGCAATTAAATTTTTTGAGATCAAAAACGTTCCCTTTTGTTTTAATTGGTAGCTGAATCTGAGAATAGACTATTTTAATTGACTTTATAGATGCCAATTTGTGCAATACATATTACATTTCACTATATATATACATATATAAAAAAATGATATCCTATGAGCGAAATGGCCCACCGAGTTTAAAATAAAGTTTTCCATTTTGATTCTAGGTAATAATGGTTGGCCGTTACACGCGGTGCACTGATAAGCACTCCTGGGCGGATGGAGTCGATATTGAACGCCATAAATGTCATCGAAACTGGTGAAATGGACTGGCTGAAGGAGTCAAAGATATTTGGTATTCCGAAAAGTACACTACGCAGACGACCGAGCAACACAATTAATTTTTTTTTTTACTTTTTGTTGTACACACCTATGAATTTGTTTAAACTGTTATTTTATTGATTACTTCTTAAGTTTTTGTTTTAAATAAGGTTGTTCAAAGCTGTTTGAACAGGTTTTGTTCTACCCTGGTAAAATACAAGTGACCTTGGATATGTGGCACTGGTAGACATTTTGAAAATTAATTGTTTTAAAGACTTTTTGGAAATATTTAAACTTTTTAACCTAAATATTGAAAGTCAATTTCACTTTAAGACCTAGATATCGAGCATTTTGCTTAGGGTGTGCCATTTTAGGCCACCTTCCCCTACCCGGAGCTTCAATGTGATATACCTGAATCTAAATTCATATTACCACTATCCTTCGAAAACCAAAAACGAACGCAGAACGTAGATATCTCTTCTTCTTTCGTTATCAACAATAATAATAATTAGCACTTTGTATGCTCAATACGTCAAGCCATAATTAATTCAATTTGCCAAAGAGATTACAATGATAGAATTCATATATAACGAATCACACATATCGATTAGAGTTATAATTGGGGTCCATTTGCTTATGCAAAAAAAGTTTGGACTTCCTAAATTGAAGCAAGTAGATTTCCTTCAAAGACGACAAAACAAAAGAATACACAATACAGATATTTACCTAAACGCGTCCAACTATTTCCATTTAAGGACTACTAAGCAAGACACACAGTTCAGGTCTTAACTGCAACCATAACCGAAAGTCAGCAAGGTTACCCAGTGGCCAGTTTTACCAGCTGCATGGTACTCACTACTCATTTATGCACAAACTACATATACCAAACTAGCAACTATATATTTACTGTTAGTAATTAGAAATCATTGCACGCGACTGCACCACTACTCCCTGACCGATTAAATTACATTGGGCCTCAAGTCGCATGTTATGCAACACATTATAGCCAAAACATTGAACAATGCCATCAAGAGCGTCCCTCGAACAGTAGAGTGTGCTTGCAAATTTGTCTTAACCCAAACATGTGACAGCGACACCCATGCGACCATATTCGTCGTCCAGAATAAACTCATATACCGAATAGACGAATAAACCTAACACTCCATGTTGGTATCTAATACTCCAAGCTTACCATGAACGGCGTAAACAAAACTACGTCCGTCCGATAAGTTTTCATTCAAATCGACCACTAAGTTCGTCACAGATGTCATCAACATTCTGGACAGCTACCTTAAACTCCAACAAACCAAAACCGAAGCCATTAGCTAGATGTATTGACTATATGCCCGAAGTGACGTCCCGCATTTCAATTGCAAAATTATTAAAAGTGAAATTGCCCAGCAAACCAGGCAGTCACCGTCAAGTCCAGCAGTTTAGTTTGGTCTAGTGGTTTTAGCCGGTCGATCAGTGATCAGTTTAAACGACGGAATTTTGGCTGGAGGGAGCTACAGCGCTCTAAAAGAGAGGAACTTGCAAAAAAAAAGTTTCCGAAACTAGTTTTAAATATTTCCGCAAATATTTCGATCCTGTAAAGATATCAAAAAATATGTCTCCTGCAATAAATACGTGTGCGTGGTTGGCCATTTGTTTAGCTTCGATCTTTGTGAGTGTATAAATTGTTTGAATTTTTTAAGCGGGTTCCAATGAAATTGTTATAGTCGCTGATTTGAATTTGCCCTTTGAACACTTTCAGTGTTGATAATACGCGTTTAATGACGAAAGACTGACGGGAAACAGAAATATTACGTACTTACTATGCAAAAAGAGACAGCCAAAAGAAACAGCTAGTTGGTATAGTACATCGTTTTTTTCTTTTTTACCTTTAATACTTTGGTGAGCACTGCCCTTGGAAAATGCTGTCCCGTATCCTAGCTGCCGCTACAGGTCCGTGTAGTGTAGTGTAGTGTAGGTACCCTAGGCCTTTTTTCGAGTGATTTCAAATGCGCCCACGATAGTTTTTACATTTAGTGAATTGATTTTTCTTAATTTTCACAGTCTTGTGAGTTGTGACGACTGTTAGGGCAAAGGGAATCAATATTGTGAGGCGAAGAGTATTCCAATATGGACGGTCCGAGAATTCCCATCCTATCAGTTTTTTGTGTCTATTTAATTTCTAATGGTGGGCCAAGGCAAAAACAAACTTAAACTCGTTGATGAAAAATCTCAAAAGGTCTTTAACCTAGACGCGTGTCAATCAAGAAAATTTGTGTACCTAGGAATACCTGAATACGCAGCGGTTCTTTTAAGAAACAAGACTCGTCTTATACCAAAGAAACCTATTTTTAAAGTGCAAAACCGAAGTGGCCAACATTTTATAATAAGCCTTAAAAGTCTCGCAATTCGCAAGTTTTTACTTTCATTCAGAACAAGATATTGTTCTTTTGTTGGTTTGTATACTACAATAGGCGGCAATATGAGTTTGCCGAAGCACAACTCCGTAGCATGGACGTAGTTATCAGATTTCTTGGGTTTTGGGCCTAGAAGAGACAAGACGGCCATGTTCGGTTTCCAGAGCGTTTCTGATTTTGTCTTAACAATGTTTTTCGCTTATTCAAGCTGATCTGATCTACCTACTTGGTGAAATTTTAAGCATTGGTGCATCGCACAGTGGGGCACCGTGGCCCAAAAGCTGGTATTAATTCAAATTACTAAATTAGGAATAAATATATACATATATGTTAGATAAAAGAAATCAGATTCTGTGCCAAATATACCATTGGCTCACTCCCTTCACAGTTCAAAACTGATTGTACTCCAGGAGAACAGATTCTTCTTTTTATACTTTTCCTTAATGACATTTTATAAAATATAATTCAATGATATCTCAATCCTAAATTCAGTGAGTTGTTTACTACAAGGTACTTCCCAACTATAACATATATTTTTTTTATTTTCGATCAAGTAATATTCACATTATTAAAAAATTAAATGATTTCTTTTTAGACTTATCTGAGTTAAGGCTTGATTTTTTCTCAGTTGACTCAGGAGTTTTTTCTTCTTTGTATGAAGACAGAATTTTTGTTAGAAATTTTTAAATATCGGAATGAAGCCTTCAACTTCTAGAATGTAACAATGTGTTAGGCAGAAAAAAAAAAAACAAAAATTACAAAAAGCACTGAAAATACCCAAATAGAAGTTGTAAAAAAAACACTCTCGCATTTCAAAACTGATTCTAAGCCAAGGTGGCTCAAAGCTTGCCGAATCGATGAAAAATTTGTTAAAGCTAATGAAAAATAGCTTGTAAATCAAAAAATTGTTTAATAAATTTTAACTTTGAGTATGTAAATCAGCAACATAGTTTTTTGTAACTTTTTATCTTTAACTACAAAATTTATAATAAAAAATCAATGAGATTCGTCTCTTCTACGAAACTCACACTTTCATTAGGTCCATTTTTTTTTTTTAAATTTGCTAAATATGCATTCATAGGTTTAGGCCTATTATTTATCGTCCACAATAATGTTCTGGGTTGCTTGGCCCGTGTCGATCTAAAAACATTAGCACACCACTTTGTCCTTTAAAACCTATTGATATGCAGTAATTTAAGTTGGATGAGATGTCCGTAGATGAGTTGCCCTATCTGATACTCGTACATTAGAGGTATGAACGAGTGGCAAAGACCACAGGTGAAAAAAAAATAAAAAAATTATTATTGATAAACAGAGCGAAATAATTAGCAATATTAGCCCAGGAAGTTCGGGAACAGATATATTGATGCTGTGAATAGAAATAACAGCATCTTGATCACAGTTGGTTGCAACATTCAACCAAAAAATTAACATTGCAACATCAGTCGATGTACAATAAGTGTCATTTGCAATTAGAAGATAATCATTACGATATGATCTCTGATGCTTTGGATATCGGTGTCCTGCAGTTTTCGGATGAAGATGTAATAAACGCGCTGCATAAACTTAATTTTAATAGCAACCCAGGCCCAGATGGCATTCCAGCGGTAATATTAAAGAAATGTTTATCTTCCGTTTTTCTTCCTCTTAAAATTATTTTTAACCAGTCGCTTGTTTCTGGTGATTTCCTTAATGAATGGAAATATTCTTTTATAATTCCAATTTTTAAAACCGGTTTAAGGCGAAAGGTGGAGAACTATAGGCCTATATCTAAGCTTTCGGCAATACCTAAATTATTTGAAAGTATTGTTAAAGACAAACTCATTTTCGCGGTAAAAGAAATTATTTCTAGTAGTCAACATGGCTTTGTTCGTGGTAGATCTTGTACTACTAACTTAGCTTTGTTGACTAATTACATTTTTAATAGTTTTGAGAAACGTTTACAAGTTGATGTACTCTACACTGACTTCACAAAAGCCTTTGATAGAGTACATCACACCTTACTTTTGGCTAAGCTAAAATCGTTGGGTTTTCATTCCTCAATGCTAAAATGGTTAATTACCTAACAAATAGAAGACAAATGGTAAAGGTCGATAATTTGACTTCTCGGGTAATTGAAGTAACGTCGGGCGTTCCACAGGGTAGTCATCTGGGCCCGTTGCTATTTGTTTTATTTATTAACGATGTCCACGAAATATTTAAATTCTGTAAAGTTTTGACATTCGCGGATGATTTGAAGTTGTTTTCTCGGGTTAATAATATTTCTGATTGTATTCGCTTTCAATCAGAATATTCATCAATTATTTGGGATTCACCATATGTCTTACACAAACTTAGATTCGAAAGAGTCCAGAAGAAATTCACGAGATACGCGGTTCGTAAATTATATGTGTTTGATGAGCTTCCTAATTATGACAGCAGATGCACATTAGTCGGCTTGCAAACCCTCAGTTTCAGACGCACTGCAACTTCTGTCACGGTTTTTCGCGATGTTATTAATTATCATATTAATTCACCAGAATTGCTTTATTCTTTTAAATATATATGCCCCCCAGAAGTCTCTGTGGGTTAGAAGCTTATTTTTTACAGAAAGGCATAGAACCAATTATGGTAACAACGAGCCTATTACAAGGTGCATAAGCACATTCAATGATCTCTGCAATGAAATTGATTTTTGCTTATCCAGAGTAGATTTTAAAAATTGCGTTTTTTCATTGGCTTTTGAATAAGTTAATTTAATATTTGAAGCAGTCTATAAGATTGAAATATCGGTAGATGACGCTAAGTCGCGCAACATCCTGAAAGTTGCACCTTTCACTCATTGCCTTATATACCAGAATAAGCTTCGCTCCTTTAGCTATTTTAGCCATACATAATAGATATTTTACTATGGTAATTGATTTGCTGTGTTTTCTTTTTCCTATATTCTAATTAGAAACCCTCCCATTGCTTATTTACAGATTTGTTTAAAAACTGAAGCTTCACCACTGGCAGCCATTGCGAAGCCATTGTCTGTTGAAAGTTCCCAACAGGATGACCCCTTCAAAAATCTCAATGTCGAGGACGAAAAAGACATAATCCCCATTTCAAAGAATATCGTTGCACGGTCAGCAGATGCTGATAACTCTGTTGATGACGAGGACAAAAACAAGGATGACAAAACTGAGAAACCAAATTCAGAGGAAATCTTTCCCGATGATAATAAAAATCATCATCATAACCCTCATGCGCACGGATCACATGGTGCTTTGGGACCGGTCAAACATCTTCTGAACACCGTTCGTGATCGCGCTAACGGAGGTGGCGGCGTTTTCGGTGGCTTAGGCAATATTTTAGGTGCTCATCATGCCAATGCTGACCATATATCTCCGATCGAAACCGAACAGGACCGAACTATGATCAACTCGAGCACCGGCTTACATGTCCTAGAAGTTTTGGGAACCCTTTTCGGTCTTCTGTGGGGATTCCTTTCGAACATACCAGCGTTGTTTGGGAGTAGCAGTAGCAGCTTTAGTGGCGGACAGTGATTTCGCTGTCTATGCTTATGTATTAGGTACTGTCATAAACAAAATAGAAACGTCTTCTAACAAATTATTAAATAGATAGTGGTAGCTAGAAATTTCCTTATATCAATTTTGGGCACTGGGACTTTGGAAAGAATTCAGATTATCTAAAATTGAAACTAAGAAAATTTCTATTAAGAAGTGAATAATATTTGGGAAATGATTTGTTGGAAAAAATTTAAAAAAAAAAATGGAATCGAATTAAATGTCGGAATAGACAGCCGTGTTAAATTGTACTTGTCAATATGTAACAAAAAATACCGGCTGCGTTAAGAACTAAAAGCTAATTGTTGTCGCAAGTGTTTTAGTCACTAACCCTTAAGATTATACATTTTGTAAATGGCAACGTGGTATAGCGAATAAAAATTTAATAAATAAAAATTGATTCAGTTATTTAAACATGGCAGCGCGAAAATAGACCACATTTCTACAATCTGGTAGATACAAGAAATAACCCTATACAAAGTCAAAACTCTTTAAGGACTTCAAAGCCGCGTTATAGAATTTATCGCTAGAAGCTATAATCCTGCAAACCACTGGGCGAACTACGTAATAGAAAAGAGCCAGAATGTGATTTTCTTTTTAAAAATGCAGAAGCAGCGCGACACACAGAAGCACGAGTATTGTTACGACATTTGTCAGTTGAAGAAACTGTTCTGTGTTTCATAAGAAAAGAAAATTAAAATTTTTTTTAATAAAACGTAATAAAGGAAGTTTTTTTGAATGCATACTTTTCCAGCACATTAAATCGCAACAGATAACATTTTAAGGCATCCAAGTTGGTTATCTTACCCGTACCAGAGCTGTTAGAACCTGAGCCCCAAATGGGAAGCTACCATAGCCGTTGGTAAAAGTCCTTTATCAGATATATAGATATCTAAAGAAAGAGCCAACTTTGCTTTAAAATACCCTTATACTAAGTTTGTACAATAACTTCAGAGATCTAGACAGTTATCACAGTTTGTTGTGACTCGGTAAATACCTTTTTTTACCTCCTAAGCAGTTTAAGCCACTTCAGGTACTGGATCTCAGAACATACGTATCTCCGTTCTTTGTTTTTAAATATGTTCGTACAACATTTTGGAACATTTAAAAAAAAAAAAATAATGATGCTTCAACACTAAGAAAAGGGAATGTTTCAATGTTAATTTTCAAAATGGAGCAGCTACCATTTTCCAAAAGTCAAAAGGGCCTTAACTAGTAATATGGAAATTTTCGGAAATGCAAGATCGTAAAATCTAGCCTGGACGCACTATATTTGATTATTAGTGAAAAATTGACATCTATAGTCCAAACAAACGATCAGTATGTTGGGAAACTACCCAACAAAAAAAAAAGACACATAATTTAAAGGAGGCTCCAGCACTAAAATGAGGTTAGGAGTCAGCTTCTAAGTATAAGAATTCTCCTGGTACCAAGATTTATGGCATCCTCTTTGGCATGTGGTACATGTTGTAGGGAAAGGGGAATATATTAGAAAAGCTGCACTTTTAAAAGTTTAATGTTGAAGCTTTTTTTTAAATATAAAATCAAGACTATATTTTGAAATGGATTTAGGATCCGAGTCAGACTATTGTGTCTATGGATGTAGAGGGTGTCTCATAATTCACGCAAAATGTTATTTTGATAGAAAATTTAATTAATTTTAATGTGTCACGCGTTGTGGATGCATTTGTTTCTCAACAATTACTCGTGGGTTTTCTGAACCCCACAACAGTTTTGACGAATAACGAAGCCATCGAGATGAAAATGAGCTTCATGAGAAGAGGTACTAAAATCTCAAATAACTTCTGAAATCAGTCACTAATCAGAATCACAACTCTGTAATTGGAAAACTTCTCTACGTCTTTGGTGCTATCGCTCGGTAGGAATATCAAAGCTTATCTGAATGATACTTCTTTTGTGGACATATACTATAAACATATCCCACAGTACAGCTTCAACCTGGCGGGCACAGCTCAAGCTTAAGAGACCTTTTGGACGTATACTATGGAAAGCTACCCCACAGTACGGCTTGCCCATTGAATGATTATCTTGATTGCACCCAACTACTTCACAAAACTAAACCTTTCTAAACAAATCGCTTTCCTATTTCTCTAACAATGAGTTTTATCTCAAACGTATAAAAATAGTTGAAATTTTCATTTTTCATTTTCGGACCAGCTAAATTTGTTGTTAAATAAAAAAGCAAAAAAAAAAAAGGAAATGCGATTCCTTGCCCCACTACGCCAAGCATACAAGGTTAAGAGAAACCACCACATCCTCGTAACCTCTAAAATATCATGTTTTCCAGGTAACTCGCCTTACTTATCCGGGGAGAGACTTCTTGAATTACCTCCCCGCTGCTGATAGTTGGGACCAAACTTACACGCGTTGCTATGGATCCAAGTCTTCAGGTAACTCAAAATTTTTTAAAAGCAGAAAAACCCCAAAGAAAACCAAACGCGACTTGAGCAAGTATAAACACGGATCCATGTTCAAACGGAGATTCAGCAGATCGTCCTCAAATATAACCCCAGTGGCTCTGATAACTAACGCTGACCACTCGCGGAAGGTAGCTCTAATCCCAATTAATTTATTCGAAGGGAAACGCAACGAGGGAGAGGCTTTCGAAGAAGCTCTTGCTATAGTGTCCATGCTGAGGGACCATGGCCGTCAAGTGGAATTGTTCGCTGACAATTGTACAAAACTGAAAAGTGGTGATAAGACATTTGACAAGTTTATGGCACAGCCTAGTGGAAAGACTCCAATTTTAACAGAGTTCGAGGGGCATGATGAAGCAACGTTTCTGGTCAAACAGGACAAGTCCGGAGAAGAAGTGGTAACTGACTACATTTCACAGATTCCGACGGTTTCGTTTACCACCGAAAATGGCGATTTGCCGGCAAACATTGCAAGTCAATTAAGAGATATCCCTGTCTCGGGTATGCAATTGAATTTCGAGATGGACATGACTAATGTGAAGGACGCTCTGCTAAATCCGAGTAATTTGCCGGCACTACCGTCGAGGGCAAGGAATCTAGAAAACTCTACTCTCGCACTGTCTACAAATGTGCGCTTGGACTCTACGGACACAAAAACTGTTCCACTTCACTTTAATGCTTTGATCCAGGGAATTGTGGAGGTCAATCCGAAGGAGTTCTCAAACGATAAGCTTAGGATGTTGAAGGTTCCACAGTTCAACGAATATGTTACTGCAATAGCGGCAAATCTGTGCAGCACAGCATTGCAAAGAGGTTTTCCAACAGATGTCAGTAGAAAATTCTACTCAACAAACAAGACACCGTCTGATAATGACGTGACGGTGAAAAATATGCTTGAAAGGTATGACCAATTTAGAAATGAGCGTAATGCGAGAAAAGCGCAAATGTCGACGAAGTCAAATGATGGCAGAAGGTTAAATGAATATCATCAAGGTAACGACGAGGTGGACTTATGTTCAAAATTTACAAGTACATCAGGGTTGCTCGATTGTAATCTATACCAGAAATCTTTGGAGGTAGCCGCACGTAAACGAAAAGAAACAGCTGGATCGAGTAGTGCCCACTTAGCACTTAAATCTCAAGAACGGGTAACTCCACCAAAAGGAGAGTCTGGGCCAAAGAAAGTCTTGCCCAAATCACAATTTTCTGATGGTCCATCGAGTCAAGAACCCAAGTCAAGAATTCGTGCAGCAAAAACTATATCCAAGCGCACGGGGTCAACGTCCGTCTCTGGATTCAAATCCAAAGGCACCAGTACATGTAAAAAGACTTCTATACCTTCAATATCAGTTTCCCAGAATGAGGCAAAGAACCCGAGTACGAAGTCATCTTCAGGTCCAAGATCTTCCTCACAATCAAGATCAAACGGCCCATGTAAGAAGACATCTTCAGCTTCAATATCGGGTTCAAGACAAAAAGCAAAAGGTCCGTGTAAGAAGGCGTCTTCGAATTCTGTAAGAAAGAGTCCATGTAGGCCATGTAGAGAGGCGTCATTAGCTTCAAAATCAAGCCCCAAGTTTACAGCAGAAAGTTCTTGTAAGAAACCATCTGCTTTAAAACCCAAAAGTGAGGGTCCACGTAAGAATGCATCATCCTCTTCAATTACTGACTCGAAGTCTGAAAGAACAAGCCCATGTAAGACAACTTCGTCTGCTTCAAAGTCTGAAGCAACGAGCCCTTGCAAGAAGGCATCTGCTTCAAAATCGCGAGGTGAGAGTCCATGTAAAAAAGCATCTGCAGAATTACTAGGTAAGAGTCCGTGTAAAAAGACATCTTCTGCTTCAATATCTGGTTCGAAATCTGGTGGAACAAGCCCATGTAAGACAACTTCGTCTGCTTCAAAGTCTGAAGCAACGAGCCCTTGCAAGAAGGCATCTGCTTCAAAATCGCGAGGTGAGAGTCCATGTAAAAAAGCAGCTGCATCAAAATCACAAGGTAAAAGTCCGTGTAAAAAGACATCTTCTGCTTCAATATCTGGTTCGAAATCTGATGGAACAAGCCCATGTAAGACAACTTCGTCTGCTTCAAAGTCTGAAGCAACGAGCCCTTGCAAGAAGGCATCTGCTTCAAAATCGCGAGGTGAGAGTCCATGTAAAAAAGCAGCTGCATCAAAATCACAAGGTAAAAGTCCGTGTAAAAGGACATCTTCTGCTTCAATATCTGGTTCGAAATCTGATGAAACAAGCCTAAGCGAGCAAATATCTTTCGGTTCAAAAACTGAGGCAATGAGCCCTTGTAAGAAGGTATCTACTTCAAAATTGAGAGATGAGAGTCCGTGTAAGGCACCATCTGCTTCAACATCTGGTTTGAAGGCCGAGGAAACAAGCACTTGTAAGAAAGCGTCTTCTGCTATTAAGGCTGAATCGTCGAGCCTTTGTAAGAAGGCATCTTCGCCATCAAAATCTAGTTCAAAGTCCGAAGGAACAAGTCTTTGTAGAAAAACGTCTTCTGTTTCAAACTCGGAAGCATCGAGCCCTTGCAAGAAAGCATCTCCTTCAAAATTGCGAGGCGAGAGTCCGTGCAAGAAATCATCATCTACTTCAATGCTTGGCACAAAACCTAAATCAAATAGTCCATGCAAAAAGGCATCAAAACCGGATCCTTGTAAGAAAACATCTTCAGCATCGTTAGTTGGCTCAAGATCCAAGAATTTTCCAGATTGCAAGTCTGGGACAAAACCACAAATAAAATGTGGAAGACCTTTAGTAAGTGATACTAGCCCAAAATGTAAAAAAGCGTCCTCAATTTCAAAGTGTGGATCCATGAAGTCTGGTATAAAAGATCCTTGTAAAACGTCTTCTGCCGCTTCAAAGTGTGGCTCCAAGAAAGATACACCTTCGGCATCAATTGATTCCAAAAAAGCTTGCAAAAGGGCAGCAATGGCAAAGTGTGGATCGCAGAAGAATCTTGCAAAAGATGCGTCTTCTTCAACTGGCACGCTTCAAGCAAAGGCTTCACATGGCTGCACAAAACCGAAGTGCTCCGACTATAGATGCCCATCATGCTCTACAACACGAGATGTTCACACACTGACGACACTGTTGGCACCTTTCGCCGTAAAGATAGATCCGTCAACCCGAAATTATTCCCGAAAACATCCCGATAATCCAAAAAATATAAATAAACCTGACTCAGCAAAATCCAATGAATATCGTAGAGAGTCTTGTGAGAAACTATCATGGAAAGACACAAAGCATAGAAAAGAGCGCCGCAATGAACCGAAAAATTGTTATCCAGAGGAGACTCAAGAGTTCTGCCCAGACACGGCTTGCTATAAGGCCTCGAAGAACTCGAAAAAGGGTAATAAGAAGCCCATAGGTAAGTCAACCGCAATCTTAAGCTTTTGCTTGTAAAAGCTGTTTCTTATAATTCTAAGACAGAAAATGAAATGGGAAACTATAAAGTGCTTTGCTCGGCAGCCACATACAACTTTCCACTTCTAATGTCTGCCAGCCAGCGTTGTCACCAATCGACGAACGCTAGAATAAATCAAAAAGCTATAATCGAGGCACCATACAAAATAAGCATGCAAAGCCATTCAATACCTCGAATATCCGATAATGGTAAGTTAGTTAAATTTATCTTGAGACACATAGGGACCAAGGCGATTGATAACAACACGACACGGATAATGCTAATAATTACTATACTACCTGCCTTAGATCTGCTGGTTCTAATGAAGGCTGGAGTTTCTTGACAGAAATTTCTACTCTGTTAGGGAACCGGAAACGAGCTTGGTAGTTATTTCTGTTCACCTTTTCCGTTAATTTGCGATTTTATGCTCTGAATAAAAGCAATATTAACTCCCGACTTGACTCCGTCCCTACTGATCCGACAATGAGATTTGCCAGTTTGATCACTAAAAGTGTTTGCCGCCGTTCCGGTTTCGGATCACTATGTAACTGAGGCCATGGAATAAAAGTATTGTTGCATTTGTTTTTTCCATTTTTAAGAACCTCCTCCTGACTGATACTAAGATATCTTCTCTTATTATGATAAAACAAACAGACGAGGTATGATAAACGAATCCCCTGCTCATATCTCTCCCTACCTAGGCGGCTATTTTGAAGCTGGCTGTTCATGTTGCTTTAACGCGGCTCTTAGTTAACTGGCGCCAATAACCAATTACAACAATCGTTTGGACGGTGTCATCTTCGAAACAATCACGACAGTAACAAGCTCCTGCCCAAATGAATTCGTTTCGGTTGTTGATAGATTGATGTCATTACACTTTGCGCTTCTCATATCAGCACACAAAATATTGAAACTGAATACAACCTGATACGCAGAAGAAAATAATCGATGGCCTTGTTTCAGATATCCTTGTTGCAGTAGATTCAGTGGCCCTCTCCGATTCGGATATTTATATGTTCGAAACAGGAGCCAGGCACTATCAAGACGTAACACTTGGCAACGAAGCTGCAGGAGTCGTTCAAAAGGTAACTAAACCCTTATATCCAATATCGAGCATTTTAGCATATGCAATTTAAGAAAGGAACATGTAGAAAGTCAGACAAACAACTTACGTCCGCTGCTTATTCACAACCATTGTGAATTTTGCAAAAGCTTTCCTTATGTTGCTACTTTAACAATTTGTTTGAGTCCAATCTAAAGTGGCCGACGATTTACAATCGGTTCTGGGTGGAATCATTTATAGAACCCCAGAATTATTTGAAGAAACAATAAGTTATTCTCTTGAACGTTTCTCCACTTGTTGCTCGTTTAGAACGCTACAAGCAAAAAATTGAATGGTTGAATAAGAAAAAGGAGTAACGTTTTCCCCTTAAATAACGGGGTATCCTCAACAATTTTAGCTCGGAAAAAGTACAGAGAACAAATTTTAGAACTGCATAACATCATTCCAATAATCAATTTAGTTCTCACGCTTTATCTCCATTTAGATCGGCAGAAATGTTCACCACGTAAAAATCGGAGACCATGTTGCCATCGAATCTGCTATACCCTGTCGCAGATGTGATCTGTGCAAGAAGGGCCACTACAACCTGTGCAATCGGATGACTTTCAACGGGTGCCTTAGTAAATACTGCATTCATCCGGGTGCGTTCTGTTATAAAATTAGTAAAGAAATTCCTATGGAACTCGCAGCGATGGCCTACCAACTGGCACTGGGCTGCAATGTTTCTCATCAGGCTAGAATTAAACCGAATTCAAATGTTGCAATAATAGGATCATGCGCGATGACGGTGTGTGCGGCAATTTGCGCTCACTCAATGGGAGCGTCAAATATATGCGTTATGTGCGGATCGGCAAATACCGAGAACATAATAGAAAAGTTTGTTACAGAAAAGGTCGGCTGCTTCGACGGCAAAGTAAATGAAAGTTTGCTTGTGGAGAAGATGTTGGAGTCACTTGGAACTCTCCCAGATATTATCATCAATTGTTCGAGTTGTACAAAGACAATGAATGCCGCCATTATGGCGCTGAAGCCTACGGGGACATGTGTCATAGCCGGTTTCCATTCGGAGTGTGCTTCTTTCAATATAATGGACGCACTAATGAAGGAAATCCGAATAATTCCAAGCTATAGGTCGAAGAATATGTTAGTTTTAATGATTTATGTTTTCTAAAATTGTGATATTGTGAAACTTGTCCATTCACAGGTTTCCTTTGGCAATTAATCTTCTGGAGTCCGGTCGCGCACCAATCGACGGTTTAATTGCAAATTGTTGTAGATGGGATGAATTAGAGGATGCCTTTCGAGTTGCTCTTTCAGAGGGAAATAGTGGACCGCGGAAAGTAGTTGTCCAATGTCAGATGGGCGATGGAAAAATAAAAACGGGTTAATTTTTAGAAACGGAAAATTCGCTCTGTAGAGATGTGAAACTGAAAAATATAATTAAGTATTTAGAAACGTATCAAATGAGTTTAACCTTTACATTCCTATAGTAGCGCCAATCTAGTAGTACCAGTATCCTAATCGTTATCGCTGTTCATACCAAATCGAGAATTAATTGACTAACAGCTTTGAGCCTTTGATAATTTTATTCCTTATAAAAAAGCTTTCGTTGAGATTTTTGTTCCTTCATTCATTCGATATTCGGTTTCGGATTTTGTTTAATTTGTGTTTTCAAATATTAAAAATGTATATATGTATGTTAGGAATGTATATACAAAGGTTTAACGTTTTTCAATCAACTGGCCGACAAGGGACCTACAAAGAAATTGACCATTTCGTCGTCAATCACCGTTTAAGAAGTAGCTAGTCTCCTTACGTCCTGAAACTGATGAGGAGTTAATTTGGGGATGACATGATTTCATCTTGACATAGAATTGGTCCAACTGCTCACTATTGCTTAGCCAAAGTGAAAGAGACAGATAAAACCAGAATGCTAGACGTTGTGTAGGTAATAATCGTCTAGCATACATATTGTGCTAAAAGTATAGTCGGTTGGAAGTCACAGCGTGTGTCACTCTCACGAAATTTAGATGAGCCAAAACAAAGCGAAATCATGACCCCATTGTTATATCGCAAGGGAATTAGCTTTCCTACAGCCACACGTAAAACTCGAGTGCGCTGAAAATTGTGGCGGTTTCGAAAACAAATGGTTTTTAGTTTTTACAATTCTGTATGTATATTTAAATTTACCCTCCTTACTTCAGTAGCTAATTTTAAAAATCCCACCCAGCGTATTCCTTGACGACATCCTTGTTCTCTTTTCTATGGCGGTGTGTGGCATTCGCTTCTCCCTTCGCTACACACTTCTTTCGCATCTCACGCTTCTCCTTAACGTCCATGTTCCTCTTGATCCGGTCTGTGATGACACTCGGGGCGATAGTACTCGCTGTCGTTGAGTACGACCGCTGACTTCTCGCGTCCGAAAGGAGCTTCTCTACCATTTTCAAGCGATACTTACGTGAGTTGGGATCGACATTAGCCAATTCGGGTAATTGATCTGTTTCTAGGTCATTGGAGCTAATAGTGCCAGCATGAGACGAGGCATCATCAACAGCTTTTGCTGATGAATCAATGGGCTGGGTGACTTGTTCTGGTATTACTGGCTCTGTGGGAACAAGTTGAATTTCAGCCTCAGCGTCGAGAAATTCGTCTTCAGTTGCGAGTGCAGGAGATACGTCATCCAGGGTTGTACTTCCCAGATACTGTGTGCACGATTCAATATAGCGACGTATGCTGTCACTGGTCTTAGTGGCCTTGCTTTCCGAAAAGTTAACTTCGTTCTCGAGCTGATGACGATACTCATCTAGTTGACGTTCTGAGATGTGGCTTTCTACATCAGATGCGTGACGAGTCTCGTCATCGTCATCTTCATCATCTTCTTCAATCATACCGTACTCTTGTAGCAGATCCTTTTCCATTTCTCTCGTGAATCCATAGCCAGTGCAATGGACTTCATGATCAAGGTCATCTTCGCGAACTAAATCCGAGAACTTTGGGTAATCTTCACTCTCGTAGGCGAACTTACGACGAAACATCTCTCGTACACCGGTCACATCACGATCAAAGTAACTGTTCAATGAAAAAACACTATTTAGTGGCTCAATCAAAGGATATTATTACTTACAACTCAGCATTTGGATGTGATGTAGACATCATTTGAGGGAAATCTATGAGAACTGGCTTGCCGTCGTCGGAGATCATCAAGTTGAATTCATTGAAATCGCCATGAATTACTCCAGAATTGCCAAGGCGAACGATAAGATTCATAAGCTCATCGTATACACCCTCGGGATCAGCTAGTTCATGGACTTGCGTCCTAAAAGAAAAATGGTCTTTAAGAAAACCTTAAGAAAGTCGTTCTTCTTCAACTCACATTGGATATCCATTGACCAGCTCCATCAGCAAACAATGACGGTTGAAGTCAATGGGCTTTGGCACCGGAAACCCCCTCTCATACAAAGCAGTCATGTAAGCGAACTCCCTTGTCGCCGATATCCTTGACAAGTACAGCCACGATGCCTTATGCCTGCGACCATGGTAATCTCTCTTCGCCTTTATATTGCGGAAGCAGGTGCGTCCCAATCGATGGAGTTTCAAACAGATTGGATTACCCTCCTCATCAGCCACGACATAGATATTCGATTCCTTGCCGACGCCAATTTGGTTGCCAAATGAAGAGACTGACCCACGGAGGGTCAACGATTTAAGAGCCAAGTAATCGTATCCAGTGTTTGTGAGGCGATAACCGTCATCTGAAACTTGAAATTAGCAACAGAAAATAATGTTTCTTTTTACTCACATTTCTTTCCACGTTCGTAGGACACCAGCTTATGCTTGCACAGTTCCCGCAGTAGTTTATGTACTCCACCGGTCTTCAAATTAGCAATTCCAGCGGTAAGTGGTCCTGGCACTAGCTCGTGATTTTTCATGCCCATTTCAATCTAGAGGTGAGAGAAAACGCGAATGAAAATATTTGCAGTTTAAGTAAGAGTTTTTGGCATTTTACCGCAGTTAACACACGAAAGTCCTCTCTGGTAAGGTATCGAAGAATTGTTACATTCAGTTTTCCCATTTTTATTCCGGTTTTGTGGGTAAATTATTCGAAAATCTTGGATATTTCACATATAAACACGTGTGACCATAAGAAATTTTAAACGAATGGACAAATGTCAGTATGAATGATGACACTTGACAGTGCAAAAGCAATGGTCGCTATTTCACTCTGCTGTTAGGTTCGCCATCTATATCTGAAGAGAATATTACATACGATTCAACGAACGGAAATAACGGGTGGGGGGTTGAATAATAGGTTTGTTTGACATGGACCCTAGTGCGCACTGGTTTAACCCTAACGTGTTCGATATAGCACTGAACTCGTCCTGGTACTGAAAACCTGTGTTTGACATGACTTCTAGGGCTGCCTAGTTGTGCCCTGAACTAATCCCAGTTAATTTGTCGGGGCAAGAATTCAGTGCTGAGTTGCGCTGTCATTTCGCTTGCTGTCATTCACTTGTTTATCGTGATAAAGGTAAATACAAATAAATTTGGTATTCAAACGAATTGAGTTCATTCATTTTTAACAATAAACAAAAAATAAAGTGAAGATAACACTTCGTACACCAAATGATAAATATTTCTCAATTTCAAAAACTGGCAGACTTCAGGGCAACATATTTTGCCTTCGATATAGTAGCCGAGTTTTTAGGGTTGTGTAGGGTTGTTAGCAGATGTGGAAATCAACTGATACTTCTCAGCAGAGACAATACTGAGACCCCCAACTCCGGCCGATTTTCCGTTACTTGCCTACAAGCTATATTACCATGGGCTTGTGACGTTTTTTTGCGCTAGTATTGATACATAGAAATTCGCATTGACAAATGTCACGAAACTTCATAAATTCCGGGTCACCAACACACGCTCAAAAAAAGAGCACAACTTCCGCTGCTTCCAAACTGGCTTCCGGTGTGGGCAAAGTTGCTGGCTGCGTTCGTAAAATATTATCCGTTAAATTTGAAAATAATTGTCACAACAAATTTTTGTGTGGAGAGTGATTAATTTCAAAAAATAATTGTATATTTATGTGAAATAAAAGAAAGATGAGCAATTCTGTAGAATAATAAACAAATTAAAACATTTTTAGCGAACATTTGTAAGGCATTTAACATAAATCGAGTAGAATATACTTATCACATACGTCGCTTAGTATGCTTCTGGAGTTTAGTTATAATTTATAAATACCAAGATTAATATCGTTGCTGTTATTAAGTATAAATTAAGAGTTCCTCCGTTAGTCTAAATATAATTTAAAATAAAGTATACGTATGTGTATTTGTTTTATTTTTTTGTGTCTCGTATTTCCAAGTCTACATTTATATTACTTATAAGGCGTATGTTTTGGTATTATAATGGAACAATAATGGTGAATGAGTACTCTGGTTGAATAGAAATACAAAATGTTATGAAAAAATTAATATGAAAATGTACTGAGATAATATACTTATTCACCAAATTTGAGTTGAACTTCTCCTAAAAAAAGCTGTACTTCTGAACACAGTCACAGCTCACCACGGTTGAAATCTGACACTGACACTGACAACTAGTCTAACTTATCCGAACTGTTTTTTTTTCGCGAAATTCGCTGCCAGGTACCGATTGCCTGTACAACTTGTCCAACTTGAAACGTCTCAACCTGCTCTCAACTTGAGCGATAATGAAATAAGCGAACTATCATCCGTGGTCGAGTTTTGGCAAAAGCTGGAGATCTTGTATGTGTCGCACAACCAGCTGAAAGCTCTACCATCATCAATCTTTAAGCTGATGAACCTACGCCGTCTGTATTTGATTGACAACAAACTGGATTTCGAGGGAAAACCATCCCTGATACGTGAGTTTCATCCGACTTTTCCTATGCTCCAAAGAAAAGGGCTGCATCACCGTCGCCGAAAAGACGATTTAGCCGACGGCGACATCAAGATACTGGACAACGGCGAACAAGTATTCCTCTGGCTCGGCTTCATATGCAGTGAAGTCGAAATTAAATTGGACTAGAAAACCGCACAAGTAAGTCACACAGCCGACTACAGAAACTCTTTCAGTTTACACAAATATGCATTTATTAACATTTATTCCAGGTAATCAACACAACATCTATCAAACAACCAGAAAGTGCGCGCAAACTTTTCCTCATTCTGAAGAACAAGGAGTCGAAGCGCTTCACAAAATGTTTCCATGGCTGGAGTGCACACATGGCTCCAACAGAAAAGTGTGCAGATCGTTTTATCTTTCATATTTATAACACGTACTGATAGTTTTACATGTAAATTATTTTATATTCAATACATTATAATAAAATGTTTTGCAACAACACCAACCTACGATTACTGGTGTTGGCCTAATCGAAGACTTTGTAAATAGTTGTGACGCCCAGTTGCTCCCTTGGCAGACAAGCAGCAGTGCCTTTAAACGAATCTGTTCTTGTTGATGTCACGATTCTCCCTGTCAACACTGGCTTTTGTTCTCATCTCGTGCTCGAGTAGTTTAAGACGGTTTTTCTCCTTCATTTCGTTCTCGTGTTCGATGGTTTGCCGGCGCATTGCCTCTTAGAGTGCGACACTTTCCTCTTGCCTAGTAAGTGTTACCGTTTAAAGAATCAATTCACACAACTTTTACAATATTCTTACTTTTTGAAATTGTCCTCCTGGATACGTTGCTGCTGCGACAATTGATCCTCATAGCGGCGCCTTGCCACTTGGTCTTGATATTGGGCACGATACTGTTGTTGCTTGGACTCTTCCTAGAAGTGGATACAAATGGTTAGCAATTCGTCGTCAGGTTCATATTAATTCAAATCCAACTTACAATCAGGGTCTTCCTACGCTCTTCGTGATCGATACGCTTGTGTTCAACTTCCGCCTGTTCAATATGTTTTCCTTGACTTTGGCCATACACTCTTGATGGCGTGTGTTCTCCTGCATCGTGGACAAATCAAGAGCTTCTTGTGATTTAACAAACCTTGAAGAAATATCTAATAATTAAATATATACAGTGAGACAAATTCATTGAATAGTATGGCTTACTTATATCGATTCCGATTGATATTCATCGTTGTCTCCAGTGCGATCCATTATATATGGTAAGGTTAGCGAACACCTCAACGTCGGCTTCTTCCTTAGCTGTAAGATAAATGTATTTAATTATTAATTTAAACACTTAAAATACGTGAAAACTTACATTATTTCAATTTGTTGGAGAAAAAATACAATTTTTTTCCATATTTTGACAGTTGTCACTCGACTTCTGTCAAAAGAAATTCACCTCATTTTTTTTGTTTTGCTTTTTTTGTTGAAGCTCACACGGATTCTAAATTGAAATAACACCGATAGGAAAACAAAATGGCGAATTCAAAAAAAAACTGAGGGGGCCAGCGGCAAGAGGATTGCGAGTTGGGGGTCTCAGTATTGTCTCTGCTTCTCAGTGCGCACTAGTGGGCACTAGTGCTAGGCACGTCAAACAAACCTGATGCAAATGGGTAGGTCAAAGAGGATCTAAACTAGAGGGCCGGCCAACTCCCGTGCTCTCTCGCGCGCTCTTTTTTTTCCTGTCTGTGAATACATGTTATTAATGGCCGCCGAGTGGAACTTTTCCAATAACAAACAATTTGTAAATGAATTTATAACAATAAATGTAAAAGGAATAAATGTTGGGTATGGTTTTTTAGATAGCTTTACTTGTTCTCTATCTATCTTATGCGGCAAAAAATATACATCCATTCACATTTCAGGTTATTTTAATTTTTTTTTACATGAAAAATATTTTTGACGGCAAAATTCATGAAGCTACCTTGGGGAGTTGTTCCAAAAATAGGTTGATTCTATGCAATTTAAGCCCATGTTTTCACTAGGGCAAAAGTGAATTCCTTAAAATATTCGTAAACATTGCACACATTTCTATTACGCTTGGTGGGTCTTTTCAACTTGGTTTTTTAGCACCGTATTTGTACAAAATCAAAATATGATTAGGAATTCTGTGGTTTAATAAGAGTGAACACAGTTGATGTTACTAAGGAACAGCAAAAATGGAAATTTTATTCATATCTAAAAAAAAAATTTAATCTCGGAAAGTAAGTTCGTAAAAACGAGTACATATGAATAAACTCCTAACAAAAAGAAAATATAATGTGGTTTTTAATTTGGTCCGATTTAAGATTTTGCGTTTTCAATCGAACGCAAGAATCTAAATTGTTTTGTTAATTTTCAGTTCCCGTATTTCTATAGATAATGCGCTTTTGCAAATTGTATAACATTGGATTTTGAAATGTTCACTGAAATTTTTACAAATAAATAAATTATTAATTAACAAAAACAAGTGCAAAAAGTGATATTTCACATAAATAAAGGGCAATCTGTAGCAATTTAGAAAGAGAAAGAGATGTGTCAAGGGGGAAGTCGATGGGAAAAGGTAATATTTCGATCATTCTGGTGTGCGATCTGGATGGAAGCAGACGTGGTACGAAAGTCCCTAAGGAATTGAATTGAAGTGTGTGTTGTATTATCGATATTTTCTAAAAATTCTACAGAATTTTTTTACGGGATTTACCAGAAAACGGAAAAAATTTAACAAATGCATTTTACGTACCAATTACAGATTAAAAATTATGCTAAAACTAAAATATCGTTTTCCCCACATTAAAAAAACAATTTCGCCAAACTCTGTTAACATATCTATTTTGTTTCAATATGACTTCGAAATGAAAAGCATTAAAATCGAGGAAAAAATATTTTTTCTTTAAAGTATAGGTACTATAACACCTTCTAGAAATTATGTCTTTCTTTATTCAATATTTCACTTCTTTCAATATGGCCACCGCGTGGTGTGTACAAAACGAAACTCTCTTTTACAATGTTGCAATATGCCGGATATTCGCCATTTTTTGGACTTGCTGAACTGAGCCATTCGACTGGTGACATTGCCAGGCTACTCCATAATAATAAAGGCATTGCCCTGAACAATTGAGCAACTGACCAGCCGAATGGTAAGAGACTAGAATTACACTACAGTACCTACAATAAAAGCTTGAAGTTACAACAGCTCTTTTAAGAAAAGTGCAACAACCGTTTAAGTTGATTTTTCTCTGATTAATATCATGCGATTGATTTCTGCTAGATACTGAAAAAAAAACTATGATTATATATAGGGTATTTGGCATCGTGACGAAATTATTACAGGAATTCCATTTTCCAACAATTTCATAAACTAAACTAAACTAAACTTTTAAACTGAACTGCGATGTGAGCGCCGTGTAACTAAAGGGTACCAAAAATGTTGAACACAGTCGCCCCCACTTACAAAATGGCCTCGTGATTGACATTAAATGCCTGCATAGGATTTCCTAAGTATGCGTGCGGCAGCAATAGCGCTCCTTTGATTTGTACAGGCACTAATACTTAGGAATTCCTATGCAGGAAAAGCAGCTTGTAGGCAAATGTACCGTTTCTGCTCTCAGTTGGTCCTCTAGTTTAGATCCTCTTTGGGGTAGGTGAGTAGGTAGAAGACGTAAACCAAAGATAATGGAATACAGAGATATATAACTTTCCAGTGGAAGGGCGGCTGCCTACAAGCTGTTTTCCACAAAAATTCATGAAGCTTTCCAGAAAAATTCATGAAGTCACACACACTTGCTTATTTCTATCCTAGTATATGTGAGTTCATGAATTGGACTTTAATGCAAGAATTCGATATTCTCTACTGTGAATTTCACAATTTTTTACATTTTAATCAAAACCTCCACAAAAACCAAACAAATTCAATACAAAACAAAGAACAATTAAACACTGCGATGCTCATAAAAGCAAGATGACTCGCGGTCGGCCATTAGCAACATGCTTTTTTGTTGATCACACGTATTCACAGACGGGGGTGGTTGAAATTACAAAAACAACAATGTAAACAAATGGGTTTTGGGGGGATAGACGTACGAAAGATATCCATCTCTTTTAATCATTCATCTCTGACGTAAACGCAAGACGCATTTATGTCGTTTTCCATTGGGAGAGAAAAAGCTTTTCCGCTCTCGAAATCAGCTGGCTGTCAGATTTCATATTCCATCGGCCGCAAAAAACACTTTCTTGAGAGTCAGAGTAATTTTGCGAATCTCGATATCTGAGCGAAATTCACACCTCATTTGTCAAACTTTAAAGTGTGATATCAACTACGTTTTAAGAAGACAAGTAAAATAGAGAACAATTTACATTTTGCCGCTGCAATGGATGTCAACATAAATTGAGTGGATTTATAAGCATAAATTACAATTTAAGAACAGCTGACTCTTAAAACACGCACCACCACAAATTAATGCAAAGAAAGAAAAATCTCGTTTTATGTTCCATTGGCACGAAAATACTGAAATCTGAGAGCAAAACTTGAAAATCCCAATAGAACGACATTAGTACACTGCTTTGTTTTAAACCTCAATTACAGCCTGAGTCAGATGAATGAATTTAAAAAGATGATATCTATCTTCGTACGTCTGCTTTCCCCCAAACACCATTTTTTTTTTAGCTTCGATCTGAACAAAGCAGGATTTTCAGCACGCAATTGCAACAACAACTACTGTGAGTCCTTGAAGTGTCAAGTAGTGCTTAGTTATTGTAATTGCGTACTTTGCTTTTCTGAGATCGAAGCTCAAAAAAACATGGCTATTGTTCTTTTTGTAATTTCAATCCCTGGCTGTGAATACGTGTGAGCTACAAGAAGCATGCTACTAGTGCCCGGGCATTAATCCCCTTGCTTTTATGGGCATTTCGCTGTTTAATTGTTTTGTGTTTCAAATAGTTTTTTTTTTTGTTTTTAAAAACCTTAATAAATGAAAAAACAATAGTAAAATATACATAAGGAATACCGAATTAAAGCCGAATTCAATAAATCACATAGTTAACCTAGAAACGAAATTAGCAAGTGTGCGTGAATTCTTCACGAAAACTGCTTCCAATATCTTTGGTCTGTGTCCTCTCTTTGTAGGGATGTGCAAAATGTTATTACATGTTTAAAAGGCGAATAATTTGATTTGTTTGACTAATAAAACTATTTGCAGGAGATGTTTTACATACTTAAAAAAATTGTCGCGTTTTTTCCATTTTCTATGTTCAAAATGTTCATATTTTGAAACAATCATTCTGCATTGTTAATTTTTCATAAATATTAAGAAAATAATAAACAACTATTGTTTACTACTTACTTTAAGCAAAATTATTATCTAAATGTAACGAATTTTTATTTCAAACCTAACGGATACGATTCTATATACGGGAAGCCAGATCATAATGCGTCCTTGAAGGATTTTTTTTTAATGAAAGGTGTTTTTTATCTCCAAAAAATATTATAAGAAAAAGAATACTTAAATAAGTGATATAAAAAGTAGTAAAAATAAGTGAAAAATAAATAAGAATAAATGATACAGAATGTTCTGCAAGGTTAAATAAATAACTCAATTTGCCATAATTAGTTAGGATATAGATGGGGCCTGAGGCATGATGCAGCACAGAGCTTATCTGGGTTGCAACGCAAGCAAATGTGGCTGGGCTCATTGTCAAGTTCATCCACTCCAGCACAAGAACATGCCACCACCTACCACAGGCTCTGCAGGAAACCGATTTGTCTGTAGACTGGGAGTATAAATACTCACAGAGACACTCCTCGTCCTCCTCGCTTTCAAAAGTAAAAACAACATTTCTGTTGCACTTCACAGATATGAACTGCGATCTTAACTCAATACGTCTGATCCACTTGACGAGCTGCATTGTGCAGTCCTATACGAAAACTATGATACCTTTGAGCAGGAGAGATTTCCCTCTTCAATGAAGTTGTACCTACTTTACAGGGTAACAAAAGATTCTTCCTTCCTATTAGTTTTCTTTTTTAATAAAGAGTTTTCTTCTTTTTCATATAAAGGGCTTCGGACTTTGTCGCAATCTGCGCCTTGGGCCACTGAAAAACAGGTTTGAAGTTTCCTACTTCTGCAAGTGAAAGGTCGGGGCTTAGATGGACTTATAAAAACTACTTTTACTTACTTTGATATTAAATTTTATTAAATTCAATTTAAAATTGACCTTCGTTTCAAAAAAAAAAATGCACTTTACTCCGCTTCAAACTTATACTCAATGAAAAAGCTTTCTTTTGCCAAAAGGCGGCACACATGCCACGTCTGTTCAAAAAAGGGTTTTCCCTTCCAGCCTAGTTTCCGCGTTTCCACTTTACTCGACAGAGATATGCAGAGGGGGGCCCATTTTTACCCGTCTGCATGTTATGACCCCGGGTTGATATGCATTTGTTAATACTGTGGCGTGGAATGAATTGTGGTGAAATGAAAACAAACAAAAATGGTGAAATGAAAACAACCCCCATTAGTCACCAAACAAGTTCCACTTCCAATTGGAAATTGGAATCTGTCAATTCCCCACTAAACTAAATGGGAATTTATCAATTGCTGAAAAGGGGAAAAAGTATGTCAGCCAATTGTAGAACCAATTGGAGTTAGCTAGAAAGTTCTCGAAGAGATGGCAGAGCAGATATAAAAGGAGAGGTTGTAGAACAGGGGGACAGTTGATTTTTATCAGTGATTGGTTAAAGTTCGAGATAGTAATCGGTTGAAAAGATAAATAAGTGCAGAGTAATAAAGTGAAATAAGTGATTGGTTTGAATCGTTGAGGAATTGTTTAAGTAATATTGTTCTAGTACTTAATTAGTGGATAATCCGTAAAAGTGTAATAAAAGTGATTTTGACTAGAAAAGTTTAACAGAATAGTGTTTTATCTTTTCGAATCCCAGCCCAAATGTAACATTGGTGTCAGAAGTGGGATAAAACTTATTCTGTGTTAAAGCGTGTGTGATAAAGAAACATTAAAAAAAAAAAAAAATTAAAGTGAATTTGTGAATTTCGAAATTACAAGAGACAAAAAAAAAAAAAAAAAAAAAAATGGGTCGTGTATTGCTACAACTAAGCATACCCCAATTAAAAAGTGAATTAGAAAAAAGGAATATCTCTACAGCTGGAGGGAAAAGTGACCTCATACTTCGTCTGCAGGAGGCTGTCGAAAATGAGGGAGAAAATCCAAAGACCATGCTTTTCGACGTGGCAGAAGAACAAGTAAGTACAGGCGTTGATATTAGCGCTATGATGGAATTACTTCTTGCCAAGATGGAAGAACAGAAGAATTCTATAGAATCGAAGTTCGCAGATCAAAAGAATTCTCTTGTCGCCGCACAAAAAGATGCCGTGGAAGAATTTAGGAATGTTCTAAATGTAAAAATCGACGCAATTGATGACAAATTAAACGAGCATGAAACCAAATTTGAGGAAATTAAGGAGACGTTTCATAAACACGAGAACATAACTAAAGAGCTCGGCACGAACATCGAGAACATAGCTAAAGAGCTCGAAAAAGTCAAGAAACAGAAAGCTCGGGAATATTCTACTGACTGCCCAAGAAGGAAGGAGATGCAACCACCCGTTTTTGATGGTCAAACATCATGGCCGATCTATAAGAGACAGTTCGAAGCAGCTGCAATGACCAATGCTGGGACTGACGTGGAAAACCTGTTTGGTCTACCTGGACGATGTCATCGTGGTTGGTAAAACGTTCAACGAACATCGAAATAACCTTAGGGAGGTGTTCCAAAGGCTACGAAATGCACAGTTAAAACTGAACCCGAAGAAGTGTTCTCTATTCCGACCAGAAGTGAAGTATCTCGGGCACATCATCTCTTCCAAGGGAGTCAAGACTGATCCGGAGAAAATCGATGCAGTAAAAAACTGGCCGGTTCCCAAAGACAAACATCAGCTGAGAAGCTTCCTGGGACTTGCGACCTATTACAGACGATTTGTAAAGGACTTTGCCAGGATCGCAAAGAGCTTGCATCAACTGACAGAAAAAGGCAAACAATTCAAATGGTCAGGTGAGTGCGAAAACAGTTTCAAAGAACTTAAGCAACAGTTGTGCGACGCCCCCATATTAGCGTACCCCACCCCTGGAAAAACATTTATTGTGGATGCAGACGCTAGTAATGTGGGAATTGGAGCCGTGCTTTCCCAGGTACACGAGGGCCAAGAGAAGGTAGTTTCGTTCTTCAGCAAAGTCCTCTCAAAGCCAGAAAGGAACTACTGTGTTACCAGGCGCGAACTCCTTGCTTTGGTACTGGCAACAAAACATTTCCATAAGTACCTCTATGGGCAGAAATTCATCCTTCGCACAGACCATGCATCTTTAAAGTGGCTACTACACTTTAAGAATCCTGAAGGACAAGTCGCAAGGTGGATCGAACAGCTGCAAATGTACGACTATGAAATACAACATCGAAAGGGAAGTCTTCACTCAAATGCAGACGCTCTCTCCCGTCGACCGTGCAAAGCAGATTGTAAACATTGCTTACGACACGAGGAAAAAGATGTCGTGTCCGTTCAAAGGGTGAGAGCTATGCCCATTGGTGGCTGGAGTGCACGGGAAATCCGGGAGGCTCAAAAGGAAGATCCGGATATCGAACCTATCCTCGCCTGGAAGGAGCATGAGGGAAAACCAGACTGGCAGGAGATATCCAATAGGAGTCCCGAGCTGAAGGCATACTGGGCGCAGTGGGATTCCCTTCATGTCCAAGACGGCATTCTAAAAAGAAAATGGGAAAGCCCGGATGGAAAGTCGTACGTAATGCAGCTTGTTGTTCCCAGGACAAAAGTTATCGAAGTGCTGAGGGAATTGCATGATGGAGTGTCTGGAGGCCACTTGGGAATAAACAAAACACTCGGAAAAGTACGAGAACGCTTTTACTGGGTCCATTCAAGGGAGGATGTTGAGAATTGGTGCAGAAAATGCGTAATATGTGCAGCCAGCAAAGGCCCGAGAGTGAAAGTCCGAGGCCAGATGCATCAATATAATGTGGGAGCCCCTTTCGAAAGGATAGCCGTTGATATTGCGGGACCGTTTCCTGAAACGAACAATGGAAATCGTTACATCCTTGTTGTTATGGACTACTTCAGTAAGTGGCCTGAAGCATTCGCTATCCCAAATCAAGAAGCTAAGACTGTGGTGGAGCAAATCGTCTTCAACTGGGTAAGCAGATTCGGTGTGCCTATGGAACTGCATTCGGACCAAGGACGAAACTTCGAGTCCAGGATTTTCCAAGGAGTGTGCCAGTTACTCGGGATTAAGAAGACAAGAACAACACCGCTTCATCCACAATCAGATGGGATGGTGGAGCGCTTCAATAGAACGCTGAATGAACACCTCTCTAAGGTCGTTGGCGATGGCCAGAGAGATTGGGACAAACACATTCCCATGTTTTTATTGGCTTATCGAAGTGCAGTGCACAACACCACAGGACATACTCCATCTGAAGTCCTATTTGGTCGAAAAGTCCGCTTACCTAGCGAGTTAATGTTTGGATCTCCATGCGAAGAATCCAAAAATGAGGAGGACTATGTTACAGACCTCAGGGATATCATCAGGGACGTGCATCGAGGGACTAGGGCTAATATTAAGATAGCCAGTGACCGCATGAAAACGAGGTACGATACTAAAACAACAACTACAGGCTTTCAAGAAGGAGATCTGGTATGGCTATATAACCCTCATCGACGAAAAGGTTTATCACCTAAGTTGCAACCAGACTGGGAAGGGCCCTACAAAATCGTAAAGCGCATCAACGACGTTGTCTATCGCATCCAACGAGGAAGAGGCAAGCTGAAAGTCGTTCATGTGGATCGTCTTCATCGCTACAATGGTGCAAATGTTAACGAGCTTGTTCGGGACGAACAAGTTTAAGAGGGGGATATTGTGGCGTGGAATGAATTGTGGTGAAATGAAAACAAACAAAAATGGTGAAATGAAAACAACCCCCATTAGTCACCAAACAAGTTCCACTTCCAATTGGAAATTGGAATCTGTCAATTCCCCACTAAACTAAATGGGAATTTATCAATTGCTGAAAAGGGGAAAAAGTATGTCAGCCAATTGTAGAACCAATTGGAGTTAGCTAGAAAGTTCTCGAAGAGATGGCAGAGCAGATATAAAAGGAGAGGTTGTAGAACAGGGGGACAGTTGATTTTTATCAGTGATTGGTTAAAGTTCGAGATAGTAATCGGTTGAAAAGATAAATAAGTGCAGAGTAATAAAGTGAAATAAGTGATTGGTTTGAATCGTTGAGGAATTGTTTAAGTAATATTGTTCTAGTACTTAATTAGTGGATAATCCGTAAAAGTGTAATAAAAGTGATTTTGACTAGAAAAGTTTAACAGAATAGTGTTTTATCTTTTCGAATCCCAGCCCAAATGTAACAATATTTTGCGTTCGATATAGTAGCCGAGTTTTCAGGGTTGTGCAGGGTTTTTAGCAGATGTGGAAATCAGCTGATACTTCTCAGTGCGCACGTCAAACAAACCTAATGCAAATGGGTAGGTGAGTAGGTAGAAGACGTAAACGCAAGACGCATTTATGTCGTTTTCCATTGGGAGAGAAAAAGCTTTTCCGCTCTCGAAATCAGATGGCTGTCATATTTCATATTCCATCGGCCGCAAAAAAAACACTTTCTTGAGAGTCAGAGTAATTTTACGAATCTCGATATCTGAGCGAGATTCACACCTCATTTGTCAAACTTTAAAGTGTGATATTAATTAAGTTTTAAGAAGACAAGTAAAATAGAGAACAATTTACATTTTGCCGCTGCAATGGTTATCAACATAAATTGCGTGGATTTATAAGCATAAATTACAATTTAAGAACAGCTGACTCTTAAAACACGCATCACCACAAATTAATGCAAAGAAAGAAAAATCTCGTTTTATGTTCCATTGGCACGAAAATACTGAAATCTGAGAGCAAAACTTGAAAATCTCAATAGAACGACATTAGTACACTGCTTTGTTTTAAACCTCAATTACAGCCTGAGTCAGATGAATGAATTTAAAAAGATGATATCTATCTTCGTACGTCTGCTTTCCCCCAAACACCATTTTTTTTTTAGCTTCGATCTGAACAAAGCAGGATTTTCAGCACGCAATTGCAACAACAACTACTGTGAGTCCTTGAAGTGTCAAGTAGTGCTTAGTTATTGTAATTGCGTACTTTGCTTTTCTGAGATCGAAGCTCAAAAAAACATGGCTATTGTTCTTTTTGTAGTTTCAATCCCTGGCTGTGAATACGTGTGAGGTACAAGAAGCATGCTACTAGTGCCCGGCCATTAATCCCCTTGCTTTTATGGACATTTATCGTTGTTTAATTGTTTTGTGTTTCAAATAAATTTTGTTTTTGTTTTTAAAAACCTTAATAAATGAAAAAAACAATAGTAAAATACTAAAGGAATACCGAATTAAAGCCGAATTCAATAAATCACATAGTTAACCTAGAAAGGAAATTAGCAAGTGTGCGTGAATTCTTCACGAAAACTGCTTCCAATATCTTTGGTCTGTGTCTGTGTTATTATATGTTTAAAAGGCGAATAATTTGATTTGTTTGACTAATAAAACTATTTGCAGGAGATGTTTTACATACTTCAAACAAAATTGTCGCGTTTTTTCCATTTTTCTATGTTCAAAAAATTCATATTTTGAAATAACAATAACAATAATTTTCCATAAATATTAAGAAAATAATAAACAACTATTGTTTACTACTTAGTTTAAGCAAAATTATTATCTAAATGTAACGAATTTTTATTTCGAACCCAACGGATATGATTTTATATACGGGAAGCCAGATCATAATGCGTCCTTGAAGGATTTTTTTTTAATGAAAGGTGTTTTTTATCTCCAAAAAATGTTATAAGAAAAAGAATACTTAAATAAGTGATATAAAAAGTAGTAAAAATAAGTGAAAAATAAATAAGAATAAATGATACAGAATGTTCTGCAAGGTTAAATAAATAACTCAATTTGCCATAATTAGTTAGGATATAGATGGGGCCTGACGCATGATGCAGCACAGAGCTTATCTGGGTTGCAACGCAAGCAAATGTGGCTGGGCTCATTGTCAAGTTCATCAACTCCAGCACAAGAACATGCTACCACCTACCACAGGCTCTGCAGGAAACCGATTTGTCTGTAGACTGGGAGTATAAATACTCACAGAGACACTCCTCGTCCTCCTCGCTTTCAAAAGTAAAAACAACATTTCTGTTGCACTTCACAGATATGAACTGCGATCTTAACTCAATACGTCTGATCCACTTGACGAGCTGCATTGTGCAGTCCTATACGAAAACTATGATACCTTTGAGCAGGAGAGATTTCCCTCTTCAATGAAGCTGTACCTACTTTACAGGGTAACAAAAGATTCTTCCTTCCTTTTAGTTTTCTTTTTTTATAAAGAGTTTTCTTCTTTTTCATATCAAGGGCTTTGGACTTTGTCGCAATTTGCGCCTTGGGCCACTGAAAAACAAGTTTGAAGTTTCCTACTTCTGCAAGTGAAAGGTCGGGGCTTAGATGGACTTATAAAAACTACTTTTACTTACTTTGATATTAAATTTTATTAAATTCAATTTAAAATTGACCTTCGTTTCAAAAAAAAAATGCACTTTACTCCGCTTCAAACTTACACTCAATGAAAAAGCTTTCTTTTGCCAAAAGGCAGCACACATGCCACGTTTGTTCAAAAAAGGGTTTTCCCTCCAGCCTAGTTTCCGCGTTTCCACTTTACTCGACAGAGATATGCAGAGGGGGGCCCATTTTTACCCGTGTGCATGTTATGACCCTGGGTTGATATGCATTTGTTAATACTTTTAATTTTGTTACGGGATTTTCATTAGCAATAAAATTACAAAACCAGTGTCACCATATACAAGTTTGTATTTTACTCATCTCTCTGTACAAGGACGAGACGCATTGTTTCCTCGCTTACTCAATATTACAAGAAGTTTCTCAAAGTTTCTCACAGCAATAGAGGAAAGTAAATACTACATATTCAATATTTGCTTTAGTTAGGATGTTTTATATGGTCATGGACTTATGGTTCTTTTGGAACTACAGCCTGCCCTCTATATTTCATTTATCGCCTCGACCTCGTATGATCGTTATTGGGGTGAGGCCAAACGCCCAATGCATTCACCAACTTCCTGATTAACGGAACAGAATAAAGCTCAATTGACTTAAATTTATTTGAAATCTTGTTTAAATATACATACATGTTCTAGATTTCTCTATTACACCGAAATCTAACTTAATGATATTTTCCCAAACGCAACAGCGCTAGAGAGATCACTTGAATTATACCTATCGGAACAGAGTTCCCTCAGTCACGATCGTCCAGCAATCCCTTCCGATCGAACATGGGCAGCAATCTCTTTAGGTTCTTTTGAACTCTCTCATTCTTATAAAGCGTGTTCTTAAAATTCAGAGCCCGCGCATCCTCACCCATCAGAGAATGAAAGTCGGCATCTTCAGTTTCTTCATTAACCATCACCGCTTGGACGAGACACGCTGATGTAAATGCTGAAAAGTAACACAAAATTCTATATTCCATGCTCCACACATACGATTTTCTTAGAAATGGTTACCATAAAAACTCTTCTCGTTCATGTGAATGAGAAACGTATGCAGACTTGGAATCTTGGCTTGGAACCGCAGAGCCTTGAGTGTTCCCGTAAAGACGCTGTAGTAGTACTGAAAAAGTTCATCTTGCTGATGCAAACGCATCTCCTCTCGCAGGGATGTATTGAAGAAGTAATGTAAATCAATGGCCGGCGACCCCCACGCACTGTATTGGAAATCGATTAGAATCACGTCCTTTGGCTGTTCCCGTTCTTCATAGGAAAACATGACATTGTTTGTCCAGAAATCCCCGTGAGCTAGGACATTCACATGGCCAACGATGGGATCGAAAACTCGCGCTCCGTACTCCATTAGCTTGGGCTTTAGCGCGAACAATTTGCTTCCGTATTCCTTAAAATCATCCCATTGGCTGACTTTCTGCGCACATGCATCCAGGACACCTACGAAGAAGGGGGTGAAGGAGTTCGTGTGTCTGTTGAACATTCCGCGATCGTAGGATTTAAATGTTTCCGGCTCGCGTTCATTCAACACCGCCGATGTTGCATGCATCTTAGCAAGTTTTCTGATGCACATTTTTGTGTGCTCCATGTCCAGTCCTTTGGTTCGATCACACATGACGTATTTCCGTTCAGCGAGATCCTCAAAAATAATTGCGAAACGTTCGTAGTCCACAGCAACTGTTTCGGGAAACATTTTATCGGTATCACCGATCTCCTGCAGTAGAGAGTTCAGCTTGGGAATGATCTTCTGGTAGATGTCCATTTCCCTGTTGTAGATGTCATATGGTTGCAGCTTTTCATTAGCGAAATCATCCCCCTCGAAGGAACTTTTTACAATAAACGACTTCAATGCTGGCTCGCGATCACCGCTTTTTTTGAACTGAACTGACACACGCGTCATTACACTAGCGTAGTTCTCTCCTTTCCCAGTGGCCAAGCATGCTTCAAGCGATGTCACCTCCAGTCGGGGATCATTGTAGAAAATCCTTAATTTTTCAGCCATAAATTCCTTGGTCAACCAGTCTGGCGCCTGCTGACCTTCATCTATAGCGGGCACACTTTTCGACATCTGACACTCGGGCATGGTTGGCAAAATATCAAGTGAGACTGGCACGAACGGATTGTGCTTAATTGAGTCGCCTTGAATATCCGCCAGCTCTTTTATAGCGTTGGCGCAGCAGCTCTAGCGCGTGCAATGTAATTTATGACCCGTAAATGTTTACATTTGTTACGATTACGAGGTGACTCTGAATTTTTCAGGGGGTGTGTAGTCAATTAACTGCTACAGTAAGATCAATTTGCAATGAGCTGTTGTGCAAATTGCATCTAGCAAGAAGATGACGCTTTAAAGTGAGACCAATAAAAAAGGTGTCGAGAAGATAAATAATGAAAATCTACACAAAAGTCACATGCACAACAGTACAACAGCTGCCGGTTAATAATTTAGATAAGAAGATTTGATATATAGCAAGCTTTAAGTTGAGCGTTCTATTCACTCGGAAGTGTGCAAATTGACCATGAACTCGGTTGTGGTTAGATTGGTTAAAGTCGTATCTTCGTATACCCTTTGAATGTTTGATATAAGTCTGTGGTAGAATAGAATGTATGCAATTAAGCTTTTGAGTAGTTCTTCGTCCTGAGCACTTAGGCCAGCAGCGTTTTCAAACAATGGATGGTATGAATAAAACATAGCAATTGCTACGTAAGTCCAAGTCTAGCTGACTCTTAATTTTAACATAAATCAATCTAAGCATTGTGAATTTGTGTGGTTTTGTTTATAAATACTTAAGTCATATTCTGTTTGTACAGGAAAACCAACAAAATGCCGAAGAGCAATTGCTTCGTTCTATCAATCCTAAAGCATCGGAGATCCGAAGTTGTAGGTTAATATTTAACAAGTCGGATGTACCTTATGCACAGTTGTTTTCAGACTTTCTGTCAAAAGAACAAATCAAGTAGGTACCTCTTTCTCTATGTTTTCTACACCTATGCGTTTCACTTATATTTTTTAAGAATTGCTCTTATTATTAGTTATACAGGGCTTGTTTCAGAAAAAGTACTAAAAACGTGAAGTCTATTAGATTTATCTGTACAAAAAGATAACAAAAAAAAACTAAGCAGCTTGTGAAAAATACGAATTCAATTCAAAATGAAATGGAATTCAATTTCAAAACGAATAAAAGTAAAAAGATAGCTCTCGAAAATTGGTACTCCTATGAAAAGGTATTCATATTGTACCTACATTTGTGCATAATTGTGATGTAATTTAAAACACAATATTATTTTAACACATAATCGAGGATAAAATCTTTAGAATTTAATATGAAAAAGTCAATAGTATGTATAAAAATCGCTAATAATTAAAAACTTAAGCTTTTTTGCTCAACCATGCGAAGTCAAAATGACATATCAACCTCCAAGCGCGTTTAGCTTATACAAGCTCTATACATCGTTGAAATTTTTTTATAAATAAGGTTTTTGAGTTCAGAGGCATTATAAAGAGTGCATAGCTTTATACACTCTCTACAATAAGGCTGCCAAATGTTTATAAATAAGGCTGTGTAATGGCCCGATTTCCGGTTCAACTTTCTTCCTATTCTGTTTCCATTTTTTTTATTTTTTCCTTTCCTCTGCTTAGCTTTTTTCTAAACGAGAGCGAGCCGATTGGATATCGCGCGATCCCAGTAGTAGGATTATCAGGGGGAGTAATGGTACGAAAGGGCGAAGAAGGCTCTAAGCCTTGTGCAAGTCTACATCGGTATTGCAAAAATCCGCTTGTCATGTGCTTGGTAGATTAGAGACGGGATCTTCATGATGCTACAGGATTGAGAGAGTTAACTGGTTCGGTTAGTCGTGGTCGTTAGTCGAATCATCAGACTATAGTTTTAGTGTTTGTTTTAAGAATAGTTAAGCTTCGAGTTAAATAGCTCATATCTTTTTTTTTCCTTTCTACTATTAGTTAAGTTTTATTTGGGTGCTGCACATCTTTTGTGTAACACACCATCTCATATATATGTTAGAGTATGACACACTTGGGTAAGTAAGTCTTACTGCGTCACAACCAAGAGTGAAATCAAGAGAGAGAGAGATATCAAAGAGTATTACACACACATTTGTGTCAGGATAAGGAGTAAGGACTAAGGAAGTTCTAAAGCCACACCTACTATGAAGAGTGATATCAAGGGAGGGATATCAAGAGAGAAAAGAAGAGAAGTAGAAATACAAAATCTGTGTGTGCTCAACAGTAAGTAACGGCTGATTTTTTAGCTGGTTTGGTTTTGGCAACACTGGTTTTGACAGCTGACGTGTGTTTAGTACCTTGTGTCACTGTCAAACAGCTTCAGTTTGGTTTGCAATTTAACCATGGATCGTCTTACAAATGAACAACGCTTGCAAATTATTGAATTTTACTATCAAAATTCGTGCTCGGTTCGAAATGTTCATCGCGCGCTGCTTCCATTTTATGATCGGCATTCTCGACCTTCTGAGCAGTCTATTCGGAAGATTGTGACCAACTTTCGCACCAAATTTACTTTGTTGGACATTAAACCACCAACACGTTTACGTACTGTGCGTAGTGAAGAAAATATTGCGGCCGTATCAGCTAGTGTGACAGAAGACCGCGAAATGTCGATTCGACGCCGTTCCCAGCAGTTAGGCCTTTGTTACAGCACTACGTGGAAAATTTTGCGGAAGGATTTGGGCGTAAAGCCTTTTAAGATACAGCTGGTGCAAGAACTAAAGCCAGCCGACCTACCACAACGCCGAATTTTTGGTGAATGGGCTCTTGGAAAGCTGGCCGAGGATCCGCTTTTTTATCGAAAAATTGTGTTCAGCGATGAGGCTCATTTTTGGTTGAATGGGTACGTAAATAAGCAAAATTGCCGCATTTGGAGTGAAGATCAGCCAGAAGCATTGCAACAGCTACCAATGCATCCCGAAAAAGCCACCGTTTGGTGCGGTTTATGGGCCGGCGGCATTATTGGGCCATATTTCTTCAAAGATGATGCGAATCGCAGCGTTACTGTCAATGGTGAACGCTACCGAGCGATGATAACAAACTTTTTTTTGCCCGAAATGGAAGTTCTTGACTTGCATGATATGTGGTTTCAACAAGACGGTGCCACATGCCACACAGCACGCGAAACAATGGCGCAATTGCGAGGCGAGTTTGGTGAACAGTTAATTTCACGTTTCGGGCCGGTCAATTGGCCGCCTAGATCGTGCGATTTGACACCATTAGATTATTTTTTGTGGGGGTATGCCAAGGCTAATGTGTATAGGGACAAGCTCGCTTCGATTGACGCACTGGAAGCCAACATCCATGCATTCATTCGTGAGATACCGGCCGATATGTGTGAAAGAGTATGCCAAAATTGGACTCAGCGGATGGGCTACCTGAGACGCAGCCGCGGTCAACATTTGCATGAAATTATCTTTAAACATTAAATTGCAAGGTTCAAACTATCGATTCAAATAAATATTTCATTCATTTTTTCGAATTTTTTGTGTTTTTTTTTAAAAAAAAAGTTCTAAACCTCTTAAAAAATCACCCGTTAGTTGAACTGTGTGAGACGTCGCGGTGAGATGCGCCACAGAATTGTGCATAATTGTTTTTAAGTAAAATTAAATTCGTTTCTATCATATATATATTTTGCGATTGTTTTTTTTTTTTTTTGTTTGTTTTGGGAGGGTTTCGTTTATAATAATTATATTTGAAATTATAATTATCGAACAAAAAAAAACTAATAAAAGAGTCAGATAATTTGTCTTACGAGTGCGTTTGAAAATGCATTAGAAGTCACGTATCCTTGGCTATATCTAGAAGCATCAACTTTTGGGCATACTTACTACAAATGCATTATGTTAAGTTTCATTTCCTTTATTTGGCTTGAAATAATAAATATGTTTATTTAAGGTTTAAAAAAATTTAGTGTCTCATTTCAATGGCGGAGTATCGGTTCTTCGTAGGGAAAGCCTAGAGCTTTCTCTTTTGCGGGTGCAAGTTTTCCTTCAAATTTCAGCGGTAGGTAAGTAACTTGCACATGGTAGTTCCAACAGTTCCTCCCGTGGTAATGCCAGGCTTTCCTTTAAATAGATTTCAATTCTTATTTCGTGGTACGATATACTAATGCATGCAACATTGTTATGTAGTGGTGATTGGTGTGGTTAATTGGATGTAAGAATGATGATGTGCATGCGGTGTCTGCTACTATCGCAAAAGTGCTCCAACACTTTTTATTGCAAATCGCATTTCTAGTTAAACAATAAAAATCGCCAAAGTTGACATAATGTTGCTGTCGTAGAAAAAGTAAAGTTTGTGATTAATGTAGTTTTTACTTAAGCTTAGTATCCTGCTCGGGCTAAATTTTCCCGTACAAACATTTCAACAAAGATAAAATTTAGAGAGACAGTTTAGCAAAGATGAGCCGATGAGAAGTCTCCACTTATTCAGCTATGGCGAAATAAATGTCTGGTACATTAAATCGAAGATAAATTTTGACATAAAATCGAAGGAAAAAGTTTGTGTTGAGTTGTGTTTACTTTGAATTTCTTGGTGGAAACTGCAAGAGCATTTTCGTTTTAAATAAAAGAACACGCAAAATCAAAAAAAAAAAAAAAAAAACATTTTCATGCGATGAAAAAAAACTTGAGGCGCCTGTGGAGAAATGACCACCAATATGGAACTTGAAGGACAAATCCCCCTGTAAATAGGGACTTACGCTACACGGAGGAAAGTGTCGGCTTCTACATGCTACTACAGAAATTATTTCAGCTACTGCAGCAATGGTAATTGCAACCTTCTTCAATTTGTCTTGTATCCATTGTTTTGGAGACACATTGCGATGTCTTTAAGTTTGAAATTCGAAATTACGCATTTAATTAAATAAGGAATACGCTTACTAGCTTCTGCCATGAACATATGCTTTTTGGCCCATCTCTATCATGTTTAATAATTTCTTTTGTGTAGATACCTACTGTAGAGAGACGAAGTGGAGACTAGGGACTGCCTAAACACAATGAGGCCACGGTAGCATCGGTGGTGTGCGGCGGCAGTACAAGCTCAAAAATTATGTTCAGACACAAAAAGTGTATAATATGCAATGAAGTAGCGCGATATGTCAAATTGAAACAAACTGTTGTGCTTTCTTTTTATATGCTTTTAAAGTGGATGACAAAGATTCCATAAAATCTCTTTTTCTTTTACCAATTAGTTTTACTTATAACCGCGCCGCCTCCTAAATTTGAAATACATTGAACAATATTTTAAACTATCGCCACTGAAGGTATACCCAAGCAAAAATTATTTTCATTATTCTTGTGACATGCAGCGCAACAAAAGTTGGCCCATAAGTAGGTACTAAAACCGCTACTACACACTACAGCGGTGCGGCCTATTGTGTTCACGTTATTTGTAATCTGTGTATTTTAACTTTGACTCTTGACAGTGCTACATGCCACTACTATACCGCGGCCTCACACTTAACCTTGCCCTTTAATGCGGGTGCTAATGTCGGTCTCGATTTGGCTTTTCAGATTTTGATCTGAGATTTCAGATTTCTGCTGCCAAATCGAACATCTGAATTTTATTGGTTGTGGTGTGTATTTTTCATTTGCACTGGAAATCGATTTCAATTGATTTTCACAAATTTATAGTAACGCATTTCGAAATAATTTAATATAAAAACTCGTTTCCATACGCGTAAAAAAGAATAATTCAGTAAAAAAAAAAAAAAAAACAAAGAAATCCCGATTTCTCAAAACTGAACATGAAAAGCAATCTCGATCAAGAAAAAAATCATTTATTCTCAAAGAAGTGTATGTTTTTGCCAAATCGATGATACAACAAAATCCAATGATCTCAAAACTACCAGTTAAAATCCTATAGACAAAATTTCTAATTCGAATCTCATCAATCACCGCCCTATATCATCGACTTCGATGTCGCGTATGAAGACATTATCCTTTCTCAGGAGTTTCTAGTATATATAGCGATAGGAACCTGAAGAAGCTATAAAATTGGTCAAGCATCAAGCGGAGCTGCAAAATACGCATCAGAACAATGCACTAGTCAAACGTAATTCTTCTGAACTGTTCCAAATATGCGAAAGACTTCGCCAGGTACATCCTGAATTGAAAACAAAATTCCCGACGACCAACAGTTGTCATTCCAACAATACACAAGGGTAGGCAAACCCATTTGTAATCAGTAAAAGATTGTTAAGCAAAGAGATTTTTAAAAAAAGCTAAGAGTTCTAGCTGTAACTATTATTTTTGCTAACAAGAACTAATTTTTATAAGCTTTCAATAAGCAAATATTCAGCGAAAGAATAATACACTCCACATAACAATTTTTTTACATGATTGCCAACAATTTCATTTTTAAATCAAAAGTTTTGGTATTTGTGTTCATTTTAACCAACGAGGATTGTTGGCATTACATCAACTTTAAACGGATTAAACACCGCGCTGCCCAGCTTAAAGCCGGCAGTGGTCGTAACTTTCGACAGTTACTTTAACAGCTCAAAATGCCACATGTAGTAAATGGTAAAATGCAGATGCTTCCATGGAACGTTGGCTCTAAATCCCAGTGATTCGGGATTTCTTCGGTTCGGCATTTACCTATGTCGCAAAAGAAATACTAATATGCTCATCACTGTCATGAATCGCGAAAAGGTCAAACAAGTAGGACCAGGAAAATAAATTTATTATGAAAAGGTTTTGGTAATTTGAGCTTGAGTCTTTGAAAGACTTTCAGTTCGTTGGCGTAAGCTGGTTAAGCGGTTGCGAGCCAAAACTTTAAAAAATATGCGAATCGTGCTTTAACCAAGCAACGAAGGTGCTGATCACAAGTTGCAGCAATTTATTACAAAATGTTTTGTGAAGCCATTCACAGTTTTGGGGTGTTACTTTGTTTATGTTCTCTAGCTGAACTTACCTTATATATTTAGGTTTCGCCTCATCTAAGCTCCGGATGCTTGCTCAAAAGACAGGTGAATGCGACCTTGGATTCTTAACTCAAAGACACATTTTAGCTTTAATCTAATATTGGTCATGGGGCTTAGGTGATATGGCTTCCAAAAATCTGAAATACAAAAAACCGCTACTGTTACCTTCATCAAGTTGGCAGTTAATAAACATTCTTAATGGTTTATGGCTCCATGAAGTCTGTATACAACTATTCAAATATTGTCACGTTCCAATGAGTTCCCTAAACACCAACTATAGAACTAGTTTGTACCAAAAGTCACGTAGACTTGTTTAAAGAACCCTAGGTATATTTAAACTCATCATATTATGTAAGTACACATTGCATTGATTTTATTTGACCGGCCAAGTACACAATAATTTTGCTTATTCATTCTTTAAACTATAGATCTAAAAATCCGCTCAGTTCGAATTCTTTCAGTGTTCTTTGTAAATACGCTCGATACTTTAAATTCTCTACATTTTCGCGGCGCATCTTATCGCCTTCCTCGGTTCGGCTGGTCAAGCTTTCCAAGTTATCGAAACCTTCAGATTCCATTAAAATCAACGGCGTAAGACAAGTCGTCGCGATAACACCTGCAAATATTTAATGAATTAGTAAATATGTTTTCCTATATAGCCGTATAGATATTGATGTGTATTTCTATAAAGCCACTGTGTCATTATTTGACTAAGAAACGAAAGATTACCATTTGTTTAAGCGTACATAACTGTCTTATTCTATTTACTTGTCATAAAGAATTTTGGAAAGTTTTCTGTTTGAATTTCGGTTTAGATGATCATCATAATAATTTTAATGCTGAAATGAAGACGTTCCCTACGTTCTTAAACTGGGAGTGAGTTTGCTTAGCTCTAACAAATTAAGATCTAACTGGAAAATTATATTTGAATGCGATAAGCGCAGTCTAGAGATCTCTTAGTACTGCGCCATCGAAATGCATTGACGTCACCATTATCTGGATCATATTTCGAGGTGTTGAAAATATGGGATCATTAGAAGCACTCGATCGAACATCGCGCAAAATATTGATGTCAATGATCAAATTCCTAGAGAATTGCGTTCATACAAATCGATCGATCGCGTTGAAAACGATGACGAAGTCTTCAATTATCCAGTGGAATTCATAAATAATTCTTTGGATTTGTCTGTCATGTCACCTCATCATTCGCGTCTTAAATTTGGATCGGTCATCATAATAGAATGTAATTTTCATGCCCCCAAATTATGCAAACTGCCCTAACAATGGCCGGGCCCCTAACATTGACCAAAAACAGGAAAATGTTTCTTAACACCGTGGTGGGTAGTTTATTTATATTTTCTATATAATTTTCGGTTTTTTGTATTAAGCTATTTGTCAATAGATGTCAAATTATATATTGAAGGGAAATATTAAATGTATGTAAGCTGTAGCGGGAATTTTTTAAGTGCTCGTAAGATCGTGTGATTTTGTATCTATTAATATCGACGTTGTTTGAGGACTATCAATCGGTAGTCTTGCCTGCACTTTTGACGTTATTTCAACTCCTCGATTTGGTTATGCAATACCAAACCAAAAATCAGTCGGCACAATAAGCAGTTCTTATTGAGTCTATTTCTAATCGAGGAAACCTTGAGAGAAATTATTATAACTAGTTTCGCTTGCTGTCGAAAACCGACCCCACCTTTTACAAGAATGTGTAATACTAACTAACGTACTAAAGTTTCCGATACTCAGGTTTTTCTTTTTTTCATAAACGAAAAAGCGACATCTCGATATCGAAAAAATCCAAGTCGCTTCATCGAAAATAGGTCCTAGTTTAAGATGTCTTTATTTGAATACCTACATTACCATGGTAATTTGGTGGCGACGAATTGAATGCCACTTAAATCCTTTCAACTGATTGGTATTCGTTTTTTATAGGGAAGGGAATTCTTAACTTAATTTTACCAGCCTTAAAAGGGACACATAGGTACTCCCGATTTTTTTTTTGTGCACAACTATGTCACAGTTATTTCCGAATGATATAAGTTTCATTCTATTCACTTCATAATAAATCCTAAAAAAGTTTACTTAAACTGGATGTTCACGTATGAATAATATGATGATTTATGTGATTTAACGTTCAGTTTTAATTTGCTAATGTTTTCGAATCCCAGTAAGCAATAGCGTATGGATGATTTTTTTGTGAGGGGGCTAAGATTTGATTTTGAACAACTGTTTTTTTTTTTTCGTTTGCAACTGGAAAGATCTAGTCAGTCAACAAATTGCACATCAGTCGTTTATGCGGAAAATGTCAACAATTTTAAAATGGAAAATTGGAGACAGTTGGGCTAAATAAATTGGAGAGGTTTATAGGTTTTTTATTGACCAAGGTCCGTAGCGCAACCTAAATTAATAGTAGCGAGCAAATCAAATTTTTATTTAACAAACGAAAACTACAAATTATTCATTTATAAACAAGTTCTATCAATATGGCTTCCGTTTGGGTATTTCAGATTTTGATCTCAGATTTCAGATCGAACATAACATTTTTAGAGGAGTTTCTGTGAACTGCGTTAGCAGTCAAAAAAACAATCGAAATTTTTGTTAAAACTGACGACGTCATTGGTCTTTGCTAAGGCGTTTTTGCATTTAAAGTTTGCTCCAAATTTCACACAATCTATTAATTTGCCGCTTTTTGTGTGGTAAGAGAGCGGGGCAATTTACTGTTCAGGGTTATTAAAGATGAAGAGCCATACATTTCTATTTTTAAATTATATTTTAAAAATAATGAAGCTTTGGTAACAACAGTTGGCGGATTTCTTACTTTAACGACGAGGCTCAGATTAAGCTCTCTTGGTACATATCAATGAAATTCAGTGAGACTATGCAACATGGTCATAAAATTTCCGTGTAGCCCATTTAACCGATAGTTATGCTACTCATAATAAAATTTATAAGCTAAATAAAAAAAAAACTGTTTTTCTATCTAAATTACTCTTTGGCGAGTTATGAGCAGGGCCCGGATTTCTGTCCTTTGGACAGCCTTAGAAGCAAATGAATCAGATAGTTTTTCGAATTAAGAAATTTTCTTTAAAATGGCTTTCAATCGTTAGCGCATATTTTTGTCATATTTTTGTATAAATGAATATTTTGGCTTTTTATAAATAAAAATTTGATTTGCTCGCTCCTATTAATTTAGGTTGCGCTACGGACCTTGGTCAATAAAAAACCTATAAACCTCTCCAATTTATTCAGCCCAACTGTCTCCAATTTTCCATTTTAAAATTGTTGACATTTTCCGCAATAAATGTAGGAGCAACTGTCGAGGCACCCTGCAATTACATTCAACGTTAGGTACATCATTACACAGTCAATCAACGCTTATACTGGTGTTTAGCTTTTTTAAAAAAAGCTCATCATTTCTAGCTATAAATTTTAGACACAGAGAGTAGCAGTTCCTCTTCTTCTTTTTTCTCTCTGCCACAAGCCGTTAAGCTGTTTCACCTATTTTTAAACCTACAAATCTCATTCTCAATTATATTGTAATTTGATTTAAAATCTATTGTTATCTATTGAATAACATGATCTTTTAATCGTTCTCTACATAAATGCATATTTTCCATGCATATTTAAAGAAAAGATTTAAGCACTCGAAAAAATTGATTTCACCGAAATGCAAAACGAACTTTTAAGATTCTACCTTTCACCTGGAAAAAAACGCTTTTGAAAACTTGGCAGCACTAAAAACAGTTCCAGCTGTTTAACATTTCAAAATTCAAATTGAAAACTTATGCAAAATAAATCATTTTAGATAAAATGCCAAAACAAAGCACACTCGTGGCTGCAACTCTTCGAAAATATGTGTGGGAGAGTACAGAGGTGTTGAAAACAGATGGCAATATTTTGTTTTGCTTTTTAAAAACAAAAATCTGAGCAATGAGCAAGCTTCGCTGCGTACGCCACTGGAAGTTAGAAATATTCCATTTGTATATAGCCTATATTGAATAGGTACTGCACGTTGATATTTAAACTTATTTCTCCATTCTCAATGGCTGTCTAAACGATGATAACAACTACTTATAGCTTTGAGCAGTAAAATGTGTCGATTCATATTACTTGGCAGTCAGATAATTAAATAAAGTATGTTTATTTACCTACCCTATATTGCGAGCTTTGTAAAAAACAAAACTTACGTCTAATCTAATTACGTGAAAGGTGCAACCAAAACAAAAAAAAGCCGCAGAAAATATGGATTATTTGGGAAGCAATTTACATAAAAACAATAACCTATCGAAACAATTGAGTAAGAAATGTCCCATATTAACTCACACTCACCAATTAAACTATTCTTGATAACTTCTATGTGGATCTCCTTAAGTGTTGGAATTTGCCCGCCATAATTCAACTTATCTAATGTGTCCTTCAAATGGCGATGGTACTCCCTGACGACGAACTTAAAGTGCACTTTCCGAACATTTTCATTCATCGATCCAAACAGGAAGTAGGTAAGGTCGGTAGCCGGCGATCCATAGTATGACAACTGATAGTCCAACTTGAAAAGAAAGTCATATTCATTAATTATTCCTCGCTCAAAGTACTTCTATAGCTCACCATAACCACATCCTTCGGTTCTAAATTCTCGTCCAATTGGAACATTAAATTATTTATCCACAAATCAGCAATATTGAACACACGAAATCCCTTCGGATGACTCTCATACAACGCTACCGCGCCCTGCAGGACATTCTCGGCTAATTTGAACAGTTTTTCTGTTATCTCTTCGTAGCCCTTCCAATGGGCTACCTCCTCAGCAACACACCGGATATTGACGGGGAAAAATCCGAGGAAATCTTTCCTCTCCGGATTTCGCGAAATTGGTGCCTCCTCAAAGAACTCCATAAGCTTCGGATCTTGTGATGCCAACACTGCTGAGCACGCATGCAGTTTTGCTAGTTTTTCAACGGTAGGGAGAATGTAATCCAAGTTGAGTAATCGTTGCTTTTCAAACATTCCAAAGCCGCTGACTGTCATGTCTTCAAGAATTAAAAACGGCTCCGGTGACTCGGTTGTATAGTAGCAGGCTGGGGATATCTTTGTGCTATCCCCAATAGTGGCTAGAAGCTCTTCAATTCTGGGAAGTATGTCCTTGTAGCTAAGTATCTCACGGTGGAAAAGCTTGCTCTTCTGTGCAACCATTCCTGTGAAGCCCTTCGGGTGATCCTTAAAATGCAGTACATGCAATTAAATCCATAAAAACTCTTCAGATACTCACCTTAATGATTACTGAGAACTTTCCTGGTTCGTCGTTCCTCACCAAATTGAATGTCGCTCTATGCAGTTCGCTGGCGAAACCTTGGCCCTTAACGGAGCATGCACTTCGCACGACCATTTCTTTAACTTGGATAGTGTCATCTTTGAAGTATTCCTTGAGAACGTCCTGTAGGAACTCTGCTGTCAGCCATTCTGGTGGTTGGTATGTATTTGATCCTGTCCCCATTGCTTTGAAAAAAAAAAAAAAGAATAATAATGCGATCACTCTTTCTGCTGATCGAAGAAAACTGCTAATGTAGTCACCTGATTAAATTATTAGAGTGAGTGCTTTTGCTTTTGTTTTTTCCAGCGTTATGAATGATTTTCACCTCTCACGTGGTTCTTGTTCTCTCTTTGTAGCTTTGGTATCAGTGTTATTTTACTTGCGCTCGCTTATGGGAGAAGCAAAGCTGAACTTGTTAATCAACTTCATATGGCTATGGGAGAAATGAGTATAGCTGACAGCTGGTTGTCATAATGGTTCGTCTGCCTTTCGATGGCGAGCACGATCAAATATAATTGGTCTAAGCGAAAGAGTGGGAGATTGAGCTTTTATCGCTGCCAAGCGATTAAACCAAAAATATCTCCGCCGTTTGTATGTTTTGATTAATTTGTTTGAACAATTCTGTGTCTTCTATAACATAGGGTGAAGTGACTTGAAGTTACTTGCATGCGTTGTTAGACACATTTTTCCGTTGTGTTTTAGGCATCAACTGATTAAATATTTTACTATCCACGAATGGTGTTCTAAACAAGGGTGGGGGTTCGGACTTTAGAAATCGTTTTTCGAAGTAGATGAAAAGAAGAAGCGAAGCAAAACTATTTTTTTTCTAGTAAATTTTTCGATTTATTAAAAACAATGTATAACAACCAAATAATATTAAAGTTATAACTTTGACACGAAACAACAACACATGTATGAATTATTTATTACATTTAGTTAACATTAATTTTGTTCATCTAAAATTACATTTTTTAATTATATAAGTTACATAACATGAATTAAAACTCAAAACAAACATTTTGTAAGCCACTGTGAAAAACCGCGTGAACCGATTCAAAGCTCCCAAAGTTTAACGATAAAGTTCTGGGTTCTGGTATAAATACCGGCAGCCAAGACGGCGCGGACTGATTCTTTTGTGGCGTTTGATACCTTGGTGTGATCGACGATACACTACCGTCACGCAAGAAAGTTGTCACACTCCAGCGCGAAAATAATTAGGTAACCCTTTGTCAGCGTTTACTGCAGTCCACGACCGCATAAGTGAAGGGAAAGGAACGTTTTTTCTCTCATACGCTAAAATCGGCTTACGCAAAACAATTCTTATAATCGGCATAAGATTCAATGAAAATTAAATAAAAAGTTGTTTGCTCGACGACACCAACGGCCAACTCTCTGCGGTCTAAAGGAGGACCGTTACAAATGGAAATTTTTTTTTATTTTTCGGGAAAAAATGTGTACGTTTCTTACTATTTGAGTCTTCATTGCTTTTTTAAATTTTTTTTAGAGCGAAAGCATGTAGATTGCTGTACGATTTATAAGGTTTAAAAATATTTGAAACAAATTAAGCGGTGTTGAGTCGAGGAGGTAGAATTTAATTCCCCAAGTACCGCATAGAGATAAACCGGCACTAAATATTTTCTCTGGACAAGTACAGTGAGTCTCGGAATTGTGTTAGACCTAATGATTTGTTGATATTTATCAATAAAAAATGAATTAAAGTATAATTGAAACACAAACAATAATGAACGCTAGAAACAAAACAAAAAGGTTGATAATATTCCCAAACAAACGTGATGTGCATAATCTTCTATAAGGTATAGTTACTTTTTATACTTTTTATAAGCCTCTTTGTGAGTTGGTGCTTCGTTCAAGAATTCAACGTTTGAGTCACTATCACTATACTTATTTCAAGCAAGTATGGTTTCATTTTATCAGAGGGACATAAATAAGTATACTTTTTCTGCGAACGTTTCGCACCTGGAAGGTCCTTGATAACATATCATCTATCATTATCAAGAACAGCAATTCATTTGGAGACTTATTAGTTGACTTGTTTATTGTAGAATTTAATCTCCACTTAATGGAGTACAAATTACTGTTCCACTTCCTTTCATCAGTGGAACATGCTGATAGTCCGGACAGAACCGTTCGATTGTAGGTATCGTTCAGCTTGCCCGTTGGCTCTGTTTGTTGCAGGAGCATTCCTTGTACCAAGGAAATCACATTAAATAAACCTTCAGTATAAAATCGCAGTTAACATTATAATGATTATTTTTTGGTACTAGAAATTTTTGGTAAAGGCAAATCTCCTTTTTTATGGTTATTTAGTCCATTGATATTCGTGGTAGGCGCAGTGGCTTAGTTGTTAGTGTGTTGGACTACTAAGCGAGGGGTCCCAGGTTCGAATCCCGCAAAAACCCAAATTCCAACTTGGGGTTTTTTTCCACTGCGCCACCTCTCGCGAACGTCTGACAAACATCCGAGAGTATAACTGTCTTAAGAGCTTCTCAATTAGCCGTTTGGAATCGGCATAAAATTGTAGATCCCTTCCATTCGTTCCAAAAATAAAACTCACACAAAACGAATGGTTGCGAGAAGCTAGGCCTTGGGTCCCTACGGACCTGTTGCGCCAACTATATATATATATAGATATTCGTGGTGAAATGCAGTGAGAATGTTTTTTTTGTCAGGTTATTGATATTCCCACAATTTTGCGTTTTTACCTTTTACGCACGGAAAGTTTTTCGGAATTTGAACTTCCCACAAAAAGGTAGAGATACCTAGATGTGGGAACACCACTGAGTATCTGTAGTTCATTACACTTCCCGCCATTTCGAATTTTTTTTTTTTTTTTTTTTGAGAGTGGGAGGGAGGGGCTTATATTGAAAAAATAAACGGGGTAAATCGGGGAGATGTAGGAAAGCTGTCAGTCTATTTCTAATTAGTTTATGCTTCATACGCGGGCACGGCACATAACGGTCGTCTTTCTTTTTGTCCTACTTCCAAGCATATAAAAACACCATCAATTTGCCTCTGTATCAATATTCCCCCAATACAACACTTTGTAAGTTTTGTCTCGTAAAGTGTTAAAAGCAAATTGTTCTCCCATTTGAAAGGTGCATCTTTTTTGAGAAGATAGATTAAAGGTCTTGCAAATGTTGAAAAACTGCGTAAATAAATTTTCGAAAATAACTGCACAGACCTTAAAACTGACGAATTTCATGTACACTTCTTGATTCCGGAAACAATTTAACTGCATTCATTTTACTTTCCTCTGACGTCTTCACTAATCAACTTTGCTAGCCAAAACGAAACATTTTTTTTTAATTTTAAAGTAAGACCAGCCTTAGAAATCTCTTTCAAAACGGTTTCAAGATTTATAAAACCTCTTTAAATTGTGTCAGATTGAATAAGAATATCATGTACCTAAATGTCAATCAATATCATGTCGGTTTTATTTCGTAACTTACCTAATATCTACTGTATTAATACCTATTTGGAAAACAGATGGGGCATTTACAAGATCAAAAGGCATTCTGAGGAACTCATAATTAAATTGATCAATTTGATGGCATTGGCATTGGATACTGATCTTTAACTGTCTCTGCATTTAGCGCTCGAAAATCTGTACTCATACGTTGCTCACCAGTTTTTTTGTTTATCAGAAGTATAGGACTAGTAAATGGAGAGATTCTTGAATCATTTTCCTGACCTTTTCGCGTTCCGAATGGTCGGTATGGTTTATATTTATGTTATTAGTTTGTCGTTCAACAAGTCAATGGACATTTTTGCTACATTTGTTTTTCTTAATTCACTTGAATTCTGTGCGAAACAGCATCTGTACTTTATTTAATAGACTAAGTAACTTAATTTTGTCACTTTTGTCTAAACAAGAACTTATTTGCGAACTAACATAAATTTCAGATAATGTTTCTTCTTGCCTTTGATTTTTATCAGTTTCATAAATTTCACCTCTTACGAGAATTTGGTTCCTTTTTAATGGAAGGTACTTTCCTGATTCGTTCAGAACTAATAATTATGTAGGCATTCGATGATTTGACAATGTATCTGGGTATAAAATGCGTTCTGGATTTGGATTGAATCAATCTTCTTTGTTCTTCAATGAATACGTCTTCATTGCTTTTATAGTTGCTGTGCACTGCTGCAAAACCGGCATGATTGGGTGGAATGACAGTTGACTTGTTAGCCCAAAAAGCTCATTTTGTTCTTTCTATCTGCGGTAAAGCTTCAAAATCCTTGTTAAAAATTCGTATTTCCCTAGTTTTTGTTACGGAAACAAAGTTATCGTGATTGAGAAACATTTGTCCTTTACGAACGGGAATTTCTTGAGCTATACAGGAACAATTAGAAGTTAGACTTCAGCCTTTGCAAGATCAACTTGTAATAAATAGTTGGCTTCCTCGATCACTTCGACCGTAGCTGCACCATAACCTGAAATTATTAATATACTGTTTTTGAAAACCAATCCAAACTTAGTAGCATCAGTTCGACGCATTATTACTGCACAACAGCCTGTATCAATATATGCTCGTGTCTTGTGCTAATTAACCATGCAATTGATGAAGTAACAACTTTTGTTTCCTTCTTTCCTTCTTTTCTTTTCCTCTGTTTTTTTTTTTTCTGGTAACAATCTTCTGTTTTGTGCCTTAACCTATTGTAACTTTTGCAGTCAAGCTTTGCGCGTGGACACTTAGTTGAAACGTGGTCAATTCCTTTATAAAGGGTTTTCAAATAATAGGTGTTATTTTGGTATTCAAAGAAAAATACCATTTTTTGAGATAAATGTTCGGATGTTTATTTCATTATAAAGAGGAAGGTAACCGTTAATAATGAAAAACAACATCAGCCAAAAGGCAACCACGAGCACGCATACAAGACCATATCCTTTCATGAAATTTTCCATAACCAAATCGCAAAGTGGATGCCCTATGTCCTCGATAGCCTCACGAATTTTACCTTTGAGGTCTTGAATCGACGCTGGGCTGTTGGCGTGGACTTTATCTTTCACGTGGTCGATAGCGCAATCCATTCACCCTAACTCTTGATCCAACCTCATTTTCGAAAACGTACGGTCCAATGACCCCGCCGGACCATAACCCGCACCAAAAAGTCACACGTTGAGGATGGGTGCACGGGTTTTATACTTCACATCACTAACTTGTCCCAACAGCTCGAATTTTTCCACCAATTTCTGTATTGCGGTCCAACAAGGTGCTTCACGACGACCAAAAAATGCTTTAGTTTTGCGAACTGTGACTGCAAGATTTTCACCATTTTTGTAGTGAATATTAATAATTTCAATGCGTTGTTGAAACGTGTATCGTTCCATTTTTAGTAATGGCGTAGTTTCTACTTGTCAAATGTCAAATAATAAAAGCTTCAAAAATGACAGCTACCGAAATAGCGGGTCATTCACAATAACACCTATAATTGGAAAACCCTTTAGTTAAAACATTTTAATCTATTTCTATAAATATCTACCGAAATAGCGGGTCATTCACAATAACACCTATAATTGGAAAACCCTTTAGTTAAAACATTTTAATCTATTTCTATAATTCTATTTATTATTTGTCTCATTTTTTACCTAGTTGGAAAAGGCACTTCGAATTTTTTTAAAAACTATTATTGCCTATCACAACATTATTACAGTCTTCAGAGATCCAATACTTGTTAAATATTGTGCGAAACTTATAAATTTTACAGGACATTTTTTGAAAAATTTGCGATGTGCCTTTTCCAACTAACAAAAAAGAACAAAGTAGCGAAAAATTGTATCAGGGGGGTCCTCGAAAAAATTACCAAATTGTCGCATAATGGTTACGCCGTTGTCAGTTGTTATCATCCGACGTCCTTCTGGCAACCTAAATAGGCTGCGTAAGGGTAAGCTCGCCTGGAATTTCGAGGATCAATCCTATATTAGAATAGGAAATATTGGAAGCTGTTTGTTCACTCACACATTTTAGAATACGTGAAAAAACAAGGCACAGAATAAAGTCACCAATTATTGAACAACGGTTGTGTATATTTGTATTTTCTGTACTATCTACAGATGAATTAAAAGGTAATGCTTAGAGTTGGTCAAAAATGCCCAAACGTTGCTTACATTAGTTTGAAATATTTTTGCCCAATTTGTACCTCTCACTATGTGTAATTACTATATTCTTTATAATTCTTACACATCGATTTGGAAAAGTCCACGACTTTCCCACCAGGGTAATAGCTGTTTCATTGTTTTGATATATCTCGGAGTCATAAGGCAAAATCTCATGAATTCACCACCATTTAGTAAATCATCCATGCTCGCGTTTTCAACTGGATCCACTAAGACTGCTGGCATAACTGTTGTCGCTGTGAAGAAACCTGAAATTGAAAAAAAAAATAGCATTTCCTTAAATTTAAAACTGCTTCATTTACTCACTCCATAATGAATACTTGATCATAAGGATTTGCATATCCTTAAGCGACGGAATGGGTTTTCCAAAATTAAGCATTTTCAAGTTCTCAGCTAAGTTTTCCTGGTATATCCTTAAGAACGTGTCAAATTCCTTCACGCGTATATCATACCCCGCTGAGTTGGTTATCAAGTAATACAAGTCCTGTGTGGGAGATCCCCAACTACAAAGTTGAAAATCAACAAAGTATGTCTCGTTTATATCGTCGCCGTCGTGGTAATTGAACATAACATTGTTTGACCACAAGTCGCCATGATTCAGGACCAACAGCTCATTTGGGTGTCCGTGTTCGTTCTCCACGAACCAAGCGACGAATTGTTGCTGCTTTGGCTGAAAATGTTAACTGTTGAAGCAGACGTTTCTGTTGTGATATTTGAAACATACCCACAAATCGATATACTTCTCACAACCGCCCCACTTCGCCAACACGTCCAAACACAACTGCTCTTTTTGTTTGCCGGCTTTTTCGTACATTTGTACAATTTTCTCATTGAAGAATGACTGACTGAAATGCTCTGAGTAGGGCCCATTGCGTTCAAAAAGTACTGCGGATGCCGCATGAAACTGCGCCAACTTCTTCAGAACCTGTTCCATATGTGGTAGATCAAAACCAGTGCGACGATCAACATTTTTGAACTTCCTCAGCCTTAAGTCCTCCAAGATAATTGTTATTCTTTCAGGAGTTTCTTCAACGAACTTGCATTGAGGCCCAAATCTCACAGACTGGCCAGCTTCGGCGTATAGCTCCTCGAACTGTGATAGGATAGAGCTATATATTTCCTTCTCTTTGGGGAAAATTTGCATATTACTGAGGAACCCATCTGCTTCGGTGGATTCAAGCATTGTCTTGAGGATGTAAGAGACGTGTAATCTGGTCGAGTCTGCAAGGAATATGCATTAGTAAATATAAGGATATAGTTGGATTAAAACGACAAGTCTCCGAAATGCGAAACATGCTGCAGAAACATTCAAAAAGCAAAACAAAACACTGCAGCCACGGATGGGCTTTGTTTGGGCATTTTATTTAAAATGTACCTAGCACAAAAACAATAGTTTGAATTTTGAAATGTAAGCACAAAATGATATTGGAATTCAGCCGGAATACAGGTCAGTGTTTTTAGTGCTGCCAAGTTGTCAATAGCAATTTTTTCCACATGGAAAGGTAGGTACCTACAATTTTTAAGGTTCGCTGAAATCACAATGTATTGTTAAAAGTTTATTTTTTTGAAATAGGCGCGAAAAATATGCATTTATTGTTGCTCAATAATCCAAAATATACAACTATAGCAAAGTATGCAAGAATATGCGCTAGCGATTGAATCCCATTTTAAAGCAAATTTCTTATTTCGAAAAACTATCTGAAACATTTGCTTCTAAAGCTGTCAAAAAAAAAAGTATTTGCATAGAAATCCGGGTCCTGCTTATAATCAACTGACGCTCCCCAAATCAGAGAGAAGTCCAATGGATTGTTTCAGGTGTAAGCATGCCACACCATCAATTTGGTAATTTTTACGAAATAAAAAAAGACGTTCGACTTAAATTTTGATGCAACTTAAGGCGTATTTCTTTTTGTCGGATTGTTCTGCGTTTACAAACATTTGGGACTTAAAATACTTTGGTCATTTATAGCTACCGTTGGTCATTTTTATTTCTAATTTTGGAAAAAAAACTTTATTTTCAAGTGGCAACCTTGTCAGACGTTCGCGAGAGGTGGCGCAGTGGAAAAAAAAAACGTGGGTGTAAGTCAGATGTGTTCCGTGGGAACATAAAAATTAATTCGTCACACGTTCGGTGAGTATTAAAATGTTTGCACGGCGATTGAAACACAAGCGAAGCACTTGCCTTCATATGACACCAGATATTTTACACAACACGACTCACCTTTTAGCTCGATTTCGATGCATACCCGTAAAATAATGGATAAGTAGTTTTCACCGGGTGCTGTGGCGTCTTTGGGGGAGAATTTTATTATTCTTTGAAACTCGGGGTAGTCTTTTTCGAGAATCCGGTGGAAATAGTTCTCATTAACCCAATCGGGAATCACACGGCTCTGATTTGGATCCTTCGCGGCGGTTTGTGATGTGTTGTTGGACGGCATTTTTACTTCGAGTGTCTGAAAACGAAAAGTTCTTTTAAATTTCTCACAATTTATATGAAACATTAACATTTAAAAGGATGGGAGAAACATTTTTATGAGGCCAGATCAAGGATAAATAGCACAACACATTTAAAACCAGGAGGTTATTTTTTATTCAAATCAAAAACTCCAAAAAAAGCTTTTTTTTCGTCTTTTGTCCTAATGTGCTATATGGGAATTTATGCAGCTTAAGTTTATTTTATTACTTGGTAGAAACTAACTGGATCGCGGTAGGCAATAGGAGAAGTTGAAATTTTTCGAAAATTGGAGCGTAATGACAAGTGAAACCCGACTGAGAGCCACCATTCTACTTCCTGTAATTCAGTAGTAGGGTGAGGGTGAGTTTAGTAAGCACATTGGGTTTTCTTTTGAAGGTCATCCTGAACCGCGGAGCTTATTTCAGTTTTTGGGAAAACAACATCACAGGTGCGTCATATACTGGCAGAAAGTAAAATATATATAAGAAAAACACGATAAGTGCGAAAAAGACACCGTCAATGCCGTGGCTCTCAATAGATGGCGTCTTTCAAACGTTTGCTTAATTACTTGCTAACTTAGATAATTTGTCAAGTTTGCCATAAATCAAAAAGGTCGAAAATCCCTTTGGCCTGAGATTACGAAATTCAATAAAAAAAACTTTATTTATTACTTTGTTAATGACTTGTATTAAAAGAGAGCTTCAAAAATAACAAAAAAAATTACTGCTTTGTTTTAAAAAGCTTTTCAAAGTTCGTACATTTTGTTCTCGAGTACAAAAATTACTCTTTTTGAAATTATAGCAAAATCAAGGGTGTCTACTATCTATTTCAGATGGATAATAAATTTAAATTTTAAATAAAAAAAAAGGTTTAAATATTTTCTTAAGTAATTTAATTTCTCGAAAAAGCTAACGCAATGTTTTCTTCTTAAATTAACCTGAATGCTTTTGTCATAAACTTGATTGTTAAAAAAAATCCTCCCACGGCCATTTGTGAGTAACTAACTCTTAAGAAGTTTTGTAAACACGCTTTTGGGGATTGTAAGACATAACTGATATTAATTTTGTAGTAACTTACTCCTTAAGAGATCACAAAAAAAGATCAAATATTATCCTCCAATAAAAGAGGTAAAAGGAAATACTAATATTTTATCCTATCAAAACAGATAGTTCGAAAGTAAGGTAGGTAATTTAAAATCGTAATTTTTAGAAAAAAAAAAACTGATAGATTAGGTATTAGAAATTTTTAAATATGTAATTTCACCATTACAGGCTGGAATAAATCTAAATCTAGTTTATGGGCTATCCCAAGAAGATGAGAACATTTATAAAAAGAAAGCCGAAAAATTAAGTAAAGCGAATATACAAAAGGAATTTGGGGAACAACTCTGGTTAGTTATTGACACGCCAAAACAGGGATGTGGTAATACAGATGATTGGAATACGTAAAGAAGATTTTCCTAAGTGCAGAACTAACGTTTGCTATAACTCGATTGAACAAAGACCTTTTAAAGGAACTACAAGTGATTCTGAATGTACTGCCATATCGTATACAGAATCTATTATTGTAGATAAATTCGACGAGTAAACTTAAGACCGTCCGGATCTGCTAAACGATAATTGCAGTCATAAACTCTGGACGCCTTCTATCCAAAATCTTATGGACCGTGATGGAAAAGTTATTATGCATTAAATTTCGGGAGTTGCATAAGAATCAAAGAATAAAGGCTGTCACAAGTCTTGCAAAGTTTCACGGAAATGACGAAGTAAAGATTCATCTTTAAGGCACATAAGATCTCGAAAAGAGCTGAATTAAAGTTATTGCTCAAATATTAGTATAATAAATGTTGAAAACGGTGATGATGCCAATATATTGCCGTCTGAAAATTTTAATTTAAAACCTTTGGAAGAGGGGCTTAAGAATAATTTGCACAGTTCCGTGATAGTTCGGCTTAAAGTTTTTTATGTCTAATTTTGCTTGTAGGACTTAGATTTTTAGAAAAGAGTGTACTTTTCTAAAAATTAATATTTTATTTAGTCAAAATAAAAATTAAATATTATCTTCACCTTAGCACAAAGAAAGGGAAACAAAATGTTTGCTTTATTTATAAAAATGGTCCATTTAATATTTTCCAATACTCTTTTACGTAAGACGAAACACTGAAGCAGCTATAATATATCTCGATGCTCCACAAAATACAAAAAAGGACTGTTTAAATACTTTGATAATATCATTTTAAAAATTGGTTCGTTAAATTTTCCATTCGCTATTGGGATCAGTTTTAATTTGAAAACCCTGTAAAACGTTCATGAACTTTTTTACAAGATGCGCAATATTTGCGACTGCTTCCAGGAACAAATTCTGTTAATTCTTTCAGCCAAAGATTCTACAACACCATGTAGAGCAGGTTTTTCGTCTGAACAAAAAGTAACTAACATGTTTAAATGATCTAGCGGTTACTGATCTCTCGAATCTCGAGAAAACTCTATTTCATGTTAAATTTGGAATGACTCTCTGGAAGTTACATAATGTAAGAATAGGCGAAGAATTTAGAAATTATATATAGGTATAATACATGCCAGTTTTTCGTGTGCTGGACTGTTGAGCAAGGGGTCTTAAATTCGATACTCGGAAACTCATTAGATATTTATAAAAAAATTTTTTTAATTTTTTCAAATGCGCCACTTCTCGAGAGCGTTTGACAAACATCCGAGCCATTCGGGCTCGTCATAAGTATCACAAACAATTGGTTGTGAGAAGCTAGTACCTTTAATGTCAACATGTTGCGACAGCAATTTATTTTATTTATTTATTTATATGTATACATTAATGTGCACAGTTTTCGTTTAATGATATTAATCAGTGCGGCAAGCACAGACGACCAGGACTTAGAAACGAGGCTCATTGCAAAGATATTGCTAAACATTTACAGATAAATTGAAAAATATTTGCACCGAAGCGAGCACATCATTATATTAATAGGTGAACATCCATCGTACACTTTTTTAGTTTTTGTAATGAAATGAAGAGAATGAAACTTATGTTATTTGTAAGGTACTGTGCCATAAATGTGCAGAAAACAAAAAATCGTGGGTATAATGTCGCCATAAAGGCTGGTAAAATTAAGTTATGAATTTCCCATACAAAACTGGTAATTGAAAGGATTTTGGTGACATTCAATTTGCCGCCGCCACATTACCATAGTAGGTAACGTACTCATATATAAATCTTCTTAGATTAGAACCTGTTTTCGATAGAGCAGCATTTACGTATTTGTTCGATATCGTGATGTCTATCTTTTCAATTCTAACAAAAAAAAAAAAAAACATGAACAACCGAAATAATTGTGGCACGTTGTTAAGTATTACATACTTATAAAAGGTACCTATCGTCGATTTTCGACAACAAGCGATACTAGATCTAATTAAAACACGTTCTTCCTAATCTAATTTATTGCGGGCAGACGGCAGATAATAAAGTAAACATTATCAAGCTTATATAATGCGAAATTAGCAGAAAGCCTTTATAAGAAAAAGCTAGATAACAAATTATATTGTGACGAATCAATTTATATCGGTGTGGTTTTTGTTTTTTTAAACTTCTGTCTCGCCAAGGCGATGAAGAGGCACGTCGACCTAGAAGATCTATTGTGCCGAGATTGTCAGAAAATAAATCAAGGCTAGCAGAGTTTCCACTTCCCTAATGTAGCTGATTATGTTTTGAGCAGAGGACTTCTTCAGTTCCAAGTAAGTTTTTGATACATGCCTTCTGAGGTGTTTTTTTTTTTTTTTTTTTAATGGCAAGATTGCCAGGCGCAGTGGCTTAGTGGTTAGTGTGTTGGACTACTAAGCGAGGGACTCAGGTTCGAATCCCGCAAAAACCCAAATTCCAACTTAGGGTTTTTTCCACTGCGCCGCCTCTCGCGAACGTCTGACAAACATCCGAGAGTATAACTGTCTTAAGAGCTTCTCAATTAGCCGTTTGGAATCGGCATAAAATTGTAGATCCCTTCCATTCGTTCCAAAAATGAAACTCACACAAAACGAATGGTTGTGAGAAGCTAGGCCTTGGGTCTCTACAGACCTGTTGCGCCAACTATATATAAGATTGCCCTTTGGCCTGTCGAAGGCCTACGATTTCTTCCCACTGTTTGATACACACGTTGGGCCTTACCAAAAATCATTTTTAGCCTTCACACTAAATATTTGCACTATGTGCAATATCGTATGGAAAATTTCGCCATTGTGAGTTCGAAAAACTTAGCCTGAACACTAAAAATGATTATAAGAATCGGGGGTTGTGTTTTTACTGGAGTAAAATGCTGATTTAGTGACGGCGCCGGAAGACTCTGGTCCTATAAAAGGTGTCTCTGACCCTTTCCTAGCGAGTTCGTCAGTTTTTCCTTTCCTTCAATACCCTCGTGCCCGAGTACACACCATGTTTTGGTTTTGTTTCTGGAGCCGAGAGTTTGGAGGGCATTGAAGCAGTGCATAACTGATTTTGAGACACTGATTGGTGAGCTAAGGGCATTTATAGATGCTTTACTGTCTGTGAATACATGGATGTTTGCATGAAGCTCAACCTGAAATGCACTGGGGCTTTTCCCCACAGGTATTGATAGGTTGGCCCATGCATGCCAGCATGTCACAGCCAAGTCAATTTTGGAACGATCCGCCTACCAATTTAGGCCGTTTTGGCAGTTAGGTGGGTTTTTGCTGGCCCATGTTTCTCTTTTAGTGATCTTCGTGGAGAATTTTCTATTGAAGCATAGTGTTTTTGGGAGTCGGTCAGTTACCGCGCAGATCATGTCAAGATCCGGAAGTTTCAAGATAAGTGTCATTAGTTCTGGATGATCACTAAGGTTTATCTCTTCCCCTTGCATATAGCCACTTTTTTTATGTGTTTGTGAAGGGGTGTTAATCCTATTAAAACTTTTATAGCATCTGTAGGACAAGTTCGCATTGCACCGGAGATGCCCAGGCATGCGAGGCGTTGTAACTTGTTCAGCTTTGAAATGGAAATCTTTTGGATAACTTCGATCCACCATATACAGAAGAATATGTTATAATGGGTCTAATCATGACTGTTTAGATCCAGAGTGGGATTTTCGGTGTGATCCCCCAGGTTCTACCGTACATATGGCGACAGGCCCATAAAGTATTAGTCGCTTTGGTAATTTTAGCTGAGGATGATCCTGACGGAATCGCTTTCACCCATTTGACGGTCGGTTCATCTATATTTCTTTGAAGCAAAGCATTTGATTTGGCTTTCCCAATAAGCTTTTACAGAGAGAAAGCGAACCAAAGCCAAAATTGAACACATTACTACTGCAACAGTATAGAACATAAATATATATGATAAGTTGTTCATATAAAGTATGCACTGCATGTACCAGACAGATCACTTATTCTGTCATTTCACTTTTCGTCATTTTTGTCCTTCTGCACAGTCGGACCTGTTACATGCATGTTGAACTATAATTCTCATTCGAATGCAAGTGTATCATTTGGTTGTGTATCGTTATCGTCCATGACTGATTTTTTTTGTATTTTGTTCTACCCTATGCTTCTTCATCTCAATATAAATCGAATGTCCTCCTGCTCCTCGGAAAAAACATATCGCCGTCGATGGAATAAAAATGAAGAGTTATTCCCATTAATTTATTAATATCTGCCTGTTGTGTCTCCCTCGTTCCATCTTGTTAATTTTTTTGACAAAAAATATCATTGCAAATTTGAAGCTTGTTTTGTTTTTCTGGAAATTTTAATAAAATAAAAAATGTCTTGGAGAGCTAAATGCGTAATTACTTGCTTCAATGCCAATGACAAATATTGTAAATTAGGAAAAATACTGTCGGAACAGTGTTTAGAAACAATAATGTGGATTTCCCAAACTGGTTTGACACATCAAATGAATGCACATAGACTAGACACGGTTGGCTTCATAGTAAATGTGTTGCAATTGAAAAATTTCTAACGGGTTCTCGACAAAAGCATCCGAAGAAATAAGTTTCCGAAAAAGAAAACCAGAAAGCAGCAAAGTCTTATGAAAGTTTGAACAATTTTAATCCAATTATGAAACTTTTAGTAAACAAAGTGTCTTTCATTAATTACTTGACAAATTCTTTTTTAAATAAAATGCAAACTACTTTAGATATCTCTTTAAATTGCCTTAAAGAAAAAGCAATTACCTATAAAAAAATATAGAATGAAAAAAAAAAAAAAATATTTATAAATTAAAAATTTAGAGGATGGGAGTCGAAACATTGCTGGCCCATGTAAAACACTTCAGGCTTTTATTGAAGTGTGTTAAGAGCAGTGATTAAGAAATAAATAAATAGTTTGGCTCTACAGGTTCCTATATGCACCAAAGGCTTAGCTTCACAGAATTAATCGTTTGTGTAAATTTTGACTTTGTTGGAACGAATACGCGGACCTGCAATTTTATGCCGAGTGCAAATAGATAAATTGATAAGTGTTTCGAAACAGGTTTTCTCGGCGATGTAATTTGTTATTTTCCAGGGATCAAACCTTAGACCACACCAAAATGTTTGCTTGTTGGGAATGGAAAAAGGGAATTGGAAATGAGAAACACAGGATAAAACGAAAGCAAGAAATTTCGTGAAGCACAAATTCGAAATTCTCAATTGGCACTCAGGAAAAAGCTTTTATTTTGTGGGATAATCGTTGTTGGACGAAGAAAAGAGCTTTTTGTTGGACGATCGCAAGAAATTCAAACATTAGCTAACATGGGACTGCGACATCTGTATATCGGTGGGAGATTAGTTTCATTGAGTAAAAAATTCACACTTCTATGAGCACGTGCCGCCCGACTGACAGTCCTCATAATATTGTCTTGTAGACTATTTTTACTTACTTTACTTACACCCAGTCACTTTGAAATGAAATTACAGGTCACACGAAAATGAATCTCATTGAATTCGTTCATTTCCATGCTCAAAAATGAATGTTTTTTTTTTTTGTGTAACTAACGTTTCACTTCAAAGTCTTAACAACCGAAATCCCACACATTTCTGAATTGACTTGATATAGAATTTTATTACTTAAGCACCCTATGTAACTGAACAGTATAATTAATTTGAATTAATTGAAAGTGATCACCGCAAACTACCCACAGTCGTGGCCTTCTTCGTAACCGGCTTGCCTTTAGAGTGAATTATTTACATAGTTTCTTGTGCGATAGATATTATTTAAATGCGGTGCATGTAAAGGTATATACCTACACATTCATGGCAAAAAAAAAAACAAAACAAACAATAGTAAACCTTAATTATTCGTACTTACCAAACAAAACAAGATAATCTTAATTAACTCTGTAACTACTTTTGTCAACCTTTTTTTTAGTTCTGCGCGAAACGATGTTGAAAGTTACGCGGTTAGACAGTAAATGAGAATACTACCTAAACCTACTGACAACCATCGACTACGAAAATTCAGTGGAGCTTAGGTTATGGATCGCTTTGGTAAAGAGCAATTAATTTGGTCAGACGTAGATACGTATGTTCTCGTATACTATCTTGTTTATGTTGTTTATCAGAACAGTGACTTGCAGCTTTTGTTGCATGTCGAAGGCGGACGCAAACTATTTTGGTTGTGGTGTCGTGGTTCCAAAGTTCACTTTTTGGGAAGAGCGGTACACGATAAAAGCATTAAGCACAGAAAAATGCCTTAGGTTTTAGGTATGCGTTGAGAGCCATAAAGTAAGTATTAAATAGATCGTCAGCTCTTCCAACTTAAGAGAGTTTGCCTACAAGCTGTTTTCCGTGTTCCTATGTGCGAAAGTATGTGTGCCATGTTAAATTGCATTAGACGCACGCATACATTTGCCCATAGCAACCTGACAGATGACTGACAACTCAGTCTGTGGTGACATTGGAAAAAATTCAAATAATTCAAATAACTGGCCGTTATCAGGACGTGTCTAGAAAACGGTGGGTATGGTGTGGTGAATTTAGTAATAATTTATATTTCATTAAAACGAATATTACAAGGACTTATTTTATTTTACCTAGATAATGCATACAGTGCAGGATGTTTACATTGTGGTTGTAAACAATGGAAATCGATGAACTATAGGGATCATCTGCAAAAATAAAATAAAATCAGTATCTACAAATAATTATTTGGAATTTTACTGATAGCTATATATTTTAGTTTCAGTTCTATCTCGTATGGTTTAAAGAGAATAAATTAATTTTCGTTGATTGTATCTTTAAGAAGTTTGATCCTTTATTGATACGTTGATAACATTAGTTATTAACCATTTTGTAAAATAAATGTTTTCGTGGTGAAATAAAACAACAAATTTAAACTGTTGGAACGCATCCATCAGCTGATAGACCCTTAGGTACCAACTACCCTACTGTCAGTCACTGTGCTTAGCACTCCCTCTTTATTTTTCCCACGAAGCATGGGCATTTTTCCCTTTTCACTGAACCCAAATTCCCTCGATTTGTTTATGAAAAAATGTTTCTTCTTAAAGTAAAATTAGTATTATTCGGATATAATGATTATTTCTTGGTACTAGAAGTAACTAAAAGTACTAAAAGTAAAATCCCTTTTTTATGGACATTTAGTGTGTTCAAATGTAGTTCGACGGGTTAGTGTGCTAGTATTCGAGCAGCTATAGGAGACCTCTAGGAGCCATTCTTTAAAGAACCGCCGATAGAATTTAAGAAGATGTTAGGATGTACAATTAGTCGAAAAAGAAGAAGAATTTAGTCAGCTTGCGCAAAATGCTTGTTTTTAATGTGTCGAGATATCCGAAGTGAAACTTGCATAAACTGTTTTTAATTAAGAAAAAAGGACGTTTTCTTAAATTTTCCCAAAAATCAAAGTTAACTAATTTTTCTTTTGAGTTCACTAAAATGTTTTTAAAAATAAAAGCTACAGTTTTAGTTAATTTCTTACTATTTATTTTAGTTGAATACATTTGGGTGACAGCTCAACCCTGTTACTCTTTGCGTATGGAAAAAGTGTGTTGCTAAGGTTTAAATAACTAAATTTACAATTACAACAATTTTCCCGCGAATTAAAAAATTCTTGCTGCGAACTGTCACATCCGCCATTCACAAACCCGAGAATGAAAAATTCGTTCGAACTTAACCAACAACAATGAAACAGATTTCGCTCCCCTCGGTTGGAGGGGTAATTTAAAAAAAAAAATATATATATTATAGAAATAACGGCGACACTAATAGTAAAGAATAATAAAGTACTTTATCATTTTTGAAATCCAGGAACCTGTTCTTACAAATTATTTCCAAGCCAAGTTATTGCTCTTCAAACTTGAAATTTAAGGAAATAAAAACATTTTAAAAATGTTGAATGCTGATTTTTCCAACATTGTGAACAAAGACAGTAAATTTGTTTCTAGTATTTACTGCATCTGCCTCTATCGTCCACATCAACTAACATTTTCGCATGGGTACGATACGCAGCGTTGCCAACTAATTTAGACGAACAAAATGCCTAGCTTGAAAAAAGGATGCCTTTTTCACTAAAATAATGCCTAAAATAATTTCTTAACCTATAAAACTTAATCAAAAATTAAACACAAAATAAACAAAAACATTTTTTATTTAAAAAAAAAATTTAATTATATAGCACCCACAAAGCTCAAGTTAAAATAAACAGAACAACAACAAAACGATAGTAGGTAATAATGGCAGCCAAAAAAAATAAACATATTTGGGTTTTTTGTTTTTTCATGTTTTGATGAAGTAAAAGAGAGTAAAAAAAATGAGGGTTCATTAACATCTCTTGTAAGATTATGAAGCTTTTTAAAAAGCTTTTTCTTGATGTAAATTTCCATTTATGGATAAGACATCTGTATATTTATTGCCTGTGATATAAGTATGTTGAACTTTAAATGGAATTTCATTTGTTTTTGTTTAGGAAGTGACCGCTTTGTTTTTTATGGCCACTGAATTTTAATTTTACGATTACGAGAGGAACTCAAAAAAGTGGGTCGCGAAATTCTGTCCGTCTCACTGTGGAGTATGATGAAAAATCGAGATAAAATTATTTTCTGCCTCTATCTGAAACTATATTTTATGACGACATTTAAAATGCATTTGATATTTGTGTTAATTAATAATAATAATAATAATAACAAGTATTTTGAGTGAAAATATCGTTAATTTGTTAATTTTAAGATTTATTTTTTTAAATAAATTTGTATTCTTAGAGAGACTGAACAAGACTCGCTCTCTTCTTCAGAATCATCAAATGGAGATAAAATTGGATGCTCAAATACAAAAATTTCGATTGCTTTCGAAAGAGATTTTTTTTTAACAGGAAGAGGCCTGTTATAAGGAGGTTTAATTAATAATAAGCGATTAAGAATATCGAAATTAGGCGGTAGAGTCTGAAATTCTTGTTTCGAGTTTCGAGAAAGCTGTACTATTGGTAAAGTTGCATTTTCAATCACGACTGATCCATGAATTAATTTTTTGTGCATTGTTGGTGTCATCAAGGATACAAATCTACATAAATTTTAGCTGTATCGAATGCATATTTACCAAACTTGGAGATATCGATTTTATATCCACTGGATAGAACTTTTAATAAACCTTCAGCCTATAAATTAACTGAGTGTCAACACCTTTTATTTCAGCAGAAAGTTGTGCATCTTTGAAAAACCTACGGCTTGTATTGCCATCATTTTTGTGCTACCGAAACCTGGCGTCGGTACATCCACTATTAGACCTAGTTGGTTTTTTGAATTTTTCTTGCAATTCTCGCTTATTTTCTTTGACAGTATCTTATCTATATCTTCTTGTTTTCGAAGTTGCCATTTCTTTAAAGGAAGCTTATAAGCAAGATGCAAAATGGTTTCCAAAAGGCGAATTCTTGCATGTAGAATTGATAAAACGAATCTTAATGTATTTGTTTGAACACCTCTTGATTTTGTCAAATCTTGAAACTCCTTGAATTTTGCTCCACATACTCGTACATAGCACTTCATTGTAGACTTTGTATCTGTTGCAGCGTTACAGACCACGCAAATAATCATAGTTAGTGCCAACGCATGTTTAACTTCGACGGGCCCAAAACCATCCAGTTTTGTTTTCATTAGCGAATCGATCTGCGATTCTATATAGTTTATTTCACTTTGGGTAACATCCTTAGTTTCTTTAGCAAAAATTACTCTTATTGGTCGACAGAACCTTGGCGATGATGGTGTTGAATTTTGCAAACGATTTTCCCATTTAAAGTGCAGAAAGATCGCAAAAGCACAAGAGCACTTTGAAATATGTTTGCATCTGAATCGGAATGGTTTTTGAACTTTTGTTCATATTGGGTTTGTTGCGATCCATCGCAACCCCATTTCGAAATAAGCTCTAAAGATTTAATTTCGCCCTCAGTTAAAGTTTCTCGAATATCTAAACACATTTGGGAAGTAACCCAAATATTAATGGTACTTCCCATATAAAATGTTCGTACCAGTTTGATCTGATCGAAAACGGCTCCAACGATTTCAACCAAAATTGATATTTAAGTAGGGGAGGTTACCATGACTGCATACCCAGTTTTTGGCTAAAAATTCGAATAACAGTACTTTTGAAATTTTCAACCCATCTCGAAAGCGATTGTAACAAAAATTCATTTCTAAAGTAATGTGGTCATTAATAACTTAATAGCAGTCTTTCATCGTACATTGGATTTTTGAAAATAGTAAGTTTTTAAAAATTTAGTTTTGTTTAGTTTACCTTAAAATGGCAATACCGATTTTGACCATAATGCATATTAAGAGTAAAATTTATGTTTTCAAAATTATTGCCTCCGTCAATTTCAATTCGACTTGCCGAAAATACTAATTTTAAAAACTGCTCATATCTCGAAACCCCAGTTTTCAATAAAACTTTAAGAACCAATTAATGCTTGTATTTCAAACAATATCTAATACTCAGCTTTCGGGTGAATAGTAAAGCAATATTCGTTACTGTTTTGTCTGCCAAATTTTACAAAAACCACTCTAATGATTTTGATCAAAATACACACCAAAAATATGATCACGTACTTAGTTTTTCTCAAAAATTCGAGTAAATCTGATCTTTTATTATTTCTCAAAAAATATTACCCAAATCCCGATCCGTCTTCACATATTTTTGTGAAACTAAAAATCGCACTTCCAATAAAAATGCAATAACAGTTTTGTTTAGGATTTAGAATTTTTAGTTCCAGCTCTATCTTAAGATGGCCAAATCTTCCTTCAAAAGACTCCATTCGTCAGATTCCCCAACCTTTTGCAATTTCCTTCGTGAAGTCGCCTATCCGCAGATGTCACATGACAATCGAATTCACACCTGGCCAATTTTTTAGCGCTGTTATTTCTCTCTACTTTGATATAGGCGCGACAAATCGATTACTTAAATTAATGTTTGGCTATGAGTTGGGCAGCCTAAAGTTCTATTGAAAAGACTCCCGCTCGATGCTACGCAGTCCCTTTCTGATATAATATTGCTGTTTCTTTCCTAAGTTGGTTCACTGTATACAAGAAACACATTTATTCAAAGAGAAACAGTAGGTACATCTTGGTGAACTTAATTAAACTCCAATAGGCCCCTGTTATCCAGCCATGGCATGATAGCTTCCATCGCCCTTATATAGTTAAGATTTCTATACATGGCGCCGGGATCACTGGCTTCGTTGCTATTGAACGATTTTACGTCCAACATTACCACGGGAAGGATCTTCGACACGACCGAATAAGCTGCAAAAAGACGTATACGTTTTACATCGGGTCATAAAACTCCGAAAACTCAAAACTAACCTGAGAGTCCATTCCTAAGCAATGCCATATGCAAATTCCTCAACTTTGGCAATGGTCTATGGTATTGCAGCAGCTTTAAGTTTTCAGTCAGCTTGTCGTGATAGAATTTCACCATATAGTCGAACTGCGACAACTTAATATCCAATTGAGCTGAACTAAGGATCACATAGTAAAGATCGTAAGCGGGACTGCCATACTTTCCTATTTGGAAGTCAATGAAGTACGTCTCCTTTACTTTGCCAAAGGCATCGTACTGAAACATTATGTTATTGCTCCACAAGTCTCCGTGGTTTAGGACATTAAACTCGCTGGCATTGAACTTTGCCGCTTGTATAATTCGGTCCACTAGATAAGAGTCAATATCGGCCTGCAAGTACAAACGACGATCATAGGCGAGGAGCTGCCAGCGCATCAATGAGTATACCTACCAACTTATCGGCATATTGTTCGCAGTTCTTCCACTTCCGAAGGTGCGACAAAAACACATCAGACTTATTCAGTGTCCAAAGGATCGCTCGATTTTTCTCGGTAAAGATGGAGTTCGTAAACTTGTCCGAATAGCTGCCGTTGTGCTCGTGGAGACATGCAGAGGCGGCATGGAATTCCGCCAACTTGGTGAGCACATGCTTCATATGCACCAGGTCCAGACCGATGAGTCGATTGGCATTACGGAAACCCTTCCTGCAGATATCTTCTAGCAGGATATAGTCAACTGGGGGGATTTTAGCAAACTTGAACGTCTTTGGGGCAAATGCTACTGTTTTTCCAGCTTCCTTCAGCAGAGATTCGAAACTGGGAATAATGGATTCGTACATAATTTGCTCCTTGGGGAAAAGCATTAGCAAGTCGAGGAAATCGGCCATGGTGCGGTCGGAGTGGTTTGTTTTCAGAATGTAGGAGACGGTTTTGATCGGACCTCCCTCTAATGAAGAAAAGTAAAGGGATATTCTGTGAAAACGTCTGTAAAATGACGATGTTTGCTTACCGGCAACTTCGACCTCCAAAGTTATACGCAGCAATACGGAGACGAAGTTTTCTCCAGCTGTCAATGCCGGCCCAACAGTAAAGTTTACGACTTTTACATATTCTCCAATGTCAAGCTTTAGCACGCTCTCGAATACGTCTTGCGTTATCCAATCGGACACCGTAACGGAAACATTATTGACGGGCTGTGGGCGCACTGGGGTCAGAGTGTAGTTCGCGCCATTGGTTCCATTGGTTCCATTGGTTCCATTAGTTCCATTTGATAATGTGGACATTTTTCTGAAATTCATTGAAAGGTTCAATTAATAGAAGGTTTGCAGTTATAGAAGGGATTTCTTTTAAATGGTATCCGAAAGAGCAGGAGAAAAAGGACATTGCAAAAAGGAACGCAGAAGCTAGAGAGTGCGGCCAAAAACCACTCAACACTAAGGGGCCTTTAAAATTGCCAATCCTATTCAGTCGAGCCCCATTGAATAGGGTCCTGTTGGGATAGTATTTTATGTACTGAGATTCAGGAGTTCGAAACAACCCTAGACAGGCCCTGAGTCATTGTCTCTCAAGCACCCAAATCTTTTCCATATAGGACGGCGCTATATTGAACCACATGGGACAGCTATAAGCGATAATAGGCCTTATAAGGGCCACGTAGCAAATGAACCTCACCCTGGTATCAAGTTGACTGCTGCGAAACAATCTCGTTGTCAGAGCGTAGGCCCTCCTAGCCCCAGCCATACAGGCATCTATATGTTTGTCAAAATACAGATACGGGTCGAGCCAGATGCCAAGATACCTCACCACGTTTTTCAACGTCAATATGGTCGCCCCTGCTGCCCAATAATTGTTAGTTTTCTCCAGTTTTTTCTGGTATCCCCAGAGGCCCTAGCCAATGGAGTTCTGAACAGGATTGTTTCCGATTTTTGGAAATTGATTTTGAACTTCCAATCATCGTAATACCTCTTAATTTGCTCGATGTCACGCCGCAGAAGGATCTTAATGACCTCGATTTTTGGGCCTGACCTGTACGCCACTAAATCGTCTGCGTTCGCTATAGCATGTCTGAGGGAACCCACCAGATCACCTGTGTAAATATTAAACAGGACCGGAGAATTCACTGCTCCCTGCTGAAGCCGTTTTTAATTTCGAAAACCCTGCTCGAAGTCACGTTGCCAGCTTTGAAAACGACCTTCTTTACAATAAAATCATATACAGCAAAGGTTTTTGAATTATTGAATTATACGAGTGTGTGGTGGAATGAAAACTAATCGCGTCCACATGGAGACATAAGGTACATCGTGTGTCCCAGTTAGAGACTGAAGCATGATGTAGCATACCAAAACCCATCTAGTTACGGGCGGTTGGTGCTCCTGATAAAGTGCAAGAGGTGTTCCTATGACCGGGAACCCAGCAGCGAGTTTGACCGAATAGTGCCCAATGATGATCAGTGCGTCGACACATTTCCTAACTATTTACCTTTGATTTGATTGACAGTTAACGAAGATAGACGAAGATATCTGACTGAGAAAGGTGACCTTCTATGAATCTCGCAGCTTCGACATTATGCTTCGCATTAGTATATGTAAGAAGTGAACGGATCAGTGGCTATGGTTAGTCGACTTTGTATCATTTACCAATGATTTCAAAACTATGCGTTTACTTGCAGAGACGCAAGCGTGATAACGAATCAGAGCGGAGTAACAGTCGGCAGCTTTCGTCGACAGCAACAACCACTTATTCACCATCTGATGCAGGATAGAGGTACCAATATATGCTGCCATCAGCGGGAGAGATGACCAAACTGTCTCTTGAATTGTTCATGTTGTATTGTTTGTAGATGGTCATTCATTTTTCGGTTTCGAAAGTTAAGCTAAATAAAAAAGTTATTTAAAAAAAAACAAAAAACCCGATTTAAAAAGATTAAAGCAAGTCACTTTCAAGTATTGGCAGTCGGAGGCTGCGTATATTTTTGTCAGATTCTACGACTAGCCAATTTAGCCACCGCACGTAACTACGAATGTTAACAATTGAGATTGGTCTGGCCAATAGTTACTTCATGACAGGTTGGAGTCGAAGAGGTCATTCGGTTCGCTTTCGCTTTCCAACCTCATTATAGATTTGCCATTTAGTCATCTTCGTCAATGTATGATGAAAATATGTCTGCTAAAGAGCTTTGCACGGAAAAGCAAGACATAATCTGAAAGATTGGGTCTGAACTCGCAATGAACATATACACCCAAGGTCTCACCCCCTAGCTCAATTTATTATTTGCTAAAGGAATCACTTATGGAATACGAACACATCAAATTCGTTAGACCTTATTGTGCCGTTCAATCAGCATTGCAGTTCATATATAAAAGGTCGAAAGGCTACAGCAACAATCCGCAAGCTTATGAGCTTGTAGTGAATATAACCGGCATTGTAAGACTACCTACACAATCTGACTAAAATATGCGCAGCCTCCGACTAAATCTTGCTAACAGTGTTGATAGATACACTACAGTCAGACGGGTTGATTGGTTTTTTAAATTAACTTTTTTATTAATTTTTTCCAGTGCGGTAAAAAACACAAAACCTAAATTTGTTTACTTCTAATGCTGAGATGTTGGGGGCTTTTCTGAAATTCGACCAATTAACTTTGGGCCCAATTAAACAATGGGTTCACAATTGTTCCCATCTTTGTTGTTGACTTGTATAGAAGTCCGTGATGTATGAAACGAATCTTCAAACCTCTCAGACGCCTCACAACCGATTTATCAATTTATATAATCATTGAAAAACTCTGTCACTCTCAACTTTTCCATTTCGTCTTGACGGAATAAACTGAAGTTGGTTTTAGCGCCAGCAGGGGGCAATTATAATTTTTTTTCATCAAATGTTTACTTTGATTGTGTGTTGGGTGAACAAATATGTGTATAAGAAATTAATTTATACACCATGAGGAAGGCGTATGGTCACGCGATTTGCGAATCATTGCTGGGAACTCATCATGCGATTAATCTACCTACTCATGTTCGGTTCAAAATGATTTCAAGCATAAAACAGCTTTAAACGGTGTTAATAATGTTGATAGATACACTTGCACGTTTTGTTCTAATCACACTTGACTGGGTTGTTCTGATGTTTCTTATAAAATAAATAAAAATTAAACAAAGAACTAGTGAGTATTACCACATTTCATGTACCCAATAATGTTTCTAAAGGGTTTTCCAATAAGAGGTGTTATTTTGGTATTCAAAGAAAAATTTAATTTTTTGAGATAAATGATCGGATGTTTATTTCATAATAAAGAGGAAGGTATGCCGTCAATGATGAAAAACAACATCAGCCAAATGGCCACCACGAGCACGCATACAGTACCATATCCTTTTCATGAAACTTTCCATAACCAAATCGCAAAGTGGCTGCCGTATGTCCTCGATAGCCTCACGAATTTTATCTTTGAGGTCTTGAATCGACGCTGGGCTGTAGGCGTAGACCTTATCTTTCACGCGGCCCCATAGAAAGAAGTCACAAGGTGTTAAATTACAAGATATCGGTGGCCAATTGTGATCACCTCTTCGAGAGATAACACGGTCCGGAAACTTTTCCCGTAAAAATCAATGCTTTCGTTGCTTGTGTGGCACGTAGCGCCGTCTTGTTGACAGTTAACGTTATCCAGATCAATACCATCCAACTCCGACCATAAAAAATCATTAATCATCTCTCGATAGCGCAATCCATTCACCGTAACTGTTGATCCAACCTGAATTTCGAAAAAGTAAGCTCCAATGACCCCGCCGGACCATAAACCGCACCAAACAGTCGCACGTTGAGGATGGAAAGGCTTCTCAACAATAACTCTTGGGTTTTCCGAGCCCCAGGTGCGACAATTTTGCTTGTTGACGTAGCCACTGAGGTGCTAATGGGCCTCATCAGTCAAGATGATTTTACGATGGAATTCCGGATCATTTTCATGCACTTCTAGGACCCAATCAGCAAAGACGCAACGTTGTTGAAGCGTGTATCGTTCCATTTTTAGTAATGGCGTAGTTTCTACTTGTCAAATGTCAAAGAATAAAAGCTTCAAAAGTGACAGCTACCGAAATAGCGGGTCATTCACAATAACACCTATAATTGGAAAACCCTTTATATGACTTGCAAGCGGAACAGTGATAGGTCTTTATTTGAAACCAAATCCGTACAATAACATTAAGGTAGGTATGCAATACTATCTCGTAGTTTCGAAAAAAAAGCTGGAACTACACTATCCTGTAACGTGTGGTTCATTGTAGGGTGGTGTACAAAATTTATAAGTTCAAGCCTAGTCGAATATGCTGGTCTGTTTGGGCTTGTTATTGTTTTTGAATGGCTTACATTGGTGATGTTAGTTGTAGGTATATACGCGCTCAAAAATTGGCCCTAACAGAGTGCTGCTATGGCTGGGGACATCGAGTTGCTGTATGTGACGGATTCATCGGCGAATAGGCAGCTGTTAGTTGCGTTTTCGAGCTGAGGTTGGTGGGACGTGAAACCTTGGGTGACACCAGCTCCGGATGCTTTTCACTTTAGATTACCGGTCTCTTTTGAAATACACCGAGTATTCGTTGTTAAATACTACCGATATAAATATGTAAAATGCATACTGTTAAAAATAACACACTTTATCAGTTGTTAAGAATCAAGTTTCTAGAGAAAAATTGGATTAAAATGATAAGTTTATTTTTAACCGAGTTTCGTTAAACAAGTTGACTCTGTTATTTTTAATCCACTAACTCTGTAGGAGCTATATTAAGAGTAGCACTTGGTATTCTTCAACCGAAAGTTGGTTATGAGTTATTTGGTAAGAAAATGCTTTGAGTGGTTGTTATTGCATCTTGTACGTTGGAATTGTGGTCATATCGGAAACATTAATTTTATTCCGAGTATCTTTCCTTTTAAACTATATAGAAAGTATTAAATAAATAAAATGCGTAGGCATAATTCAAAATTCGTTAACCTCGTATACCTACCTACGATAATTTAGAGAAAAACAGAGTTTACTATCAAGCCAAAAATGACGTTTTTACTATTACACTCCAGCTATTAATTACTCTATCATAATTATTTCAGAAATGATTATTTCTCTTACTACGTATACGAGTATGAGGACAAAGTTGAACAAAAAGTTAGCTACTTTCGAAACCGTGATCAGCACTTCAGAACATATTTTTCTCAGGGTGCAGGGTGGAGTTCTGGTATTTTGCAACAACATAAATGAGATTATGAAAATGTCAGACATCGATTTTGATCGCTCTCAGTGGCGTTTATTCATTGATTCTTCGAAAGCAAGTTTAAAGGCAGTGTTATTGCATAGTGGAAATATGCTTCCGTCTGTACCTCTAGCCCATGCTGCAAATATGAAAGAAACCTATGAAAATATGAAACTTTTACTTGAAAAAATAAATTACGGTACATATTCCTTCAAAATCTGCGGTGATCTTAAAGTTGTTGCACTATTACTTGGACCTGGATCACCTGGATTTTTTTCCTGACAATTTAGGGGCTGTCAGCGACGAGCACGGTGAGAGGTTCCATCAGGACATTTTGAATATGGAAAAGCGGTACCAGGGCAAATGGAACCCAAATATGTTAGCGGATTACTGCTGGACAATTAAAAGGGACCAACCAGAAGTGAAACATGCAAGAAAATCTTAGATTTATTAAGTCATTTATAAAAAAAAATACAGTTTTGATTAACGAGATCTGTGTTATTTCGCAATATTTTAAATTACTCAATAAAATAAAATCTTTGGCCAACAAATTTTTTTTAACTATTTATTTTTTCTTATGATCACCAACTAAAGCAAAAAATATCAAAAAAGTCCGTGTGGCACAAAAAAGTTAAAATTTTGTTGACCAGTATTATTTGTTAAACATTTTTTTATTCCTGTTTATTTATGTTTTATTGTTATAAAAAATTATAATATAAATTTAGTAATAATGTCAATAATTGTTAAAAAAATACAAGAAAGTCAATATACAGGCTGATTTTTCAGGATGTCATTTTGAAGAAAAACAATTTGTAATAAGAACTAAAGTCCTTTGTGGACTGGATTATTGTCAAATTTTGTACCCTTCAACGCCAGCCATTCCCATTCTCGTTGTAAATTTTAAAATCATGAAAGTAACATTATTTCTTGATTTCACATTGATTGGTTTTTATTATCGAACACGCAATTCTATCAGGAAACTGCTTTCTGATGAAAATAAAATGTTCCCAACATTATAATTGTTATATCTGCGATAATAGTAGACTTCATCTTTCGACTCCAACCTTGGAAAAAAAGCGCAAATAAATTGTCTTAAAAGCATGACTTAACTTCAACAGAAATTGCCGTGGGCTCATTACGGTGTTCAGTGTTTTATGAACTACGGTGAATATATTTAAGAACTCTAAATAATTAGCAATAGAAAAAGAGGAAAATTGTAAAAATTTGATTATTAAATTCTTTATTCCATGTAATAAATACAAAATTTAATACAAATTTAACTAGACCATATTTAACTAATCACTTGTTTGCTCATTCAGCAATGTTTGCCCTATCACTTTGTTGATAGAATTTGAGTTTTCTAAATGCGCTTGCATTATTGTTTTTAAAAATTTTAATTAGATACAGAACAAATAAAAAAAATACTTTTTCGTGTACAAAATAATTCATAATTAATATAACAATGAATGGTTCGTATTTATGACAGTCCTCATACCCACTTTAGTCTATAGCTTCAATATCTCATGCAAAAATACAGTAAATTTTTTCCAACGGGGTTGCAGTCAGCAGTATGTACGAAAATATGATACCTTACAATATAGTTAGATAAAAGCGAGTAAAATTAAATTTGCGTCCACAAACCATAAAAGGTAATCGGATAGGCTATCACTAGTATTTATTGCAGTTATAACTAATCAAGTGTATGAATGCAATTCAGTCAAACCAGTCAATCAGTTGTGTGGTTATAAATGCATTGGGTAAATAAATGCAATATGTTGTAGAAACAAATGCAGTAGCAGTGACAGTGACAGTGGCTGTGATAACCCGAAACCAATTGTCATATAAAAAATTAACACAAGCATTTCACGTAATGAATACAACTTAATTGGAAATATTCAAGTCAGTGCAAAATTAAACGTTTCCAAATGAAGGAAATTTTCAGTTTTTTTATTTTTTAGATGCATAGGCTCTCCTCCCAACGAATGTGCATCGTTTAAGTGTTTAAGAATCCGTACCCAGAGGGAAAAAAACGGAACCTTATTAGTTTCGCTTTGGTCCGTCTGTCCGACCACTAGACCAATTTTGAACCCAGGTCTATCCCAGAAACTAACTGACGTAGAAGGCTGATATTTGCAAACAACATCCGGTTTAGCCTCTAGTTAAACGAAAAATGGTAGCGGTACATCGACTGGTTTTAGAGTAATACGTGATTTGGTGGAACAAATATTTTCATTCGCACAAAAGCTGTTTATTTTGAATTTTTGAATGCCTCCACTTTGTATATCAAGCTTCGAATATAATATTTTACATAAATCGGTAGCGTGTAGGTGTAGGTAACTGTTTTATAAATGTCTTAAGCTTGTGTTTTTTATGGCCTGGTGAAAGGTTGGAGCGCTGCTGTCTCATGCGTTGATTGATCGTGTAAGAATAGACTTACCTCTCTTGAAAATAAAGTGCACGAAACTTTGCGTTCACATCAACGGTTTGTTTGTTTGCTTTTTGTTCTACTAGTTATTTAGGAAAGAAACTCAGAAGCGATTCTAGAATCAAGATAGACAAACAGAAAATATAAAACACAGAAAATATAAAAATATACTTGAATAAAGTTCTCTTTGGTTTAGAAATATTCATTTCAGATGGCATTCTGTTCAGATGCTTACACCTTACACGATACATTATTTGAGTATACCTACTACAAGACAAGTTTTTGACTGGAATAAATTTGGTGATCAAGGCTAATTTATTATGTTTAGAAGAAGAGAAAAGTGGACGATAGTTTTAGTAGATAGTTTTCCTTGGAAGTGAGACAGATCGGTATTTAGGTATAGACATTTTAAAGAAATATTCTTAATGGGGCTTTAATGGGAAAAACTATGCTATAAAAAAAAACTACTGAATATTTTCTCAAATTTATTTTTTTATTTGAAAGTACAATCCTTCCGGTAAAATAATGGAAAATAATTTCATTCAAATGGCTGCCTCGGCTGGCCATGCAGTAGCTTACACGATCGGTCCAATTTTTAAGCACATTATCGATTGTGTGCAGCTGTATTTCACCAATGGCTTCACGAGTATTGTCCTTTAAAGCGTCAATTGTCTCTGGCTTGTCGGCGTAGCACTTATCTTTTACGGCACCCCACAAATAATAGTCTAACGGTGTCAAATCGCAGCTCCGAGGTGGCCAAACGACATCAGCTCTGCGGCTGATAATGCGATCTTCATAAACAGGGCGCAAAACATCGAGTGTAGCTTCGGCTGTGTGGCACGTAGCGCCGTCCTGTTGAAACCAAATGTTGCCAATATCCTCCTCTTCAATTTTTGTGAACAAAAATTCGTTCAACATGGCCCGATAACGATCGCCATTGACTGTAACGGCCACTCCTTGCTCATTTTCGAAGAAAAATGGTCCAATTATGCCTCCGGGCCAAATTCCGCACCAAACAGTGACTCGTTTTGGGTATATCGGCTTTTCAACGTATGCGTGCGGGTTTTCTGTGCCCCAAATGCGACAATTTTGCTTGTTTACATACCCGCCAAGATGAAAATGAGCTTCATCTGAAAAGATGATTTTTTTTGGCAAAATCGGCATCTTCTCTAAGTCGATCGCAGGCCCACTTAGCGAAGCGAAAACACATTGGATGGTCATTTCATCAAGCGTATACACAACCATATTCGTTCAGCGGAAGGATAAAACTAATTATCTGTCGAATCAGACATGAGCTAAGTGTTACCATTCCCGAAATAAGCACTAGTTGAAATAAATGATCTTATATAGAATCATTTTACCATACTGAATATATGTATTTCCGTCAAAATCGATAGAGCTGTATTTCTAAGTTTATGCGGAGAAAATAGTAACAGGTATTGCAATTTTTAGTTCGAAAAATACTGTGTATTAAGCTTAAAATTGAGTACAAGCTTAAGATGTTTAAGACAAGTATCACACTCATTTTTATTACATTTAATCATGTTGAAAAGTCAGCTGCTTGCAAAAGGAACTATAAAAGATAAATACTGTAAGACATTTTCTAAGCAACCGCAAATTTAAAAAAAAAAAGCTGTCAGCAGCTGAAAAATATAATTTGAATACATTTTTAATGCATTTTTTTTATATATCTTCATTATTAAGGTTGGTGTGAACGCACTCACTCTTATCGGAAATTTTCGTTGTAATTTCTCGAACCAACTGTTTTTGTTTCACATTATAAGTCTGCAAAATAAAAATAATAAAAAAATGTTGTGTCATACAGACTTAAGCATTAGGTACTTGGGTTTAAGGCTTCCTGAAAATATGAAGCATCGGGTTTAGAGATATGAACAATTTTTCGATGATTCGAATGGAATATGACAATTTTTCTCCATGTTTTCATTTTAGTGAAAATCGGTATTCGCGTTTTCAAGTAGGTAAACTATAAAAACAAAAAAAATAGAGAGTGTGCTTGTGACCAGTTGTGAAATCTCTCTCGCTAAATGTGGATTTTAAATTGAATTTTATTAAGAAATTTAATTTAAAAACCAAGTCTTTATAATATTATAATCTTAATACAGGCCAGTAGACAATAAATTCTATTCATTCACTTAAAAAGTTTCCATAACGCAACACAATCCAACGTTTTCTATTTTTAGAGTTTTTGTTTGCGTTTTATTTTCATATCGTTACAACTGAAATTTAATTTAATCAACTGATTCAGTAGTCTAGCTGTGTAAAACCTGGCTTTATTAGTACTCACTTTAAGAATTAAGTTGAAAGAATTAAAAAATTGTTCATATGTATCTCGGCAACCCATCGGGTACAAAACTGTCCTACCTTTGAAACTGCAAACAACTAAACAAAGCCACAAAATTCCACTGAAACCGGTTGAGTGGTTTAGGAGATCTACCACAGCTCCACTCTTCGGCTCCAAAACAGTCATATCTTTCAAACTGTAACCAGCCATACACAGAAACAAAATTTGTTGAGAAACAGAAACATGCATAATTATCTGGGAGTGCTTTTATAGGGGCTTTATGTCACGAAAGCGTCATACCATTTTCTGTCACGGCATTCGAATCAATTTTACTCTTAAGGCTCGCCAATAGATATTTCACATCAAAAAAAAAAAAATATGTAAAATGCCTTTTTTTAAAAAAAAGTACGATAATCTAGAGAAGAACAGAGGTTGCTATCCATACCTTAGGAATGCATTTTTGTTACATTCGAATTGACCGTTTTTGAGATAAGTCCGTTAGCTATTTAAAATGTCCGTTAATATATTCTCAAGCGAAAAACTGGGTTTGCAGCAATGTAAGTTAGAGCCCTCGAAAAAAAAAATCAAACTTGTTTAAAACCGTTGTATGGCTTTATAAAGGGTGGTTAAGAGGTGTTATTTTGGTATTCAAAGAAAAATGCCATTTTTGGAGATAAATGATCGGATGTTTATTTCCTAATAAAGAGGAAGGTATGCCGTTAATAATGAAAAACCACATCAGCCAAATGGCCACCACGAGCATGCATACAGGACCATATCCTTTTCATGAAATTTTCCATAACCAAAACGCAAAGTGGCTGCTCTATGTCCTCGATAGCCTCACGAATTTTATCTTTGAGGTCTTGATTCGACGCTGGGCTGTTGGCGTGGACTTTATCTTTCACGTGGTCGATAGCGCAATCCATTCACCGTAACTGTTGATCCAATCTCATTTTCGAAAAAGTAAGGCCTAAGAAATAGCTCTATATATTTGATATTTTCTTTTTTACTACAAATATGTATAATAATTAGAACGGAAAACTGCAATTAGGTTTTATTGCAAAAGTCAATATAATATTCGGAACGATTGAAGAATTTTATTCATTAGAAAATATGCAAACAAATCAGATTGCTAGTTGTCTTGTCAAAGAAATTAACTCACAACTTCGATAATAATTAGATTAAATACCAGCGAGTTGACAACATTTCGTACATAGAAAATTGCGCCATTATTTGCAATCATAATAGATTGTGCGATCAATATCATTTATTAATCGGGGACTACGACTTCGTTGGTATCACACAGTATATTAGTTTGTACTTCTATCAGCGTAGCGCCAAGAATATACTTACTCGGCCTTACTAATAATCAAGTACAAATGTACAGCATTTGTGAAACGGTATACCAATAATCAATTAGACCTGCACATTTATTATTGCGACAACTTTCTTAGAATCTATTACATTTGTTGTCATTGCAGAATTCGAATTTCATAATTTGTTTTCGTGAAATACAAGGTCAATGGTTTCTTTCACAACGATGCTTTTTTTCTAAAAAAAAAAAAGGGATACAGGTATCTTTCATATGCTTTTTGAGGCTTATAATAAGCAACAAACAAAATATCCGCTGATCTGTCAAATAATATCATAATTATGCAAATCGGACACAATTTTCGGTACCTTTTATGGTACGCTTCTAGTTCTAATACTACTTTACGATTGTTTTATGAGTGCATTGTGTCGTAATAAAATCCCTTTCAAATTATTCAATAAACGGAACACAGTTTATTTGAATGTTTTGATTTATTCGTAGGCTGATGATGCAAATCAAAACTTATTGGTGGTCTAAACATCACAATTGCATCGTTAGCAAGCTAATATTTTTGAACACACGAGAATAGAAATAAAGTCTCAGGCAGGAAGCTAGGAAGCGTGTTGAAAACTTATCGCTTCCGGTTTTGAAAATAAATACAATTTTATCTATTAAAAATTGTTTGAATTATATATTACTTAATTCGGGAAACTTAGAACTATATTTTCTGCGAAGGGAGCCTTTTCACACCAACCATTGTTTCATTAGAGATCCTCATTCTCGGTAAACAAACTCCTTTTGCATAGAGTTTGTTGAGGGTTTGGTTGCAGCCAAATATCAACTGAGAACTGTTGAAAAAAGGTATGAGCCGTCCAAACTTAAGTATGAATATATGTTATTGACAATTGTCAAGAAAGTCTTGGAAATATCCCAAACTTATATAAAATTATTTTTTTAGTAAGCACGCATTTGTTGCTTGCAAACTATTTAAAATTGAAAACTAATCAAAAAGCAAGTACTAGCGTTTAAACAAGATAAAATAGAGATAAACACAGAAAAACATAGAAATAAAACAAAAATGCAATATTTTTTAATTTTTTGCATTCATTTGTAAATACAAATTTGTGCTTGTTAGACCTAAAAACCATTTGCATTGTTGTATTACAACGAATTAAATTAGAAAACATTTACAATTTACTAAAATAATTTATAATTGTAAACGCTCAGGCTGAAAAACAGTGTATGAAATTCGCTCCTATTACGAAATTGAATACAGTGACTTTGAACGCTTGGGCAACACTTGTCTTCAAAATGATATTAATGGTGGATTTATTTAGCTAATGCCCGAGATAAACATGGCTTTCTGTTCATTAACATTTGACCCTACAGTTACCGATATTCTGGCAACTATATTTGTTGACTAGTAAAGGGATTTCGGAAACTGGAGTCTTTGCGTAAACTGCCAGATTTGTTATTTTTTTTATTTTCAATTACATGCTGTACTCTTTTTACTGCGGAAGGCACAATATTATCTCCGCCGACATGAAATTAGGAGCACTGGATCGTTTTATGGCTACCTCTATCGATTTTATCCATATCCATTTTATCGATTTTGTTACTTCCATAGAATTCTAATTTATTTGGCAATTCAACATTTTTTGCGTTGGTAGTATTGGCAAAATTAATATACCTAGGTACCTAATCTAAAGTTACTCTTATCCGACGGAATTATGAATTGCTGCAACAGAAGCGGGGGAGTTTCTATTTATTTGTTTATCTTGGGTTAGCTACTCAGATGTTTATTTAGCTATCCGGTAACATAAACAAAGTATTAAATGGACTTACATCTTTGGCCAAAAAAGAGGAATTCTCTATAAGCTGAATTTGACCTTGGATGTAGGCCAGTTTGAATGCATGAATTTGTGGCCATGTTAATCAAAGGGGGCACACACATTCTTGAAAAACAGCCTAAACTTCCGGTTGTAGCCGCGTGCCAGGTAGCCTGAGGTGGGTTATCATTTCGTTGTAAAGTGCGGTGGCTGTGTTGCATACGCAATTGTAGCCGCTGTTCATTATAGTTTTGGTCGATGCTTCATTTAAGCTTGGACGATTTTCTGAATTTTGAATTAAGGTACTTTTGCATTATGAATAATGAAAATATTAAGGTATGCTCTTTTGGGTATTTTGCACTAATGAGTACATCTTAGGTCTAATAATGGCAAGGTGTCTTCATTCCAACCACGATGATCAATCATGGAAGTAAATTTAAGATTTGAAGTCTCTATTTGACTTGTGTTGTAGTAACCCAAATATCTATTATTATTTTTGTTGTATCTACAAGTCGGAGCCGTATTAATTATTATTAAAAAAAATACAACGATGACTCAGGGACATACGAATAAAATGTAGTAGGTAATTGCTTTTACTCAAAAGAAATGTCAAAATCGAAGCATTTGCCACGTTTCGTATGGATAAAAACCAATTTGAGTTAGGTAGTTCAAACTTTTGATATGTTCGAAAAGCGGCGGCCCTGACCTTTTACTCAGATCGGTATGAATAAAACTTATCAGAATAAGCAAATGCTTTGCTAATTCTGAGTCTGCTATTTCGTTGACTAAAACCTTTTGCTGAATATTTTGTACGCACATTTTGAACATAAAACAATCTAAGAAATGTGAATTGTCATTGTTTTTTTTTTTATAAATAGTTAAGTTTAATTCTGTTTGTAAAAGAAAACCAATAAAATAAAAAAAAGCAGCAATTGTTTTATTTCACACGAAGTATGGATTGTGGACTATTTGCCTAATATTTCTTTCAGATGGAAATATTTGGACAGAATCATTTGTCAGGTAGGTATATATCGGAAATCCGGGCTTTTAGGTTGACAGTTCTAAAAAAAAAACCTCTCAGTAATTCATTGTTCTTCTTTAACTAGTTAGTTGCCTAGTGTGTTAACAAATAAATATTTCTAACAATATCGGATACAATTCCCGGCATCTGAAGAAGAAATAAAGCTTCAACAAGCTATTTGGCAAACAAAAATAATTTTTCCAGTTGCAATTGAAGATTGCATTTATATTTCTGAATATATTTTGTTTAGTTTCATTTTCCGCAAAAGTCGTCAGAATCTGAGGAAAAATTCAAAAATTCAAATTTACTGGTCGGGATTGACAGGAACTGCAAGGAAAGTAGGGGAATTATACTTAAGATGACATACCCGATAAGATGACATACTTGCAATTACTCTTTAACCACTCTTTAACAGTTCTGCAAAACTTTTGGACAAGCAGATGTTAGTTACGCCCACAGTAATTCGGCAGCTAGTTAACAACGTGCTTTAAATGACAACGAAATCAAGAATTTTGTGCGTGAATATGTATTTTTTTTTTTGCTTAAGTGTTTGCTGTAAAATTTCTAAAAAGGTGAGTGTTGTGTTTTATCTGGGTACAGTTATTTGTACATTTAGTAATTACTATGCGACATTTTTACTTCATAAGAAAATGTTGGCTAAATATTTGCACTCATATGGGGCGGGCAAGATGACCAGGTACCCGACCGCCCAAGATCAAAAGCTATGTCATCTTACCTAGGTTAGGTTAGGTTGAAGTGGCTGTCAGCTAGCCGACACACTTAGACCATTGTAAGGTCCCTTGTGATACCACATGAATCTAAAATGCAATTCTTCCTACTCGTTGAACCAATTGGAGTCTGTGTTTTTTAGATCGTTCAGATCATTATACCAGAACGCTCCCAGATGGAGTTTACGTCTTTGTGAGAGGGCCGGACAAGTACAGAGGAGATGGAGAATAGTTTCTTCTTCCTCCTCGTCAAGACAGCTTCTGCAAAATTCGTTTGCAAATACGCCAAGCCTTGTTGCATGGCTGCCTATGAGACAGTGTCCTGTGATGACACCTATTTTAGCACTTATATGCTTCCTATCCAAGGATATCAAGTGTCTAGAACGTTTTAGATCCAGCTTTGGACAAATCCGTTTTGTCGCTAGACATGTCGAGCCGGTTGTCCATCTAAGATTTGCTCTATTGATAGCATCCTGCCTTATTATGAGTTTACAAGTAGCGATTGGAATACCTAACGAATCCTTAACTGGAAGTATAGGTAGTGTGGTTCCGTGTTTGGCGAGTTCATCAGCCTTGCAGTTACCTGGGATGTCCCTATGCCGCGGCACCCAACAGAGGTGAATATTGATCTGCTCCGCCATCTCTATGAGAGACGAACGACAGTCTTGGGCTTTTATAGCATTTGTAGAGACTGATTCCAGGCACTTGATAGCAGCTTGACTATCCGAGAATATACGGATATCCTTAGCAGATATCTTTCAGCCAAGATAAGACTTCTGTTATCGCCATAATTTCCGCCTGAAAAACGCTACAGTGATCAGGAAGACGGAAGGAGAGACTAAGATTTAGTCTGTCGGAGAAAACACCAACACCATCCTCAGTTTTCGAACCATCCGTGAAGAAGTGGATCGATTCATCACCCAGGAATGCGTCCTCCTCCCAGAATAATCTGGTGGGAATGGAGACCTGGAAGTTTTTATCGAACTTAAGTTCTGGTGTGTTGTAGTCGATGTTTCCTGGGAGGTTCTGATGATCGTTCAGGATAGCAGCATGGCCAGTTGTTTTGCTGGTCCATTGTGAAGTGGCTTTAAGGCGTACGGCTGCGGAAGCTGCCGTTTGCCTTCTGAAGATGTCAATGGGTGCCAGGTGAAACAGGATGTCAAGTGCAGCAGAGGGGGTAGTGCGAAGAGCCCCGCCGATGCACAAGCAAGCTGTTCTTTGGACTTTGCTTAGCTTATCACGATTGATCGCTTTGTCCAAAGCAGTCCACCAAACAACCACGCCATACGTGAGTATCGGTCTTATGACAGAGACGTATAGCCAGTGAGTGATACGAGGCTGTAAGCCCCATTTGTTCCTTATGGCTTTTTTGCAAGAGAAAAGTGCCACAGTGGCTTTTTTAACTCTTTCTTGGATGTTAGGCTTCCAGGTTAACTTTCTATCAAAAATGAGTCCCAAGTATTTAGCTTCATTTGAGAATGTCAATCTAGTGCCATTAATATGTGGAGGACAGAGGACAAGTTCAGTTTTGTGAGAGTTTACCCCCAACCCACATTTGTTCGCCCAAGTTATTAGCCCATTGAGAGCGTGTTGTAGGAGTTCTTTTAAAGTATTTAGGTACTTTCCTGACACAGCAATAGCAACGTCGTCCGCATAGGCAATCACATTGTGACCTCCCACTTCTAGGCATATCAGCAGTTCATTCACCACCAAATTCCAGAGAAGGGGAGATAGGATGCCACCTTGTGGGGTTCCTCTTCTTCTGGTAGATATCTCACCCAGGCTTGAGTTGATAATTCGGCTATTGAGCATCAAATTAATCAACGGGCGTACTTGGTCAAAATACGTATGGCTAAGGCTTATCAAGACGTCAAGAAAAATGAATAAATTTGGCTATGGCTATATGTCATCTAACACCGAGCTATGCCATCTTGAACTTGCTGTTGAACTAACTTTAAAAATATTTTTAAAAATACTATTTATTGTTTTACACTATTAATTTAAATGTAGTTTTTGTAACCAACAAATAAATGAATTGAATTCACTTTGTTTATTCCTATGATTTGTTAATATATTTTAATTTTTTCACTTTCAAGAAAAAGTATGTCATCTTGAGCACAATTGCCCTACACGTTAAGCGAAGTAAATTCTATGTTCGAATTTTCGAACTTACTTTAGCAAAGCAGATTTTAATTCATACCGATTCAAAGCAATTGCTAAGGGCGTTTACTTTGCTACAACCTTTTGCTCAAGGCAAATGCTAGTTTTTATTCATACGACCCTCTGTATTATTGATGAGGTTATTTTGGGTGATTCCAGCACTACCATAGATATCTGAATTCTACTAAATTCGATTGCAGTTCTTGGATGAAAAAAGTTGAATGACGTCCAACCAACAAAATTATCAAAATGATAGTGACTGACAATAAATAAGTGCTGACTTTTTTGACACTTTTTTTATTAATCGTTATGGTAGATCGAACACGAGGAGCTATTCAAATCTTTTCCTTACTTTTTCCCCATGAATCAAACCATCGAAATCGAACCATGACTTATTTGAATGTTACTATGAATAAGTTAATTTAGTTTTTTTTTTAAAAAAAAGCAACGAGATTATGAAACAATTTTGGTTAGATCAAAGGTGCCTGCAACAACTTTTGTACATGCGTAACTGTATGCATATATTGTTAATGACTTTCTGTTATCAAAATAATCAATTTTTTTCGATGTGGAGTTGATCAATCACTCAGAAAAGTCAAATGCCATTGGAAACAGTCGAAATATACTTGTTCTGTATTTTTGTATAATATTCATATCACGAGACTTTATTGACGAAAAGTTGTACGGCTACATACAAGTAGGTGTATATATCATGTGGAGGTGATTAAATCGAAAAATACATGGACTTTTATTAAACAAATTTGAAACCATCATGCATAAAAAATAATCTTTTAAGATATGGATCTGCATTTAATATAGCAAGCCTGCATGAAGTGAAGACCCACACCACCAACTTTCTGAAAACACAGCACCATACTTCTGCTTTCCAATATTCTTCTCTTATGGTTTAAAAAAATGTTTTCCATTCTTATTTTTGATTGAGTTTATCATTAAAATTTTGCACAATATTCACTTTCGTTTAAAAAGGAGACTAAGACAACACTCACTTTTAATACTGGAAACGCCGACCTCTTTGTTCTGTAGACCAAACCCGGTGTCACTTTAAAATTAACTGAACAACTAGATTCTTCCGATAAAAAGGTTTGACGATTTGAGCTTATAAAACTTTTCAAACTTTCTGTGTATATTGGACTCGAGGGTTGATACTATTGGCATTATTGACAATTCAGTCCTACCATAAAAAGGCATGTGATTAAAATGTTGCTGCCATAGATATAGCCGCAGTGGTTTCTATTGTATTAAAGAGCTGATAGAGCGCTTCGATGCACCAGTCTATTAAGCTTTATGATAAGAGTCAGACGTTTTTACTTGGAAAAGTTTCTAAACATTTTGTGTTGATGTTGATACGATTTATGTATATAGGTGATACCAGAAAGATACGGCTTGTGTTTGTAATTGTGCTTTTGTTTTTGAAAATAGGATGATTCAATATGTGGGTAGTCTAAGGGCCACTGAGCTTGCGATTTCCATAAAACGCTGACATGTTTTTGAATAAAAAAAGTTGGGGTATCAAGAAAATAGTTCTTGTCCCAGCAGTTCTTCAATTGACCCTTGTTTTGAAAGGGAGTCCGTTCGTTATCTCTGTCTGATTCCTGTAGCGTCCAAAGTATGACCTTCAAGGTGACTTTAACAGCAAGATAGCATATGCACTGCACACAGTTCACGGTGGCCATATTAGATAGTACAATCGAGAAACTTAGCGACATATTTATGAAAAAGTCTGAAAATGAACATAAGCTAATAGACTTTGCGGCGGAATGTATAACTTTATTTACTGTAGCAGTGAGATTTAACTTAGACAGGCTGAAATCGCCTCAAACTGGCAGAGCCTTTGCCGATCGCGTATATAGGTAGCCTTCAATCTATCGCTAAGTATTATGCTACCAACAACTGGGTGGAAACCGAATCCTTCCAAGAGATTTGGAAATATTTTAGTAGTACCAGTTGCTATTGAGAGTATACTAAGGAACTTCTTTCGTGGAATGGTAAGTACCAGAAATGACCAAGCTTTCCGGTCAGGCCAAACGAACCGTCCAACCTGGAAGATGTAAGCCGAAGCGAAGTAAGCGATTTTAAAACTGAAAAGCAGCAGAATGGACTGTTGGATTCTTGGCCTATCGTCCGAACTACTTTGCAGCCAGAGAGTACTCGGTAAAAAGTACAGATATGATCTGCTGCTATATCAACTTATCATAAGATTTGTTCGACACAAAAATCTCGTATTCTTTAAGTAACATTTTTGAAAATCCTGCGGCGGACCATCTACCAAAAATAAAGTGTAAGTGTGCTGGACTTTACTGAGGTTCATATTAACCTTTGGCAGGTCAATAGCCAGGTAGCCAGCTATTAAGGTGACTTCTGTAAAGGAAAAAAATTCAAACCTCAATGTTAAAACTCAAGATAGGGTAACGCTCGTCTTGTTTCTTATGTAAAAGGACATGCCCCCACTGAAAAATAATAAAACGAATGAGCAAGAAAATAATTCGACAACAAGTATTCGAATTCATATTTTGCAGAGTGCTTTGGCCAGTTAGTACACATTCATGTAGTGAAATGTACGAACACCTTGCGGGAGTACCAAGTTGATAGCAATAAAAATATTTTTGACGTTAATGGGGTGCCACGACATTTGTATCCGAAACTTTTCGTTTATGTTGACAGCAGTGACGTGCCGTGGTGCTTTCAGTAGGGTGTTCACTATATTTTCTACCGTAGTAAGAAAGTGTATTTTTAGTTATATTCCAGGTTCCAGGACATTACGAGGACGTGATAGACAACGATCCCATTTCTTTGTTTCTTTTTTTTATACATACCTGTAGGTAGATATTATTTTTTTGGTTTTTTGCTTTTAATTTTTTTCTGTTGGGAACGAAATTATTTATTTAAAGCAACGCCAAAATGGTCAGAAAATTTGAAAAAAAAAAAAAAAACAAGCAGAAGACTTTGCAAGAAGAAGGGAAACACAGCCAAAGCTTGGATTCATACTTTTTTTCAGGAAAGTGTCTAATAATTAAATTAAATTTGGAAAAAGTGTAGTTGGCTTACCATTGTAAATTATTTCCAATTTATCAGCAGAAAAAACTGTTAAGTAGCTTTTCAATTAAAGCAGTTACAATTTAAAATATTCGAATTCATATTTTTGTCAGTTGTTGTCCTCTGTGTAACCGACCTCTAAATTAAATTCCATATTTATACACTAAGAGGACCAGAGTGGGAATGAATCATTATTCATTGAGTCAGTGGCCTCAACGTTAGTTTAAGGTTATCTGAGGCCCTTGTTATAGCCATACTTACGTAAAATGCAACCGAAAAAGTTGGAACAGTGTGAAAATGAGTTTTTTTTTTACCTTTATAGCAAAAATTCTGTCGGAAAAAAATGTCCTTGCAAAAATAACAAATCAACAACCACTGATGGGAAACCATCAGAAAAAAATTTCCTGACAGATGGAACAGTAAAAAAATGAAATATTTCAGCGGAATGATTTGGTTCTTTCTTGTGGAAATAAATGAGAATTCGATCAGAAAAAGTTTCTCTTACTGAAAAAAGAGGAAATATTTTAAAAGATATTGGGGCATATTCATAGATCTTTGATAAGCTATTACCACAGATAATATAATATACAGATGTCGCAGTCCCATGTTAGCTGATGTCCGCATTTCTTGCGATCGTCCAACAACGATTGTCCAACAAAAAGCTCTTCTCTTCGTCCAACAACGATTATCCCACAAAATAAAAGCTTTTTCCTGAGTGCCAATTAAGCATATTGTAATCGTTTGCGTGTGTGCATAAATAATATATTCTGTGTGACGAAATTTCTTGCTTTCTTATTATGCTATGCTTCTCGTTCCCAATTCCCTTTTCCCATTCCCAACAAACAGAAATTTTTATTTTGCTTGTGATTATGAAGCAAATGTCCTGAGGCAAAAAAAAAAATCGCAATTGAAAGAACAAAAATCGACCATTGTTGATTTATCTCACATTACATTCGCTAAGAAAGAAAAAGGGCCAAATACTTTTCTGATACGTTATATAGGGTTTACACTCAATTAAGTTTCAAATTGATTTATAAAGAAGGTAGCATATCGTTTAGTTTTAATAGTTTAAGACTTAATACAAAAATAATAAGGATAAATATGGGAAACTAAATATAGAGTAGAATAGAGGTATTTATTGGAGGAAAGTGTATAGGTAATTACCTACTTGTTGAAAAAAATATTAAAATTATTTAGATTCCCTGGACTAAATACCTACGTAATAAACAAAAAATGTTTGTTGTATAAATTTTTTTTGTTTTTGTATTTTTTTCTTTTTGCGTAATATACATACATAAAGGGTTCGCCATCTAACTTTTTTTTTTCAACTAGTGCTTATTTAGCTCATGTCTGATTTGACAGATAATTAGTTTTATCCTTCCGCTGAACGAATATGGTTGTGTATACGCTTGATGAAATGACCATCCAATGCGTTTTCGCTTCGCTAAGTGGGCCTGCGATCGACTTAGAGAAGATGCCGATTTTGCCAAAAAAATCATTTTTTCAGATGAAGCTCATTTTCATCTTGGCGGGTATGTAAACAAGCAAAATTGTCGCATTTGGGGCACAGAAAACCCGCACGCATACATTGAAAAGCCGATATACCCAAACCGAGTCACTGTTTGGTGCGGAAATTTGGTCCAGAGGCATAATTGGGCCATTTTTCTTCGAAAATCAGCAAGAAGTGGCCGTTACAGTCAATGGCGATCGTTATCGGGCCATGTTGAACGAATTTTTGTTCACAAACATTGAAGAGGATATTGGCAACATTTGGTTTCAACAGGACGGCGCTACGTGCCACACAGCCGAAGCTACACTCGATGTTTTGCGCCCTGATTTTGAAGATCTCATTATCAGCCGCAGAGCTGATGTCGTTTGGCCACCTCGGAGCTGCGATTTGACACCGTTGGACTATAATTTGTGGGGTGCCGTAAAAGATAAGTGTTACGCCGACAAGCCAGAGACAATTGAAGCTTTAAAGGACAATATTCGTGAAGCCATTGGTGAAATACAGCTGCACACAATCGATAATGTGCTTAAAAATTGGACCGATCGTGTAGGCTACTGCATGGCCAGCCGAGGCAGCCATCATTTGAATGAAATTATTCTCCATTATTAACCGGAAGGATTGTACTTTCAAATAAAAAAAGAAATTTGAGAAAATATTCAGTAGTTTTTTTTTATAGCATTTAAAAAAAAAAGTTATTTGGCGGACCCTGTACTTTATATTTATATGTAGACCCTAAAAAATAAAAGAAAATCATGTTTTTTTTTTTCATTTTATGTTTATTTGATATTTTGTAGTTCCTTTATCAGGAAATTTAAATAATTTTATCTCTGGATAGGTACTTCGTGGCACTTGCATTGCAGGAAGTTATTATGCACTTCACTCTCCAAGACATACCTATTATACTTTATTAAATTTTCTTAAAAGTTATTTAAACCTATAAAACAAAACCATAGGTAGGTGGCTAAAAATGTCCCAATAAAATTTGTTCGTCAAGGAATTCTAAATTTGCTTTAATTTGTCCTAAAAAAAATGGAAAGGTGAAATGAGAGCAGGCACTACAGGCAGATAATACAAAATTAATGGGAATCACCCCCGATTTTTATTCCATCAACCACGGTATTTTTTTTTTTTTCGAAGAGCAGGAGGACAATTATTGATTCATATTGAGAAGAAGAAGCATAGGATAGAATAAAAGAAAGAAAATCAGTCATGCACGAACGATACACATCTAAATGATACGCTTGCATTCGTATGAGTTCAATATGCATGTAACAGGTCCGACTTCGCGAAAGGATAAAAATGGAGAATAATGAAAGGGAGACAGAATAAGTGATCTGGGATTGTGTGATGTGATGTGAACAATTGAACATATTATAATATGTTCTATACTGTGGTAGTAGTAATGTGTTTGACTTTGGCTTTGGCATAGACACATTATTACTAGATGGTGCATTTCATATAAAGGAAATGGTTATTCCGAAACACCCCAATATCTAGATGGCGCCACCGTGAAAATATACCTCAAACTCGGATACATGCTGCAAATCACTTTATTTGAGGTGTTCTGTTGAGAAACATTTCCGATCAACGTGAACCGTGGACCTCGTTGGCTTCGCAGTGAGGTTTATACCTGATTCTTCTTTATTTTCCTTTTTCGCAAAACAAACAAAATGTTCCTTGGTTCTTACGGCATCATGTATCTTAATGAGACTTTTGATATTGCGTTGAGGAAATGTGCTTAAAGAAAACCAAAGAAACAAAACAAAAACTAACTTCTCGTGTGCCTCTTTTCTTTCTTCATTCATTCTCGCCATCCCCAACCGTCGCGTCGGTATAAAAAGTATTTCTGATTATGACAAACCAGGGTAGGGAACTGGTTTTGGTTTGGTTTTTCTTATAGAAGGGGAGGACAAAGGAAAGGAGATGCAATATTATGATTAAGTATCAATCAATAGCATGGTGAGGGAGGATGGTGCAAGGGATGATGCCTTCACACAAAGATTTGGGGTATTCGCGCCAAATTGTATATGAATGGGCATACACCTGGATACATGTCCTCAGATTTCATTTCTTGATTCTTTCGATATTGACACCTTAGTGAAAATATTATAGTTGACTTTTGATTTTTATTAAAACAATATTGTATAACAATAAGAGAAAAAAAGTTAAATGGGCTGTGTGCAGTGAAAATCAAAAGATTTTCCCGAGAGGCAATTTTTTCCGATCATTTCCGAAAAAGGAAGGGAAGTAAGGAAGTTGTCAGCTTAAAAATTGCTTCAGTTGTTTGAAGAAAGAAGACCAAATAGCGAAAGTTTTGCCTTCTGAAACTAAAAAAAATTTAACAAAAATCTTATATTCGGTTCGTTGCATGCTCCCGTAGATTATGCGTATGAAACTTCCCTTATTTGGTTTTCAGAATTTCAAAATCTTATTTTAAATTGCCATCAAAACGAAATTTTAAAGGTTTTAATGACAAGCTGCATTTTAAAGATGTCCCAAGATAAACAACAACAAGTCCCTGATATCGTTATTTGTGTTTTTGCTGTTTACCTAGTATATGCATGTGACTACGTATTTATTTTAAATTATAACAACTTGAAACTACATTCTACCGTGCTATATATGTACATATATTAGTAGTAAAAACTTCAATTATTTTCGTATTTTTATAGAACTAGGAAACATATTTATAATATAATACCTGTGTATACCTACGTTTTCTTTTGTGTACGATAATTTAAATGAATTCGTGTGTTTAAAACCATACATAGTTAACTGAATTATAATTATAATAGATTCCTAGAAATGTACATTACAGTCGTAAATACATATGATAGTTGACATTTTAATTTCGACTTTCAACCGAACTACATAGGTACCTATACCTATAAATTATTATTATTCCCTATTTAGTTATTTATTGCTATTCATGCAATCAAAGTTTCCAAGACGCGAATATGAAACCTGAAAATTTATCTCAATAAAAGTTCGAACATAAATGCAATATTTTTCTAGTGGCAATGCTATAAGTGGAATTTAAAAAAAAGTGCTGTGTCAGTCAATCATTCAGTTGGTATCTTTAATTTTCTTCCATTCACTTCCCAGCATCAGCAATTTATCATAATCCTTAATCATGACCTTTGCCAATAAAATATCGGAATATGCACACCTAACTACCTATTTATTTAACATTTCCATACATAGACACATTCTTTCCACATTGTTGTCTTCATAAGATACTCCATCCCCATCGTCATCAGTATTGTCACGCTAAAAGTACGTTAGCCCTACCACACGCACCATACAACTAGCTATATGCTACATATATCAGGCAAAAAGAACTCGATCTTGATTTCCTCATCGATTTCATTTGCTATTTTTCTTCCTCCTCTGCAACATGTTTGTGTATCTTGCAAACACCAATCGACACAAAAAAGGTTTATAAGTTCACCTACTGCATTGGGACGCCATCTATTAGGAGTAAAAGTGTGAGGTATACGCTGTTCCAGGTCGGGGTATGAAATGCACCATCTAGTAATAATGTGTCTATGCTACGTCCAACTTATGGTCGTCATAATCGTCCTAGCAGATCAACAATTGAGCGTCTAGTGGAAAAATTTTAATCCACAGGCACAGTACAAAATGTTCCTGTGCCAGTGAGACAAGGAAGTGCCCGTAGTGACGAGAATATTGCTGCCACTGAGGCTTCAGTTGGAGAAAGCCCAAATGTGTCTCTCACACGTCGTTCTCAAGCGTTGGGCATCTCTATGACGTCGTTGTGGCGAATTTTGCGAAAAGATCTTGGCCTACATCCTTACAAGATTAAATTGATGCAAGAACTGAAGCCGCTTGACCACCAGAAGCGTCGTATGTTCGTGAATTGGTCTGAGCAACAACTTGAAAATGATTCGGATTTTCATCGAAAAATCATCTTCAGCGATGAGGCTTATTTCTGGCTGAATGGCTTCGTCAATAAACAAAATATGCGGTATTGGTCAGGCAGCAATCCACACATACTCCATGAGTCATCATTGCATCCCGAAAAAATTATGGTTTGGTGTGGTTTATGGGCCGGCGGCGTCATTGGGCCGTACTTCTTCCGTGATGATCAAGACCGGCACGTTACTGTGAATGGGAATCGCTACCGTTCAATGATAACCGAATATTTTTGGCCCCAATTGGATGATATGGACTTGGAGGATATGTGGTTCCAACAGGACGGCACCACAAGCCACACAGCGAATGTCACAATCAATTTATTGGAAACCAAGTTTGGAGAACGTCTTATCTCACGAAATGGTCCATTCGCTTGGCCGCCTCGGTCGTGCGATTTGACGCCGTTAGACTATTTCCTGTGGGGCTACGTCAAGTCTATGGTCTATGCCAACAAGCCAGCGACGATTGATGAACTTCGAACGAATATCGAACGTGAAATTGCAGCAGTATCGGCCGATTTATGCTTGAAAACCGTCGAAAATTGGGTTCAGCGTCTGGACTTTTGCAAGCGTGCCCGTGGTGGTCATGCAAAAGAAATCGAGTTCCATACATAATGGCATCGAACGTACTTTCACAGGAATAAAGAATTTCATTGATATCCAAAACAGTTTTTGTTTTATTTAAAAAAAAAACTTTTGTAGAGCTCTTATTGAAAAACCCTTTACAAATGCGAACAGCAACGGGGTAGATTTATGAGGGAAAAAGATTTTTTATTTTGTCTATTTTTTGTATGCATTTTGCCAGTCCATGACTCCATGGTGCTCTATCTAAAGCGTGATGAACACCCCGATGGGTGAGTTTCATTTCCACTAAAGGGTCCGCCATCTAACTTTTTTTTTTTTTTTTTTTCAACTAGTGCTTATTTCGCGAATGGTAACACTTAGCTCATCTCTGATTTTACAGATAATTAGTTTTATCCTTCCGCTGAACGAATATGGTTGTGTATACGCTTGAATAACGCTGGGAAATATTGCGACATTACTTTGAAAATCATGGTAATGTTGCAGAATGTGTGCGAAAATTGCGTACGGAATTTGGAAGAAGAGAAGCACCGTCAGCTCCGTATGTTCGTTATCTTGTGAACAAAGTGAAAGAAACTGGCATCCTCATCGATAAACCAAAGCGTGAAAAGCCAAAAACAGTGCGTACACTCGAGAAAACTGCTGCTGTGGCGGAATTTGGTCCAGAGGCATAATTGCGCCATTTTTCCTCGAAAATGAGCAATACGGTTTGACCGATTTATGAAAGTCGTTGCAAACACCCAGAGAGACAAACATCCTATCCTATCTTCCCAGTACTGACAATTTGCGTTGGACAGATAATAGTATGGTTTATAGCCATTTCACACCGAGCCGAAAGACGTGTTTTCGTGGAAAACTCGTCCATGCATTCACACCGAACACTAACTTGTTTTCGTTTGACGTTTCAATCAGCTGTGAGACACTAGTCGTTAAACTTCGGTGCAAACTTTTTCCGTTACGAGTTCCGATCACATTAAATTAACAAATAAAATGAATTTAGAGCATTTAAAAATTATATTAGCCCATCAATTAATGTGGAAAATGATTTTGAGTTGTGACATTTGTTCGGTCAGCTATATGAATTTGCTGAATATTGCAAAAGGTGTGTTTGTTTCAACATCCCAACGATTGGAATTCGTTTTGGTGTTTAAACGACTCGTTTTGAAAACTTAAATATGTATGGGAAAACTTCTGTTTTCGATTAAGCTTTCGAGTGAGAACCCGGTTTTCGACTCGGTGTGAAAAGGCTATTATTGGACTTTTTCCAGGATGGGTGGACATTTGATCAAGGATGGACTCTCCTGACCATTAATCTAACCCTTGTAGATATAAAATGGTGCAAGCCTTTCTTGAATTCGTCCTCTTTTTGAGAGGACAGCCCACTTTTTCGCTAAAGTGTCCACTCTGATTTTGTTTACTAAAAAAAAAAAAACAATACATTGTCCTCTTTTTACTAAACTAAACTCACCTCCAGATGTCCTTCTTTTCTCCTAAAGATCATATTTCTGCAATAAGAAGTACTTTTTTAATTCTTAGTGAGTTAAATGGCAATCTTGCAGTAGGTATTGATTTTCAAAGACCAATTCACTTACTAATTACTAATAATTTAGCCTTCACACTGTTGGTATTTTGGAAGTCACTAATTGTAATTTTATTTGGACAAATATTGCCATGATCTTATAAAAGTAAATAAGCGAAGTAATATATAGTTAAGAACATATTCGCTTGGTTCTTTTTTCTTTTGTTGAGAAAATTGAGAAGAGATGCAATGCTGTGTGCAATTTGTTTTATAAATATTTTGTGTATAAGCCAGGTCACTATAATGGTAGAATTTATACCACTGGGTGAACTCCAGTTATATAAAGTCAGTCCTTTTATCATATTAATTTTGATAATACAAAAGTCATTTATATATTTTCGACTTAATTTTTACTTAACAAAAGTGTCTTCTATTTATTGGTCACCGTATAGCATGCCATAAGAAAACGCGTAAGGCTCTACAGCCTTGCTAGTTCTTAGACCATTGTTTCGATTTTATGACGTTTATGAAAGTTTTTTTTTTGCTATCGTCTAAATTGAACAAAGCGTTGTACCGAACAGGGAGATGATGATATTCTCAGCTGTTATAGAAATTGTTTTTTCTTAATGTATTTATAACCGACTATGACCGTGCCCTATCTTTGCGGATTTGCATTAAACATTGATCCAAACTTCCTTGGGGGATTGAAAAACCTGAGGTGAAATCGGAATATGAGAAGACAGAGAGACAGCACAAGTTTTTTCATTCAGTTTTTTTAAATGTTAGAAAACTCACAAAAATAAGAGAGCCAATTTATTATGGCCATTCCAGATTTTTCTATAAATCTTGGTCCTAAAGTATAATCCAACAAAAAAAAAAACCGAGTGCCCTAACACAGTGTTGCGGGCCCGCACGTGACGACGCGACATAATGTCACGACTGAAAAAACTTCAAACGTATTTTCAAAGTTCACCTGTTCCTTTTTTACATCGCTATCGCTACTCCACACCGTCGGCTGATGACTGATGGATTTGTATTATACTTTCTGTCAGCGTGAGAGAAACTGTCATCGGCTGTCACCAGTGCTCTTATATCGTGGGATTTCTTCCTTTTTTGGGAAATTTGATGACCGAAAAAACCTCCGTGGGAAAAAAGGAAAGCTACATGACACATTCAAAGGAGATTTTGTTTTATTTAATTTCATCAAAATATGTATCTACATCTCACCATGATAATCAACACATAAATGTACATACAAAATAGCTTATTTAAATCGCCTTTTAGCAAGATTTTTGACTACCAAAATTTTCTAGTACAATAAGGAAATCATAATAATATGAACAAACCGCGATTTCTATACCAAATGTTATTTAATGCGATTCTCTTTCAGCATAATATAAATTTTTGAAAAGTTAGATTTTTACCCAAAACAAGTACCTATCAAGGGATTTTGAGTACGGTGGAAAGGGAAAAATTACCACTTTTTCGAACTAATAAGATACAGTGATGCCAACTAAGGCTTGTTCATGCCTTTTAGTCATTATTTCATTAGCTAAAGCCTTAAGGCTTGTTTTTCTTTTCAAAAAGGCATCTTTTTTTTATTTCAGATACCTTTCTTTTTTCTTTTTTTTTTGATTCAACATTCCTACTGACTTTTTTTTTAACATTCTTAAGAAATCTTGCCAAAAAAGAATTTTATATGTAACCTCGGTCTTAAAGAATGTGCTTCCACTTTCAAACTCTGCCAATTTTGCATTCTTTTAAAAAAATTCCACCTTCAACTTCCAGTAAGTGGATTGAAATTGGAAACAAATTTGAAAGCTGTTTGGTCGTTACTTCGGCTGGGTTTTTTTCTTCTCAAGAAAGAGTTTGTTGTTAAATAAAGAAAGTAAGAACATTATAAAATAATTTAATTATTTTGTCTTGAAATATAGAACTATATTTAGCAGATTTTCACTCTTAAATGGATGAAACAGAACAAATAACCACCGAAAATTATAAAAGTCATGAATTTTGTTCCCATTAAGAATTTTTTCTGTGATTTGGATAAGTATAAAGTTTTTTTTTGTAAATAAAAATTGCTTTTTTTTATTTTCTTATATTTCTGTTTAATTTTTGATGAACCTATTGTTCCAGTTTACCTAAGAAATTATTTTGGGCATTATTTTATTGAAAAAGGCATCTTCTTTTTCAAGTTAGGCATTTTTTCATCTAAATTGGTTGGCAACGCTGGCTGGGCCCTTTAGTCACAAAACATAAAGCGCATTATTAAAGAGAAGTTTTGTGATAAGGTTAACGGAAGTATTGTTTTCTCTAGCTGTATACCTGTGTTCTAGTTCGAATCCTGAGCTTACTACGAATTCTCCAACTTACCTTATATCTACCTAAAAACCTAGTACATTAAAACCGATATTATTGCTTTTCTCGGACCGATTTTTGTTCCCATCGCTATGTTCATCACGATACTTAAATATCTACCTATGTATTAATATATTTTTGGTTTATCGCGCATCACTAACCCATGTTATGAGTTCACATTTAATAATTATGTTTCCGTATTAAAAATATGTCGACATAATTAAAAAATATTTTTGAATTTTCATAGAGGGACAAAACCCTGTGCGTGTGCACGAGTCCGATTTCCGATTTCATTTAAACTACTCATCGGTGTAAATAAAAACAAACACCTATTTTGCAAGTAGAGTTTTCTAACTTCAGTGGTTTTATCTTTCGGCGATAGATAACACCGAAGTGCATATTTCGGTGATGTCATCTCTTCGTGCTATTAAAATAGCCGACTAAAGTTTTCCACAATCACTTTTTCATAGAAGATGCGTATCTAAATATCTGCGACCGCTACCAGTTCAAAACCCCTAATAAATGTCCCCTAAATACTGTACTGCATTCGGCCTAAACACAGTTAAACAAATCGAAAATGGAAGATATAAGTATTATTAACAAGTTCATGATTATTGTTGACGTTTGTTATATTCGCAGTGACGTACAAATTCTAGAAGTCGTGGGTTTGTCGCACAAGAAAGATTAAATTTAGTTCAATTTCAAAAGCAAGTGTAAGCAGTTCAGATCGCTTGTAGAACGAAGTTTTCGTTTTATATTTCGAAGCGTGTGAAAAATATTAATAACATTTTTCAATTACTAGTTTAGATAGAGGATACGGATCTATAGAGAGATAGGTTTACACTACTTACTATAGGTAAGGTATGTATTATAGGGTGGTCCTTACTTTTCGACTTTTGAATTATCACCACGGCACTTTGTCATTGGATTATGTACATCTAAATATGAAACTGATTTTTTTTTCGATTTACAGGTCGCTACCTCTCAAAATTTTATACAAAAAGCGTTGTATGGCCGCTTAAATGATGGTTTCACTAATGCTTCATTTAAGTGTTTATATCAGATTTTAACTGCAAGTGAAACAGGCTACAGGCATTAGCAACTGCTCCCCGCGACCGCTCTTCTGTACATACGCGTCGAGATTTAGAGATCAGTTCTTAAGGTTTTTTTTTTTTATTGGTAAAAGGCCTGTAAACGTGTTTCAACTCAGTATAGCTACTATAGATAAACATATCAAACTTACATTTGGCTTATCGGTCAAATTATTATCCGAATTAGACAATCAAGGTTGCCATGCATTGGTAAAATATTACGTTTGTTTCTTTTCTTTTTCACTATAAAAAATTAAGAAAAGATAACCATTCTAAGATAAGTCATGAATTGGTGGAAAACGCTAGTATACCAATTCAATTGAAAATCCTCCTACCAGATGGTCAGCACCAAGAAACAACTTACAATTATTGAAAGCATTTGAAAACTAAAAAAACAATAAGGCTACTGTTGCGCTGAAAAAAATTGTGGTATTTGTCGGAAGAGCTAGTTTGGCTTGCATTTTTCGCTGACGAACCGAACTTTCAGTTCAAGAGAAGTTCAAGAGTAGAAGCACCAAAAATTGGAGGCAAAGATGATTGCTCAAAAAGAATAATCCTTGATATCAAACATAACCACGAAAAAAATATAGAAAACTTCATGAGTATCAATTCTTTACAATTTTTCCTGAACCGGGATATCCCATAAAAATTGTTGAGTAAAGACATGGAAACTTGGAATGAAGACGCTGATAATGTAGCATGCAGCTGCCAAATATATCGTTCATTCTTTGGTAATAGAGAACGACAAAGCTGAACGCGGTGTTGCTTTAACGGAGGAATGTAATAAATTGATTACCTACAACCAATGAAGAGTTAGTGAAAAAGTTACATAATAAATGCTAACGAGTCAACCCTTGTATCTTAAAAATAAATGTATAGTTATAATATCCTAATTTAAATACCAACAATAATTTTTCCTCCTGACTTATGAGTAAAAGAATCGAACAAATGTAGAGATTTTGAGTTTTGATTCAAAATTTTATCGGGCGTTCAAATAGGGGACTTGTGGAAAATTATAAAAAAGTATAATTCATAAATTAAATGAACAGAAAGCAGCACATATCTGTCTTTTTTAAGTGAAAATATAAACTATCGGCTTTTGAGCATTACTTTACCATCAATGGGAACATTTTTGACCAGCAACCGAAACTGGCAGCTAGAACACTGATTACCGCCACATATTTCTGACCATGGTATCTAAACTGTTTTTATTATGTGTGAATTGTAGATTCATGGTAGGATGTTGAGTATTCAACTAAATTTTTGTCTTATCAAGCGCCAATGGTTTCCCTTCTATTTTCAGTTAAAAACTATAGGAACTATGGCTCCAGTCAGTTTAACCGTACCAACTGTCCCCTCGTGGTTAAATGAGGAACACTTTGTGGATGTTATTCAGAAACAGGTTTCTGGATTTAAGAAAATTTTAAAGTTCCATGCCAACTTATACGGTGGTGCTGGAGAGAACTATTCATCGATAATGGTTAAGGTCAAAGCTACGGTGGAGTTAGAAGGTAAACTAGCTTGACTAAGACTCATAATTTGACATTCATCGGTATTACAATATTTCGTTTGAGTAACAAATCGCTCACTAGACAAGTCATATTAAATATTATCAACATCGAATTTCCAGGCGGCTCTACGCAAGATCTGGTTTACATGATCAAGACCATTCCGCAAGATGGAACTGGTGCGAACTTAGTCAATATGATGGGTTTCTTTCCCAAGGAGCTAGCAATGTACAACAAATGCATTCCTGAATTCGAGCAAATGTTTCGCGACGTAGGCAAGCAGGTTTCATTCGGCCCGAGGACATACACATTTGAGAAAAACCCTGGAGCTAATTACGTCCTCTTGGAAGACCTGTCTTTACTCGGCTTTAAAAACCTGGATCGTCGTGAAGGACTTGACAGAGAACACACCGAATCTGTACTAAGACTCCTAGCTCAGTTGCATGCCGCATCTGCGGTAAAATTCGCAACGAAAAATGACTACGACTCCGCTATTATGAAAGGCTTTTTAACCGAGGCTACCAAAGGAGCTTTCTCCAAGATTCTTACGAAACAACAGGACATATTTATGGAATGTTTGCTAATGTCTGAGTTTGGCCACAAATATCAGGAGCAAGTGGTAAATTCAGAAGATCTTCTAAGTTTGATAGAGAAACAATTTTCTTTCCATTCAATTACAGAAACAATTTTACGCTGGTTTGGTTGAAAACCTAATAAAAATTAGCAGCCCCGATTTGAGTGACTTCAATGTCATCAATCATGGGGACTTGTGGGCAAATAACATCATGTTCCGGTACAATGACGAAGGCAAACTGGCTCAAACGATATTTGTCGATTTTCAAATCTCAAGGTTCGGAACACCAGCCATCGATCTGTATTACTTCCTGTTGTCGTCCACCACCTTGGACTTGAAGGTGTCACACTTTGATGTGTTTGTAAAGTATTATCACGATCACTTGGTGGAAAGTCTTAAGCTATTAAATTATACGAAGACAATACCGTCGCTGAAACAACTACACATTGATCTGCTGAAGTATTATTCCTGCGGTAGTAAAAGAGTCTCAGGGCGATTTCTTCAAATTTGTTGACAATTTTTTTCAATTTCAGGAATGACAACTTTAACTGGGGTGCTGGCAGCGGTGCTTATGGACCCAACGAACGATGCAAATTTTGACAACTTTCTGGGAGAAGGTGAAGCAGGAAACCAGTTTAAAATCCGAATGTATCGTAATCCTAGATATGTCAAGCACATGGAAGTTATATTAGAGTGGTTAGATACAAGAGGTCTAATATTTTAGCAACATATAATTTTTAGAAAGAGTGTGGTTTGTAAAAAAATAAAGAATTTTATCGAAAGACCTTTAAGTAAACTGTTTATTAGCTAGCTTAGAATTGTTTCTAGCAAATCACACATCGGAAAATGGGAAGCCGGTTAAATGGGGTACTTGCTTTAGGTAGAAGCAGTGGCTTTGTGGGTAGTGTTGGACTTCTAAGCTAGGGGTGCAAGGTCCGAATTCCGAAAGAATAGCTTAAGGTTTTATTTTTACTGCGCCACCTCTCGCGAACGTCTGACAAACATCCGAGATTGTAACTGATAAATTTATTTTATAAACTACCAACTAACAACAATTTTTTTCAGCTCAACAAAACTATTTTTATATTTAACAATAGAATTTTGTCAATATTACCTGGTAGTTTATTTTCAGTGTGTCATGAAAGAGCTTCCCAATCAGGCGTTTGGACTCGACATAAAATTGTAGATGCCTTCCAATCGCCTCAAAAATGAAAACAAGAAGCTAAGCCTAGTATCCTTATAGGGACCAGTCGCACCAACTATTTATTATTTTTTTCAATGCTTCAGATATCTTCGGGAAAAACACCAGTAATGACAAAGTAGGCATAAGAGTCGTCGCCTAGTGTTATAACGAAAAATAGGTTCTACGCATAAAAGGGAGTAAATTGTTAACTTTAAGTTTTTGCAATGGTGCGCCTGGTATAATTAGGGGGAAAGCGGGAGACTTGAACATCTGGGAGACTTGAGACACTCTCAATAATTTACTGAAATTCCATTGAAATCCAACAAGTATAGGTGTATGCGATGCAGCAGTGACGCGTTAATTGCACACAAAAACATTTATAAATCATCCCTTGTCTCTGGTTGACAGAAGAGAAAAGGTGTTTCCAGTGCAAAAAGTTAAAAAAAAAAAAAACAAAAAAAAAAATATTGTTTTCTTTTTTCTCTATACAATTTATCTGTTACGCGGTAAGTAAACAAATTTGATGTTGCCTGATAATATTAATATTCTGAATTGTAAGACCATTCTGATAAACATAAATTTGTTAAGAAATGTGAGCGGGAGACTTGAGACAGTTTCTGAAGGGAGAGTTGATTAGTGCTAAATGATATACAGTATGTAGTTCGATGGCTAAGTCATATGTTTATTTAATATTAAATTAAGTTGTTTATTTATTTTTGTTTAGTTTAGTTTTTGTTTAACTTTTTTACCTTCTTTATGTTAAGAAATTGAAGTACCTTATTTTTTTGTATGTACAGTAAAACGTTATAATTCTAATTTTTAATGTTATTTTATTTTTTTTTTTTTTGTTTTCAAACCACAAAAACAATAAAAATTAATTCTACTCACATTGGAAGTGGATTAATTTGTCGTTTTACTGTTTTTCTCGTAGAATTTGAGTATGTGCAAGTCTCCCCGAAGGGGGCTTGAGCCGAAAATCTGTTTTGAAACATTTGGAATTTGCCAAAATGGGTGCGTGAACTTGCTATTTTTTTTTTCGAGTTCAGCGTGGCTAAGCCAGTTCTAGAGTTTATTATTTTTTTTTTAATTTTCTTAAATATACATTCCTAAATTAATTAATGGGTTGCTCCATTTGTGAAAACATAAAATTTTTCTTTTTTCTTCGAATAGGAACAACATAGTTCTAGAGTTTTCCTCATAGTTTCCTTTCCAAAAAAAATTGGACAGTAGTTTCATTGACATTTATTGAGACTTACAGCCCGATTCTGGCAACCTCACTGATACCTCACGAGTCACGTATTCCGTATTCTGTCAGCGCACTCACAACTTGTGAGGCTCACAAAAAAAATCGAATTTGTGATCTCTGGATGGATGGAGCTAGTAACAAAATTCAAAACCAGTCATAACGGCTCACAAGTGACAATCATATTATTGCATTTGATGGTCGTGGTTCCCTATTTCCACACGTTTTATAACCTGAACATGACATTTTATGCTACATTTATATCCATTTCGGGAAAAATGAATATTTGTATAAAAAAAAACTAAGGAAGGTGGGGAATTTGACTTCTGACAAATGTTGTTAGTAATTTTTATCCTTCAGTTCTAAAACATTTCTGTGTTCGGACTTTTATAGAAAATGGTGTGCCAATTTGAATAGCCATGCAGAGGTGAATTTCTTGTGAGATTTGTTGTCAGCTTGTGAGGACTATCGTAAAATTCTGACAAGAGCTTGTGACTTGTGATGGCTCACAACGGCAGAATCGGGCTGACGCCTTTCTGTTATTTAGTTTTTTTTTTTATTTGGCAGTACTTTCTGCACAGCTTTTTAGCGCCTTTTTTTCAAAACTATTGTGTCGAAATACTCCGTAGTATTGGCTTCAACCCATTCTAGTATTTTATCAAAAATTTGAATAGCTTCAGCTGCTATTATCCTTGATCGGCCGATTCTTCCAACGATTCATCATCATCAGACATAATCTCTTCCCATTCAGCTTCGTCAGGCATTTGTAGTAGGTACTGTGTTTAAATTGCATTCCATATGTAAATATCTACTGAAAAGTGTGTTACCTAAACAATATCACATAAAACTTACTTCTGGGATAATTAAGGTTTTAACTGACTGCACGCTAATGTGAATAAATAAACTGTGCCTTTTGATGTTAACGATTTTAAGAACTCACCATACTACAAACTCCACTGTTCTAAATGTGTGTAAAAACTAACAAACCAGCGAACGAACGAATGAATTATGTTCAATCGTCTGCATACATTTTAGGTTCACGTTAGGCCCCAGTTATAGCCATACGTAAAATGCAACCGAAACAGTTCGAACAGTGTGAAACTTCGGTCGGAAACAAATTTCCCTATGAAAACAACCACAACAAACCAACAAAAAACCACTGATGGGAATCCATAAGAAAAAAAATCCTGACAGATGGAACGGTAAAGAAATGAACTATTTCAGTGGAATGATTTGTTTTTCTTTCATGTGGCATTAAATGAGAATTCGATCAGAAAAAGCTTTTCGTACCGAAAAATTAATAACTTATTATTTTAGTGAATTTAAAGATCATTTGCATTTTTTTTATAAACTAACTTTACAATTCATAAGCAACATTTTAAGACCAAGATTGAGATCAACCATTAGACACTACTATAGGCCTGTTTTCTTGAGCTTCGATCCCAGCAAAGCAAAGTTTAGTAGGCACACAATAACAACATTTAGGCTATAGGCATTTGACACTTCGAGACTCTCAATAGTTGTTGTAATTGCTTGCTGAAAATCCTACTCTACTTTGCTTTGCTGAGATCGAAGCTAAAAAAAAAAAACACACTTTATATAAACAAAAAAGTAATAGAACTTTGAAAGGTAGCAACAATTCCAAAAGATGTTATTTTTTGTTTCCATGAGTTCTGATTACAGTTCTGGAAATTTATTTCTAAGCCCAAAACACAAAAAATATAGAGCAAATTGAAAATTTGCAAATCTTTTTTTCGGAGTTCCGAAGAGTTCTGAATAGAGTTTCATAAAGTGAGCAATGTTAAGCATGCTTAACAAAAGACTCTTATAAAATAATTGACTATCCACTCTTGCTAAGCCACACGGAACTCTAAAAAAAAAAAACAAACAAAAATAACATTGGGGTGCTTCCTATTTTTGGAAAGCTGCCCAAAGAAGGCAAAAACTTAACCCTCTACTGCATGAAACTTCCCGAATAGAAAAAAAAATTAATAATCGATTGTTTTAGATTTATTCTGCTATTCTCAAACAATTATTATTGAAAAAACTTAAAAAAATTATTTTGTTTAAAAAATAAAAAACTATGCCATATATGGCTTCGTATGCATTAAGGGTTACATTATGATTAACTGAAAATGGGAATGTTAAGACTTCATTAGTATCATTTTTTGGCACCTTTGATGATTGAAAAAAATGCATCATATTTCATAACAATAAATACTAAACAAAAACACAATAGTTCATTTTACCTATAATTATAAAGAAAAAAATTCTGAAAAAAGAAATTAAAGAAAAAATTAAAGCTATTCGAAAGCATATTAAATTTAAAAAAAGTAGGTACACAAAAACAACTCAATTCAAGTAAATATCACATAAAAATTATTAAAAATAGAAACAAGATAATTCATAATATCACATAAAAAATAAAAAATTGCAAAAAAAGAAAGACACTTTGTCTATTTTAGATGGAACTGAGTAAAGCAGTTTCTTTTTTCGTTGTAACATAAATATACTTCACATTTCTCACAGAAAGTATATGATCGAAATGGGCAATTATTTTGGCATATTTGCCGATTCTTCTGCCATTTGGGAAAATGGCCCAAATTATCCCTTCTTACGGATTGCAGGGGAAGATCTTGATGTCTTGCGGGACGCTTTCGTTTTGGCGTACTAATCGATTCCGTATCCGTTCCTCGATCGGATCTACTGCAGACTGATGTTGGCGTTCCTGTAATAGATCCCGTAGGTGGCCGTCCACGTTTTCTAGGTGCTTTGTCTGCTTTGCGTAAATGCTCAGATATTGCCAATTTGAAATCATAGAGAGGCATATGGAAATCGTTCTCACGGCGCTAAAGAATCCAAGCGTTTATTACACACAGATCTATCATATGGAAAAATATCCTTTTGTACCATTTTTTAGATCTCAGTGGGATTCTATACAGTCCAAGCATCGAATCCAGTAAATCCACACGACCCATATATTTATTGTAGATTTCTACAGCTTGGGGAGCAGGAACTGTTTTGTATTGCTTATCCTTTCTGAAGTATCGGCGTTTGCTGGTAATCGGTTCACTTCCAACATAAGGCGACAGCATGTTTACAAGTTTGTTGTCAAACCAAGTTACCAAACTAAGTTTAACACCCTCGACGGTTGCCACTTTTTCAGTCATACTTCCCCGTCCCTGTTTCTTCATTTCCTTTTCTGATGGCATTTTAGAATTGGGAACTCGATTGAGCCTTACTGTATCCAAAGGTAGCAGTCCATTTTTAAATAGATGGACTTCTAAATTTTGGACTATTATACCAATTATCAAAAAATATTTTATGGTTTACATTCCGTACTACTGTGGATGTTGGCCTTGTTACGACGTTTCCGCTTACACCTAAGTCCGGCGCATCTTCAGGAAATGTATTGCTCTGTTCTCCAGCAAATATATCGAAGTCTTAACTGAATCCAGATACCCCACTGAGAACTTGGTTTTTGTAACCCCACTTATGAGGCTTGGCTGGATTGTATTGCTTAAGTTCGTGGCGGCACTTAGTGGGTATTATTTGTTCATCCACGGCTAGGAACTCCTCCTTTGGAATGAGCAGCATCCGTTCCCTTAATTTGTCTAAAAGGGGTCTTACCTTAAAAAGTTTGTCATATCCCTCTGTCCCAAATGGCTTAAAATCGTTATTGTTGTTGAGATGAAGGAATCTTTAAATGGTTTCCCATCTATTGCATGTCATCGTCTCGAAAACATTCCGCTGACCAACAGCCTTGCCCCAGTAGCTGGACACATGACATATAAATTACAATGCCGATAAATTGCTCCATTTCGGTTTTTTTTAATATTGACAGGCTTATTTATGTCGTCTTGAAGTGCTTTAATATTTTATTGCTCTACAATAAATGTTATCACATCATCAGTAAAGAATGCAATTTACATGCAACGATTTACCATAGAATTGAAGAGGATCCATTGCTGAAGCAGACAAAAAAATATTGAACACGACACCAAAAGGATAGAAATTAATAGAAAGAAACAGCCACCAATGCATACGAAGCCATATTATATGGCGTTAGTAATAAAAACGCTCACAAATCTATACTTATTTATTTTTTTATTGCAAAATGCATTAGTATCTAACAATCAGAACTCAACACTATTCACGAATAGTCCTGTCGTCGTTGTTTGGCAGATACCTAGAATATTTATCGTTGTGTGTGATAGATAGGTTATGCTAACAAATCGCGTTGCAACTTGTTCATTTCGAATTACAGGGGAAGTAAAGATACGCCACGAATATGCAAAGCCATAAATGGCTTTGTATGCGGTGGAGGGTTAAAAGTTTCATTAACCAAAGAAAAAAATTAATGCACTTTGTTAAAGAAACAGGAAAGAAGCAATCAATCAAAATCTAAAAATCAAACAAAGGCGGGGGAACACGAAGCACTAACGTAGGAAAATTTAGTGGTGGCAGAGAAAAAGCAGCAAAATGCTTCTCTTATTTTAGTTGGTACCTATGTTTTGCAAATAACACCAAATGAGCAGATGTCATTCCTATTTTCATATGAAACAAAAACCGTTTAATTATGTTCGTTTTAATTTAAGCGCTGTTACTAAATTTTGGAAATGTTTCCGTAAAAAGTCTGACAGTGAAAGTAAAAGTCTGACAGTGTGTATAGTTTACAATGTCGGGAAGCACACATAAGAGTATATCTTTGCCTATGACTTGTAAACGAAACGTGACCGAATTTTTGCCTTGTTAATCAGCTTATAACATTTTTTTTTCAAGTGTTTGCGTATTGGGTCACACAATAAAAATATTATGCCAATATAAAACATAAGTATATAACACTTCCCAATATCTTGCTTTCTTTTACTGAAGAATGATGTAATTCATATAATTATATTAGTAGAATCTATTTATATGTTCGCACTGAAATAAATGATACCTTTCCTGCAAATTCTTAAAAACCATAACTTTTTTATGTTTCAAAATTGCTGACGTTCAATTAACCGTCATTGATTTTTCGAAGCAACTAACCATAAGGCATTAATCATGCCAAATTAGCTTTCTCATAAGTAAGACTATGCCCTTTTTAAATATAAGTAGGGGAAAAACATTGAGTGCAAACAGTGAGACAACTCATTTTTCTCATTTGTTAAAGCATGCACAGACATGCCGGTATTGGGATAAACGTTTATTTCCCCCTCCCTTCTGTTGCACACGGGTTTCAATTGCGCGTTAACCTCCACCGGGTAAACATTAAGAAAAAAACGCTCAAAGTATTTTTCGGAGTGTATTTAAATTTAGCATACCAACGGGAAATAATCAGGTAAATACACATAATTTTTTTTTTACATATACGTTTATATCTGTTCTGCTATAATTAAACAACAAAATCTAAGAATTCTTTGTCATTTTTGTAATATATTTTTTTTTCTATAAAATGACAAAAAGCGAACAGTGAGACAGTTCCAAAAACAAATAGTGTGACACTTTCATTGTAAACCGGTTTTAATTACACAACGAAACCATAACTGACTTTAAAATGATCTCAATGTGATTTTTTTTTTTTTACTCTTAATTTATTGTTACTTTTTGTCTGAAGAAATATATGTAGATACGTTACTTAATTTATTTAATAAAATACTAAGTACCTACTTACTTAATGTCTTATTACTTTTTTTGTTTTTTTTTTTTTTTGCGTTCGTCTCACTGTTCGCCTTTCACTGTCTCATTGATAGCACCGCTCGCAAACAGTGAGACAGTTTGACTTTCCCTAAGATTCAGTTTGTTGCGATGCTCTCATGGGTCCTTCCACTAAAATTTGTATTGGAACATTAAAGTAAAATATGCCTTAAAATATACTCCAAGTTTGGTTAAGATTGCCTGAAAGCATTCAGATATATACCAATTTAAAAGAAAAGTGTCTCACTGTTCGCACCTTTCCCCTAAGTATAAATACGTGTTCAAATTTGGAATCCTTTTTAACAGAATGTCTGAAATGATAAGATCTTGTCCCTTCAAACACGAACGAGTTTTCCAACATCGTGACGGAGAAGGATTTGACGATTTCTCATTTCGGATATCGACGAGTTGCTGATGAACAAAGCTGAATACTGAAACACGGTGCTGAGCCGGTGATTTAATAAATTAAAAGATGTGCATCTATACGAAGAAGTTAATGTAAAAAAAAAAAACAAAAAAAAACCACCTGATCATTTCAAATACATTATTTACGTAGCGCACTCACAGCCACAATATTTATTGGTACTAAATGTATCTATTTCTAAGACCATTAATCTAACAGTCCCCTTACATCCAACCATGGCAGAACTATTTCCAAGTGCTTCACATATCTTGGATTTCGATACATTTGCATTTGAAAAAGGTTTTCCGTATCGCCATCCTTAAAGAAGTTTTCAATATTTGCATCATTAGTTGGGTCCAAAAGTGACCCAGCCATAGTTGTAGTAACAGTTGAAATTGCTGGAAAAAAATAATGCAAATTAAAACTCCTATGGAGTGGCATTTAATCAACTAGTCAAACCCCAAAAATTATATTTCAGCAGATGCATATGCAGTTCTTTCAACGTCGGCACTTTCTTGGGATAATTTAGCAGCTTCAGATTTTCCACCAAATGTTCGTGGTAATATTTTACAAAGTTGTCAAAATGTGACACCTTCAACTCCAAGGCAGTGGATGTCAAAAGGAAATAGTACAAGTCAGTTGTAGGGGATCCGTATCGCGAGGCTTGGAAATCAATGAGAATGGTGTCCTCCAGTTTGCCTTCATCATTGTGCCGGAACATTATGTTATTTGCCCACAAGTCGCCATGGTTAATGACATTGAAGTCATTTAGATCGGGCTTACCTTGTTCGATGAAGATGTCAGCGGTGCTATTTAGAAGTATTTTCTGCGATGGTTGAAATGTTTAAAACTCTACATGAACATCTTCACAAAACACTTTCAGTTCTTACCACTTTTTCGACGTATTTAGCGCAAACGTCAGACATTGACAAGCATTCCAAAAAAGTATTCTGCATACCTTTGAACATCGCACATATATCTTCTCTATGATTCTCTGTGAACACGCCCTTCATGACAGCACCGTTGTAGTCGTTTTTTGTTTCATATTTCACCGCGGACGCGGCATGAAATTGAGCTAGAATTCTTAGCACTGACTCCGTGTGTTCCTTGTTGAGTCCTTCACGACGGTTTAGATTTTTGAAACCAAGTAAGCTGAGGTCTTCTAAGAGAACATATGGAGCTCCTGGGTTTTTCTCTAGGGTATAGAAGTTCGGAGCAAATGTGACTTGCTTGCCGACAGCACTGTACATTTGCTCGAACTCGGGAATGTATTTCTGATACATTGCAATCTCTTTAGGGAAATGACCCATCATGTTAATCATTGTGGCAGTAGCTTCACTGTTGGGCATTGTTTTGATCATGTAAGCTACGTCTCGCTTGGAACCGCCTAGAAAACGAACGCTGTTATTTAAAAAGAGCTTATTTGAGCGAGGCGCACAAAGGCTGAACATCAGATTAATACAATTCTTTTGAAATTGTCAAGCATGACTTACCTTTTAGCTCAACCTCAGCATTAACCCTTATCATCTGCGATGAAAAGTTTTCACCAACACCGCCGCATAAAACGGCACCGTATCCCAAGATTTTTTTGAAGCCAGAAACTTGTTTCTGGATAACATCAATTAGGTGATCCTCACCCACCCAAGTTGGTAGATCTGATCTACCATGATTTTCTGCCAGAGGGTTTGATTCGTCAGTTTTTGGTTTGGCTGCCATTACCTGGAAATAAAAACAGCAAAAAGATAAAAGTGATTCTAAATGTCAGACTGAAAAGAAGGAGGAAGGAGTAAAAATATTTGTTCGCCCACATTATGCCGCTTAGTCACTGAGCCACTTACAAAACTTATTTCCTGAAAAATGTATAACAGTAATTATTTTGTTTTGTTTTGCCTGAAACACTGCAGCCTTACATTCTTTGTTCTCCCGGGCACGCTGCTTCGCTGTGCCACGGCTTGGTCTTTGAAACGAAATTTCGGACTTTCTTCTCCTTATTTTTTTTTACAATATGGACCGTTTTTGAATAATTCAGATTTTCAAAAGAACTTTTATTCGATCTTTTATAGCGAGAAACTGGGTAGTGTAATCCCTAATTACTTTAGCGCAAATATCAATTTTGTTTGAAATTGTTGTAGCCATTTTTGAAAAAAAAAAATCAAACTTATTTAAAATCGTTATATAGGAAGTAGGTACCGTTAATAATGGGGCTAGTGTGCGAAAAAAAGTGGCCCACAAACTCCAAACCCGAAATTTGAAACTAATCTGTCCAGACGTTTAGGTGGTAAACCTCAGGAGCCGACAGACAGACGGACAGGCGGACAGAAGAGCGAGACTCACTTTTTTGAGTTCGTCTATCATCGTAATATCAGAATTGATTAATGTCTCGAGTTCGAAATGCGAATAGAGTAACTTTTTCTTACTACTTAATCGAGAAAATTAAAAATAAAAACAATTTCATTAAAATCAAAGTAAAATTTTCAATGGTCCTACCAATCGGTTTTGAACTTCTTCTTCCTTCTCAAAAACTTATCGATTCATCTGCCAACTTGCGGGTATAGTGGTGTTGATAAAATTCCTTCTGCGTTTTGTAAAACTCCGAGAATGGAGTCCTCTACTGGAAATAGTATCATCTGAAGGCAGACTTTTCAATTCTCCTATTTCATCTATAATGTATGTTCCTGTTATTGTGTCGTTGGGGGCAGGCTCAGCTCGATGAATTTTCTCTAGCTTTTCAATTACATCCATAACTGTAATCGAAATGCTTTTTTGTTTCATTAGAAACTGGACTCCGATAACGTTAAGATTTGTATTTCTTTTTGATGTTTTTCTACTTCGTTCTGAACACATGTTGTTTGTTTGTGTTCTATCCGAACTTACTAGCATCAATTTAAAAACTTCACAAAAGTTTACATGGTAACACATTCTATCCGGGATATTCTGCCCTCCGTGTTTTTGTAGTAAATTTTGAGGCCTTTAAGGAGCCCACATACCCACCCAGCGTGAATGTGTGGTATTTGATAAGAGTGTATATAAAATTATCTCATTATTGCGACAAAAATCGCTGAGCTCCATGGCCAAGTGTGACTTGCGACCATTGACCAGTATTACTGGCCTTTTGATGTTTCGTTTATTCAGCCAATCATTAAAACTATTGGCTATGCATTCAAAAAATGTTTCTGAACGCATCCACAGACTTTCTGATCTCTCAGTACACAGTCATATGGCTTACTTTAAACTATACTAGAGGATGCCGCAGGCGCGCATAGGGATGTACAACCATAGGTGGCAATGTTTGCCATTCAGCACTAAAACACAACGGTACAATGATTGTCCACTTGTCGTTTCCATAACTGACCTTATAAGGGTTTTTCCAGCTATTCGGAGCCACAACAACACCTGCTTTTGGTGATAGACGGAAAGATGTTTTATCCCCATTAAAAATTCTTTATACATCTTCTAAAATATACACTGCATTCATTTCCTTCAAATGTGCCTTTAACTTTCGGGCCCACTTTCTTTCCCTTGTGGTCCTATATAATTTTTTGAATCGTTATTAAGAGGTCCGCCGGATTCTATAGAAGTCCGCCAGACTGATCAGGGTTTGTTCTTCAACTGCACTCAGGACGGCCTCGGGAACCCTTTTTCTAGGCTTTTCGACAACTCTGTCATTTACGCGGTCTAGAAGAGTCCCATCTTGGGACTCCGAACTACCGAACAGCTTTTCTTTTTGACCACTAATTCGTTCACATGTTGCTTAAAGCTTTTTTTTAATGCGAAAGACTCTTTTCTGAAATACCGGTTTTTATTTAATTTTTAAATTGTTAGCTACCACAGTTTTTTTCATTATTAACACACCGCTGAGATTAGAAAACATGTCTTTTATAGTCGGCCACCCGTTTCTTTATTATATAAACAGGTGACTGATTATGAATAGTAAAAAAACAAACACAATAATTTCTTTTGGGACCTCATCTGAAAAAAGCAACTGCCGATGTTGAGGGTCCGATTTCGTATTTACTTCTTGGCATTTCCCTTGAAGAAAATAGAACACAAGACTCTTAAGCAAATTCAAAAGCATGTACCTACCTTGGACCGGTCCGAAGTACATTCTTAGACATAATAAATTTTAGCACTTTATTTTGTACAAATGTGGCAAATAAACTATTGAATAATAAAATTAAGATATAACATCAAGATATAAACTTAAACTTTGAAACCAGTTACTAAATAAGAATTTAATAACTGAATGAACAGAAGACTTCACAAAACACAAACACTTTTTGCAACACATTTAGCCAATTTCCAGGAATTGACACTCAGTCCAAGGTTCAGGCGGTCCAAGGTACGTGACCTTCCCCTACCTACTCAGTTATGGAAAAGAAATCTTCAGTAGATAGCCCGAGGCGGGTGAGCATAGAATAGTCATACAAGTAATGTCTCATAAGGTCAGCCCTCTTAATTTAACAAAAAAAAAAAAAAAAAAAATACTTTTAACACTTTTAGTGAAGTAACAAGACAAATAAAGTAACATAATAATAATCACAAACGTAACCTTTTCAGTACATTCCAAATTTTATCACAAATTGTTGCCAAATTCACTTCCACAATACTTTTTGTGCGGAGTAGTATTCTACATTACCCGCCTATTTTGTAGAGGTTTTATTCTGATGTTAATTATTGCAATTTATGTTTACGTAGGTAATTGAAGTTAATGAAAATTATTTATTAATGGAATATTGGATGAAGCTATGTATCATTATCATGATCCATCTATTTCTCATACTGAGGAGTAGTATACCACAATACTTTTAATAATGACCAAAGTACCCTTAACTTTTGCAAATATTTTTTTGTCTATGAAAAATAACCTATTAGTAAAATGTATATTAAGAACAATATTCCAATGAATACTAACAATGACCCTTCTCAACAAAATAGGTTTTAATTTCAAAAATATTTCAGGAAACAAGGAAGGTACCTACTCCAGATAATTAGGAGTTATGAACCCAATTGTTTGGGGGTCACTGTTTTTAGGATTTGGTGCGCTAGTATTGTTACATACAAATTCGCATTGACAAATGTCACGTTACTTCAAAAATTCCAGTTCACCAACGAACTCTCAAAAAGTCAAAAAAGCTGATGTTTCGAGGAGGTACTGGTTTGCACCACCTATTTTACAAATCAAAAGAAAAGATAGAGCGAACGAGGAATGGTCTTTATTTGACTGTGATCGCGACAGAAGTGATTTAAAACAGTTCTTCAACCAATGCTTGGATTTGGGTACATAGAAAGCGTTACAATGAGAGCGTTAGAAGGAAAATAATTTGACTTAGCGCACAAATTTAAGCTTTTTTACATTACATTTTACATTATGTATTTTAATATTTTACAATATTATTGTAAAGTGCTTAAAGCTATAGCTTTAAGCTTTAACTCAAATAGTTATTTTTGTTGCTGTTGCGAACGGGTGACTCACTTCCGTTGTCGACAAAGTTGTTGTCGGCGTTCATAGCATTTTATGAGTTAGATTTGAAATTATTCGTTACGTTTGGATAGTAAATATATATATGCTTAAAATATTTATGAAAAATCAACAATGTAGATTGGCTGGGGGAAAATAAAAACATTTTGAGCAATTTTCCTTCAGTTATTTAAGAAAAATGTACTCATGAAATCGAAGTTACTGATATTTAAAAGCAGTAAATACGCAACCATGTTTGTAGTAACGGGTGATTTTTTAAGAGGCTTAGAACTTTTTTTAAAAAAAAAACACAAACAATTCGAAAAAATGAATGAAATATTTATTTGAATCGATAGTTTGAACCTTGCAATTTAAGTTTTAAAGATAATTCCATGCAAATGTTGACCGCGGCTGCGTCTCAGGTAGCCCATCCGCTGAGTCCAATTTTGGCATACTCTTTCACACATATCGGCCGGTATCTCACGAATGAATGCATGGATGTTGGCTTCCAGTGCGTCAATCGAAGCGGGCTTGTCCCTATACACATTAGCCTTGGCATACCCCCACAAAAAATAATCTAATGGTGTCAAATCGCACGATCTAGGCGGCCAATTGACCGGCCCGAAACGTGAAATTAACTGTTCACCAAACTCGCCTCGCAATTGCGCCATTGTTTCGCGTGCTGTGTGGCATGTGGCACCGTCTTGTTGAAACCACATATCATGCAAGTCAAGAACTTCCATTTCGGGCAAAAAAAAGTTTGTTATCATCGCTCGGTAGCGTTCACCATTGACAGTAACGCTGCGATTCGCATCATCTTTGAAGAAATATGGCCCAATAATGCCGCCGGCCCATAAACCGCACCAAACAGTGGCTTTTTCGGGATGCATTGGTAGCTGTTGCAATGCTTCTGGCTGATCTTCACTCCAAATGCGGCAATTTTGCTTATTTACGTACCCATTCAACCAAAAATGAGCCTCATCGCTGAACACAATTTTTCGATAAAAAAGCGGATCCTCGGCCAGCTTTCCAAGAGCCCATTCACCAAAAATTCGGCGTTGTGGTAGGTCGGCTGGCTTTAGTTCTTGCACCAGCTGTATCTTAAAAGGCTTTACGCCCAAATCCTTCCGCAAAATTTTCCACGTAGTGCTGTAACAAAGGGCTAACTGCTGGGAACGGCGCCGAATCGACATTTCGCGGTCTTCTGTCACACTAGCTGATACGGCCGCTATATTTTCTTCACTACGCACAGTACGTAAACGTGTTGGTGGTTTAATGTCCAACAAAGTAAATTTGGTGCGAAATTTGGTCACAATCTTCCGAATAGACTGCTCAGAAGGTCGAGAATGCCGATCATAAAATGGAAGCAGCGCGCGATGAACATTTCGAACCGAGCACGAATTTTGATAGTAAAATTCAATAATTTGCAAGCGTTGTTCATTTGTTGATCCATGGTTAAATTGCAAACCAAACTGAAGCTGTTTGACAGTGACACAAGGTACTAAACACACGTCAGCTGTCAAAACCAGTGTTGCCAAAACCAAACCAGCTAAAAAATCACCCTTTATATAAAACATCTCATTTAGATAGTCTTATTAACCAATCAAATTATATTATTCGCCTCTTAAAAATATATAATAACTAGCCAACAGCATTCAGTAATGTTAAAATGTGGTATTCTTGAACTCTATCACTTTCCTCCGCGGTTGGAAGGATTTATTTTATATATTGTGTATGTGTTCGCATGTCACGCGGATTCTTAATGGATATAACACCGATATAGGAAAACCAAATGGCGAATTAAAAAAAATTTTAGTGGGCCAGCGGCAAGAGTATTGCGTGTTGGGGGTCCCTGTATTGTCTCTGGTTGAGTACATGCAAATGTTCTTTAAATAAGTTAATCCAATGGACCATAAAAACCTTACTATTTATTATTTAGTTAAAATTAAATTTGAAAAGAAATTTTTTTAATTTAAATGTCAATTTTCTAAAAGAACTACAACTATGAATTAATAAAATAAATTTAATGTCCAAATTCACAAAATTGCAAAAATCTGTTCTTTGTTTCCTTTAATTTCAAGTTTGAAAACAGTTTTCCGCAAAACTTTTAACAAAAACAAAATGTACTCAAAAAAAATACAACAGATTACTGGCTTTCAAAAATGCTGAAGTCCTTTATTGTTAGTGTTGCCATGGTTTTTCAATACTTTTTTTTTCCTTTTAAGTATTTTTTTTTTTTTTTTTCAAATTACCCGTCCCCCTAATACGATCGAGATGAACCCCTCTATCCCAAGGTAAAAAATGATTGTGTTTAACCCCTGCAAGTGAATCCCTCACAAATAATTTTCATCGCCTAAGTTATCGTACTTTCTCTCATCTTTGCATGTGATGTATTTGATCGATCTCCATTTCATTTGCGGTTCTGTCTTTTTTTGCCTGTTTCGACTCCCTCAGTTAAACCTTCGTAGCAAGCTATATTCATTCAATAGCCGTTTTTCTTTTTTAGTTCAGAGCAGAACCTGAACTGCCTATTAATGCTATTTGTATCTATATGTTACCTAAGCACGAAGTAAATAATTTTTGACCTTTGATCGGAGCTTTCTCGCATAGTGCGAGATGCTTTTTCCCTGATTTTCGATATTTCCTATAGCACACATCGCCACACCGCTTTCGTTCTTTGAAAGAATGACTTCACGCAATTCAATGTATAACTCAAGTGACACATTATTCTGTCTGCGTTCTCAAGTCTCTTTTTTTTTTGTTCATTATCATCATTCTGTTTTCTTTCATACATAAGTTCTGACAAAATTTGGGTCGCCTTCTGTAGTGCACTGATTTGTTGCTGGATAGAACCAATGACCTACTGTGTTATCAAGTGTATTTTTTTTTTGTTTTGTTTTATTTCAAGAACGTTTAGGTGAATGGATTGCAAAGTTATTCACAATTTTTTAAAGTTGATCCAACGTTGACTGGTAGTGTTGGGTGTTGGCGTGTTGCTATTGGCAATAAACTTCTTTGAATTGGCTTGAGCTCCCGAATCGAAATCAATGTGACTTCATTCTCCAATGTGTCTGCCATGTAGGAGAACACATTTCATAGCACGTCTTGGAATCTGAGTTAGGGACAAACACTTAACGTATCCATACAACCGACGTTTAACCGCTCCTTCCAGAGAAGTATCTGCATATGCGCATGGCCTTAGTTCTACTAAATACTTTTTTGTTTTATAAAGTGTTGACATGTTAATTACTTATAACGATTACTTAACGGTATTTTAAAAAAACCTAAACCTCCAACTTCCCAACAAATTGCAAAACGCCCATTCTCGTAGTATTGAATATAATCGCATGAACTAATTGAGTCCAATAAATTAAAACATATTCTATACCAGTAGGTAGATACTTGCTACAACACTGTCTTCCTTTTATACTGGCATAGCTAGAAAGTTAATAAATGTAAACACAAACACAATGTTGGACACAATATACTTTGAGTTAAACAACATTTCTCGTATTGTACACATCCCAAGGTATTGTTTGTTATAAGATAGATTCTGACTTAATTATCAATAGAGTTATTTAATAACTGCATTAAATAAAAGAATGTTCACTTACAAAAGATAAATACCACGTAGATTATAGATATTAACTCACAGAAGTGCACTCGGTCACCTTTAAATGTAAACTGATTGCATACAATCGACTTCGCTGCGCTAAAACTCAAGAACTGCACTCGCAAACGTGTTTTATCTACCAACCGACTTAATTTTTAAAAAAACAACATAAATGAGCTTACATCGCTTTTTTTTCAAACACAGGGTGTCCTTACGCTGACTAATTTTTTGAGAAATTTTGCAAAATTAATGCCAAAGCACTTGACATGAGTGTTTACAAATATTTGTATTAAAATTCCTTGAAATTTGTTTTAATTTAAAGAATTAAAAATTATGACAGAAACTTCCTACTAGAGAAAAACTAGTGAATTCTTATTGATGCCACAAATATCCAGCGATTGTACTTGCGACTCACTATTTGTCACAGCGTCACCTATTGGATAGCCCGTCAGCTCACGTTCACCTACCTCCTTCGCCCGCCAAGTTTGAAAAGAGAAATCTCTCTTAAATTTCGTATCCGTGAATAGGTACGTGTGAAGCAGCAAAAAAAAAGGAATTCTAATGAAATAATGACACTCAACAGTCATCCTACGTCGTGGTATTTCGACCTATTTGTAGAAATGCTACAAGGAACTATTTGCAAAAACTGCCTAAGATCTGCAATTCAGATTAGACGGGATTAACATCGCCGAGGAGATATAGAGAAATTAAATTGGTTAAAATATTGGTAAATAAACCCATTTACCTAAGTTCGTATTCATTAACGTAGTCATTGGTATCTGTTTAACTTATTATTTAGCTTATCAGACATCAAGAGTTCAGTACAAAAAAATATAATAAGATGATTGTACTTCAAATTTCACGTAGGTCTGTAATTTCATCTTTTTGCTTTTCTTTATTGTTTTCTCTAATAATAATAATAAACCTGTGTAGGTATACGTTAATATTGTATAAAGATTGCATTAAAAATTTTATATTAAAAAAGTAATAACTTGAATAGAAGCTAGATCGTTGAATTTCATCAATGGCCACTGGTGATAATTCCATGTGTGCGACATAACCTGAGGCCGAATTACGGCATCAGTGAGCGAGCCATACGGCACTGAATTTTGTGGATTTTACAAGCAAAACAATATAAAATTCAGTCACGTATTACTCGATCACGGATGCGGTAATTCAACCCCTGACACGTTAGACTGGTAGTACGATAAGAAGCGAGCCCGCACTAGCTAACCTATAAAACGAATTTAATTGAGGTAGTTTTTCTTACAATAACAGACTATAGTAATATACCAGTAGATATAGGGGGTTTATTTTATTTATTATTTAGGAATGTTACTAAATTGCAATAGAAAGCAATTTTCATATGAAAACTATGAAATTTCTCGTTTAAAGCTAAACATCGCGACAGGGCTGAAAAAAAAACACCCTGTAAATGAGCAATTTCCTAACTCTTATTGCACTAATAACCCAATTGGAGTTATTAATAGTTTATTAGTATAGATATGCAGTTGATAACAATTCAATTGACACTCCTGCACTTGGACAAAACTATAGATATCTATTTAAATAGTAGTTGGCGTTAAGAATCTGAAAGTTTATATTTGGTCGTATACCTATCTCAAAACAATTTGGTCTGATGACGCTTTGGGAAGGCGAAAGTAGTACAGGTACTGAAATTATGCCTTACGATGATTTTCCAATGAATCATACTCCGGAAGGAATCCGTTTCTTTTTAGCGGATGACGATGGTTGATTTGTTTTTAAACTCTATGCAAATTAATTTATTTGGTATTTCATTTAAGTTTTTTAAAAAGTCTCTCTAGCTGACCCCTTACCACGGGTGGGGGGAAGTCAACGATGAGAGCTTGTGTAATGGTAAAACAGAACTGATGTGAGAAATAATTTATCCTCGTATTTATAGTTAAATTTGTGTTAGCGTTGGCAAAATCTTAAATGTCTCAGAAGGAGGCAAAAGATAAGAAAAAATATCATGGATATTTGATTTGATTTGTTGCCTTTGTCAATGGGGTATCTTAACTTGCATGCATGCATAGTCTAAAATTCTAGAATCGTCATCGATTATTCGCGTTTCCCTGGTATCCTCTAAAACTGCGTCTTTTTATCCATTGTCATCAAAACTCTCGTGCTCAAGATCTTCATAACGCGGCTCAAGAAATAATGCTTATTCCCTCTTAGAAACATCAGGAGTGCAATTCCATTGCATACTCTTCCGTACGTCATTAAAAATATTGATTTTAAATGAGTACCTAGACCTACTTATACAAAACCTACGTGAAGTTAGCCCGCACTTTTTCTAGAATTAAAAACGTGAATTGCAGTTCGATAGACATTCGTTTGAAGTTGTTTGTAACCACTAGAAAAAAATTTCAGCCGCACTTTTGGTTTTTTGAAATAAAAACTAGACAGTTGCATTTGAAATCGTTTGTAGTTGTTTGTTTTTCCTCAGAAATGTTTTATTTCGGAGATATAAGGACATTTGTGTTTGCACCTATAACTCTGAACTTCCAATAGGAAGAAATTATTTCAAATCACCAGTGCATAAAGCATATCCTAACGTAAATAACTGCATTTACATGTTTGAGTCACTGACGGATGAAACCATATAAATGTCGTTCGGACACTTTGCTGTCATCTGTAAATGAATTTTCACTGGTGATCATTTATTTTAGAGCCGAAAATGTTTTCTTTAGATTTTCACTCCAGAATCCTACATTTATCGGCGGTTGCTAAGGATGTAACTGCTCGATCTGTAAAATCACTGGATCAGAATTTCGGCGAGCGTTTGCATGATTGTGTAAGAGCAACCGCAACTGCTTCTGCTTTTCCCCCAAAGCATACCTTGAAACATTGGAATGTTTAAATCGACAGAAAATAACTTCCTGACAGACTATTATATACTTACTTGCAAAAATAAGAAAAAAATATCTTTGCGCTGCCAAATGGAGCCTGTGGGCCGTGCATGCCATGCTTGAGTTCTATAGGACCTGTCTCAAAGATTCAGTGGCCTTAGCGGTCCTTGCGACATGAACAGCGTTTTCCGTGAATATCACTACAATATTTTCATTCCGTCTCTTATCTTTTTAAAAAAATATTCGCTACATCCTCAACATTGCGAAGCCTTCATAAAAACAAAGGAAGATGGTATTCCATAGCCAATCATTAAATGTTTGTGGTTCCGGTTTCCAACAGGATACTCCAGAATCGCTGTCAATCTTATAACTTGTATCATTTTCCATGTTCTGTTATCATGTATAGTACAGTTGAGACTCGAGAGCTCTAGTTTCGACTATACCAAACGCTTCAACAAAAACTCTTTTAAACCTGATAATTCACACAGTTAAATAGATAGCAGATAGCAGTCAAATCTTGCTTAACTAGGTTCTCAATTAAGTACTTGTCTGTTAGCTGGTCTGTGCAATGAACCAGTTAAAGATTTCAATAATAGAGCTTTTACTCATTTAGTCTTTGAGCGAAGCATTGATCAACTTTGAGGGAAAGCGCTGCCTACTTATAACTTAAGAGAATGACTTTGCCAAACCCAATGAGACTTGATAGATTCGTTCGTTTCAGCGCTGCTCACATGGACTAATAAATAAATTTGCCAGCCTTCAAGGTTTTATTTTTATTCATTAAATAACTGTAACACGACATGGAAAATTCCTCTTTTAAACATCTAACAGTCCTCTAGTCTCCATCCACGGAAGGATAGCTTCCACATGCTTGATATATCTAGCATTGGCATACATCATCCTTCTAAATTGTTTACCATCCTCTCCCTCTTTCACAAAGCTTTCCATATTCGCCCCAGCGGATGGTTCCAAAAGTACCGGTGCCATTACTCCGGCTACAGTTGTGAAGCCTGAAATGCATGTATCTACGTAACAAATAGATAGCTTATTTTTTTAAATATGCCTCTTACCCATGATGTTATATTTCAATAGTTGCATGCGCAGATATTTCAACGAAGGAAACTCCTTTGGATATTTCAAAAGTTTCAGACTTTCCACCAAATGGTCGTGGTAATATTTCACAAAGTAATCAAAGTGCGACAGCTTCAACTCCAGATTGGTGGACGACAACAAGAAATAGTACAAGTCCTCGACAGGCGGACCATATCGGGACATCTGTAGATCCACAAAAATGGTCTCCAGCAGCTTGCCTTCGTCATTGTGGCGGTACATGATGTTGTTGGCCCACAAGTCACCATGGTTGAGTACATTGAAGTCATTTGGATCAGCCGTACCTGTTTGGATCATCAAGTCTAACATCTCCTCTGTAATCCTATTCTGTCAGTTTGATTAAAATATGAATAATAAATGGAAACGAATTCAAATTATTGAATTTACTCTTACCGTTTTGTCCAGACACTGCTTGGAAATGTTTATCTTTGAAAAGCATTCCAACATAACTTCCTTAGACGAATTGAAGAAGCTCTCCATTAGCTTTTGATTTTTTTCGTTGTATATACCCGATGCGAAGATTTCTTCGTATGGGCCTTTGAGTTCATAGCGTACCGCAGATACGGCATGCAGATCAGCTAACAGCCTCAATGTTGATTCGGTGTGCTCTTTGTCCAGCCCTTCGAGTCGATTAACGTTTTTGAAATCTCTCGAACCTAGGTCTTCCAAAAGAATATATTCTGCTCCGGGATTTTTCTTCAGTGTGTAGAATTTCGGACCGAAGGTGACATTTTTGCCTACACTGCGATACATTTGTTCGAATTCTGGTAAGTACGTGCCGTACATTTTTCTCTCTTTAGGAAACATAGACATGCTATTGATCATTTCGGCGCTTTGTCCACCTTGGGGGATAGTTTTGATCACATAGGCTACGTCTTTGATGGAGCCGTCTGCGAAATATATGTGATGCGTCGAAAAAGGATTAAGAAAATTGTGTCATGGGCGACTATGGTATACATCTAACTTAAAAAATAAATAAATTAAACTGTAAGAAATGTATTTAGATAAGTGGGTGCGGGGAAATAACTTCACGGGCAATAACTTCACATGGGAAATAACTTCACCTCCCCGAGTAGTAAATAATTTCACCTTTGTTTGTGGGAAATAATAATTTTTCTTAACTTGCGACGATAATTATGTAAGCCCACAATTCATTAACATTGGAAAATGTAAGGGGGGGAGGCCCCCCTGCAACCCCCCTGCTTGGAATAACTGTTTAGGGGTGGGAGTAGGTGCAATGTTGGGTATATATATATATATAGTTGGCGCAACAGGTCTGTAGAGACCCAAGGCCTAGCTTCTCACAACCATTCGTTTTGTGTGAGTTTCATTTTTAGAACGAATGGAAGGGATCTACAATTTTATGCCGATTCCAAACGGCTAATTGAGAAGCTCTTAAGACAGTTATACTCTCGGATGTTTGTCAGACGTTCGCGATAGGCGGCGCAGTGGAAAAAACCCTAAGTTGGAATTTGGGTTTTTTTGCGGGATTCGAACCTGAGCCCCTCGCTTAGTAGTCCAACACACTCACCACTAAGCCACTGCGCCTGCATGTTGGGTATATGTTAAGTTGTTATTCATGATGTTAGTAAGATTATACAACAAACGTATAAATAAATCTATTCCAGTTATAAAAGACAAATTCCCAAAGTGTAGGTCGGAAATAACTTCACAAAATTTACGTTATTGTTAATTTGAGTTATTGCTCACCTTCAGTGGGCAATTACTTGACAAAATAAAATTGAAGTTATTTCCCACTCGAGGGGAAGTTTTTTCCCGTGAAGTTATTTCCCTGCACCAGATAAGTGTTAAATCCCGGATAAAAAAAAAAACATACACCAGAATTTTACTTCCACTGTTCCACCTCTTTGCGAACGTCTGATAGACATCCGATAATCTAGAAATAGCTTCTGAATCTAGCGACGAATATGGCATTCAATTGAAGAATCTTTCGAATTCTGAAAGTAATAAAACTGTACTGAATGATGAACAGCGAGGGACCAAAAGGTTCATATGCTGCCTTGTTCTTCGTTCAGCGATTGGAAGGAGCCGCTTAGTAGTTGTAATGAAGACACATAATTTAGCTTCATACATATATCTGTCAGACGTTCGCAAAAGGCGGTGAAGGAAAGAAAAATGTTGCGCGCTCTTTGAAATTTCAAGTCGGGTAGCCCAAGTTCACTAAACTTATAAAGGGTTTTTCAAAAGGGACGCTACAAAAGTAGAGCGACAGGGACAGCAAACGACGCCGAATTTCTCGCCGCTCTTTTGACATTTCTCTTGCCATTTATGATGGAAAGATATTCGAGCCAACAACGAGTCGAAATTATTAAAATTTACTACCGAAATTCGGAGTCAGTGGCCTCAACGTTAAGAGCGCTACGTCCAATTTATGGTCGTCATCATTTTTGGCTGAATGGCTTCGTCAATAAACAAAATATGCAGTATTGGTCAGGCAGAAATCCACACGCACTCCATGAGTCATCAATGCATCCCGAAAAAATTACGGTTTGGTGTGGTTTATGGGCCGGCGGCGTCATTGGGCCGTACTTCTTCCGTGATGATCAAGACCGGCACGTTGCTGTGAATGGGAATCGCTACAGTTCAATGATAACCGAATATTTTTGGCCCCAACTGGATGATATGGACTTGGAGGACATGTGGTTCCAACAGGACGGCGCCACAAGCCACACAGCGAATGTCACAATCAATTTATTGGAAACCAAGTTTGGAGAACGTGTTATCTCACGAAATGGTCCAGTCGCTTTGCCGCCTCGGTCGTTCGATTTGACGCCGTTAGACTATTTCCTGTGGGGCTACGTCAAGTCTATGGTCTATGCCATCAAGCAAGCGACGATTGATGAACTTCGTACAGATATCGAACGTGAAATTGCATCAGTATCGGCCGATTTATGCTTGAAAACCGTCGAAAATTGGGTTCAGCGTCTGGACTTCTGCAAGCGTGCCCGTGGTGGACATGTAAAAGAAATCGAGTTCCATACATAATGACATCGAACGTACTTTCACAAGAATAAAGAATTTCATTGATATCCAAAACCGTTTTTGTTTTATTTAAAAAAAACTTTTGTAGCGCTCTTATTGAAAACCCCTTTACAATGGACACCGGCCGCTGCCATGATGATATTTCCCCTCGTACTGTTTAACGTGACACGACACAAACTACCCATGACGATTATAATGATCAATTTAATGCACGCCTTTATAACTACATACCTTCTAATTCCACCTCCGCTTTGATCCTTAACATTGTCGAAGAATAATTCTCACCAGCACCACCGGTTAGTTCTCGTGTGAATGTTCTGATATTTTTGAATCCTTTGAAAGTATCACGAAGAACGTCAATAAAATGTTGTTCATCAACCCACGGTGGTATCGTTGGAGTGCCACCATTAGTTGCTGACCTCTCCTCAGTGGCTTCGCTTGCTTCCACGTTATTTGGTGGCATCACAAGAAGCTAAAAATAAGCCCAAACTGATACCTCATTAACTAAATTGCTTCTTGAAAGAACTGCAAAAAATCGCTCGTTCAACTTCTGAAAAAAAGTAAATAGGGACCAAGAGAGTTTCCCTAATCGAATCGAATTGAGACCATTCCCAGCTCTCTTTATATTGCGAATAAGTAGTGTCCAGTAAGTCTTCTATTTTGTATCACAGTATAAGAAATCCTCCTTAGTTTTGGCTAGATATTAAGTTTGTAGGTTTAGGTTTATAGTAGGGGGTCATTGGGAGGGGCCGGGCTAGCCGACATGAATAGTTCTGCCGAGACTCGAACGACGCTTACGGCCTCGCTCGGGTCTCGGTGGCACTGATGAACCCTTGTGGGCGGCTGTCAGGTGTCCATGGACGCGATCAGGGATCAGGATGGTGACCAATCGATTTGATTGCTCACCACCCTGATTATAGGTAATTTAGGTTAAGTAGCTTAGGTAGTTTTAAGTAGTTTTAAACAAAACAATAATAAAGAATTCAAGTTTTCTAAAGTTTCTTGAAAATTAAAAAACAAAACAAATCATTGATATAGATAGATTTAAGGCCGAAAGGCAATAATTTTAAGCATATTGATAAGTTTAGAGCGCTCGCTTAGAGCCAGTAAGCTAGAATAAGAAAAATGTTAGTTTCAAATTAGATTTAATCGTTTTTGTCTAGTATATAAGTTTAATGAAATAGCTCAATAAAAATGAATTTAAAATGAAAATGAACAGTGCAAAGAATAGAAATATAGAATTTCATCGTTTGTAGTTCAATGGTTTTTGTTGGAAGCTAACATTTTGCTTAAATTTGTTATAAATCATAAACCATTAGGCCGATTGATACAATTTGTATTTTGTTAGAAGTGGAACACTTTCGAAGTAGAAAATGTTATCACTTTGCTTGGTACGGTTTCGGAGATAACACGGTTGTAATGATTTGCAGAATTTCTTTTCAAGTGGTTCCAACTTGCTATCGGTTCAACTACAAACAAACACAAATTCACTTCAAACAACTACAAACGAATGTCTATCGAACTGCAATTTCCTTATAGAAAAAGTTCGGGCTAACTTCACATAATATATGTCTATTGGTCACCATGTCCACAAAACACGAATTATTTCGCAAACTTTCTTATCTTCGTCAGACACACATCCGAAAGTAGGTACCTATAGTGCAATTAACATGAACAGCATTATGTAACACAGAAACTCGAGAATTATTACATACCTGTCAAACTTTGTTGTATTTGAATGTTGTTGCAAGACCTCCGAAAGTTTTTTGAATTTTTTTTGCAAACCCGATTGTTGAGAAACTCGTCGCGATGAAACTCTCCAAATGAATGATCTGCAAGTTCAAACAATAAATACACAAAGAACAGACAAAATAACACTGAACTCTATTCCCCCCGCTTCGCATGACTATTCAAGATGACTAACATGTTTTGTACCTATCTTATCATTGTTTATATCTGCGTCTTAAATTGGTTACACGTGGGCAATCAGTAGGTACTACCAAACTTCTTATTAGTAAAATTGTCGGCGGTACGCTTTTTTTTTTGTTATATTATATTTTGTGTTTCTACAATCAAATCATCAATGTATTTATTGTTTAACATGATAATACAGTGAAGGTTTGATTTATGCTTTCGTCGCTGTAAACAAAAAGATAGATTGTGAGAGTGCTACTTTTTTCATTTGTGATTACATAATACAAGTAAATTGTGTCAGTAATTATAGTGACTTGGTTACGAGGGGCTATTTTTAAGTATGGTGGCGGTCAATTTGGTGACGCTTTATTATTGCAATAAACAAAACAATGGTTGAAATGGCAATTATTTTTAACATATGTAGTAATTCGTTTGCATGTTTTGTAGTGACACTAAAATATAGACATCGTGGAGTTGCTGGGGATATTTACCGTTCGCCAGCGGAAAGCAAAATTGGTCTAAGTCACAAAAAAGAGATTTTACAGGCGACAATAATTTGTGTTCAAATACAATTATCGCCATATCTTATTGTCTAAGTTTTAACTCATAAATTTTTTTTAAATTCTCTTTAAAATTTCGATTCCAAAAATGAAGAAAACATCTTTATAAACAATTTCCTAATTTTTTTAAATAATTTGAAAAAACAAAAACTGGTATAAGAACAAAATATGGTTGTTAGAACTATTGAGAATAACGTTCTTGCAATTTAAATATATTATGACTCACCTCTCCTTGTAGTATTCTATATCCAAGTTAAAATAAAATTTTGTTCAGAAATTTTCGACCGAAATTTCAGCATAATTAATGCACCTTAAAATAAAGCTGGCCCACAACAAATGAAATCAATTTCCAAGTGATAGACAAGAAACAAAAACAGAAAACTTCGAACTAACATTTTGGTGTTGAAAAAGAAGTTAAAAAAAACCACCAAACCAAACCCAAATTAACCCGATTTTAAACCGTTCTAAACATACGTAATGTCAAATTTCACAAAAGAAAAGGACAGTTTTTTTGTTGTTTGTCACTTGGAAATTGATTTCATTTGTTGTGGGTCAGTTTTATTTTTAGATACATTAACCCTAGATTCATAAGCATGGGCCTCACAGACCCTCTCAGTTAATAAATCAATCATGGCATGCGTTGTGAAAGGGATAGAAACACGTGCATCTCAGTACCTTCCCAAAACTAAGAGAGCTTATTGTCGCGCAAGTTTTGTTGGTGCATAGACGTTTAGTTTTGTTCAGTTTTCAATATTTCCCGTGCAAGGGGTCTGAGGTACGTATGTTTATGAATAGTGTTATAATTTTTTATAGTTGCGTGTTTTATATTTTACCTTATAAACTAAACTAAATGTGCGGAAATTGCATAGAAAGGACTATTTATACTTATACATATATGTAGGCGCAGTGGCTTAGTGGTTAGTGTGTTGGACTACTAAGCGAGGGGTCCCAGGTTCGAATCCCGCAAAAACCCAAATTCCAACTTAGGGTTTTTTCCACTGCGCCACCTCTCGCGAACGTCTGACAAACATCCGAGAGTATAACTGTCTTTAGAGCTTCTCAATTAGCCGTTTGGAATCGGCATTAAATTGTAGATCTCTTCCATTCGTTCCAAAAATGAAACTCACACAAAACGAATGGTTGTGAGAAGCTAGGCCTTGGGTCCCTACGGACCTGTTGCGCCAACTATATATATATATATGTTCTATTCTTATTTGTGCACATAATTATTAGTTTTGATATTTTCTATCTAGTATTCCTTATTTTAATTTTGGTTGGTAAATCGCTTTGCTAATTATAAATTCGCAATCAATTTTATTTAGTGTCGCTGAAATATTTATTTCATTTGATTTGTTCTTCAGCATGGCTACTTTAAGCCATAAGGTACGATTCGATGTAACAAGCGAGAGATCCCTCCACAACTTTTGCAACCAAGACCGACAAGATCTTCAATGTTTTGTTTCGATGGCAAATCTTAGTTAGTATATTTCAGGAAAAAAAAAAAAAATAAAAACGTCCTTCTGCTTTCCACAACTCACGGGAATGGAAATTTGGCACCGTCTGGTAAGCTAGATATCATAGAATTTTATAATTCCACGAAGGGCGCAGTAGACACATTTGACCAACACTATAGTAAACTCTTGTGTCATCCACGTACATAATAGCAGCCGTAATAAACAAAAACCCTTGACAAGGCGAGCATTTGTAAAGGAAATATCAGAGAAATTGATAGAGCCCTGGTTGCGTCATCGTCGTGAAGTACCAACTTTGAGGCGATGCCTAAAAAGGAATATTGATGCCATCTTGGGTGCCATGTGTTTCAGTGAACTCTGAAAATCAACCCAGAAAAAATTGTACTTTCTGGGATTACAAAAAAAAACGTAAGACCAGATTTTGCTGCACCTGCTGTAAACGTCCCATGTGCGGGGAGCACCGTGGGAACTGGTGTCAGGATTGCACCGAGTGAACAAATTTTATAGTTTTTTTCTCTTATTTATATATATATAGTTGGCGCAACAGGTCCGTAGGGACCCAAGGCCTAGCTTCTCGCAACCATTCGTTTTGTGTGAGTTTTATTTTTGGAACGAATGGAAGGGATCTACAGTTTTATGCCGATTCCAAACGGCTAATTGAGAAGCTCTAAAGACAGTTATACTCTCGGATGTTTGTCAGACGTTCGCGAGAGGTGGTGCAGTGGAAAAAACCCCAAGTTGGAATTTGGGTTTTTGCGGGATTCGAACCTGGGACCCCTCGCTTAGTAGTCCAACACACTAACCACTAAGCCACTGCGCCCACTCTCTTATTTATTTATAATAAATATTTCTCAAAGTAATCTATGTGTTTTTTTTTTTGCAAAAACCTTTATAGAGAGCAAATAAGATAACTTTGAACTTGAAGGGGTCGCTCTTCAGCATCCGTGGTGGACAGACGACTTGGTTAGTGAGGCAGCGTGTGCGAATAAAGTTTATAAGTAGTGATTCCGCGTGAAAAAACAGTGTAAGCCATTTGGCTCAAGAAGCGAGTCTTCGGCTCTCACGTGAGAGGAGCCCAGTTCGTTTCCCAGCGGGGGATATTAATTTTTATTTAAATATAAAACAAAGACATTAGTGAAAGTGGAGCAAGGCTATCAGACGATGGACGCTGACCAGTCCAAGGTCCCGCAAGGCGATACCCCGTTGCCACAACGCGTGACCAAGCAGGTCAAAACAACAACAACAACTACACCAATAGCAGTAGCATCAACATCAACAACAAGAAGTGCCGGTGCAGTACCAGCACTAACAACAACAAAAGACGTACCATCAACGAGTACCGCAGCATTGGCACAGGTACAGTTGACAGAAAAAAGGCGGAGAAAAGTAAAGCCGACACCGAATTCCCAACACAAAAGGAAACTGAAGGCAGACGACGTGATGACGACGTCACGAGCAACCTCGTCAGCAAAAGAGACAGACGAAGACTCTGATGGTCTCAGCTACTCTTACGAGTCCGAAGGGGGCGAGGGAAGATACTTAGGCGAAGGTAATTCCTACCAATTACTGGACGCCGAAGTAGAAAAGCAACAACAAAGTGACCACGAAGACGAGGAAGCCCAGCTAGATCGGCTTATCGCAGAGCTCCTTCAGAAAAGGGAGAAATTGCGCCAGGAAAAGCTGAAACAGCAGCAACAAAAGCTACAGCAACTACAAACTGAGCAGCAACAACACAAGAAACAACAAAAAGAGCTTAAGCAGCAGCAACAACAACAAGCACTGCTTAAGCAGCAGCAACAGAAGAAGCAGCTGGCACAAAAACAGCCACTGCAGCAACAACAACTTTTACAAATAAAACAGACACAGACACAGCAACCGCAGCAACAGCAGCAGAGACAACAGCCGCAGCAGAGACAACAACAACAGGAGCAGCAGCAGCCGCAGCAACAACAACAGCAACAACAACAACAGATAAAAAAGCAGAAAATACCACCAATAAATGTGAGTCATCTAGAAATAAGCGATAGCATTAAGTTATGTAGGTTTATTTGTAAGGACTTTTATATTAAAAGGCTAAACGCCAGTAAGCATATAATTATGTGCAGTAATATGGAGGAGCACAAAAAGTTGCGCACCGCTCTGGAGAAAGCGGAAGCTGAGTACTTCACGTACACTCCAAAAGGAGAAAAGCGACAAACTGTGCTGCTTAAGGGTATCGACCCCAATATAAAGATAGAGGAGCTCGAAAACGAGCTCAAGAACTACGAGCGCGAAGACCTTAAGTTCGTGGGGGTCAAGCCGTTTTCTTCGCCTGCGGATAGGGGTGGTAGCCGCAAATTACCATTCTTTTTGGTACAATTAACCCCCGACAGCAAAATAGATAGTCTGAAAAGGATCAGATTCCTGTACTATCATGCAGTACGTTGGGAAAAACTAAAGAGGTCAGACCGTGTACTTCAATGTATGCGCTGCCAGAGGTTCGGGCACGCCGCAGCTAACTGCCACATGCAGTTCAGGTGCGTTAAGTGCAACAAGGACCACAAACATGGGGAATGTGCTTTAGGTAGCGATAGGGTAGAAGATCGAGGCCAGCTCTCGTGTGTACTCTGCAACAGCTCAGGACATCCTGCTAATTTCAGGGGATGTCCCAAGTATCAGCAGGTAAAACAGAATGTGCAGGCTCGAAAACAGAGGTCCGAAGAAGAGAAGGGTCGAAAGAGTCGCTCGTTCTCTAATTTTGTTGCGCCCAATGTGTCCTTTGCACAAATGGTATCTGGACCGGGTAGCTCAATCACAAAAAGCGCGCCGAAGGTTCCTACACCGGAAGCGGATCTGGATTTGAAATCGATCCTTCTGTCACTGCACGGAAAGATCGACAATTTCCAGAAACAATTAAATGAGCATGCGGCTCGAATAGACATGATCTATTCGACGCTGTTTGCCGAGTCTGCCGCGCCATAAATATGATGGGTACGCTGGACGAGGTAAACTTAAAGATCCTTGCGGTGAATGTTAATTCACTAATCCGGATCGAGAGAAGGATCAATCTTTCCAATTTGTTGAAAGCCGAAAAGCCAGATGTGCTTCTGGTTAGCGAAACTAAGCTATCCCCGAAGCACAAATTGGGCTATAGAAATTATTGTGTAGTTAGAAGAGACCGGCCCAACTCCACACAGGGAGGTGGTGTCGCTATCTTAGTACGTAAAGGCTTGCGCCATAAGGTTATATATAGCGGGGAAGTGCGCCGGTTCCAGGTGCTGGAAGCATGCATCGTATGCATTCCCCTCAATACCCAGAGGCGGGTGTATGTGGTGTCGCTTTACGCACCGGAATCTCCTCGACGCATTGAATTTTTAAATGAGATCGAGACGCTTTTTCGTTGCTTAGAGCTTCAATCGGAAGATAATTATTACTTTTTGGGCGGAGACCTCAATGCTAAACATGCGGCATGGGGAAATGATATTCCGAACCCTAGAGGCAACCAGTTTCACGACTGGTGGCGTCATAATATGATCGAGTACAAACTCGAGTTGTACGCGACGGATATCCCGTCTTTCCCTAGAGAGGGTTCTTTCTTGGACTTGGCGCTAGTTGACGAAAGACTGGAACTAACAAACATTGATCTAAGCACGCGGAACTGTTTACGAACGGTTGAGTACGATAGTGATCACTACGGACTTGCCGCCGTAATACGGATCCCGAACGAGCAGACGCAGCTGGAGCAGTACGACCAAGTGCGTTCTTTCGATTACCGAAAAGCGCAGTGGTCGCGCTTCTCCAGAGTGTTAAAACGCGACATACGCTCATGCGAGATCGACCCACCGACAAACAGGAACCTAACAAACGATGAAATCGACAATCATTTACGGCAAATGAATGTCGTCATCAAACAGACAATGGAGCGGACTATCCCTCGGGTAGGACGTTCCACGGACGAAGAACAAACTGAAAAGTATCGAAACGCAACAATCGATGCTCTGTACAGACATAAGAGTAGACTGCTCTCGAGGCTTAAACGGCTACACAGACAGTTCACTGACAGGAACGATCCCGAGTTAAGAACACTGAATTCGATGATCAAAAACTTGAAACAGTTGATCTCCGAAAATTACAGAAAATCTGTAAGTTTGTATTGGGGCAATAAAATTCGGGCTATAAAATCCAGTAGTCCGAAAATGTTCCCGCAAATAAATAAACTGTTCAGGCGGAAGGATCATAACGACATTTCATGTGTTCGAATACCTCGGACGAACGAGAACAGACAGACACTACTGACTGCTGGCATAAGCCCGGAAAGTGCTGATTCGAACGACGGTTTTTTCGTGGTCGAAGACCCGCAGGAGAGGGTGAATTTGATGGGAGCTTTCTTTGAGACTGTGTATACGGTGAACAACCCTGTTTGTCGTAACCGCGACCTCGAGGAGAGGGCCTTTCTTAACCACTTTTATCTGCGGACCGAAATTCAAGATTGGCGATCCGAGAACAACGGTTTCACCGGGTTCAATGACGACAACCGTGCAAACGGCACAGTCGCCGATGAAAATACTCATCTGTTCGTGAGTAGAGATGAACTTCGGTGCATCTTTGAATCACTTAAAAACAAAAAGTCGGCGGGAGTGGACGGTGTCCCAAACGTCGTATTAAGACACCTGCCGCTAGAGGCGATAGATATCTTCGCCACACTATTTAACAATGCGCTGAATAATGCATATTATCCGGAGCAGTGGAAAATAGCGGTGGTACACCCTATCCCAAAAAAGGATAAAGATAGGACGAACCCTGCTAATCTCCGGTCAATTAGTTTGCTTCCGAATGTTAGCAAGGTATTCGAGAAAGTCGTCAATAGATCTCTTTTAAAATGGGCTGAGGAAAACAAGATCATTCCGGACAACCAGTTTGGCTTCAGAGCGGGGCATGACACTATTCATGCCGCGTCGAAACTGGTTTCCGACATTCAGTGGAATAAGAGTAAGAAACAATGCACGGGTGCCTGCCTGGTCGACTTTGAGAAGGCCTTCGATACCGTTTGGTTGGAGGGGCTCTTCTATAAACTGACCAGATTGGGCATTCAAAAACCGTTGCTATATATAATTTATGACATGCTTATGGGAAAGAAGTTCGTTGTCAAAGCTGGCAACGTGACTTCGAGCAGGGTTTTCGAAATTAAAAACGGCTTACAACAGGGAGCAGTGAATTCTCCGGTCCTGTTTAATATTTACACAAGTGATCTGGTGGGTTCCCTCAGACATGCTATAGCGTACGCGGACGATTTAGTGGCGTACAGGTCAGGACCAAAAATCGAGGTCATTAACATCCTTCTGCAACGTGACTTCGAGCAAATTAAGAGGTATTGCGATGATTGGAAGTTGAAAATCAATTTCCAAAAATCGGAAACAATACTGTTCAGAACAACATTGGCTGGGGCCTCTGGGGATACCAGAAAAAACTGGAGAAAATTAACAATTGTTGGACAGCAGGGGCAGCCGTTGGCGGTGAAAAACGTGGTCCGGTATCTTGGCATCTGGCTCGACCAGTATCTGTATTTTGACAAACATATAGCTGCTTGTCTGGCTGGGGCTAAGAGGGCCTACGCTCTGACAAGGAGACTGTTCCGCAGCAGTCAACTTGATTCCAGGGTGAAGGTCATTTGCTACGTGGCCCTTATAAGGCCTATCATCGCTTATGGCTGTCCTATGTGGTTCAATATAGCGCCGTCCTATATGGAAAAGATTCGGGTGTTTGAGAGACAATGTCTCAGGGCCTGTCTAGGGTTGTTTAGAACTCCTGAATCTCAGTACATAAAATACTATCCCAACGGGACCTTATACAATGGGGCTCGACTGAATAGGATTGACAATTTCCTTATTAAGGTGATTCGGAGGCACGTCGCAAGGGCGATGGCCAGCGATAATAACCTGATCTCAGGGGCTTACTACCCCAATTTAATGTACCACGAGAGCACGCTTCGGTCTGGCTTTATCCCGCCTGAGGCATTTCTTCATGTAGATATGAAAGGGTTAGTCCAGACAAAAGATGGTGTGCCGGTATTGTACCACAGCCACCGCGGCGCGAGGGATAAGCGGCTCATCCACGACGGGTCCGCCGCCAATGCTCAAGAGCTCCTCCGTTTTAGCACCGCAATTGCGGAACGGGACAGGGTCGATACGGTCAAGCAGTACACCGAATTTTGGTGGCTTGAAGAACAGGTGAGGGTGGATACGCTCTCCCGGGCCGGTGCGCTACTAACGTAGCATCCTCCTTAGTTTTAAGCTAGATATTAAGTTTGTAGGTTTAGGCTTAGAGTAGGGGGTCTTTGGGAGGTGCCGGGCTAGCCAACATGATAGTGCGGCCAAGACTCGAACGACGCTTATGGCCTCGCTCGAGTCTCGGTGACACTGATGAACCCTTGTGGGCGGCTGTCAGGCGCCCATGGACGCGATCAGGATGGTGACCAATCGATTTGATTGCTCACCACCCTGATTATAGGTAATTTAGGTTAAGTAGCTTAGGCAGTTTTAAGTAGTTTTAAGTAAAACAAATAATAAAGAGTTCAAGTTTTCTAAAGTTTCTTGAAAATTAAAAAACAAAACAAGTCATAGAAATAGATAGATTTAAGGCCGAAAGGCAATAATTTTAAGGATATTGATAAGTTTAGAGCGCTCGCTTGGAGCCAGTAAGCTAGAATAAGATAAATGTTAGTTTTAAATTAGATTTAATCGTTTTTGTCTAGTGTGTAAGCTTAAAGAAAGAAAAATAAAAAATGAATTTTTAAAGTTAAAAAAGGTCTGACAGACCTATGTTTATGAATGATGTAACAACGAATATAGTTTATGAATCTAGGGTTAATTATGCCGAAATTTCAGTCGAATCGTCGAATGTAACCTTCAAGTCTGGAGAAAAGCCAGAATTTTCTGGCTAGCTTCCCAAAATTTCAGGTCTTTTTTGCAAAAAGTTTTCGGGGGTTTTTTCCATTTCTGAAAATGCATCATGTTATGAAAAAGTCCCAGAAACGTTAAATGCAAGCAAAACTTTGCATACACTCTTCCTCGCAACTACTCCAACCCTTTAACAGTGAAAACAAGCAGGGGATTGTTTGTTTTCTGGTCTAATTTCCATTTTACTTTCTGTAATTTCTGGTATATTTTCCAAACAAAATTCTGCTATTTTTTGCAAATTTCAAAACAAAAACATTTTCTGTCATTTTTTCTAAAAAAAATCTGGCTTTATTTTCTCTGGCGTAATTTCCGGAAGCCTTGGCAAGTTACCCCGAAGACATAATAACCCCCAACCTGGTGGGCCTGGTCCTTGGTTTGACTCGAGAACAGCAGACAGGATATTTCGATGCCAGTGACCCACTTCGGGATATGAGCGCTGCTGTTGACCTATTAAGTGTTTATCCACCACCAACTCTCTTCCAAAACCCTGGCTCAGCCGATATTGGAGATTACTAAAGCCCTCGTATCCTCGCAACTGTTGATGCCACCGTTCCATCTCGGGAATTCGTTCGATGCTAGTTAAAAACTCAATCAAAGGCAGTCTATTACAAGGACAAATTCAAGAGGCCTTTTCAGATCGCTCGGGGAACTTCACAATAATTATAGGTTACATTGCGCACAAGCTGACTTAGAAATTCCGCCTCTAGTTTAGGCCATGAGAGAAAATACTAGCAACGATGAATGTGAAGATTTCAAATAAAGGGTCCGCCATCTATCTTTTTTTTTTTAACTAGTGCTTATTTCGCGAATGGTAACACTTAGCTCATGTCTGATCGGACAGATAATTAGTTTTATCCTTCCGCTGAACGAATATGGTTGTGTATACGCTTGAACAACGCTGGGAAATATTGCGACATTACTTTGAAAATCGACTTAGAGAAGATGCCTAATTTGCCAAAAAAAAATCATGTTTTCAGATGAAGCTCATTTTCATCTTGGCGGGTATGTAAACAAGCAAAATTGTCGCATTTTGGGCACAGGAAACCCGCACGCATACATTGAAAAGCCGATATACCCAAAACGAGTCACTGTTTGGTGCGGAATTTGGTCCAGAGGCATAATTGGGCCATTTTTCTTCGAAAATGAGCAAGGAGTGGCCGTTACAGTCAATGGCGATCGTTATCGGGCCGTGTTGAACGAATTTTTGTTTACAAAAATTGAAGAGGAGGATATTGGCAACATTTGGTTTCAACAGGACTTTGCTACGTGCCACAAAGCCGAAGCTACACTCGATGTTTTGCGTCCTGTTTTTGAAGATCGCATTATCAGCCGCAGAGCTGATGTCGTTTGGCCACCTCGGAGCTGCGATTTGACACCGTTGGACTATTATTTGTGGGGTGCCGTAAAAGATAAGTGTTGCGCCGACAAGCCAGATACAATTGACGCTTTAAAGGACAATATTCGTGAAGCCATTGAGCTGCACACAATGGATAATGTGCTTAAAAATTGGACCGATCGTGTAGGCTACTGCATGGCCAGCCGAGGCAGCCATTTGAATGAAATTATTTTCCATTATTAACCGGAAGGATTGTACTTTCAAATAAAAAAAGAAATTTGAAAAAATATTCAGTAGTTTTTTTTTTATAGCATTTTCAAAAAAAAAAAAAAAAAAGTTTTTTGGCGGACCCTGTATTTAATTTTGATTTAAAAAAAAAAAAAGTTTAAATGTATAAAAACTAGTTACATAATATGTTTTTTTTTCTAGATTTAAAATGATCGGGCTGTATTCGTCCCGTCAAGAAAGTGTGCTGCCTTCCATTACAGTGACGACTGCTCTTTCTATTGCTGAAAGTCAAACACTACTCAGCATCTAACAGTCCTCGAGTCTCCATCCATGGGAGAATAGTTTCCATATGCTTGGTATATCGCGCATTGCTATAAATCATCATTTTGAACTTCCTTCCGTCTTCTCCGTCTCCTATAAAGGTTTCCATATTGGCTTCACGGAATGGATCCAAAAGTACCGGTGCCATCACTCCGATTATAGTAGAGAATCCTTAAATTCAGCAACATAAAAAATTGTCACTCACACATTCCAAAGAAAGGCCTCCTTACCAAATACACTATATTTCAATAGTTGCGTATGCAGATATCTTAGCGAAGGAGTTTGCTTCGGATACTTCAAAAGCTTCAAACTTTCCACCAAATGGTCGTGGTAATATTTCACAAAGTAATCAAAGTGCGACAGCTTCAACTCCAGATTGGTGGACGACAACAGGAAATAGTACAAGTCCACGACAGGCGGACCATATCGGGACATCTGCAGATCCACAAAAATGGTCTCCAGCAGCTTGCCTTCGTCATTATGGCGGAACATGATATTGTTAGCCCACAAGTCACCATGATTGAGTACGTTGAAGTCGTCGTAATCAACGTTACCCATTTTTATCATCAAATCGATCGATTCCTCCAACAATGCGTTCTGTTTAGTTTATAGGATAATATAGAGTTGGTATTAAGTTTTATATAGATGCAACAGCTCTTACCACTTTTTGGTGGCACTGTTCGGAGATATTGTACTTTGCATAGCACTCTAACATTATATCTTTCATCGCATCGAACACGGGCTTGCTGTCTTCGGTGAAGAAACTCGATAAAAAGATGTCGTCGTATTTGCCCTTCGTTTCATATCGTACCGCGGATACTGCATGCAAATCAGCTAACAACCTCAGAACCGATTCGGTGTGCTCTTTGTCCAGTCCTTCAAGTCGATTGACATTTTTAAAACCACGTGGACTTACATCTTCCAAGAGGATGTAATCAGCGCCGGGATTCTTCTTCAGTGTGTAGAACTTCGGTCCAAATGTGACCCTTTTGCCAACATTGCGATACATTTCTTCGAATTCGGGCAAGTGTGTGCTGTACATAGCCGCCTCCTTAGGAAATAGGCCCAAAGCAGTGATCATGGAGGAGCTCTGTTCGCCCTGAGGCAAGATTTTGATCACGTATGCCACATCTTTATTCGACTTACCTGTAAAAATAGACAAGTGTCATTTGATGATTGGACAATAAAGCACAGTCAAATTTAGTTAACTGAATGTACGTAATAAAAATTTACTATCTTACCAGAAGAACAGACGCAATTCTTTGAGCCCTCCAGTTCTAACTTCGCCTTGATGCGGAACATTATCGATGCATAGTTCTCCCCAGCTCCGGCGATTGGTGCTGTTTCGAATGCAATTATTTTCGTTAGTGTAGGACAGGTTTCCCGAAGAACATCTATAAGGTGCTCTTCGTTGATCCAGGGCGGTATAGTTTGACCGCCGCCAGTTGCAACTGCTCCGTTTGTGTCCGCAGTATTTGGTTCCATACTTTAGAACTGCAACGAAAGTCTTAATGAGAAATTTTATTTAAAAAAATACTGGCGCATTAATTGCACGCCTTTATTACTTTTATACTACAAAAAGGACCAATGCTTATTTTAACCACCCAAATGTAGCTAAATTTTAGTAGATATCTGGTTATCTAGATATCTACTTGTTCGAACAAAAACTAGGCTAAGACTGAAAAGTGTTCCTCAAATCGGCGTAGCTACAATCCGCGTTATTATAAACTTCGAAAAATTGATTATCGCTGATAGCTATTGTTTTTATTACCGTGCGCGTTGTCGGCGATTCGAACTACATAATAGGACTCAAACAAATTGATACCAAGACAGTAAATGGCGTGGTATGGAAACAATTTATAATATGAAAGCGCCAATTGCTTGTGGTTCACTGAAAGGCGAACGATTTCACCACAGAACAAGTATTTCTTTTTCGTTTGGTGGCTGTAAAATATTATAATTCAATTGGTAGGGGTAGGAGATTGAAATTATTGGTAAAGTGTGGCCAGAGTTTTTATTTCACGCAATGAGTCACTGGGAGCGTAGCACGCGTTGGTTGAGCAATGTCTATAGTATAAGCGACGGGTTCCTTTTAATGAATAAGTCAACTTTTGGCTTATTCGTCGATGAATATGGGTTTATCTGGTTGGGACCTTCCGCTAAGCGCAGTCACCTAGACGTTGGTGCGGGGGCTTAAGTAACAATGATTCAACAGGAACAGGCTATGTCGGTGGCGGTAGTCGCCTGAAGGGTCACTCATGGCAGACAGGCTGTTTGAAGAGGGAAGAACTAAGAACTGCCGAAGGAGGAAAGGTTGGAGGTTAAACCAACCAAGTACGAGCTCCCTCAGATGCCCAGGCGAAGACCTGAAGGTATTACAATGCCCTACCCCGGTATGGCGGCGCTGCCGGGGCGGACCATACTTACCGCCCATACTCGTGGGAACAAAATAGAAAACCAAAAGAAAAAAACAAATAATGAAGGAGATGATGGTACGATAAGTACCCTCAGTGAGACGGTGGCCGACACAATCATCGTGGAGCCTACGACCTCACTAAAATTCAAGAGGCCCTAGAAGCCGGATCAACCGAGGAAGAGATCTCGATAGAGGAAGAGGAGAAGCTTTTGGCTGAACCCTCAAATGAGATAACCGGCGGAGAAACGGCGAAGAAAAAGAACGTGCCCCCAGGCCTGTTAAGGAAACGGGATTACCTAAAGGCCAAACATATATATGGCTTTCTCGTCGCTAAAGATCAAAGCTCCCTTACAGAGAAGGAGCCTCCTTGGAATGGGCCAAGGAAACTATTGCGAAAGACGCTCTTACGAGGCCTGTGCCTAAAAGACCATCCACCGCTACAGTTTTGACAAACAAGTCAGGCTCAAAAAGCACACCATATGGTGCAAAACGGCCGACGGACGATGTCGCTAAGACAAATCCCAAAGCCTACCGTAGCTCCTCAGCGCAAAAGGTGCCAAAGACGGAACATCGGGAAACCGACAATAAGGCGGGCTCGAGTGGACTCCAGAGGAAACCTATCGCTGAGAGGCTTGAAAACCAAGAGCTAGCCTCGAAGAGGTGAGGTCGCCAGAGGACGATGATTGCAGTGCCTTTCATGGATTAACATGGCCCTATAGCGCGCACCGTCCACTGTTGTCGTTTGAATAGCGCACCATGCAGTAACTTTGGGCGGATGTAATGGCTCCTCGTGCATTACTCGTGGCTTTTCGGTGCCCTAGAAGCGGTAGTTTTGCTTGTTCACGTACCCGCCCCGCTGAGGTGAAATTGAGCCTCATCGCTCATTATGATTTTAGTGGAAAAATCGTACACTTCGTTTATTCCGCGTTCTTGGGGAGTGTATCGCTGCATGGCTTGTTCACTTATATTCTACATCTGTCTAGTCAACAAAAGACAAAACAGATTTGACATTTGCAAAAATAAGAGCATCTTCCAATAGGGTGATCTCTTTTGGCCATAAAAGGAAAAATACAAATGACAAAACAAAAAGTAATTTAGAAGGATCATAAACATTTCCAGATACTTTTACATGAATCATTAAACGGAAAATGCAAAATGTACCCAAAACAAAGAAAAGATCATAAATATTGCTAGATCCTTTTAGAATTATCTTTAAAAAGGGAAAGGGTTATAAACTTTCCCAGATCCTTTTCGTTCTTATATCAACTTTCTTGTCCACGTACATATTTGAAATTATATAATTCATACAATTTGCATGAAAAATGCATGAAAATAATACCAAAACTTCGTTTTGTTCGTTCAAATATGAAAAATATTTGTCTACAAATGAAATATTTGCAGATGTCGTAGCCACAAATAGCAAATGGGTGTGCAAATGCAATGATAAAATTGGGTGTTCAGGTGATTGACAGATACCTGACGGTTTCATTGTCAGGTGGTGGTCTGGCAATTATCTGACAATGACTTTTCTGCAAATATTGGTATACAAAACTGCCAGTTCACACGGTTGGCAGACATTTGGGACAATTTTTCCATTTGTAGACCTGACAATATTGTCAGATCTGACAATCCTCTGAACAGAGCTTAAGAATAGCTGTGTTTCTTGCAAAATCGGAAACAAATCCGTGAACCTGTGAAATTTGGATAACTTTTCAATAAAATGTTCTCTTATCTGGCCGAATCACAGGATTATAGAATTTTTAGTTGATGAACAGGCAGCAGTTAGAAGTAAATTCAGAAACCCAAGACTCACCAACTGGGACACCTTTGCCTCAGAGGTCGTGAGGAATGGCCATAATCTGATAGATCAGGAAGTAGGGACACAAGAAGAAATCGATGCATTCACAGAGAATTTAAACAAAATTCTGGGTAAGGCATATGATAAAGCCTGTCCTCTACGGACAAATAAGAAAACGAATTCTCCATCTTGGTGGTCTAAGGACCTCCTAGAAATCAGAAGGAGAGCCAGATCTCTGTTCAAATTGGCCAAGCGCACCAACTCCCAGTCAGACTGGGATCTATACAAAGCCGGACAGCGGAAATGCAAAACCGCTGTCACTAGTGCTAAACGTACAGCCTGGCATACTTTTTGTAACGAAATAAATAGAAGACACTAGGGAATCAGCCAGACTTAGGAAAATCCTATCGAAAGAACCTACGGTTCATCTAAAAGACAATACTGGTAACTGGACGAAGTCCTCTGAGGAGACTCTTAGTCTGCTTCTATCCACTCACTTCCCGGGTTGTACTCCCAATATAAGGGTCCAGTCTACACCAAGCATCGCAACTACCATTGCATCAATACCAGAGGGTATAATAACTGAGGAAAGAATTAACTGGTCGATTGAGACTTTTTCTCCATTCAAGTCACCTGGGCTTGACGGGATTTTTCCAATCATGCTCCAGAAGGCCAGGCCAATTATTATACCAGCCCTGATGAGACTCTTCACACGCTGCCTAGAATGTGGCCACATTCCTAGGTCATGGCTAGAAGTAAAGGTCGTCTTCATTCCGTAGGCAGGCAAATCCAGCCATACAACTGCTAAAGACTTCAGGCCTATAAGCCTAACATCTTTTGCCCTGAAATCTTTCGAAAAACTACTGAACGTTTTCATCCGCAGTCGACTTGATGATAGTGTGATCCTCAATGGCGCAGCATGTCTATATTAAAGGTAAAGGGGTTGAGACCGGGAGCGCCAAATATCTGGGAATAATCTTAGATAGGAAGCTCAATTGGAAATTAAACGTCAATAAACGAGTTAAAAAAGCTGCAAATTCTTTTTACGCATGCAAACGAATCTTCGGAAAAAGGTGGGGACCAAACCCCAAAATAATTCCGTGGATGTATAAGGCTGTTGTGCGTCCAATACTCACGTACGGAAGCTTATTCTGGTGGCAAGCCACGAACAAAGCGTCGAATCTAAAACTACTGACCAAAATCCAAAGACTAGCTTGTATAGGTACAACCAGCGCAATAAGGACAACACCTACTGCTGGCATGGAGGCAATCCTCGACCTGTTACCTTTAGACCTATACATGCAAGAATCTGCAGCCAAAAGCGCCCTCAGGATCAGTCAAACAAAGAGCTGGATACCCTACAAACCGGGACACGCACAGATTCTGAATAAATACGTGGGAGATGCTGTCACATCTGACTACTTGTCTCCCCACCTTGACTTCGACATACTATACTCTTGCTATTTTTCCAGCAGGGAGGAATGGAGCACAGATGAACCCACAAAAGGGAAATCGATATCCATCTACACAGATGGATCTAAGATGGACTGTGGAACAGGTGCTGGAAATTTCTCTGAAGAGTTAAGACTACACCACTCAATAAGACTACCCGATCACAGTAGTGTCTTTCAGGTGGAGGTTCTGGCTATCGCCGAAGCTGCCCATATGGTGTCAATTTTAGCAATACCAAATAATGATATTACCATATTTATTGACAGCCAGGCAGCTATAAAAGCAGTATCTGCTATTGAAATAAAATCGAAGCTGGTTCGCCGCTGCCGCGAAGAGCTCAAGGTTCTCTGCTCGTAGCACATCACGCGTCTCTGCTGGGTCCCTGGACACAGGGACAAAACCGGCAATGAGATGGCTGACGAACTGGCAAGAAATGGTTCTGCTATGGATCAAAACCGGGCGATTGATTCAATCAAACCACCACTCTGCAATATTAGAGCGAGAGTGGAAAACAAAACCCGGATGAAAGCCAACAACAGGTGGAAAGAATTAACTACCTGCGAAATATCACAGAAGCTATGGCCGGAATATAATCCAAGTCGGACTCTCAAGCTTATGCGGTTTGATAGAACGTCTATGTATAAACTGGTAGCGGCCCTAACGGGTCAGAAGTTCCTAAGATACCACACAATGAAAATGAAACTCAAGAATGACGATATATGTAGGGGGGGTAGCGGAGACGAGGAGGTACACGAGGACACACCTCACTTCCTCTGTCAATGCCCTAGTCTCTGTCACTTGAGGAATAGAACACTTGGAAGATAGTACTTCCATGACATACAAGAACTCTCAGATGTCTCTTTATCCAATCTTTACAGGTTCATAAACACATCAGGATGGCTGGACAAGGTCGAGTAACCGAGAGGGAACAACGCTAAGGCCAACAACATCGGCTAACCCCAATTAAGGGCATCACAATGGGTCCACATGGACCTAAGTGGGGTGCGGCAGGACTCGCTTTTGCCGTACCCACCCATTAACCTAACCTAACCTATCTGGCCGAAGCTTGTTGCCAGCGTAGAAATTAAATTAAATCATTGGCCCTTAGAACTAGAACAAATAAAATTCCATGCTAGAATTCAATTTTTGCTAGTGACCACTAAATGCCATCATAGAAATGAAACAAATTGAACAAAAGTCAGCTTCTCTCGCTAGCTATTGTTATGATTTGGTAAATAAACCAAGGGGAAATTCCAAAAAGTAAAAACGCATTTGCTTCGTCTTATTTGACAAATGACACTTTGGATTTGACTTAAGCTACTATCAGACGGTTTGTAGATACACACACATGTTATTTGGGTAGGTTTGTAAATATACACACATTTTATTTGGGTATCGCGTGCACTTATTTTATACTGTGTTTATACACAAATTCGATTTGTATAATTTGTGGTTCAGACGGTTTGTGCATATATTATACCTACATAAATTTATTCACAAAATTTTGCGTGAATACAAACTGTCTGATAGTAGCTTTTGTCAGCTGTGACTCCAATCTAACTATTTCCTACTTAAAGTCAAATTAAATGATTTATTTCTTCATATTTAGACTAAGAGTTAACTCTTTGCCAAAAGTCGTATCGAAAATGTTTTATTCCTAAGGGCCAATGAGTTTCTTATTATCTTATCGATAAGTATCTTAAGTGTCTACTGCATGACGTATTCGTAAATATACGATCGAGGTCGTTTTGTGATAGTTGTAGTTGTAGGTAATCAGGTTATGTTCACACAACATATCGAACGTCTTACACTAGGGTGTTCAAAACAATGAGATTTTGTATTTAAGAAAGCCCTAATTCTAGATATAAATATCTCGAGAAATTGGTCAAAGGAATAAAGTAACGAATAAAGAAATAAGATTAGTATTGAGATTCGGTACTACATATCCGCGGAGGCAGTGAAGTGCTTTTTATCTAAGGCTGAGATCCAAGTCGCTGATCATTGAAGTGTCTTCGCAAAGAAAATTAAAATATAAACCCGTTTTAAGCACGGAATTTATCTAATGATTGCGTTAGCCATTTTTGGCATCTGTCAGGAAGACTAACTGCGAACGTGGTGGCAAAGGGTAGGTCTTGTTTATTTTTATTAGATTTTTAAAATACATTCAAATACGTTCATTATATCTATTCCATAGGAACTGCAGGCGTTGCGTATACAAAGATGATAACTACTTACGGATTTTCTGGGGCAGATACTATAGGCAGATATTGCAGATACGCATTGTTTCGACTATTGCAATGCAATTAAGAGCCATAAGGTGATCGATGACTGTCTCGATTCAATTGCCTTGACGCTTTTGTCTAATTACTAAGTTCGTCGGTTGTATAAAGAAGCTGACTCTGATTCAAGAACCGGTTCATTATACTGCCATACAGGTATTTCCGTAAATAGGGGTTTCATTTAAAAACAATTCACGGAAAGGCAAGGTTAAGAAATGAATTGAGTTTTTTGTTCATAAATTTGGATGGTTAACATCTAGCTGTCGGCGGAAAGAAAACTTCCTTTTCACAGAATCTAGCCGCAATAAGATAATGCTTAGGCCATCAGAGTTGACGTTTCCTCCTCGGAATGTGCACACCTTTAAGATGGAGAATACTTCGACTAGCACATGCACAGGGTTGATTTGCTTGTTAGTCTAATTCAAATATGAGAAGAAATTAAGGTCGCTGTGTGGATAATTAACCTCGGAAACCTTTATACTACTTGTCACTATACTACGAACTACTAAGCACTTGCACGGGCTCTTTGGCGCCCTGCAGGTGGTTACAAAACTCCTCATTGAGAGGATCTTCCGCCTTTTCTATGAAGGCATGGGCTCAGTGGCTGTAATAAGCTGCTGCGTGTGATACAGTCGTGCACTTCTCAGTTAAAATTAAAATTCATAAGTTAACGTAATAAAAATAGAGTTTCTAGGGCTGCGCTTTTCATTGTAGGATTTAGGGGAATTAAAAATTTAATCTAACGAAAGTTTTGTAAAATATAATTTGTTCTGCAAACACATGGCAACTTGTAGGCTGCCATTGCCATTGCAACAGCCCAATTTCTGAGTTCCATTGATTGCCATTCTTTGAGACGAAATGGCTCTGTGGTTACTACACCAAAGCTCGGAAAATACAAATCAGATGTTTAAAGTCTTAGGCAAACACCCTGGGCCCTAATCATGTTACTTTTCAGATGACTATTGTCGAAAGATCTTTAAAACTAATAACTAAGTGCAAAAATTACGACGTAGTCCATTCAATCCAAGTGTAATGGAAACTTACGATAAAAAAAAGAAGAGATCTTGGAGACAAGCGTACAAACATAGCGACACGTGATTTTATTTAGATAAAGACGAAAAAAATTAGTTACTTCACTTCTGTTGAATCACATTCCTGTTTGAACAGAAGCTTTGCTCAGTGAACACGCCGCTAATTGTTTTATTTATTACCGCAATTTTTTTCTATTGTCGTTTTAATATTTGTTTCCTTTTGTTTTAATTTTGCATTTTTATTAATTGTTCGCAATATTGTTGAAACCTGCGATATTTGCAATACTGGCATAATGTCTGGTGACTCCATCAGCTGTGGAGGGATATGCTCCGATAGTTCCACACCAAATGTGCGATGCTTTCCGAAGCAGCCCTCCAGCTGATGAAGACAAATAATGGACTTTGCTACAAGTGCAAAATCTGCAGTGGGAAGCCTTTACTTGGATTAATTTCCAAACTTAGTGCATTAACAAATGAACTGAGTTTGGTTAAGCTAGAGATTCGGGAGTTGAAATGTGATTCCTCGCAAAAAAACAGTGCTTCTGAATTGCCGCCGGAAAAAAGTTGTTCTGAAACGGGTGTTTCTTTTAATGACATGCCCGTTTGCAGTAATGCACCGCCGCCGTCTGTGGAAACGGAAAATGCCGCCGGAGGTTCCGCAATACAGAGCAAAGTATCGCGAAAAAAACCGCGGAAAAATAATAAACGCGCGAAAAAAATAAAACCTTCCAATGGTTCGGTTAATTCCGCGTTAAATTTAGTTGCGACTCCTCCAATGGAGCTGCATGCTGCCGGTTTTCATGGCGATACAAGTGAAAGTGCACTGCGGAATTATATTTCAAACTAGCTGTGCCCGCAACTTCGTACGCGGCGTGAGACTGTGTAATTTCTGAGCAGCATAGTCCTTTCGACTCCCTTGTCCATTTAAGAGCTTGGCAATGATCACAGGCCTGAGTCATACCACCGATACCAGCAAATTCGGCATAATTAATTTCTTTGGTGTAATAAAATCCACTTCGGATTTTATTTACCCACGGATTATATGTGTTTCTTTGTAACGACGCGGTCTGATATTTTTCATCCGTTTTCTGTGATCTAACTCGTCTCATTTTTCTAGATCTTGTTGAGCTTTGAGAGAGATTTGACCGTTTTCTCAACGACACATTTGTTTAAAATCAACAGTCTAGCTAAAACAAAGCGGTGAACATTGTCAATGTGAAACAATAAATCAAACAAATCTATTTACCTAAAACACCAATTTAAGAACATTTTATTCAACAGCATAAGTAGGTACTAAAGTTTCACTTCCTTAATCCTTACTGTAGGTAAAACGTAGGTAATATCAAAACAACCACTAAAGCAAAAGCCTGAACGGAAATTTGTATCTACACCAACAATACGTAAATCAAACAACATAGTTCACCTATCTACATATATCGTCTTTACTTCTTGAATTCTTCAATTCTTTACTGTAGGTATCAACGTAGATACTATAACAACCATTAAAACAAAAACCATGAACTCAATTTCTATATGCACCACCTCCACCATACGTCCATCACCACCAATGTTGCCATAAAAATGTTTTCTATAGAAAAATCTTCCGTCAAAAAAAATTTTTTTTTTTATGTATGTAACAATAACAAAAAAACAAAAAAGCTGAATACGAAAATAACAGCATACAGCGAAATCAAGTGTTAAAATTTGTTAAAAAGAACAAAATATATTATTGCGGATGCAGACAAAATCTGAAGCGCAGACAAACATGCAGCAAGGTTGAAAATCTGCAAAATGCAGACAAATCTGCACTTATGGCAACGCTGATCACCACACGTCAATCGTCATCAGCCATCTGCGCATTTCCTCAGAAACACATTGTTGCTGTTGATTCAATATACATATGTAAATTCTCGTCCCATAGGTACTTCTCTTTCGTTTCACTTAATTTGGAGAACACACCACGCAGTTTTTTTTTTCATATGAACGTGCCCGTGCTATGTGCGCCAGCAAACCACCCCAAAGCAGAACAACGATCAAGATCCGCGGCTGCTGATAATAGCCGTATTTTATTATCAGCGTGATCTGATCCGAATCAGATCATGAAAATAAAACAATACGGATCATAAAGGGTGATTTTTTAGCTGGTTTGGTTTTGGCAACACTGGTTTTGACAGCTGACGTGTGTTTAGTACCTTGTGTCACTGTCAAACAGCTTCAGTTTGGTTTGCAATTTAACCATGGATCGTCTTACAAATCAACAACGCTTGCAAATTATTGAATTTTACTATCAAAATTAGTGCTCGGTTCGAAATGTTCATCGCGCGCTGCTTCCATTTTATGATCGGCATTCTCGACCTTCTGAGCAGTCTATTCGGAAGATTGTGACCAAATTTCGCACCAAATTTACTTTATTGGACATTAAACCACCAACACGTTTACGTACTGTGCGTAGTGAAGAAAATATTGCGGCCGTATCAGCTAGTGTGACAGAAGACCGCGAAATGTCGATTCGGCGCCGTTCCCAGCAGTTAGGCCTTTGTTACAGCACTACGGTGAAAATTTTGCGGAAGGATTTGGGCGTAAAGCCTTTTAAGATACAGCTGGTGCAAGAACTAAAGCCAGCCGACCTACCAAAACGCCGAATTTTTGGTGAATGGGCTCTTGGAAAGCTGGCCGAGGATCCGCTTTTTTATCGAAAAATTGTGTTCACGATGAGGCTCATTTTTGGTTGAATGGGTACGTAAATAAGCAAAATTGCCGCATTTGGAGTGAAGATCAGCCAGAAGCATTGCAACAGCTACCAATGCATCCCGAAAAAGCCACTGTTTGGTGCGGTTTATGGGCCGGCGGCATTATTGGGCCATATTTCTTCAAAGATGATGCGAATCGCAGCGTTACTGTCAATGGTGAACGCTACCGAGCGATGATAATAAACTTTTTTTTGCCCGAAATGGAAGTTCTTGACTTGCATGATATGTGGTTTCAACAAGACGGTGCCACATGCCACACAGCACGCGAAACAATGGCGCAATTGCGAGGCGAGTTTGGTGAACAGTTAATATCACGTTTCGGGCCGGTCAATTGGCCGCCTAGATCGTGCGATTTGACACCATTAGATTATTTTTTGTGGGGGTATGCCAAGGCTAATGTGTATAGGGACAAGCCCGCTTCGATTGACGCACTGGAAGCCAACATCCATGCATTCATTCGTGAGATACCGGCCGATATGTGTGAAAGAGTATGCCGAAATTGGACTCAGCGGATGGGCTACCTGAGACGCAGCCGCGGTCAACATTTGCATGAAATTATCTTTAAACATTAAATTGCAAGGTTCAAACTATCGATTCAAATAAATATTTCATTCATTTTTTCGAATTTTTTGTGTTTTTTTTTTAAAAGAAGTTCTAAACCTCTTAAAAAATCACCCTTTAGAAAAATTTTATTTTCGAGTTGTGGCAACAGTTGCTTTCAAAACACAAAGGGTAATGTATGAGCATTACAAACTTCATATTGCCACCAGCCATATTGCAAACTTTCTGTACAACGTGACGTCACAATATGATGACAATTGACATGACATTTCATTTGCTTGTGGGGGGTGTTACCATATGAATCAAATTAATAATTTTTATTTTTGGATATTGTTTTTAAGAAAAGTAATTTAAAATTCTGTGTTTAAAAATGCAACAAATAAACAATATTTTGCTGCTGTATTTCGGTATTTCGGTGTATTCATGCGAGCGAATGATTTTTTTAAACATTTATGAAATGTTCTCGATTTGCTTCAGAAACATTTCATAAACATTTGTCAAACATTTCTGTTTTTGCCGGTGTATACGCCGATTAAGTATTTATTAAGCGTTTATGAAATACTTTTTACTGTCGGAAATTCACGACCAGAGGCTAGAAAACAACAACACGGCTTCCGTTACATGGTGTGTTTTGTTTCTAAAAGGAAATGAGTTTACCTACAATCAGTTCAAATTGTAATAGAAATCTTAATTCAGTTTGCACCTCTGGTCCGCTCAGATTGGAATTCTTAGACAAAGTAAATGACAGCCGCTTAGGCACGAAATTCCAGAAGAACACAATGAAGTTAGAATTAGATTTTTCTGTGATAAAAAAGAAACGTGTTTCCCAATAACTAGGTTCTAAAACAATTTAAATTTATGCAGGTAGCTAGTTTCGATTTTTTATTATTCCAAAAACACACCTCTGAAACAAATTATTAACGAGCTGCGAAACATTTCATAAACATTTTTTTTGTTAAATAAATGTTTATGAAACATTTACTTAAATATTTCGCTTGTCTGGGCATAACTTTATGGAATGAAAAAGCAAAATCATCTCGAAGGCGGGAAATGTATTCGATGTGAAAAAAAATGCTTTTTGATTTTTTGTGTTGTGAAGGGTGTTGAATATTTTAGTCTGGCAACGTGACTGTGTGGCTTGGCTTATGGCTATCGTTTAAAGGCACACCATCATTGAAAAATGAAACAAGCCACCTAGAACAATACATTTTCAGATCATGATTCGTGATCTCGATGAATATCAGGATCATGTGCTGTTGTTGTAAGTGCATGTATTTCGATGATCTATATGGATCATGGCTGATAATAAAAAAGGGCTAATATTCGATTTGAGAAAATAAATTTATTTTTTTTCAGGTTAGATTTTAGGTTGTAGCTCAGCTTCTAAAGGACATAGAAAGCTGATTGATGGCTTGAAATAACAATAAAAGTGTTGGCTCTCCTAAGTATTTTGTTTTGTTTGCATTGATTAAGAATTATCTGAGAAATGGCGAGTTAAAGGCAGTAAAGTCAGAAAAAAAACACATTTTGGTCAAAAACGCTCCAAAAAAATAGGCATGGCAATGAAAGGAATATCCTATATGTTGCACAGAATCTTAAGGAACATTTCAAAAAAAGTTTCATCGAAATCTGTGCAGTAGTTTTCACGCCATTAGGTAACAAAAAAATTGTCTACAGTTTTATTATAAGTATAGATATAGATAAATAGGCCATATCGAGTGAACAAATTGTTTGTTATAAACTGGTTAAGTCGACCGCTGACTTAACCAAGTTACGTTTTATAAATTTCAAAATTAAAATACCGGACGAATTCATCTCGCGCGCATTAGATTCTTCCTTTTGGCCGTCGGGTATTCGCGTTAAGAAATTTTTGACAAAAAACGGAGTTGTCTTGCCCGTTGCAGAAATCAAAAAATAAACATTGATTCTCTGCGACAGCGAGGCACCTCCGTTGTCAATCATTTTTCGTATTCCGTTTGTTAGCAGAATGTTGGTGGTATGAGAACAAAAACAAAGGAGCTTTTTGTTGCGCTCTCAGATCATCAATATGATATTATTGTCTTAACGGAGACATGGCTGCACACACATATTTTTTCGGCTGAGATCTTCGATGCTTCGTATGTGGTTTACCGAAATGATCGCTGCCCAACAAGCAGCGAGAGAGGTGGGGGAGTTTTAATAGCTGTGTCATCTCTTTTTCAAAGTAGGCAAATTGCATTGGAGCATCGATCGGTTGATGTTGAACAGATGTGTGTGTGTATTGATTTACATAACATGTGTTATCAGTTGTATGTTTGCGTCTCCTACGTTCCTCCTGGTAGTGCCTTTAATGCGTATGAAAAACACATTGAAAACATTACTCGATGTTGTCAATAATCTTGGAACCACTCAAATACCTCGTGTATTGGGTGACTTTAATATTAGCCCTTTTTTATTATCAGCCATGATCCATATAGATCATCGAAATACATGCACTTACAACAACAGCACATGATCCTGATATTCATCGAGATCACGAATCATGATCTGAAAATGTATTGTACTAGGTGGCTTGTTTCATTTTTCAATGTTGGTGTGCCTGTAAACGATAGCCATTAGCCAAGCCACACAGTCACGTTGCCAGACTAAAATATTCAACACCCTTCACAACACAAACAATCAAAAAGCATTTTTTTCTCATTCGAATAAATTTCCCGTTCTTCGAGATGATTTGGCTTTTTCATTCCATAAAGGTATGCCCAGACCAGCGAAATATTTGAGTAAATGTTTCATAAACATTTATTTAACAAAAAAAAATTTTTATGAAATGTTTCGCAGTTCGTTATTAATTTTTGTTCTTTTAACATAAAATACAAATGTCCAGAAAATCTTGAAATAATGAAAAATCGAAACTAGCTACCTGCATAAATTTAAATTGTTTTCGAACCTAGTTATTGGGAAACACGTTTCTTTTTTATCACAGAAAAATCTAAATCTAACTTCATTTTGTTCTTCTGGAATTTCGTGCCTAAGCCGCTGTCATTTACTTTGTCTAAGAATTCCAATCTGAGCGGACCAGAGGTGCAAACTGAATTAAGATTTCTATTACAATTTGAACTGATTGTAGGTAAACTCATTTCCTTTTAGAAACAAAACACACCATATAACGGAAGCCGTGTTGTTGTTTTCGAGCCTGGTCGTGAATTTCCGACAGTAAAAAGTATTTCATAAACGCTTAATAAATACTTAATCGGCGTATACACGGGCAAAAACAGAAATGTTTGACAAATGTTTATGAAATGTTTCTTAAGCAAATCGAGAACATTTCATAAATGTTTAAAAAAAATTCATTCGCTCGCATGAATACACCGAAATACCGAAATACAGCAGCAAAATATTGTTTATTTGTTGCATTTTTTAACACAGAATTTTAAATTACTTTTCTTAAAAACAATATCCAAAAATAAAAATTATTAATTTGATTCATATGGTAACACCCCCCACAAGCAAATGAAATGTCATGTCAATTGTCATCATATTGTGACGTCACGTTGTGCAGAAAGTTTGCAATATGGCTGGTGGCAATATGAAGTTTGTAATGCTCATACATTACCCCTTGTGTTTTGAAAGCAACTGTTGCCACAACTCGAAAATAAAATTTTTCTATGATCCGTATTGTTTTATTTTCATGATCTGATTCGGATCAGATCACGCTGATAATAAAATACGGCTATTGGTGATGTCACATGGAGAAATTTAATGATGGTGATGCGAATTTAATACATTTTAACGTAAATCATGATTATGAACAAATAGTCATTGATGGTCTTCTTTCTTTGGATTTATTTCAAATAAATTTTATTCGTAATTCTCTTAATAGAATTTTAGATTTAATTTTTATTAATAATGAAATTAATTATAATATTTCAGAGGCTGTGAATGTTATTGATTCCAATAAAATCCATCATAAAGCCTCACTTTTAGAGTTTAGTTTTCTTAGTTTTTGCGGTGAACGTTGTAGTAATGATTCTGCGTTATCTTATAACTTCGCAAAAACCAATTTCAGTGCACTGCAGGGATATTTAAATGATTTTGATTGGGTTGAAATGCTAAAATCCCCCGATCTTAAAGGTAATTATGATATATTTTTGGATAAAATAAATTCTGGTTTTGATTAATCCGTACCAAAGACGCGTCATAATAATAAGTTTAAAATTCCTTGGTCCAATAAAAGATTGGTTAATTTACGTAGTGTAAAAAGGAAAGCTCATTCGCGTTATCTATCTCATAAAACAAATTCTAATCGTGAACTTTTTTTGAGATTCAGGAAAAAATATGAATTTTTAAATCGGTTTTCATACAATCAATATATTTTGTCTGTTGAGTCGTCGGTAAAGCGCAATAGTAAATCGTTTTGAAATTACATTAATTCGAAAAGAAATACCACAGGCTTGCCTAAGGTAATGGAATTTGAAAATGTAAGTTCAACAGATTTAAAAAGCACTTGCGACTTGTTTGCTAACTTTTTTGAATCGGTGTACAATAAGTGTCATTTGCAATAAATTAGAAGATAATCATTACGATATGATCTCTGATGCTTTGGATATCGGTGTCCTGCAGTTTTTGGATGAAGATGTAATAAACGCGCTCGATAAACTTAATTTTAATAGCAACCAAGGTCCAGATGGGATGGGATTCCAGCGGTAATATTAAAGAAATGTTTATCTTCCGTTTTTCTTCCTCTTAAAATTATTTTTAACCAGTCTCTTGTTTCTGGTGATTTCCTTAATGAATGGAAATATTCTTTTATAATTCCAATTTTTAAAACCGGTTTAAGGTAAAAGGTGGAGAACTATAGGCCTATATCTAAGCTTTCGGCAATACCTAAATTATTTGAAAGTATTGTTAAAGACAAACTCATTTTCGCGGTAAAAGAAATTATTTCTAGTAGTCAACATGGCTTTGTTCGTGGTAGATCTTGTACTACTAACTTAGCTTTGTTGACTAATTACATTTTTAATAGTTTTGAGAAACGTTTACAGGTTGATTTTTCCTACACTGACTTCACAAAAGCCTTTGATAGAGTACATCACACCTTACTTTTGGCTAAGCTAATCGTTGGGTTTTCATTCCTCAATGCTAAAATGGTTCGTTAATTACCTAAAAAATAGAAGGCAAATGGTAAAGGTCGATAATTTGACTTCTCGGGTAGTTGAAGTAACGTCGGGCGTTCCACAGGGTAGTCATCTGGGCCCGTTGCTATTTATTTTATTTACTAACGATGTCCACGAAATATTTAAATTCTGTAAAGTTTTGACATTCGCGGATGATTTGAAGTTGTTTTCTCGGGTTAATAATATTTCTGATTGTATTCGCTTTCAATCAGATATTAATAAGTTATCGGAATGGTGTTATCACAATGCTCTAGAACTTAATATTTCTAAATGCAAGGTGTTTACGGCCTACCGTATTGCTGCACCCCTTTTTCAAAATTATTTTATAAATGATCTTAGACTTCAGCGTCTTGAGGAGGTAAAAGATATTGGTGTCATATTTGACAATTGCTAAGTCTAACTCGTTGTTAGGCTTTCTTATGCGTAATAGTAAAGACTTTCGAAATGTACATAGCCTTAAGGTTATTTACTGCTCATTAGTCAGGCCATACTTAGAATATTCATCAATTATTTGGGATTCACCATAATATGTCTTACACAAACTTAGATTCGAAAGAGTCCAGAAGAAATTCACGAGACACGCGGTTCGTAAATTATATGTGTTTGATGAGCTTCCTAATTATGACAGCAGATGCACATTAGTCGGCTTGTTTCAGACGCACTGCAACTTCTGTCATGTTTGTTCGCGATATTATTAATTATGATATTAATTCACCAGAACTGATTTATCTTTTAAATATATATGCAATATGCCTCCCAGAAGTCTCTGCGGGTTAGAAGCTTATTTTTTACAGAAAGGCATAGAACCAATTATGGTAACAACGAGCCTATTACAAGGTGCATAAGCACATTCAATGATCTCTGCAATGAGATTGATTTTTGCTTATCCAGAGTAGATTTTAAAAATTGTTGTTTTTCATTGGTTTTTGAATAAGTTAATTTAATATTTGAAGTAGTCTATAGGATTGAAATATCGGTAGACGACGCTAAGTCGCGCAACAAACAACAGTTGTGTAAGGCGATACTGAGAGGTTACACTAAGAGAACGTAGTGTTTTGTGTGTCCTCGATGATGGTAAATAAAAAAAAAAAAAAAAATATTACCAAAACAAATGCAGACGTCATTTCGAATTCCTTTTATTTACAAATTACTATCGTTATTTTCAACATTATTCTATATCTAATAGTCCTCTAACATCCAGCCACGGCAGGATAGCTTCTATGTGCTTAAGATATCTCGGATTGCTGTACATTTGCATTTTGAGTTCCATTCCCTGTTCTCCTTCGCCCACAAAGTTGTCGATGTTTGCATTTTCATTCGGATCCAAAAGCACCGCTGCCAAAACGCCGGTTGCTGTCAAGAATGCTGAAAATTAAAGACACACAATAATAACGTATCCCCGCAAAGTGACGAAAATTACTGCATTACCCCAAAAACCATTTTTCAGCATCTGCATTCGCAACACCTTCAATGAGGGTATTTTCTTCGGATAGCTCAACAGCTTTAGGTTCTCCACCAAGTGGTCGTGGTAATATTTTACAAAGTAATCAAAATGTGACAGCTTCAAGTCCAGAGTGGGAGAGGACATCAGAAAGTAGTACAAATCTGCGGCCGGAGATCCATATCTTGATACTTGAAAATCTACGAAAATGGTCTCCTCTAGCTTGCCCTCGTCATTGTGCCGGAACATGATGTTATTGGCCCACAAATCACCATGGTTAATGACATTAAAGTCGTTCGGATCTGATCTACTCAATTCGATAATTATATCCATAGCTTGGTCCTGGAGTTGTTTCTGTAAGTTCAATTGAACTAGAATTCGCATTTGGCACATCAACAATTTGGTCTTACCACTTTCTCTGTATACTTGGCACAGACCTCGGACTTGGCTAGGCATTTGCGTAAGACACTGCTAATGGAACTGAACATCACCTGCATTTGTGATTTGTTTTCCTCTTGAACAACGCCCTTTAAGAGAAGGGGGTCATACTCGCCTTCGGTTTCGTAGAGCACCGCAGACGCAGCATGCAGTTGTGCTAAGCTCCGCAACACCGACTCGGTGTGAACTTTGTCGAGGCCCTCGAGACGACTGACGTTCTTAAAACTTCGTGGGCTTAGGTCCTCCAAGAGCACATACTCAGCACTGGGGTTGTTCTTGAATGTATAGAATTTCGGACCGATGGTTAATTGCTTGCCTGCGTCGCGGTAAATTTGCTCGAATTTGGGCAAGTACTTGCCGTACATGGCAATTTCTTTGGGAAACAAACTCATCATATTGACCATCATGGCACCCTGTTCGCCCTGAGGGATTGTTTTGATCATGTATGCGACGTCTTCGGTGGAACCGCCTGATGAGAAATTGTAGGTAAGTTATAGTATGGGGCAAGGTTAAGTAACACGAATGATGGATGTGCTGATATCATATGATTGTGAGTTGATGCGTTGCTCCACTGATATCGCTTCGCTTATTTGGAGGGTGCAGATTCTTTTTTTCGACCGCTGGGGTGGTCAACATCAGTGCACTGAAAAATGGCATAATGGTTTGATGAAGCGACACAAATCGATGGGTACAAGTACAATCAGTGACAAGGATTTAAAGTTTGCACAAACGTAGATACCTTCCAGTTGCACCTTCACTTTGACCCTGACCATTATCGAGGCGTAGTTTTCCCCAGCTCCTCCGGTTAGATTAGCGTCGAATTTCAGTATTTTCTTGAATCCAGCGACGTTTTCCTGTACAACAGCAAGAAAGAGTTCTTCCGTCAGCCAAGTTGGTACAATTGGACCGCCGCCATTCGCTGTCGGTGGTTGGGGTTTTGTGTCGTCGGTTCCTTTGGTTGGCGCCATAGTTTTGAGCTGGGAAAATAGAAAATGCACACCAACATTTTAATTGAGTTTACGCGTTGCGTTTTCTATACATGTACATGTACATACTTCAAGTTTTATACTTCTACAAATAAAACTGACTACGTTCGCCCTGTGGTCGAAAATCGACCACACAGTTTTTTAATATCCTCATCATATTTATAAAAAAAATTGGTGAAGCTCTGTTTGATTTGAAGCGAATTTAACTCTGTCTTTAAATAAAGACATCTTAAAAAGTACTGATCGTACCTATTCGGGTCAGTTTCGGAATAGATAGTACTAACTAATATTGTACTCACCTTACATAACGTGGAAAAAAACAAAAATAGTACTGACGAAACAAATTGTATTGCATTTTTTTTTCATGCTTCTGTACTTTATTTCTTACTCAATAATATTTTTAATTGTTTGCTTAAATGTCGGGGTCTTAAAAAAAAGTTCATACCATCAAGCTATCGGAAACGAAACATGTTTTTCTGTTGCGCTTTGTGTTTCCATATGCGGTGTCGTCTGCCCCATAAGCAGATGTCATATTAAAGCAGCTTAAAACTAAATAAATATACGAATTTTAAGGTTCAGGTTTTAAATGTACAATAAAGCTTTTTGTTTGAAAGAGAGGATTAGCTAGAATCAGTTGTCATGATGACATGATGCGAATGTACTTATCAAATCAAAAATGTTAGCAGTAGACAATTTATGTTGGTGGCAACTGGCAACATTGGTGAGAGCGCGGCGAATCGCACAATCGTAGCAGCCGAGAGTGCGTAAGACAAATTCGATTTCTTTCATTTACCTTTCTTTTTCTTACTAAATCACTTATTTTTTTTCATTAGTGCGGAAATTAATTAATAAAAAAAGACATTTCCCCATCCGATATTAAATTCATTAATTTTAAATTAAGTGTTCCATCTGACTGTTATGACCAACTTATGAGTGATGCTTCGTTATGGCCTTGGGGTGTTAAAGTAAAGCCATTTATACATCATCCAAAAAACGACAGAGCTCCCAAAGCAGTCAATCCTTCGTAACATCATTTGCTGCCGATAAAGATGGAAATGATGATCACCAAAATGTTCCTGCTGGATTGCCAAATACATCATCAAGTAGTTTTGAAAATGTAACATTATATTATCAAAATGTTGGTGGGTTAAGGACCAGATTAGAACATATTTTTGTCTCGTTTTCTTCGTATACGTATGATATTATTATTCTAACTGAAACTTGGTTAACAGATAATCATTTAAGTGTTGAATGTTTTCCCAATTATTACACAGTATTTAGAAAAGATAGATCTAGCCAAATGACAGGGATGGAAAGAGGTGGAGGAGTATTGGTTGCTATTCGTGCTTCACTGGCATGTAGTTTAATTGACTTGGAATCAAACTCTTCTAACTCCGACCTAGACATTGATCAACTTATAGTACGTGTTAAAATAGGTGAATCAGAATTATTTGTTTCTGCAAGTTATATTCCACCAAGGAGTAATTTAAATCTATACAGCGCGCATTTAAATAATTTAAAGTCAATATTAGAAGATCTTAAAAGTTCGCAACATATTCTATTGGCGGGCGATTTCAATCTTTGTAACTTAGAATGGACGTTGGACTTGGAAGACATGTATTTGGTTCCTTTTAATGTTTCAACTGAAATAGAATCCTTTGTTATAGACTTTTTGGGTCAATATAATTTAATTCAAATAAATTCTCAACGTAATAGTTTAAACCGGATACTTGATCTGATTTTCGTGGATATTGAGTATAATATTCGTCTTGATAAGTCCAACTTCCCGGTCATTGAAAATTCAATCCATCATATTGCAATTGATGGTAATATCTATTTTTATCATTATATAAAGAAAGTAATATCCAATCAAAAGACTATATATAACTTTCGAAAAGCTAACTATGATGCAATGGTTGATTATTTGTTGTCTTTCTCATGGCAAAATATTTTGAGTTCATTGAGCTTGGAAAACACTTATTCCGTTTTCTCAAGCATTTTAAAAGATGCAATTGAGTTATATGTACCTAAAAAACGATTAAATAATAACATTAGTCCGGCCTGGTATAACAAAAGATTGAATAATCTCAAAAACAAGAAAAATAAAGCATACAAACTTTATAAAATTGATAAAGAAAATTTAGATCTGCGCATTAATTACTATAATCGCCAACGTGAGTTCGATGTTTTGAATAAATTTTTGTATCGAAATTATTTGTTATCAGTTGAGAGTGACTTAAAATCCAACAGTAAACTTTTTTGGAATTTCATAAACTCTAAGCGAAAGTCTAACGGAATACCAAGTTGCATGAAGTACCTCGACTCAACGACTAGTGAGGTGCCACAAATCTGCAACTTATTCGCAAACTATATTCAATCGGTGTATTCATTGGACGCTCCCTCCTTGCAAGAAATGCCTTCTATTAGTAGAGTTGTCGATATCGGTTCGATTGTTCTTAGTCCACTGGAAATAGAGGAGGCTTTATCAGCATTGGATGCTAGTAAAGGAGAAGGGCCCGACGGAATACCTGCTATTCTTTTAAAGAAGTGTACAATTGCGTTAGTTGAGCCACTTTCAATAATTTTCAACCTTTCTCTTGTTGAAGGACAGTTTTTGGATGGGTGGAAAATTTCGTTTTTGTCTCCCATTTTTAAATCTGGGTCAAAGCATGAAATAACAAACTACAGGCCAATATGTAAGATTTCAGCTATACCAAAACTATTTGAGAAAATAGTTTGTAATAAACTATCACATTTGGTTCAGAATCACATATCAGTTTCACAACATGGTTTTATATCTGGTAAATCGACTGCAACAAACCTAGTTTTAATGACTAACGTCATCATATCGAATATGGAAAATATGTGGCAAACTGATATTATTTTTACTGATTTTGCGAAAGCATTTGACAGAATAAATCATCAAGTTCTACTTCATAAATTACTTTCTCTAGGTATCCATTCTGCGTTACTAAAGTGGTTGGAGTCATATCTGACGGGTAGAATCCAAATAGTAAAAATTCTTAATTTGGTCTCAAATAACATTTCAGTTCCGTCAGGGGTCCCACAAGGAAGTCATTTGGGACCATTATTATTTTTGTTATTCGTCAATGACATACCCGGTTTGTTTATTGATTCGAATTGCCTTTTGTTTGCGGATGATCTCAAACTCTATCGTAAGATAAGATGTGAATCGGACTGTCGTCTTCTCTTAAAAGATTTGGCGAGACTTCATCATTGGTGCCAACTGAATCACCTTCTTCTTAACATTTCAAAATGTCAAGTTTTGTCGTGTTTCAGGAAACATAATCCAATTTTGTTCGATTATAATATCAATAACATTAATCTAGAGAGAGTTAGAAGGAAGAAAGATTTAGGGGTAATCTTAGACACAACTCTGTCATTCTTACCACACTATGACTATATGATTAATAAAGCTAACCGAATGCTTGGTTTTATTAAAAGAAACACCAGAGAATTCTCAGATCCATACACCCTAAAGTCCTTATATATTTCTCTAGTAAGATCAGTTCTGGAGTATTGCAGCATTGTTTGGAATCCTTACTATAACAATTCAATGGAAAGAATTGAGAAAGTACAGAGAAAATTTACAACATATGCTTTTTTTAAGTTAAATTGGAGAATTCCAAGGCCATCCTATAATAGTAGGTGTTTATTATTTGGAATGCAAACTCTTAAAGATCGCAGGGTATACTTTTCCGTGATGTTTATAAGAGATATTATTACATTTCATATAAAGTGTCCTCCGTTGCTAGCTTTAGTGAGTGAAGGTAATGCACCATCAAGAACTACACGTTGTCGATTTTTAATTTATGAACAGTTTCATCGTAGCAATTATGGAAGAAACGAACCATTATCACGTTGCATCAGGGAAGCTAATCTAATTTGTAACTTAGTTGATTTTAATTATAATCTTTCGAGAGATATCTTTAAATCTATGTTATTAAATAATATTTCAACATTATCTTTTAATAGTGTTTAATTATATTTCAGTTAATGAAAATGAATGTTATTTATGAATGTTTATAGGTACCCACCAGCAGAAAAATTATGTATTAACTTATCTTAGTCTAAGAGATTGTATTCAACTTGATGAAATAAACTAAACATATTCATATTCAATAGAAATCTTTCATTTATGGCGAAATTATTTTTAAAATTTAATTTTTAAACAAAGCAAAAAAAAAAAAAATAACAAAAAAATTAAAAAAACAGAATGATAAAAAGAAAGTAGCCATTTTTCAACATCAAACAAGAACACAGTTTTCGATCTCGCACATGTCACATCTAAGGTTATCAGGTAACATAAATTAAAATTGTACCAACTTGGTGCAGTGGTATGGTAAAACCGTAAAAAGTGTATTTTATATACTGTTGGCAGGACTAGAAAATGTCGGCTGTTGACTCTTAAATTGTAGTTGTCATAAAGCCTAACATCATAAAAACCTTAATTTTCAAACAAAGATTTAAGAATTTATACCAGTAGGCCATAAGGAAAATTTCAAGATTTTTTAACAGCTGAAAAGTATGAGTTCTACAATTTATTCTACAAATTATTCTTATTGAGTGTTTTGTTGCTTTATTTCATTGCAATAAGTACCGCGCCAGAAGGATATTCCATACTGTAGTTTCGATTTCAATAAGCCATATGTGGCAACAAGGAAAAACAGCATGAGTCGACTTATGTCAAAACTGAGTTAATGTTATTATCTGATGCACCGTACCTTGCTCTATATGTCATATTTTTTTCATTCAAATATCTCTTACGGTTGCTGTGTTATCGATCATGAAAAAATGTCGTCTTCCCACATCTACAGGCCAACTTTTATCCTGGCTAAAAATGACTTATGCTGATACACGCTTCAACAACGCATTGAAATTATTAAAATTCACTTCAAAAAAGGTGAAAATCTTGCAGTCTTTTTGGTCGTCGTGAAGCACCTTGTCGGACCGCAATACAGACATTGGTTGGGACAAGTTAATCATGTGAAGAATAAAACCCGTGCACGTCGCTAAAGAACAACTGATAATATTTCTGCTGTAGCCCAAAGTGTTGAAGAAAACCCAGGTTTGTCCATTCCTCGTCGTTCTTTGGAATTGGGCAACGTTTACTTTTAACAAGACGGCGCTACAAGCAACGAAAGCATTGATCTTTTACGGGAAAAGTTTCCGGACCGTGTTATCTCTCGAAGAGGTGATCACACCGAGATCTTGTGATTTAACACCTTGCGACTTCTTCCTTTGGGGCCACGTGAAAGATAAGGTCCACGCCAACAGCCCAGCGTCGATTCCTGACCTCAAAGATAAAATTCGTGAGGCTATCGAGGGCTTAGGGCAGCCACTTTGCGATTTGCTTATGGAAAATTCCATGAAAAGGATATGGTCCTGTATGCGTGCTCGTGTTGGCCATTTGGCTGATGTTGTTTTTCATTATTAACGGCATACCTTCCTCTTTATTATGAAATAAACATCCGATAGTTTATCTCCAAAAATAACACCTCTTATTGGAAAACCCTATAAATGGTGCAAATCGATATGTTTAGTAAATTATAGGTTTGCCTTTTAATCGCGTTTGTAGAAGTTCTTTCACGAATTTAGCTAAACCAGCGGATTAAATAAGGGATTTCTAAAGTGAAGCAGATATAAATAATTTAACAAAAGTGCAAAGTAGGGATCAGATTTTATTTTATTTTTTTCCCAAAATTGAAGTAAATCTACTTCAATTGAAGTAATTAACTCCCACGCCCACCATTCATACGTGACACCGGCAGCAGGGATAGCGAAGGCGAAATATTATCTTTCTTTGCATGCGTTCAGTGTTGTTGTTGTAACCAAGGTAATTTAAAAACATTATTTTACCTATTTTGCAAATACTTTTTCGAAATTATTATTCTTTTCGACGGATCTATGAGTGGTACGCTTCAATTTGGTAAAAAAAATGGAATTAATGAAGTTAAGGAGGGTTAATATTATGTTCTGAAAGAAATTGTGTCGGCGATTAATATACCTATAGATAAGAAAATAATTGTCACAACGCCATTTGAAACAAACCATCATGGAGTATTTTGTTAACTTATCTGCGTTGTTAATTTTACATGTGGGACTTGGTATGTACCTAAGTTAATTAATTTTCGTCGATCGATTGATAAGATTATATATATTTGAAATTGGCATAAAATTCTAGATCGATTAAATTCGTCCAAAAATGAAAATCTCACACAAAAAGAATGGTTGTGTGAAGCTATGCCTAGGGTCGCTGCGGACCTGTTGCACCATTGCACCAACTATTTATTTTTGCATGATAGATATACTCTCGAGTGTTTATCAGACGTTCGGGGATGGGTGGGATGGATCAGAAAAATGTAATTTGTGCTTTTCCGCTATCAAATATGAGACTTCTTGCAGTATAGTACAACATATTAATCAAATAGCCACTGCTCTCAGCATATGCACTTTCATAATGTTCAAACACTTAGCCATGTTGGAGCTGTAAACAGGGCCGAATTTAGGGGAGGGCAAACGGGGCTGGAGCCCCGATGCCACCACAAAAGAGGGGCCCCACAATTAGAGACTAGAGAAAAAAATTCCAAATTCCAACAAGTAAAATTTATAGTAAACAACTTTTGATATTTTTTATTTTACCTTCAGTACCTACTCTGTACAAACATGACTACATTTTCCTATATTTGTTCACTCAAATATCAATATGTCAAAACGATGCCCCCGTGCCAGAATGTACTAAGTGTCATTTTTCAGAAGAGCCGTTTAAAGTTTTTTTCAGTATAGCTATTTGTTTTTTTTTTTTGATGAAAGGATTTCTAAGCTAATTCTTTAAAGCTTTAATAATTTATATAGAGTTTTTAGATCTATAGTATTTTGGTAATATAAGTTAAATTTCAGTTAGCCTTATACTAACAGCGTAACTGGGACATTTCAATATACTATGTGATGCTAGTTCTATATAAAACGGAACTTGTCGTGCCAAAAACTATTTTAAGTACACTTAGAATGAAAGTGTCTGGAAATAAATACTTAAAAAGGGACTTTTGTGTAACTAAGTATTTGTATTTTGTTACTTATCTACATATTTTTATAAATTGATATAATTTCTAAAAACATTTTTTTTTACTTCGTATCTAATAAATAGCTCCTGACTTTACAAGGTGTTTTCAGACTCAGATGAAACTGGTGCATAGGTTGGGAGAACATTTCAGTGTTTTATAGAATTTTTAATATGGTACTAGCTTTTGATAACAAACCCAAACTAGATTCGAATATTTATGTACTGAAACTGAAAGAGGATCCTTATATATGCGGCATAAAATACTTATACTTCCCGTAAAATGGTTTGTAGGTTTGTACGGAGAGGGGAAACGTATTGAAAACCATTTTTAATTTTTTTTTTGATAAACGTTTTTGACGAAAATAAGATTGTATTTTCGGGCAATGTTCCTCCTTAATATTATACTTACTAGAGTTTTTTTGTCATTAATTTATGCAAGTCCTACTGCCTTGTTCTCATCCAAACTTGTAGAATGAATGAATAAAATGTGGTGTTCCCGAACTCTTTCTCATTTCCCCACGGTAGGTAGCGGTTGGAAGTGTTTATTTTTTATTTTCTGTATGTTTTTGCATGCCACACGGATTCTAAACTGACATATCACCATCAATGGCGAATTTGAAAAAAAAAAAATTGAGTTGGCCAGCGGCAAGAGGAGTTGGGGGTCTCAGCTGTCAGTATCGTTTGTCTCTGCTTATTACAACTACATTGTCATTAATAAACGTGTTAGATAAGCCTTGTAATTTATTATGCAATCCACAGCACATATTATGGAGGCAAGTTTGTATTTAATTAAATGGATTAATTGCTATGGGTGGTGCAACAATTTGTGTTTGGTTGTTAATTATATATGTACGTAGTTCATAACCACAAATTAAAAAAGTTACCCATCATTGTGTTCAACAGTATCTAATGTCGCATCGGAATAATCTTGATCGCGCACTATGAGTATAAATCATAAAGGGGCATCGTATCGAAGGTCAAAGCCAGGCGGTTTAAAGGTTAAAAAAAACTCGCCTCTAATGCATTAAGATTGAAAATGTTTCGTGAAAGACTGCAGAAACGTAATTTTTAATTTATTTTTTGCTTATCGTGAAAGAAAAATTAATAAAACCTATGAGCAACAAAAAATGTCGCAAATATGTAATAATAGACGTCTGGGTAGGACGCAACTTTCCCGGTAATTGAATTATTTTCTTGTTTTATTATTACCTAATACCCTTTTGACACCGAGCCGAAAACCGTGTTTTCGTCGAAAACTCGTCGATGCATTCACACCGAATACCAACTATTTTTTGTTTGACGTTTCAATCAGCTGTGAGACACTAGTCGTTAAACTTCGGTCCAAACTCTTTTCGTTGCGAATTTCGATCGCTTTAATAAACAAATAAAATGAATTTAGTGCATTCATAAATTATATTAGCCCATCAATTAATGTGGAAAACGATTTTAAGTTGTGACATTTGTTCGGCTATTCTGCTGAATTTGCTGAATATTGGAAAAGCTGTGTTTGTTTCAACAACCCAACGATTGGAAGTCGTTTTCGCGGAAAACGGAAGGTGTTATAATTTTAGCAAATGGTGGAAAATGTCACTTTGATAATTCTGAAGTCAGTAAATTTTCTATGACCGTTTCAAATCAGGCAGTAACAATTAATGGTGTTCGTTATCGGGACATGATAACACAGTTTTTAGTGCCTCAATTACAAGAAATAGATGTGAGCAACATGAGGTTTCAACAAGACGGCGCCACATGACATACAGCCAGAGAAACAATTCAATTACTGTATGTATCATTTGCTAAACGTGTAATCGGTCGTTATTGCGGTCAGAATTGGCCATCCAGATCTTGCGATTTAACGTCATTGAACTTTTTTTGTTTGGGGTTTTTTGAGGTTAAAGGTCTATGCAAACAAGCCCACGACCACCAATACCTTGTAAGAGGAGTTTGGGAGGTCTATTAATGAAATTCAGCAATATTTATGGTCATAGAAAATTTCAATAAGAGAGAACGTACCTACTATTTAGTACTTGCCAGCAAAGCCTTGGCGGCCATTTGTCCGATATGCTATTCCATACATAACCCCAATCTGTATGCTCTAATTTAATTAAATTAAAAATCTGTATTTTCTATCAAAGTTAAATTTTGCATGAATTAGGGGACACCCTTCAGATACAAAACACACGTCAAGAAGACATGAATCGCTTGCGCTATACCTACTCTTAAAGTATCATAAATGCGGAATAATTGTTTCGCTTTTTATGCAGATCAATTCTGATGGGAAAACAATACATTTCGGAGCATTGAGGTTACGCACCCAAATTGTAACTAACGACTTTTAAACATTTGAAATAAGTTTTGTTGTGTTGGACACTACCCGTTATTCTATGCAGTTAAATTTTTCCAAAGTGCGGTTCCCCATACAAAGTCCTATCCCCAATCTCATCCCTTCAAACTTTATTTTTCACAACAAGCAGAGCATAAGTCCTTCCTTGGGCCAATACGAATCCACGAATCCCAAAAGCGTAAGAATCGAATGATCAATTCTCGAGTTATGAGTGCACACACGGACGTCAGTCTCTTTTATATATAGCTGTACAAACCCGGTTTTGCCTTTTATTTGGACCCATCAAGTCCAAAACTATCCTATCTTTCAAACTAATTTCTAATAAGATTTAAAATATGTTTTTTTTTTGTATTTGAAGTGTCACTACTCGATTTCTATCCATTCCGTTTTCGTTTTCTTTTCTTCAAAGTCCATTTCCCCATACAAACTTTCATCCGCTCTAAGTTTTGTTTCAAAACAAAAACGCTCGGTAAACCGAGTATTCGTTGTTAAATACTACCGATATAAAGAGGTAAAATGCATACTGTGAAAAATAACACACTTTATCAGTTGTTTAACCAAGTTTCTAGATAAATATCAACAGAGTAAGTTTGTTATTTACAACCGAGAAAAATTGATAAAAGGTTATTTTTAACCGAGTTTCCTTAAACGACCTGACTCGCCTATTTTTAATCTTTTAATCCACCAACCCTGTAGGAGCTATATTAACAGTATCCCTTGGTAGTTTTCAACCGAAAGTTGGTTGTTTTTAAATATGCGATTTTTCTGCGTGTACCCTCCTCCTAGGGTTGAAAGGGGCAGCTTTTTTTCTTCCTGTGAACATGCAAGTGAAATTGTTAGTTCGCGTGAGAGGAAGCTAAACAGCTTAATGTTTATAACTGCGGGACGCACCCACTCACATATTAATTGATAAAGCCAACACAAACCTTTTAACTATAACATACATAACCTTGTTCATTAACAAGAAAATTGCATACAGCGAAATAATAAAATAAACATATACGACCTTGAGAGCTTGAGAGAGGCTTTCGTCCGTCTATTATTCGCTTGAATAGATTAGATTGAGTCTCATCTCACAGATGTGTTGCTATTAATCAAAAAATTCCGTTTATTTGGCGCAGCACAGTTAAAGAGATGGTATCTAAATAATTCTCAAAATGTATAGCAGCATTTATGAACTAATTTTCATAAATACAACATCACGATCCCTATTTTGCCCATTCACTTGCAACTGCGATTTTTCACTGACACTGGTCTACACCACAATAACAAATCGTAACTTTAAAAATATTTGAATAAATAGTTAACCCGCTGCGGCTTACAATTTTACAATCCGCTGTCTCTAGGTCTCTGATTTTACGCGAACACGTCTAATGTCTTACTAGCTAGAAAGAGCTTCAGCGGTTAACTATAGTTCGGCTATGCACAATCCACACAAAACGGAACGCAACACAAAAACAATTCGATCACTAATGACCAACAAATTACGGCACACGCTCAGTGACTATGCATGTTGCCATTGTACATAATATATAGAGACAATTTTGCTCGTGTTGTGTTGTGTATCTGAAAAATTGAGTGGTTTTAGTTTACACTTTACGCATACAAGCAACAATTCTCAATTGAGTGATTCAACCATTCAAAGCTAACTGTTGTGTGTGCCTAGCATTGAGACAACCCATCGAGATGAAATTATATACCGTGCATTCTAAGTTAATTGCGACTGCGGTATGATTATATTTTTACACTTCACTTTGTTATCTAATTGCTTGGCTCGTCGGTATCGTTTATACAAACAATTTTAGATCCCTGAGCGCAATAATTATTTGTGTGGGCTTAATTGTATGGGATGAATCTGCATAAAATGACATTTATAAATTGGCAAACAGAAAGCTTTTTTGGTCAAGAATTTCGTCAGTTTACCTGAATCTGAATATTTTTAAATTGAAGTTTTTTTTGTAATTTCCTTCAGAACTTATATTTCTTGCCCAATGAAATTCCTAACATTAAAATCAATGTTTCAGAAGAAAGATACAAATTATCATACCTATCTCTGAATTGTGAAATTTTTGGTAACAAAACCTACTGTAAATTTGTATACGGAATAAAACCAGCTAACTAGCCGAATCTGAATGATAACACCGATCAGGATGGTGACCAATCGATGAGATTGCTCACCACCCTGATTATAGGTAATTTTAGGTTAAGTAGCCTAGGTAGTTTTAAGTAGTATTTAAATAAAACAAATAGTAAAGAATTCAAGTTTTCTAAAGTTTCTTGGAAATTAAAAAAACAAAACAAATTATAGAGTGACAGATTTAAGGCCGAAAGGCAATAACTTTAAGGATATTGTAAAGCTTAGAGCGCTTACTAAGAGCCAGTAAGCTAGAATAAGAAAAATGTTAGTTTAAAGAAAGAATTGAATAAAAATGAATTTTAAAATGAAAATGAATGATAACACACTGCCGCTCATCTCAATGGGTTCAACTTTTTGTTAACCTTACTGTTAGCCTCTCTTCGTAACATATTTGCAATGACACATATTTGTTATAGGTACGTAATGAAAGAGCATCCTTATAAGCTTGGTTTGAAAATGCTTGTTTTAAAGTTTGCCGTTATTCTCACACGCTACCTTGACCAAATGCATTCATAAAAACAAACACATTTTTAAGCTCATCTGAATATGTTCAACTGTAAAATCTTCAAGCGAGGAAGAAAAGGGCAAAATAAAAGCATTTCGAGAATCAGGCCTCAGCCAACGATGCATCGGGAAAAAAATTAACAGAAGTAAAAATGTAGTAAGCGGTTATTTTGCGAAATGTCGAACAGTATGGAAAATAATACCAGAAGTACAATCCATCGGAGTTAGATAACAGCAATAATATTCATAAGCTACAAAAAATTCTCATTAGGTACCTAGTTCATAATGAACTAACAATAAACCAATATTACTATTTATACATGCACACCTACCTCAAGAACAGCTTTTCTTCACATTTAAGCTATGTTATACGAAACAGAAAGTTACAATCTAAAATTCTACAGTGGTGTACCTGTAATACTCCAACTACAAGAAGTCGAAATGTCTTGCAAAAGATTAAATGGAAAAATGAAATTTACGGTGGCATATTTCACAAACTTGCAAAATTTACTAAAAATATATTGCTTTCTATTTCGCAAAAGGAAATGTGTATTAATATTTCACTCTTAATTTTACCAAAACGTATTTTTAGTTATAATTAACAATTTATGCAAATTCGACTTATTCGCAAATTTTGTTCAGTATTTGAGGAGGTCTTACGAGTGAAAGTTGAAAGCTAAGTAGAGACGGTTATCAGATCTGACTGATGTCACATAACTTTAACTATGTCCAAAATGTCTAACAGCTTACAGAGGCTTACATTTTTGGTATATATACATTACCTAAAAGTCATGTGAGGCTATTGCCAGATGTCCCAATGGGAATACAATTTTCAGTTTTCTAAATAACGCCTGAACATAAAAATTTTGTAGGTTAAGGACATTTTTCTGTTACATTTGAACCGGAGTTAATCCCTTAGGTCAAATTAGGGCTGTTGGAACCATTTAAAACCATTTTAAATACTGTAGGAATTTTTGTATTTTTCTACCGGGAATATCTACAAAGTCCTGGGAAGAAATACTATCCTCGAGTTTGCTTTTTATCTTCGTTCCTTTTCTTCGTTCATGCAACTGAGATAAAAAATATTTGCTGTGACTTCTGGCATCGCGTCAGTCTTTCCATTACGCATAGTTACATTTTAGTACCCCGCCAAGGGTTTTAATGTGTGCTCTGGTGAAATTATGAAATCAAGCAGACTCCTCAATTTCGCTTGATTGCATCCACCTTGATACTCCACCTTTCATTAACCTGTTGCAGAGGTAGTTTTGAGATATAGTAACCTGCTATCTTATTGGCATATAGGCCTTTTCTTTTTTAGATCGTCTGAAAATTACTTTAACCTTAAAACGCGCATACATCCTGTTCCTTATAGATTATTTCTTAAAAGCGCTCCTTACCTGAATTAAGCTTAACGTGGTCTTTTCATTTAATCTCATTTTCTGTTTTCGAATGTACAACAATTCTGTTGCAACAAGGAAAAACCGCTAAAGTCGAATTTGATAATTTTTCAGGAGAGCATATTAACGTTTTACTAAAAAGCTTAAAATGACAAATGGTTCTAGACAATCTATTAAAAGTCGTCGGCATTAAAATTTCAATTTTGAAGATAAAAAGCTGGAAAAAGTGAATCTTGAAGATTTGGGCATGCTGAATCTAATTGTATCAAAAACTCATTTCGTCTTAACTCGACTTTAGCTGTTTTTGCTCGTGGCAACAGAATTATTGGCAACAAATGGGTAAAGTCTAAGAATAAGAGTTTTACATATTCCTCATTAAAAATATTTTGTTGTTCAGCAGTATATTACTCAGAGCCGAGCTCGTATTGACTGTTTTGGTGGAGAAAATTTGTATGCTATGATTTTGGCACTTTTGATAAAAAATATTTCTGGAACACCCAGAGCAGCAATTCATTGCAATATACTGCGTACAAGTCAAAAACTCCACTTGCTGCAGTAATTGGTGGCTGGAAGTACTTCCTATTTCGCTGCATACTCCAATAATGGGGAGAGCTATTTTAAGGGGCAGCGTGACCTTCGGAAAGCTATCAGGATTGATAAACGGTTTATTTTTTGTGTTTATGATCTGTTTAATAGTTTAAATGGGTAGACAAAGTTCTTTAATGACCATAAATAGAGTAATTAAGAGTGCCGGATACCTGAAGCGTCTGAAACTAAAAAAAAAAAAAAAAAACACCACTTAACAAAGTTCGAAAATAACAGCGGCTTAGTTCTGCAAGATCGTGCACGGGTTGGAACACTGATGGCAGCATTCACTCAAACGATTGGCGGAAAGTGATATTTTCTGATGAAAAGAAGTTCAACCTCGATGGGCCCGACGGATGCAACTATTACTACCATGATTTAAGAAAAGAAAAATGGTTTTTTGACCGTCACCACAACCGTGAGGCAGGAGTTACGGTATGGGGCGCCATATCATATTATGGAACGATCGATTTGGTTTTTGTGAACTGCAGAATGACAGCACCTTACAACAAAACTGTACTGGAAACGGCTCTACCTCAGTTCCAGGATATTTTCGGGCCACTGCCGATAATTTTCCAGTAGAACAATGCGCCAATTCACACTTGGTTACAAGACCTAAATATAAATGTATAATAAGAGGTGTTATTTTGGTATTCAAAGAAAAATGTCATTTTTTGAGATAAATGATCGGATGTTTATTTCATAATAAAGAGGAAGGTATGCCGTTAATAATGAAAAACAACATCAGTCAAATGGCCACCACGAGCACGCATACAGAACCATATCCTTTTCATGAAATTTTCCATAACCAAATCGCAAAGTGGCTGCCCTATGTCCTCGATAGCCTCACGAATTTTATCTTTGAGGTCTTGAATCGACGCTGGGCTGTTGGCGTGGACCTTATCTTTCACGTGGCCCCAAAGGAAGAAGTCGCAAGGTGTTAAATCAGAAGATCTCGGTGGCCAATTGTGATCACCTCTTCGAGAGATAACACGGTCCGGAAACTTTTCCCGTAAAAGATCAATGCTTTCGGTGCTTGTGTTGAGTTCTTTGTATTAACTGAACTTTATAAGCCTTAAGACCCAAGTCTTTATGCAAAATACGGTGTAATGACGTTTGTGGAATGCCCAATTACAAAGAACGACGAGTAATGGACAAACCTGGGTTTTCTTCAACACTTTCGGCTACAGCAGCAGTATTCTCAGTTGTTCTTGAGCGACGTGCACGGGTTTTATTCTTCACATCACTAACTTGTCCCAACAGCTCGAGTTTTTCAACCAATTTTTGTATTGTGGTCCGACAAGGTGCTTCACGCATTAGTTTTGCGAACTGTGACTGCAAGATTTTCACCATTTTTGTAGTGAATTTTAATAATTTCAGTGCGTTGTAGAAGTGTGTATTGTTCCATTTTTAGTAATGGCGTAGTTTCTTCTTGTCAAATGTCAAAGAATAAAAGCTTCAAAAGTGACAGCTACCGAAATAGCGGGGCATTCACAATAACACCTCTTATTGGAAAATGCTGTAGAACAACTCTTCTGGCCACCCTACTCCCCAGATTTGAACATCATCGAAAATGTGTGGGGTTGAGTGACACGAAAGGTGTATGAAGGTGGGAAGCAGTATACCAACAAAGAGGACCTTATTGAAGGTATCATCGTGACCTAGGCCAGTATTTCCCTTGATCTTTAAAAATCATTGTATGATTCTTTAAAAGGCTGCAATTTTGAAGTAATTCAAAATAAGGGAGGTTGTTCATAGTACTTAAATAATTGTGTAAGCTATAGTAAATAAATAAAAATACTTAGCATTCGTTTTCATTTTGACTAAAAAAAACAAGGTGACTGTTCTAATGTTACAAAAAAAAATTTTTTTTTTGTGAATCAAAACGAAATAACCTCAGAAAATTCCTTTAGCTTTTCGAAACTATTTGAAACTTTTCTTAGTCTAAAGAACTCAGTCCCACATTTCAACACAATATACAATTACATATGTACAGATCAAAAAGGTTCCAAAAACAGTTAATTAAAAAATAAATTATGTTCCAAAATTTCCAAAAAAAAAAAAACAAACAATAATATTAATTTTTGAACACGGTTTTGTTTGTAGCGATATTACTGTAATTTATGTATTATGTATGCATAACATAGCTACCTACTCTAATTTTGCGAAAAAAAGAATTAATAGTTTTATTTAAAGTATCTATACCAATATACATAGGTATAGATATGTATTTTGAAAAAATCTTGAAAAAAATATTTTTTATTTCGGAAAAAACAGATTTTCATATATTCCATTATGGCAAGACTGCTCTCAGTAGATCCTCATCCTCTATACTGAACTCTTAAGCGATTCTCGCAATCGAAAGTGTGTCATTTATGTGGCTTTTTCTTTCTCTTTTTCTTACTTTTATTAAGAGACGAGCGGGTCGGTGGCGGTCGTTGCCCAACGTGCCTAAAGAAGCTATCACTTCAAAAAAAAAAAACAATATTTTATATTATATTTTTCTCTTTTGTCCCGGGAAAATATTGAAAATCCCGGACTTTTTTCCATATTTTTGCCATTTAATTCGTTGAGCTGCGAGCAAAATCTGGTAACTCTACTCACCACACTTATTTAATGTAAGTCCTTTTTTGTACCGTGTTATGAGCTCAAGAGTCATTACCAACTATTTAATGATATCGATTTGAAATAATATTTACAATTGACCCCAATTCTAGATGTGAATGTATATTATAATATATATATATATATATTAACTTGGAAATCAACGACGATTTTCAGTGGCAATTTAAGAAGAACAGTGTCAGAAATAATCCAATACTCACAACTTAAACTACCTAGGAGCTAGTAATCATCATTCACAGTAAACTATCATAGAATCCGCAAATAGAAGGTACCCTAAACAGGGCCAACAGATCCCTGTGCGTCGAGTCTGTATGATGGGCTGTCTACGCTCCACCCCGACTACAGCAAAGCGGACGTTTCTGCCACCCATTTGGGAGGAGACGTTTTAATCTTTTTGACGGTCAAGCGGTTAACGAAAGCTTAACGAAAGTTTAAATGCGACCAACAGAAATGTACAATGTACATTATTTGGCAACACTAGCGCTCATTGAATTCAAGCAAGGAATTAGGAAACTTATGCCTAGATAAATAAAGGGTGATTTTTTAGCTGGTTTGGTTTTGGCAACACTGGTTTTGACAGCTGACGTGTGTTTAGTACCTTGTGTCACTGTCAAACAGCTTCAGTTTGGTTTGCAATTTAACCATGGATCGTCTTACAAATGAACAACGCTTGCAAATTATTGAATTTTACTATCAAAATTCGTGCTCGGTTCGAAATGTTCATCGCGCGCTGCTTCCATTTTATGATCGGCATTCTCGACCTTCTGAGCAGTCTATTCGGAAGATTGTGACCAAATTTCGCACCAAATTTACTTTGTTGGACATTAAACCACCAACACGTTTACGTACTGTGCGTAGTGAAGAAAATATTGCGGCCGTATCAGCTAGTGTGACAGAAGACCGCGAAATGTCGATTCGGCGTCGTTCCCAGCAGTTAGGCCTTTGTTACAGCACTACGTGGAAAATTTTGCGGAAGGATTTGGGCGTAAAGCCTTTTAAGATACAGCTGGTGCAAAAACTAAAGCCAGCCGACCTACCACAACGCCGAATTTTTGGTGAATGGGCTCTTGGAAAGCTGGCCGAGGATCCGCTTTTTTATCGAAAAATTGTGTTCAGCGATGAGGCTCATTTTTGGTTGAATGGGTACGTAAATAAGCAAAATTGCCGCATTTGGAGTGAAGATCAGCCAGAAGCATTGCAACAGCTACCAATGCATCCCGAAAAAGCCACTGTTTGGTGCGGTTTATGGGCCGGCGGCATTATTGGGCCATATTTCTTCAAAGATGATGCGAATCGCAGCGTTACTGTCAATGGTGAACGCTACCGAGCGATGATAACAAACTTTTTTTTGCCCGAAATGGAAGTTCTTGACTTGCATGATATGTGGTTTCAACAAGACGGTGCCACACGCCACACAGCACGCGAAACAATGGCGCAATTGCGAGGCGAGTTTGGTGAACAGTTAATTTCACGTTTCGGGCCGGTCAATTGGCCGCCTAGATCGTGCGATTTGACACCATTAGATTATTTTTTGTGGGGGTATGCCAAGGCTAATGTGTATAGGGACAAGCCCGCTTCGATTGACGCACTGGAAGCCAACATCCATGCATTCATTCGTGAGATACCGGCCGATATGTGTGAAAGAGTATGCCAAAATTGGACTCAGCGGATGGGCTACCTGAGACGCAGCCGCGGTCAACATTTGCATGAAATTATCTTTAAACATTAAATTGCAAGGTTCAAACTATCGATTCAAATAAATATTTCATTCATTTTTTCGAATTTTTTGTGTTTTTTTTTTAAAAAAGTTTTAAACCTCTTAAAAAATCACCCGTTACTTGAACACCATTTCGATCTTAGAAGCAAACATTCGACGATCGATCCAGTGCAACCTATAACTGACGCAATAGAGAAGGCTCTTGAAAAAGAGTACAAATTTGCTCCTCCAAATACATTGACGTTTCGGAACCATTTTAAGAGGTATGGCATTATGGTCTAAACTGATAAATTCACTCCGAAAGTTTTTATAATAGAGAATAGTCTCGATAGGTACTTGCTTGCACTTGATATACCGCTGTCAGAAAGTACTTCCTTCGCAAAGGTTACCGATAACACTCGTAGGAACAACTACTGTAGAAATAAATAAGATATGGACAAAATCATGACGGATTAATAAAACAAATTGTTGACTTAACTTACCTACATGCAATCAAACAAAAAAACTAACCTGTATTTTCAAACATGGTCGATGTTCCGTCTGCAAATGAGGCTAAATAACTCTAAATAAAGAAGCTTATTGGTCGGTCGGAAAATACTCCAAGCTTATAACTTCGACTTATTTAGAACTACGTCTTAAGCCTTTACCTACGACCTGCCTACATCGATTTTGGTTGCGAATATGTTCTGATTTTTAAATGAGATTGGTCGCACCCGATCTACACTTGTTCCGACTTAGCATCTGCTTCTGTCCTGCAAAATCCAATAATACCGAAAACAATACGTCAAAGTGTCAAGTTGATACTATATCCGGATTTATATTGCGATTTTTTCCGGTAAAATTTGCGCATTTTACTAAAATTATTGAACAAAATCTGTGCCACCGATCCCTTTTACTTATCCAATTGGAATATAACAACTATGACATGAAAGAAGGGTGCCAACAAATTAGTTCAACAAATTTGACATGGGAGTGATTTAACGACGATCGGATTGCATAAAATTCAGTCGGTCAGAACTAGGGGTGGGTGTGCCGCGTACTTGATGGTTTCATTATACCTAAGGGTTGGTGAATTGTGTTCTCTGTTTACTAGGAGTAAAATGAGATTAACCATCACTTTAGTAAACATATTGCGCCTTTTGAGTGTGCACCAAACAGTTTATGTGCCCGCCAATATCAGTTATATCGTGGGATACGGTAGAGTTAAAGTGAAGTTTTAAAATGCAAATCAGAACATAAAACTTAAAACAAATTCAAATCAACAATCTTTTTGAGATGATTGTTTTCTTCTAAAAACAAACGAAAAACATTTTTTCTGCTTTGTACGCAAATGACTCCATATAAAAGGACAAATTAGCATTCGCAAAAACACACAAGTGTTCAGTAATCAAAGGACATGCCCACTCGCATCTGTGTGGGAAAAAATTCACCTGCTTAGACACATTTCTTTTTTGTTTAGGATGACACCCTAACAAGCCGGTGCATTCAAAACAAACCATAAAATTATTAATAAAGTCAAAATCGAACAATATGTAACCCCAGTCACTCCCTTAATAGCGACACGGTGCGCTGCCAACCCTCCAAATGTACAGAGATGTGTGATTATGCAAGGGGTGAGCAATGTTATTCACTTGCTCAGGCAGGAGTTAAGTACTGAAGCGCTCCGGTTATTAAAAACAGATAATGTCCGTGGCGAAATTCGAACAATTGTAACAGTTACAGTTTCATGCTTGAATTTCTGGAAAATATTAATTTTTACCGAAGACAAATTATGACACCGATTGAATTAACAATTCTCCAACCCCTTAATGTGCTCGAGATAATGCAAGTGTGCACCCCTTGTTATGAAAAAATAAATCCGGATCCGGTCGTTTTGGGGGGTTGAAATACTGCCAATATGTTATGTGTGGTTGTACTCAACAGAGTTCTTAATTGGTTTTCATATGACTTCTTTGTGTTAGATGGTGAATGGATGCTGCGAAGTCATATGTGCTTATCAGTAGCTAAGGAGAGTCAAGAGGGTACACAATTGTCTCACGAGTGTTATGTGGACCCCAGCGGGGAGGCACACGTTTTTAAGGAGTTAATTTTTAATTTCCGTTGTCGATGTAACAATTAAATGTCAAAGCGAAACACTTTGATCTCTTCAAGTTGCTACCTACACAATAGTCCCGTGAGATTACGTAAAAAATCGTCATAACATGGATAGCAAGTTAACCGTTTGGAAAGGGCTATAAATCTATGGAAAGGACCTGTACTTGAGAGAGATTAAGAAATCAGGGTACCTATATATATATATAGTTGGCGCAACAGGTCCGTAGGGACCCAAGGCCTAGCTTCTCACAACCATTCGTTTTGTGTGAGTTTTATTTTTGGAACGAATGGAAGGGATCTACAATTTTATGCCGATTCCAAACGGCTAATTGAGAAGCTCTTTCAAGACAGTTATACTTTCGGATGTTTGGCAGACGTTCGCGAGAGGTGGCGCAGTTGAAAAAACCCTAAGCTGGAATTTGGGTTTTTGCGGGATTCAAACCTGGGACGTACTTCTCTTCCTTTTTTGTGAAAGGTATGCGTTTAGTAATCATCTCGCGATATTCATTTCTAAACACTTTTTCCACACGGTAGGTACCCGGCGCAGTGGCTTAGTGGTTAGTGTGTTGGACTACTAAGCGAGGCAGTAATAATGGCTTTATCGCTAAAACCCTCGGCGCTAATTCGACGATCCGAAGACAGACAAGGAAACCGAACAACGATGGAAATAATGAACATTGGCGAGGTCACCACCAAACCGAGTGCAATGTCGACATTCGTTCCACCTGTCGGTGGTAGAACAATAGACGAAAGAGGAATTATGCGAGAGAACAGGGTATGCCGATCTTCTTTTGTTGTTAGCCCTACTCTTATTCATTGCAGTATTTCAATAAATTTCAAAATGACAACAAACAGATACTTCAAATGAAAAATCTTAGATTTTCAAGCTTCTACAGCAATCGGAAGTGCTCCATTTAATTGACAACAATTCTGAGAAAGCCCTCCTTATAGGGAAAACTCAAATTCCTTTGTTTGCACCAGAAGAACTACCGTTGGGAAAAATTACACGATCCTACGATATCGGGAAGTACTAGATAATTTTGATGATCTGTCAGTCGGTCAGTCAGTTACGGTTTTTGTGATTTGTGAAGCAATATAAATCTTTCTCGTTGATCAAAAGTATATTTTTTTTTATTTTATTACATGTATGAATAAAGGTCTAAGAAGCAATGGTAGATAAAAGAAACGGTTCATAAAATATTGGAATAGTGTTAAATAAAATCCACTTTTGGGTTATTCATCTGATATGGCAGTGAGTTTTTATATCGAAGCTCTCAGTAACAAGCAACTGTCACAAGTAATGGCTGGAAAGATTTATATAAGCGATTAATGGACTAATTTATGAGTTCTTACACCTTACAAGATTTTTGAGTACAAAGACAAACTTTGTAGGAGTTTCGGTTTTCGGATCTATTAGGGCATGTTTTTATTTTTGAATGGAATAGATTGGTGACGCTTGCTTAAAGTGTCTATGACAACTTTTAAAAACTTGTAACAATCGTAACTTTTAAGTTGCAATGGACTTTGAAAAATACAAAACACAATCGCAACAAAAAAGTTACACTCAAATAGTATTTTTTTAAGTTTGAAAAAAAAAAACAAATCATATGCAAACATTTTTATCAAAATGGAAAATGTGGCGTTCAAGATATCAACAGTTACCTACTGTTATTATTACATTCGTGTGGAAAACGAATACACGGAATCTGTTCAATGAATTATAAATTGTTAACGAATTTTGGATCAAATAACCAAACAGACAGAAGGACATCTCCAGATCATTTGAAATTTTGTCCGAAAACAATATCATTTCCTTACTATCTATCCTATCCTATCGGAACTATGTTTTGCTAACAGTCCACACAGTTAAATTTTCATCACTGGTCCATGACTGGAAGTAGGGTTGGGTTTTCTATCAAGTTCGGAATGACCATATTACCTTAAGAATATTTTTTTTTTAACAACTCTTTAGGAATTAGGAGTTATCAAAAGTACCCTTATTCGATCTTTTATCGAAAAACTGGTATTCGGCCTCATGTACCCAACCTCATATACTTAAGTATTTTTTTTTGATTTCGTTGTATGGAAAGAATATATACGAAAAACCCGTCCATCCATTTAGGCTGTAAGCCTCTGGAGCAGACGGATAGCGGGACAGGCGGACAGACGGACAGAAATGTGAGACATGCTTCATTGAGTCCCTCCTTAATCATAACATCAGAATTCATTAAAATGTCCGAAGTTTTTCTTACAACTCTTTAAATTTCTGATAAAATTTACAGACTCTAAATTTGTTAAGAATCAGCTTTGTGCTCTAAAATGCGATACACACATTTTATACCTGATATTCTACGTACCTAATATGAGGTACACCCTGAAACGGTAAAAGGGACTACATAATTTATTTACATAAATTATCTGTTAGAATTTATTTCGCAAAATATCAAGTAAACATAAAAACAAAATTTGAAACACAGTGTAACAACAATAATAAAAATCAATAAACTAAAGTGAACAATGTTGCCTCCTAACTCTTAAGCGAGGCTATGACTATAAGGTGAAACAAAGTCCCGCTGAAACGATGGATGTAGATGATGCCCAGGATGGTGGTGTCCGTTAATGCCCGAGTAGATTTCTGGTGATCGATTTTTATGAGAATTCGATGGTGTACCAGTTAGCAGCTCGGTCATGAAACCAATGTAAGTTATTGCTAGACGAAGAGTCTCGATGCGGGATAGGCGTTTCTCATATGCGAATGTTGGAACCTTTAAAAGAACAGTTTTGTTAAAACAGTTTTCTGTATAAATTCTAGATCTTGGGATATTACCTTTCTTCTCAATTTATCAAATGCTTCGTTTAAATTGAACATTCGTCTTCGTTCGCGAATGTTTGCTGCACGTCGCTGTGCTAGTGAAGCAACGCGTCTTCTGGTTTTCTTCGACGACGAATGCGATGGGGCAGGAAGTCCACCGCGTGGCGATAGTCGCTGATTTACCAAACTGGACACCTGAGATCTTGGCCAAATCGCTGCAAAGAAATGATTTTTTTTTAGTTTATGAAATATTTTTACTATGCGCCGTACTACTAACAAATTTTAAATTTTAATCTCGACTTTAAAATTACGGAAGCTCACAATTGCCACATTTCTAGGGACAGTATAACTTTTTTTTAATTACTGAAATTTTAAGTCGGAATTAAAAATATTTATTTTGGTTTATTGGAGTGATATTTATAGGAAACGAGTTAAAAACCTTAAATATTATTTGGCACAGCAGTGTGAAATAAAATTCTTGAGCAAATAATATAAACATGATTTAATTGGCATTCACTTGTTTAAAATCAGTACAAATTAGTTCAACATAGGTACATACCATTATTGTTATTGAAAATTATCTATTACGTTAAATGACAAATGGATATTGATCTCGATTACTGAATCGATGAATGTAATATTTTTGGTAATTCAGCAGACAACATTTTACCGCATTGAAAGACAAAAAGTTATTTTATTTAGGGCGTTTCGCTTGGAGTCAGTAATTGAAGGAACATAGTGAATAACATTTTGCCAAATAAAATTAATTTAAGATCATAACTTTCTTTTATCATTCCATCATTAAGGACGGGTCGATATTGAAATGGAATAAAATAAGCGGATTATTATATTGAATCGTTTTAATGTCCGCCGCCACTTCTCACGTATTATCCTTACTAAATATAATAAAATTGTAATATTTTTCCGGCTGTAAGGTGTTTATTCGGAATAGATTCAAAAAGTACTGCACGAAATTGATTCCGGTTTTCACAGTTGAATTGAAAATTGTCGAGATTAGACTATAGGATTATGTTTTACCAATATCCGCTATCCCGAAGCGGAGATTTAAGCTGTCTTCTAGCTCCTAGCTATGGAATGACTTATCCAAATGAAATAGGATAAGTCATCTTTTTACGTTATCCTGAAGTTGAACAATAAGCTTACTTACTTACTTAAGGTGGCGCTACAGTCCGGAGAGGACCTGGGCCTCAACCAACACGCCTCTCCAGTTAGCACGATCTTTGGCTAACTGCCTCCAGTTGCGCACTCCAAGTTGGTTGAGGTCCCCTTCCACTTGCGCGCGCCACCTAAGGCGAGGTCTTCCTCTACTGCGTTGTCCCTCCGGGTTGGAATCGAAGACTCTTCGGGCCGGAGCGTTGGTGTCCATTCGCTCTATATGTCCTAGCCATCTTAGACGACTAATGCGTACTTTTCTGACCAGGTCGATGTCGCTGTACAGCTCGTAGAGTTCGCTGTTAAATCTTCTCCTCCAAAGTCCGTCAACGCAAACGGGACCAAAAATCACTCGAAGAATTTTGCGTTCGAAGCGACTAAGAAGATCCTCATCCGTCTTTGCTAGGGTCCATGCTTCTGCGCCATAGAGCAGGACAGGGATGATGAGGGTCTTATATAGAATCTCCTTAGTGCTTCTTGACAAGGCCTTACTAATCAATTGCCGTCTTAGACCAAAGAAACAGCGGTTGGCAAGTGTGATTCTTCGCTTGATTTCTGTTGTGATGTCATTGTCAGAGTTTGTAGCGGAGCCGAGGTAGACAAAGTCCCTTACTACCTCAAAGTTATAGCTGTCTATCGTGACGTTCTGTCCGATTCGTCGGTGTTGTGTGTCCCTTCTTGTTGACAGCATATATTTTGTTTTACCCTCATTCACCACTAAACCCATTTTTGCCGCTTCTGTACTAATACTTGCAAACGCACCAGTGACAGCTCGCTGTGTTCTGCCAACAATGTCCATGTCATCAGCGTATGCAAGCAGTTGCACAGACTTTTGGAAAATTGTGCCTCTGGTGTTGGCTTGTGAGTTTCGCACAATTTTCTCAAGAATGATGTTGAAGAAGTCACATGACAGCGCGTCACCTTGTCTAAATCCTTTTTTGACATCAAAGGTCTCGGTGAAATTGTTTCCGACCTTTACGGAGCAGCGAGCGTTCTCCATCGTCATTCTGCACAATCTGACAAGTTTGGCAGGGATGCCAAAACTAGACATGGCTCTGTATAGCTCGTCTCTATAAATGCTGTCATATGCGGCCTTAAAATCGATAAAAAGATGGTGAGTATCGATCTGGACTTCTTGGGTTTTCTCCAGGATCTGCCGTAGTGTGAATATTTGCTCGGTTGTGGACTTTCCGGGCCTAAAACCGCACTGATAGGGACCTATCAGATCGTTGACGAATGGTTTCAGGCGTTCACACAGTACAGCAGACATGATCTTATACGCAGTGTTCAGGAGACTGATGCCTCTATAGTTGGCGCAGTTTAGAGAGTCTCCTTTCTTGTGGATCGGGCAAACGATGCTGAGGTTCCATTCATCAGGCATACTTTCGTCTGACCAGATCTTGGAGACGAGTTGGTGTATGCTCTCTACCAGGTCATCTCCCGCTGCCTTAAACAGCTCGGCAGTTAAGCCGTCCGGTCCAGCAGCCTTGTTGAATTTAAGCACATCAGTTGCGGCATTTTTGATGGCTTCTTGGCATCGGCGACACTGGTCTTCGGCACTTGATGCCGGCAGCATAGGACTTCTCGAGAACAATAAGCATTAAACTATAAATTGTATACAATTCAAAAAAGTAAAGTGTTCGATTGAAGCTAGATCGTTGGATTTGACTAGATCTGTTTCTCCGTCTGCATACCCTTTGTGCTGCCTGTGTGCTTTTTATTTCTTTTCTTTATGCACCTTTTGTGCTTTGTGTTGGTTTTTTGCTCTCTTTTTTAAATCGAATCGAACTGGAGAACTAGGTACTGGAGTCTGGTGTCTGCAGTGTGGAGAATGGAATGTGGAGCAGATATACATTAGGCCCTTGTTTTAACCATACGTAAAATGCAACCGAACAAGTTGGAACAGTGTGAAAATGAGTTTTTTTTAGATTTAAGCGGTCTTATAGCAAAAATTCTGTCAGAAAACAATTTCCCTGTGAAAACAACCACAATAAACCAACGAAACCAACCACCACTGATGAGAATCCATCAGGAAAAAAAATCCTGACAGATGGAACTAAAGAAATGAAATATTTCACCCAGAAAATTTAATGATCATTTGTTTTTTTTTTTTTTTTTTTTTTTGATAAACTAACTTCATAATTCATAAGCAACATTTTAAGACCAAGATTGAGTTGAAGTGGTCAAAAAAAGCAAAAGAACATTTTTACGGTTTCGTTTTACGTATGGCTATAACTGGGGCCTTATATGAGTAGTAGAGCGAATGCGGCGTCTGGTATCTGGATCAGTGATGCCAGATTGGAAGATATATCTTTTTTTTTTTAAGATTTTTGAGTTCCAAAATATGTACAAGACTTTTTACATCAAATTTCAAGATTTTTGAGATCAACAATTTTCTAGTTCTAACAAATTAAAACAACCTTTTCTATTGGAAAACTTTTCTCTTGATTCCATTATATGTGAGTCGAGCAGAGCCCATGCACAATTTCTGTTATACTGACCTTCCATCAACGAAACATGAATTTCAAATTCCGCTGCAAATGTTGAAGGAATATTTTCTGCTGTAAATTTAAATAAAGCAGAAATTCGCAATCCTTTGAGTACTGAAACAGTTGAAAGTCTAATCTTTGCAAAGGATTTCGTGCGCTTTAATGAACCGACTTGCTATGACCTTCATATAAGCTATGAAATTATCTGTCATATATAAATATGTTCCAAAATTAAAAAAAAAAAAAAAAAACAATAATATTAATTTTTGAAAAAGGTAAATAGTTTTATTCAAAGTATACATATTATCTATATTTTGAAAAAATCTTGAAAAGAAGATTTTTATTTTTGAAAAACAAGATTTTCAGATGTTGTGATTTGAAATTTCAATAAAAATACTAAAGGGTTTTCCAATGAGAGGTGATATTGTGAATGACCCGCTATTTTGGTACCTGTCACTTTTGAAGCTTTTATTCTTTGACATTTGACAAGTAGAAACTACGCCATTACTAAAAATGGAACGATACACGCTTCAACAACGCATTGAAATTATTAAAATTCACTACAAAAATGGTGAAAATCTTGCAGTCACAGTTCGCAAAACTAAAGCATTTTTTGGTCGTCGTGAAGAAACTTGTCGGACCGCAATACAGAAATTGGTGGAAAAATTCGAGCTGTTGGGACAAGTTACTGATGTGAAGAATAAAACCCATGCGCGTCGCTAAAGAACAATTGTACTATTTACATACTTACATATAATTAATAGATCGCTATTCCCTACCATAATAGAACTAAGTCATTGTTCCCTTTGTTTCTGGCTACACTTCACTTATAGCAGCTAAACCGATATTAATGGTTATTTTTCTATCAGAAAATTTCACGGAGTAGGTTTGTTTGTATAACGCTAGTTATTTTGTTTTAAATTTTAGAAGTCGAACTCTGGCGAAGCAAAGCGAGCACGGGCCAGCTAGTCTCATATATAAATAGACAAAGGCAAATAGTTAGGAAACACTTTTACTGCCTTAAACACAGTTTCATAATAATTTCATAATTGCATAATTTCTTTTTGTTGTGAAGGTTGCGCAGAGATGCAAGGCTTTGTGTAACTTGTTTTCCAATCTGTTGAGTTAAGCCAGAACACTACAGTGGTAGAATTTCTACCACTGGGCGAACTCTAGTTATTATTTTATTTTTATTATGTGAAAGGGGTTGTTATACTGCACCCTTTTGGTCTATTTTAACCCTTGGCCTACACCACAGAGAGGTATATTCCCTTATAAGTGTTCCCCTCCATTCGGAATCATTTTGGAGGTTCTTGTACTCTTTTTTCCACTTGGCGGAAGTGTTCCGTCCTATAGCACTCTCTAAAGTCCAGTTTCCTTTAAGAATCTATTTGCCGCTTTTGAATATCATTTACTTCGATTTCATGAGCACATTTTTCTTAAATAAGTAAAGAAAAATTGCTAAAAATGTTTTTAATTTCCCTCAAGCAATGGGAAATCGGCGGAAGTTGGTAGTCTCAGTATTGTGCCTGATACCTAGTTTCCTAAGATGTTCCTTCAGTCTACAATGGAGCGTTAGGAAGCCCGTTAGTACACGGAGGTTATTTTTGCTCGTGCCGATGCAAGCTTGGAATCTTTTCCTGTTGTATTGCCCCAGAAGTTTCTTGGCCTGTCTCATGCCCTGAGTGTCATGCCAGGTCTGGCCCTGTTTTCTTTCTCTAGTTTCCTGTATTCTTCTTTGAGCGTGCGATCCCTTATTCCGCCGAATGGTTCAGGACCTATGTAAGTTTCTGATGCTCTCTTTCTTGCTAGGAAGTCGGCCATATCATTACCCTCTATTCCGAGTTGACCAGGCGCCCAGCAGAGGGTTATTTTGTTTCTCATACCCAGTTCAATCAGTTTTTGTATTTAATGATGTAGCATGTAGGAATGGCTGTCTGACGACATTATAGCTAGCTTTATCACAGTTGATTTTGTTTCTGTTAAGGTTGATTTGGAGTTTGGACACATCCTGTCTATGGCCTGGATTTCAGCCTTGGAAGATTCTGGTGCTTTTGCTTACTGGCCCAAATACTTCCGCTCCAGTTATCTCGTCATCGACCCATCTGTGTGCTTTGTTGTGTGATTGCCCAGTCTGTGAATTGTGGATTCATTGATCCAGTTCTTCTTATTGCTGAGCTTAGTAACAAAGTTCTTTTGGAAATCAAATCTTTTGATGATATCGACTCTAGGAAAGGCCAATAATGGTTGTTTTTTGAGTAGAGCGTCAAACTGTTTCAATGTGAATGTTATGCACTTTCATATTTCCTCTTTGGCCATTCTTAGAATCGTTTTACTTGCACATTCCTCCACCACAAGGTGCAACGGAGTTAGTTCCAATAGCACTTTGGTAAGTTGTCAAGACCCCTGTAATATATAGGCATGACAGCTTCTGCACTTTATTGAGTGTCTTCCTGGTGGTGTGAGAACTTGTTCTTTTTGCCCATGCATTGCCACCTGGTGAGTTTCGTGGAGCCGTCCAATAAAAGCGGCAATTGTGCTTTTAGACATAGGCATCATCTATAATGCGCTTCGTCGCTTAAGGAGATTTTTCGGTCAAAATTGCGGTCCCCTTCCAAACGCTCCGAGGCCCACAGTCAGCGAATAAGCACCTTTATTTATAGTCATTAACTTTGAGCTTCTGGTTCAGTCGGATCATGGACGGGTGCCAACTTCTTGTGCAGGGCGAGATATTGAGTGTGTCGGGTTGTCCTGTAGAGTTTCACGGACCGCTGCGTTATTCTAAACCGATCTGGTGTTCCACCAAAACAAAATAATAATTAATAATAATAATTAATATGTAATAATTTATGGTGCATTAAAATACTTAAGCTTTTTTCTTTGTGATATTTTTTTTAAAGAATAAAAAATGTTTGCTCAAATAAAACAAATATTTGAAAATGTATAGCATATGTGAATTTTATAAACAAATTTCCGATTCTTATTGAAAAATACCGTTAACCAGTGAGACCCATGTGAGTACCATTTTCTTCCGCAATGAGAACAGTGCCTAACGACAAATGAGAGAATGCTGGTTCTAGTTGGAATCTTTAGTGCTTTAGCAACACTTAGTACATGAAAGAAGCTCCACTTCAAACTACGTTTTAGCTATGAATGCGGCCCGTTTATGCATACGCTTAACCACCTCAACAATTTCCCGGTATAATTGTGTCTCTACCTAACGTCTTTACCAGAAAACGGGAGAGGAGCCATGAAACCATTTTAAAAGGTCGAATACGATATACGATGCAATGGAACACACTAATACAAGTTTGAGAATGAGCTTATAGACCAATTAATCGGATCAAAATTCTTGAGAAAAAAGTCACATCTATTGAAGAAAAAGTTAAGCATGGCTGAGGTCCGTATCGTGATGACGTGATTTATATGAGCCGATGCAAAGCGCCTTAAATGACGATGCGGAAATCGCGAGTTGTAGTCAAAACTAATCCTTCTAGTTATTCCTTTTCCACACGGCGATTGTACAGATCAACGGTGCCGACGGGCGATTATGACACAAACTTAAAACTTCAAATTTACGTCGAAGCCAAACAAGGTTAGTCCTTAAAACCTAAGAAAAATCCGAAAACAAAGAGCACTCTTTATATATTTTTAAAACACCCCTCTCTGCAAAGACGACCTAACCGCTATAACGCTGCAACAACGCCCCGAGATGCTTGCAGTCAGGTGTCAGTTCTGCACTCAAATTGTTGTGAGGCTGAAACCCTCTTACCTAAATCGGAGCATGGAAACCCAGCAATTAGTTCCTGATATGGCACAATGGGTGGCGGCGGCGGTGCCTCCTGACCCCACAGCGGGGTAAAAGGAACTTCTGGCATATATCCCGATTCCGAATGATGCTGCATAGTCATCAATGGATAAGGAGAAAATGTTGTGAAATCAATTTTCACAATTGTTTAACACTTTTAAGCACTTAATGTCTTTTTCTCGCAAAGAGTTCTCCTATTTATTTAACTGCAATATATTTTCATCACAAGTACAAGAACAGACAACCGTACGTTTTTCCAATAAATAAGCACATTAGATGCCTTTTCATAAATCGGTCACAAAAAAGGATATTTAAACTAATTCACTCTGGTTAGTGTATCTACTGCGAATGGAAGACTACGACGAACTGAATGAGAAATTAATAAAATTGTAACATCCTGCGAGAATCCTCATAGGATACACAGATCCAGCAACAGCATCCCTTAGAATGTGTATTGGAAGCCATTTTGCCTCAGCCATTATTGCGGGGTTGGAAACAGTTTTCAGCACGCTGATTGGCTACAGTTGACCAATGTCAGGCGGAGCACTGCTGTATTTGACTGCTACCTTGGGTGTTGGTTTTTGTCGATAAGGGTGACTTGGAATATTTAAAGAATATTTCCAAAGTAAAGTTTTATATGAAATTTTATTAAATTTGAGAGGAAGCTCAAAGAACACAGGCAATTCCTGTTGTTGAATGCTAAATGACTGCAATAAAATGTAGGACTACAAAAATGTAAATGATGTAGAGCAATGGAAGTAACTAAACTGCAATAGACTTTATGTCGGTATTTAAATCGCGGGCTAAGGAATCTTTTAGTAATTAAATTTGCACAAAACGTTTCATTAATTTCATTCATTTTAGTCCGTTTAAGAGAGCGTTTGAAGGCATTTGGATTTGTTTAGGGAAAAGGCGTTCATGTCGACTGTCAGTTTTATTTGGACAGTAAGATATTTGCTCGGAATAAATCTAGAAACTGCTGAATGAACTTGAGTGTAGTTTTCACAGATACATTCCAAAATATTTCGCTGTTTAAGGATACTTGATACGTTTTATCGCTGCCCCGAAGCAAACCTCTAAGCTTATATCTAAGATGAGAGTATATGTAGGTTTGAAATGGTTAGTCGATTGGTTAAATATTTCTTTTATTAAAAATGTGAAATTCTGATTTTAAGATAAGCAGCTATTATGTAAATTATTTTCGGACGAACAGCAAGAGCACAATGAAAAGCGAACCCTTCCAGACAGCTTCAAACGCGTGGTCTTGGGTGTTGCGCGAGTACAACCAACATGCTTCGTGGTTCGAAGATGAAGACTTCTACAAACATGCGTACGTTATGCCTAACTGTGTACTACCATTGAAAACAGGAACGATGTGTGGTTATATAATTTGAATCAAGTCTTTGTTCGAATACAATGCCCGAAGACAGTCTCACAAATTCTCAAACAAAGATCATCAAAGATCAATTTTGGGATAAATGAAGAAAATTGAGAGAGAGAGAGAGAGAGAGAGAGTGAGAGAGGAGGAGAGGTACAACATGCACAATTCTACAAAACGCCAAGAAGTTATATCTGACAAAATCGGCTTGCCTACTTCAATATAATTTTTTTCCGAAAATGGGATTTAATACACGTTTTTTAGTCCACCGAATAGTTCTTAAATGTTGAAAGTGACACTTTAGTGTCTTGGACAAGACGTCTAATCAATTCAAATTTCTATATGTATTGATTCCCATTAAGAGGTGTTATTGTGAATGACCCGCTATTTCGGTAGCTGTCACTTTTGAAGCTTTTATTCTTTGACATTTGACAAGTAGAAACTACGCCATTATGGAACGATACACGCTTCAACAACGTCGTGTCTTTGCTGAAAAGGATATGGTCCTGTATGCGTGCTCGTGGTGGCCATTTGGCTGATGTTGCTTTTCATTATTATCGGCATACCTTCCGTTTTTCCTTATTATGAAAAAAAACATCCAATCATTTATCTCAAAAAATTACATTTTTCTTTGAATGCCAAAATAACACCTCTTATTTACGGCGAAGTAGTCAAAGGCAGCAACTCCTATTGCGAGTGTCAATTATCAATCAATTAACAGTTGGCAAATTTTCCAATCAACACAATGTTTGGTTTTGTGTTACTCATTTGATAAAAATTATGGTTATTGTGAATAAATTGACTGTCGTAAATGCGGCTTGATGTTTGACAGTTGTCAAGAGCAAACAATTGTATTTGTTAAATTCTACCGAAAATGAGTTCCGTAGAGTTTTTTTTTTGACGCTGAAGAGCAACCCTCTGCTTTTTCGGAAATTTTCAGGAGAAGAAGACAGTATGTGAGTACATAACTTTGTTATTAATATTCATTCAAATGAGTAAACGTTTCAGTTTTGTAAAGATTTTTCGTTCATTGGGTGAAATAGACGATAGGTTAAAACCAGCAATCAGAAGGACATCGATACCAAACATCATAAGCTTGCAACAGCATTGCGGTTATGTGCTCATGGTTCGTATCAAATGCGCGTTGGGAATGAACATTCCATAGGCCTTGCACAGTCAACTGTTTCTTTGGTCCTAAAAGATGTTTTTACTCGAAGCACATATTTCTCCGAAATATTGGCCCATACCTTAAATAATTGCGATTAGAATTGAGAAAAGATGTATTCTTAATATTTTCATACCCCTTGCCATTCGCGCCGTGGAGGAAAGAAGCCGTTCAACGCTAATGAAAAAAGCTCCCACTTTTGTTGCAAGATGCTTTTTGAAGAAATTCCTTTTACAATTGTTGTGATTTTATCGCGGAGTTTGGATTTTAACCACAAATTATAATTCTTCAACTTTTAATCTATATCCATTTTATTTATTCAATTCGATTCTGCTTTTATTTAGTTAGCATTTATTTTTGAAAATCACCTCACTTGTCATTGTTGCTTTGCATTGGCAAGCAATAAATCATACGACTATTAACACTTTCGATTTGTGAATCTAATACATAAATGGACTTCAACTAGACACTCGGTTGATGTTCGTAATAAGACTAAATAATTTAAAACTCAGCGCCAGACTGCCAACTGTTCAACTCAACTCCTAATTCTGCTCTGTCTGCCTCCGAACTTAATTTTGTCTATAGATACCACATTACCTTGAAGAGGATATGCGACACCTCTGAGTGCTCTGTCAGTGCGAATGCACTTTTCACATTAAACCATATGGAATTATTGTAAAGTGGGAAGGAATATATGAATGGAAGATAGGACAAGCATGTGAGATATAGGATATGCTTATTTACGTATGCCAAAATGTTGTCGTTTTATATCATTAAATTAAAACCAAAAATTTTAAATGTAGGCACATGCTACAATTTTACAGGAAACTTGAATTTTTCTTTTGCAACGTTTAATTTTGTCATCCATAGCAGTCCAAACTGACTAGACAATTGACATTTACGAACAAAATTGATCACAATAGACAATTGCAATACCCATTTGTCTCCGTTCAAAATGGAAATTTAGTACGAGTTGATGACAGTAATCATTCATAGATAATTGCCAATGACAATACCAACGACTACATTTTTTGACAAGCATCGTTTATCGTTTATTTTTTGACACTCGCAATAGTGGTGAGTATCTTGAATCGAATTTAAATGTGTGCAAAATGTACCAATTGTATAACAACGAAGTACCAAGTAATCCCGTTACACTTCATACTTACAGATTGATTATTTAACTTTAGACATATTTTTTTCTGATATAAGTTATATCAGAAATATATTTATTACAGAGTGTAATTTGAGTTTCTACAAACCAGAAGTGGATTTGTCCGCCATTTGCACGAGATTTCACAATAATCAAGACCAAACAGATACAGATAAAAAGAACTATGTACATAGATCACAAGCAGTTGAATGAAAATGCTTAACTTCGACGACTGATCGTGAACTTAGAGATCGGAAAGTTGGCAGTTGTGTCATATGATTTGCAAAGTGTTTTTACGCTGCCGTATTCAAAAATGTGTCAAACTGTTTGACTGTAGTTTTAACAAAAAAAAAACTTATTGCGCGGTTTGGTAGGAATCTCAAAGCGGCCGTAGTGGTAACACCATTGCTAGAGCACTAATCAAAATAATAATGAAATGAAACCTGTACTGGTTGACAAACCAGATATAACTGTTTTTATTCTCTGGTCGGACTCCTGTATTCCGCAAAACTGGAATCGAATAACATCCTTAGCTATATTAAAATACCTTGAAGAAAATCCACAGACAAAAAGTATTGAACAATGCTTTTCCGCACCTGATGGGCATTAAAAAGTTCATAGTAATATCGATGAACATTCGAAACATATTTATTATTACAGCCCTTCGTCACTTATTCGTAAACTTAGGACATGAATTAAGCAAATTTGTCCTTAAAAATTATCTAGTGCACGGCAAAAGGTTTTCCTTCCTTTATTTATTCTCTTTTTAAGTTTGCTTTGGTTTTGATTGAATTTTGTTATTTACTTTTGAAAACTGAACTACATACCTGAATTTTTAAATGCGTAAGTAGGTACATACATTTACGTTATATAAAGATTTCTTAGCTGGTTTGGTTTTGGCAACACTGGTTTTGACAGCTGACGTGTGTTTAGTACCTTGTGTCACTGTCAAACAGCTTCAGTTTGGTTTGCAATTTAACCATGGATCGTCTTACAAATGAACAGCGCTTGCAAATTATTGAATTTTACTATCAAAATTCGTGCTCGGTTCGAAATGTTCATCGCGCGCTGCTTCCATTTTATGATCGGCATTCTCGACCTTCTGAGCAGTCTATTCGGAAGATTGTGACCAAATTTCGCACCAAAGTTACTTTGTTGGACATTAAACCACCAACACGTTTACGTACTGTGCGTAGTGAAGAAAATATTGCGGCCGTATCAGCTAGTGTGACAGAAGACCGCGAAATGTCGATTCGGCGCCGTTCCCAGCAGTTAGGCCTTTGTTACAGCACTACGTGGAAAATTTTGCGGAAGGATTTGGGCGTAAAGCCTTTTAAGATACAGCTGGTGCAAGAACTAAAGCCAGCCGACCTACCACAACGCCGAATTTTTGGTGAATGGGCTCTTGGAAAGCTGGCCGAGGATCCGCTTTTTTATCGAAAAATTGTATTCAGCGATGAGGCTCATTTTTGGTTGAATGGGTACGTAAATAAGCAAAATTGCCGCATTTGGAGTGAAGATCAGCCAGAAGCATTGCAACAGCTACCAATGCATCCCGAAAAAGCTACTGTTTGGTGCGGTTTATGGGCCGGCGGCATTATTGGGCCATATTTCTTCAAAGATGATGCGAATCGCAGCGTTACTGTCAATGGTGAACGCTACCGAGCGATGATAACAAACTTTTTTTTGCCCGAAATGGAAGTTCTTGACTTGCATGATATGTGGTTTCAACAAGACGGTGCCACATGCCACACAGCACGCGAAACAATGGCGCAATTGCGAGGCGAGTTTGGTGAACAGTTAATTTCACGTTTCGGGCCGGTCAATTGGCCGCCTAGATCGTGCGATTTGACACCATTAGATTATTTTTTGTGGGGGTATGCCAAGGCTAATGTGTAAAGGGACAAGCCCGCTTCGATTGACGCACTGGAAGCAATGGCGGACTAAGAGGCAGTGACACCCGGGGCGGTAAAGCAAGCTTACACCCCTTGAAAAATTTAAGAAAAAAACACGAACAAATATTTTATTTAAAGGTGCTAACGAGCTTTTATTGTACTGAATGTTTCGATTATATCATTAAAATCTATATTTTTTGTGTGCTCCGTTTCGATTGAAAGTATAGCCAAATTAGTCAACCTATTTTGGCTCATCGTTGATCTTAGATAAGTCTTTATTAATTTTAATTTGGAAAAGCTTCGTTCACACGATGCCACTGAGACGCAAATTGTTAAATAAATTCTCATCGCCAATGACAGACTCGGTAAAGAGTTTGAAAAATCCCACTTAACAATGAAGCTTAAAAATTCAAAGGCTGTCCAAATTTCTGCATCTTTTAAATTTATCTTTGAAGCTACCATGTGACGCCGAATTCGCCGGATTTCCAATATGATACTGTTGTCTGTAAGTTCTGTAAATGTCGAGGTAAGCATTGGAACCACAGCCCGCAGTTCTTCTTCCGTTCCATACAGCAATATTTTCGGTTGAAGAGCTGAGAAAACTGACGCAATATCTTCCATGGCCTTAGATCGATGCACAAGTTCAGTATAAAATGTATCCTGACATTCTAACATGGCTCTTCGTGTTTCCTCTTCCAACGTCAAACCAGCATCTTGAGCCTTTTTCCTTGCGACGCTTGGTAAATGCTTGGTTGTTGCTCTTGGGCGATAAATATTTTATTTCCATATTACTTATATTAAGAGAATAGGCCAGTAACGAAATTCATGCGCACATATATATAGGTAGGTATTTGGGAAACAAATTTATTGTTTTATTTGTGTTTTTATTTTTTGTAGTGTGCAAAGTTATTTTTCTGTTACTGATGGCACCCCCTATTAGTCTGCCACCCGGGGCGGACCGCCCCCACCGCCCCCCCTTAGTCCGCCACTGACTGGAAGCCAACATCCATGCATTCATTCGTGAGATACCGGCCGATATGTGTGAAAGAGTATGCCAAAATTGGACTCAGCGGATGGGCTACCTGAGACGCAGCCGCGGTCAACATTTGCATGAAATTATCTTTAAACATTAAATTGCAAGGTTCAAACTATCGATTCAAATAAATATTTCATTCATTTTTTCGAATTTTTTGTGTTTTTTTTTTAAAAAAAGTTCTAAACCTCTTAAAAAATCACCCGTTATAAATAATATACATAATGTTGCGCACTGAGTTCTTGTTTGTTCAATATGCAACAACATTTTCAATTTGCAGTACTTTTCACAAAAGTATAATATATGTTCAATATCCATTTTGGATCATCTATCAACATTTTTTTTCGAATTAAGTGTAAGGCATTTAAACGTTCTTTCTGCTACTATTAAGACCAACAAATGTATTGTTTTTTGTTTTTTTTTTTTTGGAGAATATTGCATATACCCAAGAAAAAAAACTTCCAAGCTAAATGAAGACAACAAAATTTTGTAAATTGAAAACTTAAGAACTCAGCCGACGAAATATAGAATATCACAGCACACTCTAAGCCAAATTACACTTACGGCGCTTTATAATGAAAAAAATCCTGAAAACCCAAAATTGTGCTAGCTATGCAAATATTATTTATCAACATTTTTTCCAAGTGAACAGTCTAAGTGTAGAGCATATTTTTAATATTCCATCTCCGGAGAGTTGTATAGGGGAGACTGGGTACGAAAGTAACGCCGGGTTTGTTGCAACACTGACGTTTTAGGGAAACGCAGACTTGTATGCATTCTTTTTTAAATGCAGGGTTCCTTGCAATTATGTTCTGAATACATCCAAAAAAATTGGCACTCCTATATGTCGAAAAGAGTTAAAATGGCGGAATTCAAGTGCGAATGTGTTTTGTTTTTAGTAAATGGTTTTTCGTCATATTTCGTAAAGTAACTGAGTTTTAACTTTAATAGAGCGATATTATCATATTTCGTATTATCGTTCATCGTATGGAGTTTATATTTTTTTCGATCGGATTACTATTTTCCGTTTTATTTTATTTTCAAAGGGTTCATAAGGGTTGGACGGTAACAACACAGTTGTAACACAGATATCATAGAAATTCCTTCATTTATGTTTATGTATGTATTTTATTCTTACTTGCTTTGAATAATTCTGAGCGTTTCGATCGAGGTATATAAAGGGTTTTCCAATAAGAAGTGTTATTTTGGTATTCAAAGAAAAATGCCATTTTTTGAGATAAATGATCGGATGTTTATTTCATAATAAAGAGGAAGGTATTCCGTTAATAATGAAAAACAACATCAGCCAAATGGCCACCACGAGCACGCATACAGGACCATATCCTTTTCATGAAATTTTCCATAACCAAATCGCAAAGTGGCTGCCGTATGTCCTCGATAGCCTCACGAATTTTATCTTTGAGGTCTTGAATCGACGCTAGGCTGTTGGCGTAGACCTTATCTTTCACGTGGCTCCAAAGGAAGAAGTCGCAATGTGTTAAATCACAAGATCTCGGTGGCCAATTGTGATCACCTATTCGAGAGATAACACGGTCCGGAAACTTTTCCCGTAAAAGATCAATGCTTTCGTTGCTTGTGTGGCACGTAGCGCCGTCTTGTTGAAAGTAAACGTTGTCCAGATCAATACCATCCAACTCCGACCATAAGAAATCATTAATCATCTCTCGATAGCGCAATCCATTCACCGTAACTGTTGATCCAACCTCATTTTTGAAAAAGTAAGGTCCAATGACCCCGCCGGACCATAAACCGCACCAAACAGTCACACGTTGAGGATGGAGAGGCTTCTCAACAATAACTCCTGGGTTTTCCAAGCCCCAGATGCGACAATTTTGCTTGTTGACGTAGCCACTGAGGTGCTAATGGGCCTCATCAGTCAAGATGATTTTTCGATGGAATTCCGGATTATTTTCATGCATTTCTAGGACCCAATCAGCAAAGACACGAAGTTGTTGATGATCGGCCGGCTTGAGTTCTTGTGTTAACTGAACTTTATAAGCCTTAAGACCCAAGTCTTTATGCAAAATACGGTGTAATGACGTTTGTGGAATGCCCAATTCCAAAGAACGACTAGGAATGGACATACCTGGGTTTTCTTCAACACTTTGGGCTACAGCAGCAATATTCTCAGTTGTTCTTGAGCGACGTACACGGGTTTTATTCTTCACATCACTAACTGGTCCCAACAGCTCGAATTTGTCCACCAATTTCTGTATTGCGGTCCGACAAGGTGCTTCACGACGACCAAAAAATGCTTTAGTTTTGCGAACTGTGACTGCAAGATTTTCACCATTTTTGTAGTGAATTTTAATATTTCAATGCGTTGTTGAAGCGTGTTGACACACTAAATTTTCAAAGTAACGACTCAAATGTTTATCATGACTCATGAGTAAAACTTATTTTCAAAACGGGGTATTTTTTCGGTGTCGCTTTTCACACTATTATATAAAGAGGTAATGTTTGTTTGTAAGAGGTAATTTCCGGATCTACTGAACCGATTTCAAAAATTCTTTCACTAATAGAAAGCTACTAAGAGGCTGATTTATTTGTTTACGTGTTAAAAGCTATACCTATCCATCCATCCACTCTACATTATTTCTGTAGTGTACATTTACCTCTTGCGGTTCACCACACGCTCAACAAATCTTAAAGAATGAAGTGGCAATAAAAAGATATTTTCTGGGTGCTTATTTTCGTATTTTTTACTTTTTTTAAATACATATTAACAATACAATTAACAATAAGTTTAAGAGGATGAGATTGGGGATAGAACTTAGTATGGGGAACCGCACTTGGAAAAAATTAGACTGGTTGTGCCACTTCCATTCCAATACAACAAAACTTATCTCAGTTGTTTAATTTCTAAATTCTCTGTATGTTCCGGGCTTACCGCTATATAATTTGAAGTCGAAAGTCGGCTCAGTTATAATTTTTGTGAGCAACCCAAATTCACCGAAACTTTTTAACGGATCGCATTTGATTTGATTATGAAGAATCTGAAATCAAATGTCATGGAAGCGACGATTTTGACTGGAAAATTCAAGGCAGACATTATAACTAAGCGGATTCTGCTTATTCAGAATGGTTTGCCATTGGTTTTTAAGGGTTGGAATTTCACAAATAATAAGTCGCAAGGACAATCGCTGGATATTTGTGGCATCGATTCTTGAATTCTCATGCTCACGTGTGAGCAAAATCTTCCTTCGTCGTTTACCGTAAAGCGCTTAAGTGAAAAAGCGGAATTCTGGCCGACACGTCAATCATTCCGGTTTGATTGAAACACATCGACATTGCTATACTTAAGTTTTTTTTATTTGTATTAAATATAACTTTTCAATACAGAACTGCGCATACTCGGAATTATTATTTTCATAACAATACCGAATTTGTGCGGAACGAGGTTCGCCGGGTCAGCTAGTAGCTTATAAGGAAAAATAACACCACCAAAAATTATTGTGGAACGATGTTCTGTACTTATCATTATTTCTTCTTCATAGCTTAAAGCTAAAATACAACTTTATAGCAAAATAATAGTGATATTCCGTTACTAAAAAAGTAGTTAAGCGTGGAATGAATCGGCAGTTTAATTAACAAGCAAAAATGAAAATGAATGACTTCGTTAAAAAAATCATATACAAATCGAGCTAAAATAAAAATATTAAAGCTATAGGAAAACATTTTAAAATTAATTCAGAAATTCAAGGTTTAATTAAATAATTAATATTTTACTAACTGACATTAAAACTTAGAGATTGACTTGTGCTGATTATTATGATAACAGATTTACAATTCAAGGACGTCATAGATAATAGTCAATAACGAGTCGTTAACCTTTCTCAAAAACCAGTTAAAATGTGCGACGGGCCGCACAGAAAATGGTAAATGTTGAATGAACATAGGCTGTAACAGTGTAGAAAATGTTTGAAACATTGACAACGTGCATAGTATTTATACACAGACTATAGAGCTGTGTTCTACTAGAAATTTTACCGCCTCGCTCATTAAATTCTTTTAGTACCTGATTTCAAAACGTAAAGGTGTCTCATTGCTAAAATACGAAGGTCTCTAAATAAGGTCTACATTATGCGGATTCGACTATAACTGAGTAAATATTAGGCGTATCAGATCCATATAGTGACCTACGATTTTTTCGGATTTTAACGAGTCAATTAAGTAGGTTTCTTTTAATATTTATATTTTCGAAAGTCTTGCAGATGTTCGCGATTGATGATCTAGAACTGGAAACAACCTTAAGCTGTGATATATGTTTCTTGTGGGGTTGAACCTGACACAAAGTTCAATATACGTATTACCTACCCCTCTCAATTTCGTTCATCAACTTAATTTCTAACATTTAGTGACATAGCTCGGTACTAATAATCATTTCTATTGTCCAGGGCGTTCATTGCGTAACTCTGAGAAAGTTAATCGTCCACGCGATAGCTCAATGATCTCGTCGTTAATTTGCTTTATGTTGGTAACTCTACTACCATTGTGTCGCCAAACAAATGTCATGCAAGCGACGATTTTGAGTGGAGAATTCAAAGGCAAACATTCTCATTTCTCGGATACCGCTGATTCCGAACGATTTGCCATTGGTATTTAATGTCGTTTTCCATTGGTTTCACTCAGGGATCCACTCATTATGTAATCCAATGGAACAATAAAACTGCTTCTGATTGAATCCACAAAAGGATTGGTGAAATGACAAACAATAATCTACGGCAGCTGTCAGCTGACTTGTATAGAATACATAAACTACACTTGTGTGAGTGCTTCTTGAGTGGATTCTGACTTCATATCCAGAAGCGAAATTCTCTCCTCAGAATCACCAGAAGAGTATTTTTTGTGCAGAAGTGATTTTTTCGTTTCCGGACTCTCCCAGATGCTTCTTTTTGGCAATGGAAAACGACATAAGTGTCATCAATTTTCCGTACGTCTCTGACAAATAATAAGTCGCAAGGACAATCGCTGAATATTTGTGGCATCAATCTTGAATTCCCGTGCTCCTCACATGATCAACTGTATGTGGCGTGCTCACAAGTGAGCAAACCTTCCGCTTTGTATATCCTGTACAAAGTGAAAACGCGTAAGGTTGGCGTATACGTGAATCATTGCGGTTTGATTGAAACACATCGACATTGCTATACCTACTTCAGTTATTTCTATTGGCCCTTGGCAATAAAACATTATTTTAGATACGACTTTTCTCAAAAATTTAGCTCTTTGCCGGAATTAGAAAAAAATTACTTTAAGTTAGGAAATAGTTATTTTATAATCAAGTGACAAATCAAAATAGTTTTTACTTTTTCGAATTTCACCTTGTTTTCTAAGTGAATACATAGCAATTTTTATTTATTTACCTTCCCATCAAATATTTTGTAGATCACAATAAGCAATTTTGTATGGAAAATTTCGCCACTGTGAGCTCGACAAATTTAGCCTTGACACTATAAATGATTATTAGTACCGCAGATTTACGACAACTTGAAGCTGGCCTCTGGTGAAAATACAAAATTGAGTCACAATAGCTAACAGAAATTGACCTTTTTGAATTGGTCACTAGCAAGAGCGGACTTTAGACTCGATTTTTTTTTTATTGCTAAGGGCCGCATTTAATATAACTTCTGAATAGAGAATTTCAATTGACCGAATTACAGAAAGTAGCATGTGCATTGTGCATGCTCGGAATTATTATTTGCATTACACTAACGAATTTGGGCGGAACGAAGTTCGCTGGGTCAGCTATATTAAATAAATGTTATTTAATAAATCGCATACACCGCTTTCTTAAACTGATTATCTTCACGAACTCTTAAGAAATATTGTAACTGTGTAGCCTTTTGTGAAACGAAAATTTCACTGAAAAGTATGTTTTTAATGGCTGCATAATTTGGAATTGCAATAGACACAAAACAAAAAATGAGCAGATATTTTTTTTTTTTTTCATTTACATGACGAAATGATTTTGGTTTGCTTATGAAAAGCGATCGAAGCTGAAAGAAGTCGGACAATATTTTTTAGGGATAACAAATTGTGTATCGGATTTCAAAACCAACTGCCTTCTCAGTATTTATTCAAAACGAACGTAACGCTAATAACAAAGTGGGTACTTGACGGGAAAGTAGCTCATAATTATGTTTTATAGCTCATCTGCGTATAGTTATAATCACTATCGCTATCGTAAATAGCACCCTATTACTGATCAGAGACACAAACCAATAAAGTTGGGTTTCCTATAAAATGTATTATTAAAGTGGTGCCTTGCTATTCAATGGATGCTGTCATTGATAGTAGTGTCATACATTGGGTTCTTGTACTTGATAATCATTTCATGCTATTATAAGTGTTCGCCACAAGATGACCCAAGAAACCGTGATGGCGATAGGTATAATTTTCATTTAAAATTGTTAGCTTGGTCCTGGCGTTGAAAACTAGATGCATAGACTGTTTAATCCATGCATTTTACTGGGACTTCTCCGGAGTGCATTTTGGATTGTTTCCTTTCCATGACAATAATATGGACTGAATCTTATCATGCAATATTTGTGGAAAACGTTACGAACTTGCAAAAATATAAGTAGAACAGTCTTTTTTGGTCATCGCTGATGACTTGATTATGATTTTTACGTAAATATTGTTGCCGATCATTTTACAAAAACATCGTTTTTGGAATTATATCTTGAAATAGTATTTTTATTTCTACTAAGAACGTACAAAATAAAAAATACAAGTCAGTGTAGATACCTCTATATAAACCGCGCACTCTTTTCCATTGTCGCCGTTTGTATTGATGATATGACAGAGTGAAAACCACATAAACCACATAAAATAAAGGAAAAGTTGTAAGACTATCAAGAAATTCTTATTAAACTCTTTGTGAATATTATATTTATATGAAAGACACATATTTTTAACAAGACATTCAATAGTATGACGCATCTTGAAGCAATATGAAAACTTATTGAAAAGTATGTGAACACCTTTTAGCAGCAATAGGGAAAACTTAACAAAAGTATAATGATTAACAAGAAAGCCAAGCAACTGGCTGCGGGCTTCAAGACCGGAACGCAGGCTTTTCGAAACAGCGAAGGAAATCTAGTCACCGAAGCGCAGGGAATAGTAGATGTGTTTAAGCAGCACTTCCAGCAGCTGCTAAATGGGCATCATGTAGAGAGAGTGATAGGGCAAGAAGAGAACCCACGTCCAGTCAATAAAGAACCAGTTCCAACACCCAGTATAGAAGAAGTTGGCTTAGCTAAAAGAAAGCTTAAGAACAAAAAGGCCGCAGGCTCTGATGGTTAACCAGCGGAGCTCTTCAAATACGGTGGTGATGTTTTGGTAGGGCGCATGCACCAAATCATCAACCAGGTATGGATGGAAGAAAGCATGCCCGATGACTGGGCTATCAGCTCCATATGTCCCATCTACAAAAAAGGCGATCCTATGTCTTGCAAGAATTACCGAGGCATATCCCTGCTTAATGTCGCATACAAGATCCTATCCAACGTACTGTGTGAACGTAATTGACACATACCAGTGTGGCTTCCGGCCCGGCAGATCGACCATAGACCAAATTTTCACACTGAGGCAAATCCTGGAAAAGACCAATGAATTTCAAGTCGAGACTCACCACCTATTTATCGACTTCAAAGCCGCATATGATAGAATTCATCGTTCGGAGCTCTATATGGCGATGGCCGAATTCGGGATCCCGGCAAAACTGATCCAGCTGTGTCGCTTGACGCTGGAGAACAAGCGCTGCTACGTGCAATTTGGAAGTAGCTCCTCTGAACTATTCCAAACATGCACCGGATTTCGGCAAGCAGATGCGCTATCATGTGACTTCTTCAATCTCATGCTGGAGCAGATAGTGCGCAAGGCAGGTGTCAACATGGAAGGCACTATCTTCAACAGATCCGTTCAGCCACTGGGGTATGCGGACGATATCGACATCATCGGTCGCTCCCAGCGTGCCATGATTGAGGCTTTTACGGCACTATTGATAGCAACAATTTCGAGGTAGTTAAGGAGTTCATCTACCTCGGAGTAAATATGAACTCCACGAATGACACCCTAGTGTAGGTAGATCAGGCGAAGAATTACCCTAGGGTTCAAAACTCCTAACTCGAAGGACGAAATGTACGCTCTACAAAACACTCATCCTGCCAGTTCTGCTTTACGGCGCCGAGTGCTGGACGATAAGCAGGAAGGGAGAGCTGATATTGGGCTCCTTCGAAAGAAAAATTCTTCGTCGGATTTTTGGTCCTGTGTGCGAGGAGGGCGAATGGAGGAGAAGACACAACCGCGAACTCTATGAGCTGTACCAAGATGTGGATGTAGTCCAAAAAGCCAAAATACGTCGACAACATTGGCTCGGCCACATCGAGCGAATGGACAACAATGCTCCAGCTAAGAGCATCTTTGAATCCCAGCCCCCAGGTTCGAGGCGACAAGGAAGACCGAACCTCCGTTTCAAAGACCAAGCCATCGCGGATGCCAGAGCGCTTGGTCCGGACAACTGGAAGCAGCGTGCCCGGGATCGCAGAGGATGAAAGGCTGCAGTGTCTCACGGGTCGGCAGCCCGTTAAGAAGAAGAAGAATATGATTAACTCTTGGAAAAAATATGAAAATTATTAAAAATGTGTTTGGAAAATTCATAAACCAAATAAACCGAGAAAAGAATGATGACTGTCTTCCAAAACCAAGTTGTTCTTTTTCCAGAAAATGTTTTTTCCTTTTTTGCTGGTTGAGGACGGAATTCAGCTTGCGGTGAATTTCTCTACTTTATTATGTAATATGTTTTATGATTAGTACTATGCCTAAATAAATGAGTCACAAAAATTTATTTCTAAAATATATTTGTCCATAATTATTTGGAAAAGGATGCAGAGATGGGCTTGTAAATTTGTATGGTTCTTACAATATTCAATTTGCTCATTTAATTTACCCACTTCATACGATTAAAAATGATTGTCAAAATAAAGAAGTTCAACTTCACAACATAACAAAATAGATTTTAGTACATACTTTAGAAAAATATAAAATTTTTACAATTTTAAGATTTCGTTATCCATTGATAAGGATTCGCTAGAACGATCGAACAAAAAAACAACCTCTCTCGTTTCGATTTAAACTCGATCTCCAATTTTTTTTTTTTAACATATTTTCACATTGACTTTAACAGAAGAGTAACAACAAAGGAATGAGACAAATGTTTTGCCAAAGGCAAGTACGTACGGAATCTAGTACGTATAACAGGGTGATGAACTTTAATAGAATAATATAATTAGCAAGTAAGATAAGATAAATACATTGAGGCAAAAAATAAACCAATTAACAGACTTCGCATAATGATCCAAAACAATCCATAGTTATATTTAAGTGTCCTTTTTACATTATTTTCCACAAAAATTGATTTCGTCATGGAATGCTATCAAAATTTATTTTTAGGTGAGCAAACATTTTATTTAGATTATTGTGAGAAATATTTTTAGTATTCATTTCAAGAGCATCCGGAATTCCATTTTTATAATCTACTTAAAATTTTGCAAAACTCAATCCTGGGTTTGTACAAAGCGTTAATGGCACATTTACTCTATAGTTAATATTACTACAAAATTTTTTATATCATTATTTTTATGACTGAACTGGTATATTGAATATGATGTTTCCATGTTCGTCACTTTCAAAGCTTATACAGTCACTTGTTGAAGGCTGTGGTTGCATCGCACTGAAAAAATTAGCGTTGTTATTGTTTTGCTCTGCCATTGTTGCAAAATATAATTTAAAACACACTTCTCTTTCACTTTGCACTTTTAACTTATTCGACTTTGTTCTATTCGTACCGATCGATGCCACGAAATGAATAAATAAATAAACACGGATGTAAGAGATTTGATTATATCCGAGTTGGTCTTATATGAAAAAGAAAGAAACAAATTTTCTTATACGAAAACTACAGATAAAAGAAACAAAATCTATATATATAAAAATGGATCTTGGTTTGTTCGGATGCTTAAAACTCAAAAACGACTGGACCAAATTGGATACTTCCTTCTGCGGATTTGTTCGTAATTACTCCGCGAAGGTTTAGGAAAAAAAAAAAATTGAAAAATTCTCAACAGGTGGCGCTGTAGGCGGTCATTCCATTTGATAGCACAGTATATGTTCTTTGTGATTTGATAATTTGGGCCGTGTGGTTACGGAGGAGGGGGGGCAATGAATTAACTAATGTGTACTGATAAAGAAGTTGTACCCTTTTGTAAATCAAGAAAGAAAAATAAAACAACATTTGAAAGAAAGTCAAATTAATTTTAAATAAAATTTTTAAATTTACTGTTATTATTATTGTTTCGTTAGATCGTTGAGTGTTTTGTTCTGTTTTTCCAGTTGTATTCAAAATTTCAATTGCACCCTTTTCGTTGGTTTGCTTTCTGTATTTTGGCTATTTCAAAGGTAAGTTAGTGATTTGTGAAAACTGCAAGCGATACGTTAAGAGCGCTACGTCCAATTTATGGTCGTCATCATTTCTGGCTGAATGGCTTCGTCAATAAACAAAATACGCAGTAATGGACAGGCAGAAAGCCACACGTCCTCCATGAGTCATCATTGCATCCCGATAAAATTAGGGTTTGGTGTGGTTTATGGGCCGGCGGCGTTATTGGGCCGGACTTCTTCCGTGATGATCAAGACCGGCACGTTCCTTTGAATGGGAATCGCTACCGTTCAATGATAACCCAATTGGATGATATGGACTTGGAAGACCTGTGGTTCCAACAGGACGGCGCCACAAGCCACATCGCGAATGTCACAATCAATTTATTGGAAACCAAGTTTGGAAAACGTGTTATCTCACGAAATGGTCCAGTCGCTTGGCCGCCTCGGTCGTGCGATTTGACGCCGTTAGACTTTTTCCTGTGGGGCTACGTCAAGTCATATGGTCTATGCCAACAAGCCAGCGACGATTGATGAACTACGTGAAATTGCAGCAGTATCGGCCGATTTATGCTTGAAAACCGTCGAAAATTGGGTTCAGCGTCTGGACTTCTGCAAGCGTGCCCGTGGTGGCCATGCAAAAGAAATCGAGTTCCATACATAATGGCATCGAACGTACTTTCACATGAATAAAGAATTTCATTGATATCCAAAACCGTTTTTGTTTTATTTAAAAAAACGTTTGTAGCGCTCTTATTGAAAAACCCTTTACATTATCTATTCCACATATCTACATAGATATAATATAATTATAATTATAACTCGATATCCACTAGGCCAATTTTGCATGATACTTTCTTTGTTTTATTCGTATTGCTGTATTTAAAAGATAAGATGAAATTGAAAGTCGGCTCAGTTATAATTTTGTTGCGCAACCTAAATGCTCCGAAAGTTTGCAACGGAACGCATTTGATTTGATTGTGAAGAATCTCAAATCGAATGTCATGCAGCTAACGATTTTGAGGGAAAAATTCAAATGCCAATATTTTCATTCAGCGGAATCCCCTTATTCAGAACGATTTGCCATTCGTATTTGAGCGTCTTAAATTTTCCGTGTGCCTCGCTTTCACTATGACAAATAGTCGCAAGGACAATCGCTGGATATTTGTGGCAACAATTCAATTCCCATGTTTCTCACATGGTCAAATGTATATGGCGTGCTCACGTGTGAGCAAACCCATCGATATTGCTATAATATGTATACTTCACTTATTTCATAAAGCAGCACGTGCATTCTGCATTCTCAGAATTATTATTTTTATTACGTACATTAATGAATTTGGGCGGAACGAAGTTCGCTGGGTCAGCTAGTTTCTTATATAAATACAATTTTTATTGAATTTACAATGTCTAATTTCATTTCAACAGGTTTTAAAGGAGGCAGTTTTGTTTTCAACCGTGTTGTATACTAAATAATTGAAAAATGAATTCCTACAGAGGGTTGCTGCATACGATTTAGTGTTGATTTTACAATGACAAATTTTGTTTTAAATCAATTCAATGTTAATTCACGCAAAACAAAACTGTTGTTATAAAATCAATGTTAGGTATTTCCATATTATTGAACGATTCAAATTTTATTTTAACAAGAACTCAATTGTGACTCATTCCATCTGTTCTTCATTGCTGAATTAACCATCTTCCTTTTAAAGCAAACATTTTAAAATTTTAATTAAAAATGAAAATCATTTAAACTTATAGTGAAATGATTGAACTAAGATGAAATCGGATTTTTTAGCATCAACAATTCTTCATATATCAAGTTTACATTGGTAAATTTTTCTGTGTGAAGATACTCCATGTTCTCTTCCAAATTGCTTTCCTCTTCATCTTCAGAATCAAGTTCTGGTACAAAATTTGGGTCGTCCAGGATATCAGAGAATCGAAGAATTCCATTCCATTCCATCCATGCATGATAGTGAATGCAAGTTTTTCAACATTTAAGTTATATCTCGCTGAAGTAATCTCCACGATGCCATTCTAAAATATACAAATGAAATCAAAATGTCCTTTACAAATCAGCTCCAAAGAATACGACTCATATCACAATGCACGGAAATTAAGAAGAAAAATATACTTACTTCGTTAGTAAATTATACTTTAGTGTAAATGTTTTTATTTATACAAAATTTGTTTCCAAAATTGCAACCCACAAGTCGTGATTGTTGGCTGAGCGGTATGAAATGAACAGAAGTGGGAATACAGCGTTGCCAGACGGTCACAATATTTCCCCCCAGATAACTCTGAAAAAAACCCCAGATTTGGCCACTTTTTTCAAAAAAAAAAACCCAACTTTATGTCATTAATTTCTTAACATGTACAACTTAAAAGAAGGAGTTTCAAATTTGAGACGCTGACATATAAGTTTTGTTTTCTGAATGCAAAAGTGTGCGGCACATAAATACAATACAAAATGTCAACGTATGTTGCATTTGTAATCGATTGATTATTTAAATGCATTTTAAGATAACATACATATTTTAAAGGTTACCAAAATAAAAATAAAACAGAATTAAAAAAGAAACACAGACTTAGCCCCCCTCCCTCCAGATTTCGCCCCCGTCAATCCAAAAAATAAAACCTAAATCTGGGGGAAAACCCCAAAACTGGAAACATTGTGGAGAACCCCAACGTCTATTGACAATAATGGGGGCGTTGGGACTCCTATAGTTTAGTCATTCTTACGTCTGACTAGATGTATATCAGTTTTTACTGGCCTTAGCTTTTTCAGTTGACATTTATGGAGGGCAAGCCGACGAATCTAGTCAAGAAAATCCTGCCTCCGTACTCAGTTGACAAGAGTCAAATTTAAAATAAACAAAGTAGTCGCAGCGTTATTCTGAAGAGTCGGAACAAGGGCCGGTGAGAGAAAAAGGTGTCATTTCTAAAGCTACTCTGCCAATTTTGAATTTTCGTATGATATTTAACAACTATTAGTTCGCATGTCACATTTTAAATGTACTTATTTGAAAATAACAATTTTTGAAAAATGTATGAAGGGCCTTTTTAAAATAAAAAAGTGCAAAATCGAACCAAGGTAACGCCCACCGCGAGAATACAAAAACAATTCAAGCTACCTAGTTAACGCGTTCGGATACCTAGTCCCGACAAATCTAGTTGACGTTATACATAGACGTATTCAAGGACACCAAATAAATTACGATAGCTTTTACGGCTCTCTAGAGACATGCCCAAAAGTATAGCTTTTTTCATTACATGTGCTAAGTTATTATAAAAAAGGGACACATTCGCACCTGTCTCTATAGAACCTAATATGCTTCCATTACGAGTTAAGTATCGCTGAATTCGCTTCATTGAGGCCTACAATATTGCGTATAAAGCGAAGTGATTCTGACATTGGTTAACAATTTCCAAATACATGTGGGAATCAACTTCAGTTGAGAAGTAAACTTGCTGTGCAACAGACAACGAAGAGGGACAGTCGATTACCAGCCGCACAGCAGCCAAGACGTCAACAGTTGGGGACAGATCACATACAGTAATCGTGATGCTACCGGTTTCTCAATTCTTCACAAATAGACTTATAATAATAATAACTTAACCTGAATTATAAAAATATAAACCTACTTAAATATAAAAACACAACAAATTGCACAAACAACATACATTACAAGTCACATGCACGTATGTCGTTTTATTTTCTAGACACTCAAACTAAAGGGTGATTTTTTAGCTGGTTTGGTTTTGGCAACACTGGTTTTGACAGCTGACGTGTGTTTAGTACCTTGTGTCACTGTCAAACAGCTTCAGTTTGGTTTGCAATTTAACCATGGATTTTACTATCAAAATTCGTGCTCGGTTCGAAATGTTCATCGCTGCTTTTTTATCGAAAAATTGTGTTCAGCGATGAGGCTCATTTTTGGTTGAATGGGTACGTAAATAAGCAAAATTGCCGCATTTGGAGTGAAGATCAGCCAGAAGCATTGCAACAGCTACCAATGCATCCGGAAAAAGCCACTGTTTGGTGCGGTTTATGGGCCGGCGGCATTATTGGGCCATATTTCTTCAAAGATGATGCGAATCGCAGCGTTACTGTCAATGGTGAACGCTACCGAGCGTTGATAACAAACTTTTTTTTGCCCGAAATGGAAGTTCTTGACTTGCATGATTTATGTGGTTTCAACAAGACGGTGCCACATGCCACACAGCACGCGAAACAATGGCGCAATTGCGAGGCGAGTTTGGTGAACAGTTAATTTCACGTTTCGGGCCGGTCAATTGGCCGCCGATTTGACACCATTATATTATTTTTTGTGGGGGTATGCCAAGGCTAATGTGTATAGTGACAAGCCCGCTTCGATTGACGCACTGGAAGCCAACATCCATGCATTCATTCGTGAGATACCGGCCGATATGTGTGAAAGAGTATGCCAAAATTGGACTCAGCGGATGGGCTACCTGAGACGCAGCCGCGGTCAACATTTGCATGAAATTATCTTTAAACATTAAATTGCAAGGTTCAAACTATCGATTCAAATAAATATTTCATTCATTTTTTCGAATTTTTTGTGTTTTTTTTTTTAAAAAAGTTCTAAACCTCTTAAAAAATCACCCTTTACTATTCCGTCAGCCGATCAACAGGAATCCTCCAATTAATCTCTCCTGCGCACTGGAGTCGCCTCAGAAACTCTTTCTCAAGCTCCCATCTACGATCCGTCATGCAGTCTACTAGGAGCACCAATATATATGTGTCTGAATACCATGCGGTTATCAGATACAGCTGAAATCAATAAAGTTGAAAGCTTTATGAAAGCATTTACCTTGCAAAATTACGGAGTGTGTACTTTTCCTGTTGTAGTACTCAATCAGTTGGATTTCTAACAGGTTGTTTAGTTTGTATGTGACAACCGTCAATGGCACCGATAATCCCAGGAATGTAACCACAGCTATGTTCTCTAAAGTCCTTTGATGTATTTAAAACTTGTTAAATAATTGTGCTTAATTAATTAAGTTAATACTTTTGACCTGAGCCGGTTCTTCGTATTGACTTCTGGATGGCCATTTGACGTACTTCTGTAGTGAAATCAAACCGATCACCTGCCGAAAGGAAACATTCTTGCTTGCTGATCATCCATACGCTGAACAACAGTTTCTTCTCCAAATTCAGGACTCGCTTGGTAGTACCTACCTTCTTTTTCCATACGAATCTGTAATTAGGTGTAATCATTGGAACTCTCGGAATTAAAACAACTTCTTTTGTTTTAATTAAACATGCCGCTCAAAATATCTGCAACAAAAGATCACGCACTTTAATACATATTCTTTATATGACCACTTATTCTTCTTCTTTTTTTTTTAAATATTCAATGCAAAATGGAATGAATCAATTTGTAATGAAAGTTTTATCCTAACTTCAGCTGGACGGACTTTCTAAACCATCTGTAAATTGTCCCCTTTCATTTAGAAAAAAAAATCTGTAAATCCACCCAACCGGATAGTAGATAAAAGGTCACACACAAAAGTGAAACTCGTTTTTATATATAGAGATACACAGCTACAAAAAGAGCAAAAGCAACCACAAACGTTTATGTGTATCGCGCTCTTGCCGTTGAGGTGTATACGCAATGTTAATATGTGGAAAAAAAAAACACAAATTCTACTGGAAATCATGTGCTTTTTCACGCACGCTCAACACAGACACATAGGTTTTCCAATTTCAACCAAACTTCACAGAAACCATATATAGACCCATACCAAAGATGTGTGAAAGTTTGGTTAAAATCGGTAAATGCGTTAAGGCGTGAATCGGAGACAAACGAACATATTTTTAAGGATCACTTTTTAAGTGTAGAGATTTCTAGAACTGATCTACATTCCCAGTAACATAGTATCTCACTGTCTCCAGTCTATCAATTTATCAAAGGAACTTATTTCCAACTGTTGAATATCCCATTTAGGTACAGCCGCATTAGTATTGCCCACATGATTAAAAACCTTAATGGCTAACACATTCTAATTGCCAAATCAAACCACCAAGAGCTCACGTTCAGCTAATTTATATTTCAATTCATCTCACTGGGATAACACTGCACACTTGATGTTGACAAAGTCCAACGATTGTCATCACCCAGGTATTTTTGAATTACCCAAGCGTCTGTTCCAAATCACGTGCAATTTCTTTCCACCGATAATGCTCGTAAAAATTTCAACAACAATAGCGTCCCGAAGTGATTATCCTCTTTGTTGAAATTCAAACTTGTGTGCCGGAGCCGAACAGAATGGCAGACGTAAGCGAATAAAAGCAACGAAATTGATTACATCACACGGTCAGCAGAGCCAACACGTCGCGCTTTGGACAGGCGAAAAATAGGAATCGATTAATTCAGCACTAAATCCTCGTCCTGATGCCGCCACCTTATATGCGAAAGACAAAACAAGCAGCAGGTGAAGCACTGGCTTTCGCCTTTAATTCAATTTATTATCCGTAGCTATTTTGGGTGAAACTAATGCCAGTCAGCTAGAAGTCACCTCAAAAGACTTTTCTAACGGACTCGAAATCTCTTACACAGCAGATTCTTCTGCCTTCAGAGTCGGCAACACGCCGCCCCGCTTGCTGTCTGTGTCGAGGTAACCACTCTGAGACTTTACACCGTCCTATGAACGACTGTGATGGTGTAAGCATCTCAGGTGTGTTTAATTGAGTTCAAAGTGCCTGACCTGCCGAATGAAAGTCACAACAAAAAAAGAGAAAAGAGTTTATACAGTAAATTTTCTCCATTGTTGACTTTATCAAGCGTCGTTGGCTTTAATTAAACTTTAGGCGATGACATTGGGATAAGGATGTAGGGTTGGAACTGTGTAGGGAGGCGCGCATGTTTTTCCATGGTGCGGGTGACTTCAATTAATGTACGGTCTGCATAAGGAGGGTTGAAACGAAGTTTTGTGCCCTTTGATTTGGAGGAAATGATTAAGCGATTTCGAATTTCTAGCTAGTTGAGTGGCGATAATTTTTTTATTGCTTTTTGAGTGGTTAAATCGGCTTCAGATGCTCTGATGGGGGATGATGTCAATTATGAAGTAATGAATAAAGTTTTGGTGATTTGATGAGGATTCTGGCTTATTTGATGTGAATTACGGGGTTCTTCCTGTCGGAAGCACTTGACGGTTCGTCACGTATTTACATGCCAGATCAAAAAAAAAAAATCCTAAATACCAAAAAAAGCGAGGCCTAAAATGCTCCATATTGGCCTTATTGACTCCTGGTAGTGACGAAGCGATAGGTGGTAGAGCTCTCTGAGGGATACCCGCCCCTGGTATCACATCAATATCCCAAATGGATTTTGAGTGGGACGCCATGGCTGCCAAGTCCTCAAATATTTATGGCAGCCCCTACTAAGATCGACTTACCTCAACTCTAACTCAAACTAAAATATCTACATCATCAATCTTCGTCGAAAGCAATCAAACTAAATATCTCCATATTTTTCATGTCGTCATCATCGCCATCACTGTTTTCCTGATCCTCCTAAAAAAAAAGCTTAGCACTTCATGTCAGCTTGGGCTGAAAAAAAAAACCAAACTTGAACCTCCCGTTAAACCAGCGAAACCGAAGGTGAAGTTCATAGAACCACCAAAACCAAACAAAAATAAAAACAAGTTGGTTTCATGAAAAAATAAGAAATCCACACTCCGCAGCTTTTATTTAAAACCAAATTTTAATTTAAATTGACTTTTTATTAATCCTAACGTTTGCAAAACCAATCAAAAACAAAATTTATGCAAAATAAAGCTATTGTCGACAGCATTTTTGTTAATTTTATATTTATTTGTGACCAGGGTCCATATTGGACAAACAAAAAGGAAACCTAAAAAAAAAAATCTCTTATTCATAAAAACTTCAAATATACCTACTGATTCCTTACGATTCTTTCCTTTTATTTTCATTTATGTATTCAAAAAAATTGACCGATTTAATTCAACAATAAGGTTTGCAAAATTCGATTTAATTCTTGGAACTAATCTTTATCTACAAAAATATTCAAAATTTAACGAACAACTTTCAAAATTAATTTACCAAATGTCAGATGGTGTGCACAGCATCCTGGAAATCCGAAGAATTTACGTAGAAGGAAATGATATTGTATTTCCTTTTTATTATTTTTGCTAAATGAAGAAGGGCAAAGAATATTTGAACGAACGAACACACACTAATTCACCTCAATTAATAGAAAGCTATTATTTAATTATCATTTACAAAAGAAAAATAACAAAACTAAATACTGGTTTGTATAATGTCATTTTATTTTTACTGCGGTGGATTGTGGATTAACACAGGAGCAAGCGGTGCGGGTAGAAGGAATCGTGGGTAAAGCTGGGCCCGCCACATTCGAATTTCGCCAAACAAAGTACATGGGAATTAGTTGCTATTTAGTTGCTATTTAATTGCTCTATTCCTGATTTAGTTGCTCTTCGGGAAGTGGGAGATTTTGTGGCGGTCCCAGCTTACCGGTAAAGCTGGGACCGCCACATTGACTTTTGAAGGATTTTTTTTGCCCATACCTATCACCGATTTAATTGCTCTGGGGAAATGTAATTTTTTTTTCAATCGGACAAGCCGTTCGCACACAATTTCAAATTTAAGTTTTTTGTAACGGTCAGTTCGCTATAAAACTCTTTTGATTTTCAAGGAAAAGCAACAAAATTATGAAAAAATTCATAAAAAATAAACCCATACGAATTTTACTGCGCCACATATCTTAAAAGAAGTGTACATTTGTGGGCTACTAATGGAATTAATCAAATATTTTGTCACTCTTCTCTAATTGAGACAAAAAGGTGAGCTAGACATACCAAAGACAAAAACTTTGAAAAATTAAAAAAAATAGTTTACGTTCGAATTCAACCAAGCAATATATATTAAAATAAGCGCCTATTTACTAGCTATCAACACAAAGAATAAAATACCTCGTCTCTCATCTGCAAATGTGTCAAAAAGTAAAAAGTCCATATTCCGACCAAAAAAGTAAGCTAATAATACCAAAATACAAATTTGAAAAAGCTTTAAAGTCATATATCCCAGTTCAATCCTACTATGTCACATACATCAAAAGAAGCGTGAACTTATTAGCTATCAACCACTAAGCTCAAATAATTAGTTGCTCTTCGATAAATATGTCAAAAAGCACAAAGTTCATTTTGGCAAAAAAAAGCAAAAGATACTCCTAGTACAAAAAAAAATTCGAAAATTTGAAAAAACTCATATAACCCGTTCGAATCCTACTATGCCACACAGCTCATTAGAAGCGTGGATTCACTAGCTAATAACTCCTATACTCAAATAATTAGTTGCTCTTCGATAAATATGTCAAAAAGCACAAAGTTCATTTTGCCAAAAAAAGCCAAAGATACTCCTAGTACAAAAAAAAAATTCGGAAATTTGAAAAAACTCATATAACCCGATCGAATCCTACTATGCCACATAGCTCATTAGAAGCGTGGATTCATTAGCTATCAACCCCTATACTCAAATAATTAGTTGCTCTTCGATAAATGTGTCAAAAAGCAAAAAGTTCATTTTGCCAAAAAAGGCAAAGGTACTCCCAGAACAAAAAAAAGATTTGGAAATTTGAAAAAACCCATGTAACCCGTTCGAATCCTACTATGCCACATAGCTCATTAGAAGCGTGGATTCATTAACTATCAACTCCTATACTCAAATAATTAGTTGCTCTTCGATAAATGTGTCAAAAAGCAAAAAGTTAATTTTGCCAAAAAAGGCAAAGGTACTCCCAGAACAAAAAAAAAGATTCGGAAATTTGTAAAAACCCATATAACCCGTTCGAATCCTACTATGCCACATAGCTCATTAGAAGCGTGGATTCAATAGCTATCAACTCCTATACTCAAATAATTAGTTGCTCTTCGATAAATATGTCAAAAGTTAAAAATATTAACAAATATCATTTCTTTGCAAATCCAGTTCGCGCATCCAACTCTTTGGTTTTCCTATGGAAAATTTAAAAAAACCCATATAACCCGTTCGAATCCTACTATGCCACATAGCTCATTAGAAGCGTGGATTCAATAGCTATCAACTCCTATACTCAAATAATTAGTTGCTCTTCGATAAATATGTCAAAAGTCAAAAAATTCATTTTGCCAAAAAAGGGAAATGTACTCCCAGAACAAAAAAAAGATTTGGAAATTTGAAAAAATCCATGTAACCCGTTCGAATCCTACTATGCCACATAGCTCATTAGAAGCGTGGATTCATTAACTATCAACTCCTATACTCAAATAATTAGTTGCTCTTCGATAAATGTGTCAAAAAGCAAAAAATTCATTTTGCCAAAAAAGGCAAATGTACTCCCAGAACAAAAAAAGATTTGGAAATTTGAAAAAACCCATGTAACCCGTTCGAATCCTACTATGCCACATAGCTCATTAGAAGCGTGGATTCATTAACTATCAACTCCTATACTCAAATAATTAGTTGCTCTTCGATAAATGTGTCAAAAAGCAAAAAATTCATTTTGCCAAAAAAGGCAAATGTACTCCCAGAACAAAAAAAAGATTTGGAAATTTGAAAAAACCCATGTAACCCGTTCGAATCCTACTATGCCACATAGCTCATTAGAAGCGTGGATTCATTAACTATCAACTCCTATACTCAAATAATTAGTTGCTCTTCGATAAATGTGTCAAAAAGCAAAAAGTTAATTTTGCCAAAAAAGGCAAAGGTACTCCCAGAACAAAAAAAAAGATTCGGAAATTTGTAAAAACCCATATAACCCGTTCGAATCCTACTATGCCACATAGCTCATTAGAAGCGTGGATTCAATAGCTATCAACTCCTATACTCAAATAATTAGTTGCTCTTCGATAAATATGTCAAAAAGCAAAAAGTTCATTTTGCCAAAAAAAGCCAAAGATACTCCTAGTACAAAAAAAAAATTCGGAAATTTAAAAAAAACTCATATAACCCGATCGAATCCTACTATGCCACATAGCTCATTAGAAGCGTGGATTCATTAGCTATCAACTCCTATACTCAAATAATTAGTTGCTCTTCGATAAATATGTCAAAAGTCAAAAAATTCATTTTGCCAAAAAAGGCAAATGTACTCCCAGAACAAAAAAAAAGATTTGGAAATTTGAAAAAACCCATATAACCCGATCGAATCCTACTATGCCACATAGCTCATTAGAAGCGTGGATTCAATAGCTATCAACCCATATATTCAAATAATTAGTTGCTCTTCGGTAAATATGACAAAAAGCAAAACATTAATTTGGTCAAAATAAGACAAAGATACAAAAATACAGATAAAACAAGTTTAAATCCAACTATTTTATTTTTTATGGAAAACTTCAAGAAACGTATTAACCCTCAATCGCTCTGCAATAGATCAATAAATATTAATTGAATTAATTAGACGTTTGTGTCAAAATGGAACAAAAATTCTTGAAAAAAAAATGTTGCAACCCACAAAGTATGCATCTCATTTGGAATGTTATAAATCATTGCTTACAAATTTTCATAATTCCTGAAAGTCTGCAATACCCCCACTACCAAATTTCGCTAACTGAACGCATGCATTCTATTTTAGCTTTGAAGTATTCATACATGTACCGGCTGAGTAAAAATGGTTCGGGTACAACTCAACCCCGGACAACTACCCCCAGCCAAATCTCCCACCAGCCGCCATTTATATCTGAACTACGCAACTGACAGCCAATAATCGGATCCCACCTTTAGTGGACAGTGTTACCAGGAAATGTGTATTATGTTGAGTGTTAAAGTTTCTCTAAAGCCTTAAAAGATTCAGTTTTTCGCAGCATTATACTGCTTAAAAGTTTCCAAAACTGCATAGCGATTGTTTTCTCAAAATACTGCGTAATGTAACTTAAGATATTCATGCACTGATTTCTTTGAATACCTACCTCAAAACAAAGCCGGAATTGCTTCGTCAAATTTCTTTAAAGGATAAAATACAAAACCACAATCACAGGAGGAGATAAAGAAAAGAAAAACGAAGAGGATTCATTATGATGGAAATGAATTGTTCGCTGGTTCGGTGTTCTTCGCAAAATACTGTTTTTCTGGAATCGATTTATACTGTTGTTTTTTGATATTTTTTGTTGAAATATGCCTACTGTTTTTGGCCTGAAAAAAGATGCGAGCGGACGTAGGTACCAATTTTATATAATACTGGGTTGCAGATGTTGTTGTACCTACCTGAACGGAGTTACAAGACTTCAAGACTATAAATATTTAATTTAATTAAATCTGAAACTAAATTAAATAGGTTTGAAAATAAATAAATTGACTTTTAGCTTCAGAGAATTTGAGAAAATAAAAGTAAAAAACTGGCGCGGATTTTTAACGTTAGGGAATTCAAAAAAAATAAAGGATAAAAATTCGCATGAATATTCATCCGTCCATATGTGTTCGTATTCGTAAGTGAATATAAAGGACTATTGACATGAGCGCGAGCAGCGAAAAGGCGAATTACGTAAAAATAAATTTAACTGTATTTATGAATTGAAAATTGCTATTTGTGCTACCATAAAAGCATTATATTTAATTAATCTTACATCTATTTAAAAAAAAACCTCCATCTCTATTAATTTAATTAGCTAAATTTACAATTACAGACATTTTCCCGCGAATTGACAAAATGGCTTCCAAAAGCAATTAGCCACCACAACATCGAACACACATTGACTTATAATATGGAAGCACTTGTTTCCCACATTAAATGCCATAGACTACAACCCAAACGATAAGTGTGAGAAAGTAAGGTTCAGTTGTAGATTTGTGATATAGATGCCGCTAGGTGTGAAATTTGACTGGGGTTGCCAGTTTATTGAAAATGGATCAAGCTACATTTTTCAGTGCAGGCATTTTTTTTTTGACATTTCAACATTATTTTCAAACTTAATTCGTTTAAGAATTTTTGATTGTTATGCAAATAGTTGTTGCTTCCCATTTCATAACACACTTGTTGTCTCTTTCACAAGCAGCTGACTCTTCAATAAGATTTAATGTGATAAAAATAAGGAAATTGTAGTACAATACAATAACTCAAGAGCAATTATCAATGGAATTGTGTATCGCGATTTGTACTAGAAAAAAAGACAATGTGTTTGTCAGTGTGAAAGTTTTGAGGACAACGCTATATATTTATAAGTAAAAAACAGTCGGTCTTTCCAATTTTCAGAACATCTTCTCCACTCATAGAAGGAGAGTCAGCTGCTTGTGAAAGAGACAACAAGTGTGTTATGAAATGGGAAGCAACAACTATTTGCATAACAATCAAAAATTCTTAAACGAATTAAGTTTGAAAATAATGTTGAAATGTCAAAAAAAAAATGCCTGCACTGAAAAATGTAGCTTGATCCATTTTCAATAAACTGGCAACCCCAGTCAAATTTCACACCTAGCGGCATCTATATCACAAATCTACAACTGAACCTTACTTTCTCACACTTATCGTTTGGGTTGTAGTCTATGGCATTTAATGTGGGAAACAAGTGCTTCCATATTATAAGTCAATGTGTGTTCGATGTTGTGGTGGCTAATTGCTTTTGGAAGCCATTTTGTCAATTCGCGGGAAAATGTCTGTAATTGTAAATTTAGCTAATTAAATTAATAGAGATGGAGGTTTTTTTTTAAATAGATGTAAGATTAATTAAATATAATGCTTTTATGGTAGCACAAATAGCAATTTTCAATTCATAAATACAGTTAAATTTATTTTTACGTAATTCGCCTTTTCGCTGCTCGCGCTCATGTCAATAGTCCTTTATATTCACTTACGAATACGAACACATATGGACGGATGAATATTCATGCGAATTTTTATCCTTTATTTTTTTTGAATTCCCTAACGTTAAAAATCCGCGCCAGTTTTTTACTTTTATTTTCTCAAATTCTCTGAAGCTAAAAGTCAATTTATTTATTTTCAAACCTATTTAATTTAGTTTCAGATTTAATTAAATTAAATATTTATAGTCTTGAAGTCTTGTAACTCCGTTCAGGTAGGTACAACAACATCTGCAACCCAGTATTATATAAAATTGGTACCTACGTCCGCTCGCATCTTTTTTCAGGCCAAAAACAGTAGGCATATTTCAACAAAAAATATCAAAAAACAACAGTATAAATCGATTCCAGAAAAACAGTATTTTGCGAAGAACACCGAACCAGCGAACAATTCATTTCCATCATAATGAATCCTCTTCGTTTTTCTTTTCTTTATCTCCTCCTGTGATTGTGGTTTTGTATTTTATCCTTTAAAGAAATTTGACGAAGCAATTCCGGCTTTGTTTTGAGGTAGGTATTCAAAGAAATCAGTGCATGAATATCTTAAGTTACATTACGCAGTATTTTGAGAAAACAATCGCTATGCAGTTTTGGAAACTTTTAAGCAGTATAATGCTGCGAAAAACTGAATCTTTTAAGGCTTTAGAGAAACTTTAACACTCAACATAATACACATTTCCTGGTAACACTGTCCACTAAAGGTGGGATCCGATTATTGGCTGTCAGTTGCGTAGTTCAGATATAAATGGCGGCTGGTGGGAGATTTGGCTGGGGGTAGTTGTCCGGGGTTGAGTTGTACCCGAACCATTTTTACTCAGCCGGTACATGTATGAATACTTCAAAGCTAAAATAGAATGCATGCGTTCAGTTAGCGAAATTTGGTAGTGGGGGTATTGCAGACTTTCAGGAATTATGAAAATTTGTAAGCAATGATTTATAACATTCCAAATGAGATGCATACTTTGTGGGTTGCAACATTTTTTTTTCAAGAATTTTTGTTCCATTTTGACACAAACGTCTAATTAATTCAATTAATATTTATTGATCTATTGCAGAGCGATTGAGGGTTAATACGTTTCTTGAAGTTTTCCATAAAAAATAAAATAGTTGGATTTAAACTTGTTTTATCTGTATTTTTGTATCTTTGTCTTATTTTGACCAAATTAATGTTTTGCTTTTTGTCATATTTACCGAAGAGCAACTAATTATTTGAATATATGGGTTGATAGCTATTGAATCCACGCTTCTAATGAGCTATGTGGCATAGTAGGATTCGATCGGGTTATATGGGTTTTTTCAAATTTCCAAATCTTTTTTTTTGTTCTGGGAGTACATTTGCCTTTTTTGGCAAAATGAATTTTTTGACTTTTGACATATTTATCGAAGAGCAACTAATTATTTGAGTATAGGAGTTGATAGCTAATGAATCCACGCTTCTAATGAGCTATGTGGCATAGTAGGATTCGATCGGGTTATATGAGTTTTTTTAAATTTCCGAATTTTTTTTTTGTACTAGGAGTATCTTTGGCTTTTTTTGGCAAAATGAACTTTTTGCTTTTTGACATATTTATCGAAGAGCAACTAATTATTTGAGTATAGGAGTTGATAGCTATTGAATCCACGCTTCTAATGAGCTATGTGGCATAGTAGGATTCGAACGGGTTATATGGGTTTTTACAAATTTCCGAATCTTTTTTTTTGTTCTGGGAGTACCTTTGCCTTTTTTGGCAAAATTAACTTTTTGCTTTTTGACACATTTATCGAAGAGCAACTAATTATTTGAGTATAGGAGTTGATAGTTAATGAATCCACGCTTCTAATGAGCTATGTGGCATAGTAGGATTCGAACGGGTTACATGGGTTTTTTCAAATTTCCAAATCTTTTTTTTGTTCTGGGAGTACCTTTGCCTTTTTTGGCAAAATGAACTTTTTGCTTTTTGACACATTTATCGAAGAGCAACTAATTATTTGAGTATAGGGGTTGATAGCTAATGAATCCACGCTTCTAATGAGCTATGTGGCATAGTAGGATTCGATCGGGTTATATGAGTTTTTTCAAATTTCCGAATTTTTTTTTTGTACTAGGAGTATCTTTGGCTTTTTTTGGCAAAATGAACTTTGTGCTTTTTGACATATTTATCGAAGAGCAACTAATTATTTGAGTATAGGAGTTATTAGCTAGTGAATCCACGCTTCTAATGAGCTGTGTGGCATAGTAGGATTCGAACGGGTTATATGAGTTTTTTCAAATTTTCGAATTTTTTTTTGTACTAGGAGTATCTTTTGCTTTTTTTTGCCAAAATGAACTTTGTGCTTTTTGACATATTTATCGAAGAGCAACTAATTATTTGAGCTTAGTGGTTGATAGCTAATAAGTTCACGCTTCTTTTGATGTATGTGACATAGTAGGATTGAACTGGGATATATGACTTTAAAGCTTTTTCAAATTTGTATTTTGGTATTATTAGCTTACTTTTTTGGTCGGAATATGGACTTTTTACTTTTTGACACATTTGCAGATGAGAGACGAGGTATTTTATTCTTTGTGTTGATAGCTAGTAAATAGGCGCTTATTTTAATATATATTGCTTGGTTGAATTCGAACGTAAACTATTTTTTTTAATTTTTCAAAGTTTTTGTCTTTGGTATGTCTAGCTCACCTTTTTGTCTCAATTAGAGAAGAGTGACAAAATATTTGATTAATTCCATTAGTAGCCCACAAATGTACACTTCTTTTAAGATATGTGGCGCAGTAAAATTCGTATGGGTTTATTTTTTATGAATTTTTTCATAATTTTGTTGCTTTTCCTTGAAAATCAAAAGAGTTTTATAGCGAACTGACCGTTACAAAAAACTTAAATTTGAAATTGTGTGCGAACGGCTTGTCCGATTGAAAAAAAAATTACATTTCCCCAGAGCAATTAAATCGGTGATAGGTATGGGCAAAAAAAATCCTTCAAAAGTCAATGTGGCGGTCCCAGCTTTACCGGTAAGCTGGGACCGCCACAAAATCTCCCACTTCCCGAAGAGCAACTAAATCAGGAATAGAGCAATTAAATAGCAACTAAATAGCAACTAATTCCCATGTACTTTGTTTGGCGAAATTCGAATGTGGCGGGCCCAGCTTTACCCACGTTAGAAGGAGGAGCGTCAAGACTAAGATGATGATTGTGAATTTTCGATTCACCTGGTGAATTACGTGGATGATGAGTTGATCTTGGAGATCGCTGGTACAGGGTGTCTGATGGTTTAAATTGATTTTTTTTTTTTTTGTTACACTTCGACTCAGGGGAGCAAACGGAGGACAGAAGTGAGTGTTTTGGCTTGGTTCACTAAGGGTGCTCTGGGGTCGAAACACTTTTCGGTGGGTGTACCGTGACTTTGTATGACGTGTTCGGGTGAAGTGGCAAGGGGTTTTGTGACGTGGGGTTTTGGGCGGTTATAATTTCTTACGGACACTGGGCCTTAACGTGTGATTTGTAGGAGGTTTTTTTTTTTTTCTCTTATACTTTTCACTATTATTTCTTTCCACTAATGGATAGCGTTTCTTTGGGGTTCTGTTTTTTTTTTGTGTAGCCTTCCAAACTACAGTATATTAAGGGATTATGTTTAAAAACCTGAAAGATGAAATTATCAATAAACAGGGTCCCCAAAGTAAATTTTTCTACACTGTTGTGCTCATCAAAATCAAAATGATGGGGATTTCGTTATTCCATATAGATTTATGTATAAAAATATGCCATTAAATATTTTTTATCATTTGCAGTTTACGCGCTTGTCTTTATAAATAACAAGCGGACCCCACCTGAGAGGAAACGTTGGGTGCTGTAGTTCTTTGACAAGCGTTGTTACCTGTTTGAATGTGACCGCTGGTCTACATTACAAATCAGACATTACTCACAAAATTGGTCATAAAAAAAAACACGAAGTTCGATTTGATTTCTTCAAATGAAAAATCTATCTATGGCTATCGTTACACCATTTATAACTCAAGAACGGCTGGACCGATTTTAATGATCTCTGATTTGTTGGATTCTTCTTCGACCCGAATAGCAGAATAAAAAACGAAAACATGCACTTAAAACAAAAATAAGAATCTAGAAAAATATCTGAGAACACAGAAACTGCTCTAATCTAAACAAAAATGTAAACAAAAATAAAGAGAACAAATTAAAATAACTGTCAATCAATTGGTCTCAGCCATTCGATTTGTTTGTTTTATGGAATTGTTGTTAATAAATATTATTATTAAAAATGCCGAGAAATAGACGATCTAATCTTTGCCAACAAAATCGTTATGCAATTAGAATAAATAAAAAAACGTATGATCAATGTGATGCACGTTCACGTTCAAACTCGTCGCGGAAAAAGTACAACTGAAATTGCATTACAACATATTTTACTCTACACAAGAACAAGATACAACATACAAGTGCTTGCGCGAGCCCATATTCTCAAATCCAAATAAATTAAATAAATTGTACACAAACTTTTCTATTGCTGTTCATCCCGAGATGAGTTTTAATTTCATTGTATAATTACTAAGAAAATTGTCTTTACACATTTTTTATTTTCGAGGGTTGAAAATAAAAAATTTTGTCTAACTACAGATCTATTTTCACACAACACACGTCTTGCTTATACTACTTTTAAATATTGAAAATAGCGGTTATTTCCACAAACAAAAAAAAAAAAACAATAGGACCTTAAAATCCGTGACATATTATTGGTTAATTAAAATTTGTAACTTGATCGTGAAATTTTAGCTACTACGCTTGACAGCTGATCACGTACAGTGACCACTTTAGGACAAATGTGTATGTCATAGTGACGTCGGCAAGTCAAAATTTGACATTAAAAGTGATATAAATGCAATCTCAGCTTCACACGTAGGACACTGCAAATCTGTAAGATGAGATTTGTCACTCAGTCCTTACAGTGACTGACAGTCGATCAGGTAGTAATTAAAATCTGTCACTTGGTGCTGAGATTTAAACTAAGTCACTAGTGTCACTGCGCTGTGACAGCCCAGTGACACGTATTATCGTAGCTTAAGGAGGACAATTTAATTTAAATAGATGGTTAATAAGCTGAAACGACGTAACGCAAGAAGAATTACAGTCAAGAATAGAGAGAGTAATGTACCATCACAGCAGGTAAACTCAAAGCATAAAAATCATTCAAAATTCCTTGCGAAAATATTTTTAGATAAGTCACGTCTTCAGCTATCCATGCATCACATATTCTCCTTGGAAAGAAACTTATTTTCAAAAATGAAATGGAGGCTGAGGTCGCAAGATTATGAAGGATTTGAATTTTCAATGTGTTGGCTGTGATTGGCTTACATATACTTATAAAAAGACATAAAAATGTCTAGATCAACTGCGCTTACTATACAGTTTTTGAAAATCATACAATAAGCGCTATAATTTCCAACCAGATCGGATCTATGAAGCTGCCAAAAATAATAAAGGGTCCGCCATCTAACTTTTTTTTTCAACTAGTGCTTATTTCGCGAATGGTAACACTTAGCTCATGTCTGATTTGACAGATAATTAGTTTTATCCTTCCGCTGAACGAATATGGTTGTGTATACGCTTGAACAACGCTGGGAAATATTGCGACATTACTTTGAAAATCATGGTAATGTTGCAGAATGTGTGCGAAAATTGCGTACGGAATTTGGAAGAAGAGAAGCACCGTCAGCTCCGTATGTTCGTTAACTTGTGAAAAAAGTGAAAGAAACTGGCATCCTCATCGATAAACCAAAGCGTGAAAAGCCAAAAACAGTGCGTACACTCGAGAAAATTGCTGCTGTGGCGGAATTTGGTCCAGAGGCATAATTGGGCCATTTTTCTTCGAAAATGAGCAAGGAGTGGCCGTTACAGTCAATGGCGATCGTTATCGGGCCATGTTGAACGAATTTTTGTTCACAAAAATTGAAGAGGAGGATATTGGCAACATTTGGTTTCAACAGGACGGCGCTACGTGCCACACAGCCGAAGCTACACTCGATGTTTTGCGCCCTGTTTTTGAAGATCGCATTATCAGCCGCAGAGCTGATGTCGTTTGGCCACCTCGGAGCTGCGATTTGACACCGTTGGACTGTTAATTGTGGGATGCCGTAAAAGATAAGTGTTACGCCGACAAGCCATTGTTGAAATACAGCTGCACACAATCGATAATGTGCTTTAAAATTGGATCGATCGTGTAGGCTACTGCATGGCCAGCCGAGGCAGCCCTTTGAATGAATTAAAATGATTGTACTTTCAAATAAAAAAAGAAATTTGAGAAAATATTCAGTAGTTTTTTTTTTATAGCATTTTAAAAACAAAAAAAGTTATTTGGCGGACCCTGTAGCAACCACAGGAAAAAAAACGATAGGTCTGTTTACCTTGAAATTGTAGCTCAAGGTTTTTGGTCAGTTTGTCCCTACTCTTTTTGTGTTCTGTCGAATTGAATAACAAAATTGGGATTGTTTCTCATCGGGACATAAATATCAGTTGTTAAAATAATTAAAAAAAAAACAATGAGGGAGAAAGTTTCAGAAGCCGGACGTATAAAATCACATTAAACCAACCTAATCTTTTACAAATTGGAAACCTTTGTACAATAAAAATTGATACATTTGTTGTTGATAAAAATAAGTTTGATGGAAAAGGACGCTGATTTCAAATACGTTATCAGTTTTTCTCTATCAGTTCTAGTTTTTTAATAATAATACAATGACAACGTTACAGAGAAAAAACACGAAGACTGACTGCAGAAAACTGATATTTGCAATATTTGGTGACTATAATTCGAAGCAGTCAATGTCAACTTTCGTACACAAACATCTGCGAAAAAAGAAGCCTCAGATGGATGATAATAAAAAACTGTACTCTACAACTGCCACTGTACCTACACCACAAGACAAAACTCTCTCTTTCTACTGAAACACCATAATTATTCAACTGAGTCCCAAATAAAAGAAAATAGTTGGGCTATGTCTATAGTCTGAAGCTAAATATAATCGATGGAAAAGTTTTGTGATACAAAGATTGGTAGTCGTTTTTTTACAAGTAAATAAGCTTTTGATGAACACGTTAAATCATTAATAACCTTAAGACCACGAGAACAAAAGGGATTACAACGCATTCCTTATAAGCTCACCCAATCTACGACAGCTTTGTAGCCAATCGTTGTCCTTTTCCAGTCCAAAATTTGCACCGAGACCAATTGAAATCTGCCTTCCTCTCTGTGATACAATCAACTCAACCGGAAGCCAATATTGAATCTATTCTCGATACTATCCCATTAACCTATTATCGAGCTTAGCCCCTCAACTGCAAGCCAATAAATTATTGGCTACTGCAAATTGAAAATCACCCAGAAATACCCTTAATCCATTGCCATAGTACTCAAACCGTGCCGCGTTGAACAGAAACCTCTTCAATCAACCAGCACCCTGCCCGTTTCAATAATCCTTCACAAGCCATCGAAACAAAAACTGTTAAGTCAATGATTTAATGCATTTCGCAAAAAGCCGGAAAACGATAAAATTACAAAACATTTATAACTGTTTACGTGCGGTCTAGTCCAGTCTGAAAAAAAAAACTCCCATCCGCTATCAATTGAAATATAAAACACCAGAGATGAGCATAGCATCGGAGTAACTCGCACAGCTTCCGCTTTTGTATTGCAATTGTAAAATTCAAATCAAATACGAAAATACTCGCGCCCGCTTCAATGAACGCACTCGGTATCCTGGACAAAATGCAATTACGCTTCATAATCTCCTGCCAATTTACATTTCACTGGACGCGATAATTACCGCTGCGGATCGCCGCTCACTGCATCAGGGAAAACTTCGAGAGTTCACGTCAGATGCTCTCCGTGTGCGGGAGATTCTTGTGACCGCACATGCACGGCCATAGTAAACCGAAAAATCATGAAACAAATACCAGACACGCAGAGTGCTTCGTCCTTGTCGAACGTCTACTGGCGTCACGTTCGTTTTAAATTGCTCCAGCTATGGACTATGGACATCAGCACTCTCAGTGACGATGACTACCATTGTCGCTGTGAAATTATTCGAAAATTTAAATTCGCAAAACGATGCTGCAGTTTCAAGTTGTTCGGATATCCGTGCTTTTTCTGGACGGATTTTCATGTGCCTGTATGGGGAATAATGGAATTGGCTTTCAAAATTTACATGCAAATCGATGCGGATGACTCGGCGTTTTGTTGGCCGTTGGCAAGTTGGCAAGTGGGCGATACACATGCAATGGAGTCGTGCGAAAAGATATTTCAAGAAAAAAGGACCTTGTTACTGAATAATCAGAAATATAGCCAGTGAATTCGAAAACAATACAAATGGGCTCACACATTATTGGAAATTGCAAACCCACAGCAAATGATTTACGAAAACTCTGCGAATGTGATGTAGAGGAGAAAGGGGATTGCTCCTTCTATTTGAGTCGCAATTCAAGTGCTTAAATTCATGGCTTAGAAAAATCCCAGCAAGTAATGAAATTGCATATCGGCCCATAATCGTACTACCAAGTATCTAAGCATTTATAATACTGATGTAGAATTTATTCAAACTTATAATTGTCGGTGCAAATTGGGGTACACATTCAAATATGAACGGTAATTATTTCAACGTTCGAAACAAAAATAATTTTAAAAACCATGCAAAACAAAATTGTAATAAAAGTCCTTAACAAAACAAAATCGGATTCAAATAATCCTCTTCGAATTATGTTAGAGACCGCCTAGAAAACGCATTTTGGAGAACGTTTTCGAGGCTTTTTTGAACTTTTTCAACGATTTTGAAGAAGCCTTTGGGAATCCATTGGATGTATTTTCAGAAAATATTTCTTATCAGAAAAAGACTTTCGAATTTCGGCCGAATTTCGACTTACTGAAAAATTAAAAATAAAAACTGCCAACTAAGTGACGGCTCAAAAGTTTGACAAGTAAAAATCTATTAAAATTCCTCTACAACGATGTCGGAGGAAGACTTTGTACCAATTGAATGTTCTCCTTGAACATATCAGCGCATTCAAAATGGTAAATTTCATAGCTGTTAAGCTTGTAAAAAATGCACTTCCAACTTTGCTGCATTTAAGGAAAACTTTGTCAAATGTCCAAATGAGATTTCTCAAACTTTTTGTAAGAAAACCAGTCAGGTACTTCTTTTGAAATTGATAGATTTCTCTCTCGATTTTTGACATTTGGCATTTCTCATTTTTCGACGCTCAAAGTTCACGAACCAACCCAATAATTTTCAAAGGGGAGTGTTTTTTCGATATCTAAATTTCGCTTTTTCGCTTATAAAAAACACAGCCCTTACCAACATCCAAACATTAAACTCGAGTTTAACTAATTTCCAAACTAACTATAGTTTCGACTATAAGTTTGTCAAATTAATCGGAACTTTAACTACATCTGAGTTTATCGCAAAATTATTACAGTATAACTCAAATGCGTTATAGTTTTTTTCTGAGCTTTCAAATACTTTGCTGAAATTGGCAGTTACTTGTATTTGGAGTAGCTTTCGGAGTATCGGTAATCACTTTCTTTTTTTCTGTATTGTGTTTCTGCGTTGTGATTGGGGTTTCATTTTCCCTGTAAAATAGACATGCGATAATATATTATGAACTATATAAATGTATCAATACCTACAGATTTCCGTTGAAATATAGAGCATCGGAATCGAATTCTGCGGTGTCGTCTTCGAAATCGAGGGCAGCAACTGCAGACACCTCAAAATTCAGGTCTGATGGTTCTTTCGGTGGTGTTCCCTCACCCGTTTCCCTTTGCGATTTCTTGAAGTCACTAATTTTGGTCCGAGCACTGCACTTCGGGCGATTCCACTGCTCTCTTGACTGCTTGTTTGTTAAGGAATATCCAGAGGACTGAAATGTGAAAGCAACTGTTTCCCATGCTTGGTTTTTTTACTGTATCATTGCAGCATTGTTAATATTGCTGTCAGTGATATCAGCCAATGGTTTGACACAGTCAACTAAAAGTTCTCGCATTGATTGCGTCCAATTTTAGCTGCGGCTTCTCTTTGTTTGCTGTCCAATGGCATTTTCCAATGCCATTTCACGGATCAGAAAATATTCACAATATTAAAATGGAGTGAGAAACAGCTAGGAAGAAAACTATTAGTGAAATGTTCGATTTGATGCTCAAGACAAACAAAAAAGCTTTATATTTTGAGGTGAGACATTTCTAATATATTTAAATAACTTACCAAATCAACTTACCTAATTTAATTCAAAACGACCAATTGACTTACTTCGGACTGACGTTTAAACTTTATTAATGGGTTAGACTCGACTTTCTTCGGATCGAAAACTACAGTCTCGACTATCGTAAAGTCAAAGATAACTTGATTATTGGTACACAATTGATTTTAATTTCGACTATTGCCCTAAAGTTGAGTCTAAATTTGGTTGTTAGTAAGACCGAATATAAATATTGGAAATTGTGGTAGGCACATTTTCTAGAATTACATACTTACTTATAAAAGATAAGGTTGATTTTCGACCACAAGCGAGACTATATAATATACAATCTTAGTCAATGTATGTATTTGTTTCCACCGGACATTGAATTCCGGATCTAGCTTTCGCTTTTCGTATGGGCAGAAGCGCTGTCAGCAAAAGTGTCTCAGAGACACGCGTATTGCGTAACCCAGCGTCGGAAAATTTCCTCCAGTTTCACTACCTGTGATGAATTTTGACCGATAACCACCATGTAATCCAAGTAAATGGTTACTCCCCCTACAACTCGTAGATTGTGGTAGCTTCTCAATTTGCATCTGAAAAATCCCTTAAATTAGGTTAATGAAAAAAATGCTGATACCTTGAATATTCTTGTCCTTGTTGTAATGAAATGTGATCGGGTGCGGATGTGCTGGCAAGTGCATTGAAGTGTTGGGGTTAATGTGCGGTTTTATTAGCTAATTTGTATGGGTATATATTTTTTATCATCAAGCTTTAACAAAAAGTACTTTGTTGCATTGAATTGCACTTAGAAATGTGATTATTAGCCCTTTTTTACTATCAGCCAAGATCCATATAGATCATCGAATAACATGCACTTACAACAACAGCATATGATCCTGCTATTCATCGATATCATGATCTGAAAATTTATTTTACTATTTCCCACTAGGTGGCTTGTTTCATTTTTCAATGTTGGTGTACCTGTAAACGATAGCCAAGCCACCCAGTCACGTTGCCAGACTGAAATATTTAACACCCTTCATAACACAAAACATCAAAAAGCATTTTTTCACATCGAATAAATTTCTTGTCCTTCGAGATTTTGCTTTTTCATTCTATAAAGGTATGCCCAGACAATGTTTTTGAAATGTTTCGCAGTTCGTAAATGATTTGTTTCACAAGTTTCCCTGCAGAATGGTGAGAGTTGTTTTTTGTTGTTTTTCTTCTAACATAAAATACTAATGTCCAGAAAATCTTGGAATAATTAAAAATGGAAACTTGCAGGCTGCATGAATTTAATTTAACTTATTTTCAAAACTACTAATTATTGGGAAACACATTTCTTTTTTATCACAAAATATCACAGAAAAATCGAATTTTTAACTAACTTCAGTTTGTTCTTCTGGAATTTCGTGATTAAACTGCTGTGATTTACTTTGTCTAAGAATTCCAATTTTCATTACATTTCGAATTGGTTGTAGGTAAACTCATTTCCTTTCAGAAATAAAATACACCATATTACGGAAGCGGTGTTGTTGTTTTCGAGCCTCTGGCCGTGAATTTCCGACAATAAACATTTAATAAAAATATTAAATCGGCGTCTAGACCGGTTAAAACAGAAATGTTTGACAAATGTTTATGAAATGTTTCTGAAACAAATGGAGAACATTTCATAAATATTTAAAAAACCTTAATATGCCAAGAAAAACCGAAATACTAGTAGCAAAATATTGTTGCATATGTGAACATAGAATTTTAAATTAGTTTTTAAAAAACAAATCAAACATACAAAATTTCAATTTGATTCATATGGTAACACCCCCGACAAGCAAATGAAATGTCATGTCAATTGCCATCATATTGTGACGTCACGTTGCACAGAATGTTTGCAATATGGCTGGTGGCAATACGAAGTTTGTCATACTCATACATTTTCCGTCGTGTTTTGAAAGCAAATGTTGCCACAACTCAAAAATAAAATTTTTCTATCAGATATATACGTTTTTTGGGATCAGATATATACGATAGCGTTCTTCATCATCTCTACTGATCGCATAAATAACTGCATCATCCGGACAATGAAGGAATAATATTGTTCCTAGAACTGACTACAGATTCTTGCGATGAACCAAATTCAGCTCAAACCTTAAAAGGGTATTCGTTGTTTAGACTGGTTGCATTCTATTTGTTAAAGCAGATCAGAACCATTGAAGTTAACTATTTTGTATGTTTCTACATTTTTAAACACAACTTTTCTGTGTACGTTTCGAATGTTTCTTTTGAAATCCATTAAAAGACAGTATCACACTTTTTCAGGTAAGAAAAAATGTCTGGTATATTGTACAAATTTGTTTATTTTTGGGCATTTTAAAGAATTGTGAGCCTATCAACCCATATAACATTAATATATTATGTACTCGTATTAGATTAGATTAAGAGTCGGGAGAGCCTTCAAAGGGCTCTGGCACTGCGGCTACAAGAGTAGCCTATTGTGCCTTCCCAGGTAGGTTCCTAGAGCCATCTTTTCACTCCAGAGGCATTCAGGAAGATAAGAATCTCCCCTGGATGTAGGTCAGCGAGAGTTACTGGATCGACAATCTCACTCCCTAGGATGTTTTTTCTAATGCGACATAGAGCCGGACAGGCTGTGAGTATGTGAAGAGAGGATTCATCACTCTCAAGACAGAGCCTGCAGGTAGGTTCCGGTGAGACGCCAATGCGGTGGAGGTGTTTTTTCACGTGACCATGGCCACTGATAATTCCTGTAAGGATCCTCAGATTATTTCTGTCCAGATTAATTAGGAAGAGCGATTTTTCCAAATCTCGTTCGACTCGATGCGAGATAGATTCTTGATATGGGACCTGAAAAGGATTTTGCTGACTCCGCAGAAGGGTTCAGGACCGATAAGTGGAGTGGAAGCTCCGATTTTGGCCAGCGAGTCTGCTGATTCGTTACCCTCAAATCCTCTGTGGGCTGGTATCCAATGGAGGATGACTAGGTTTTTCTTAGAGAGTTCGTGGATGGCTAAGAATGTTTCTAAGATAAGTTTTGATTTTATTACAGATGAGTCGAGAGCTTTGAGAGCTGCTTGACTGTCTGAGAAGATAAATATGGTTTTACCCCGAGTGTTAGAACTAAGATTTATTCTAGCGCAGTGGTAAATTGCAAGGACTTCAGCCTGGAATATGGATAAGTTTTTACCAAGGCTGACTGACAAGTTCACCTGGGTCGACTCACCGTAGATTCCAGAGCCAGTCCCTGACTCCATCTTAGAACCGTCTGTGTACCAGATGATATCAAGATGAGATGGATTGGGTTTATATTTCTCTCATTCATCCCTAGGAGGGATAATTATGGAGAAGTTTTTGTGGAAACCATATTTTGGAAGCATGTCATCAAGAGGCATGCTAAATGGGCTTGAAGGCTCCATGGTGCCGAGTAGAGACAGATGACCTCCCTGATAGCTATATGGGTCAAGGCAGTTCGAATGGTGCAGGCGGTGAATACTTAGTCTAGCCTCCATTTGAATGTGCGTTTGAAGAGGTTTTAGACCAAGGATGACATTGAGTGCCGTTGTTGGAGTGGAGCGAAGACAGCCCGTCATGCAGATTCCAGCTATACGCTGAATGCGTTCTAGCTTTTTGACTGTAGTGACTTCGTTAGTCTTCGGCCACCAAACCACAGCAGCATAGGTGACCGCAGGTCTTACGATGAGCGAATATAGCCAGTGTATCATCCTAGGTCTCAGACCCCAGTTTTTACCGCAGACACGGCGACAGATCCATAAGGATTTGGTGGCTCTGTTTACGGTACGTTCAATCTGCTGATTCCATGAAAGTTTACTGTCAAGTATAACTCCTAGGTATTTTGCTTCCCGAGAGAATTCAATGGTTTCGCCGAACATGGTAGGGCGAATAAGGAGATCTAGATTCCTCCGTTTTGTAAAGGGGACTACCGTTGTCTTCTTTGGATTTACAGAAAGACCTTCTTTATTACACCATCTCTGAACAACAGATAAGGCGAATTGCAGTATTTCTGAGACCGTGCTCGTATATACCCTTGTATTCAAATTTGTGCAAATTTGTCCTCACATAAAGATGCAAAAATGGCACACAAGACACATTTCTATAACCTCTTAACCCTCTTCCATTTTGTTTTACTCCTCTCGAAAAAACAAATCCATTAATCCGTCACTCCTATCCCAATGGGTAGAATGATAAACGTCAGCCCTTGTACTACCATCGATGGGGAAACTCACGATAACAATAAATTTTAGTATAATTTTGGACGACAAAGTTCCAACGCCTACCTTCCTGTCCGGCAATGACAACCAACAACCAAGTGCATCAGAGAGTGTCCCCTTTGTGTGTCAGTAGTCGTTATCCTTTTTATTATAGCCCTTCTGAAAATTTCTCGACCGCAAATCATACAAGTTTGTGTTGTCACAACAACTTGTCCCATCGCACAAGCCAAGCGAGAATGTGCTACATCCCATTTTCTCCAGGCTTTTCACAGATAGTCTCCGAAAGACAAATGCGAGTCCCCGAGAGTGGCAATAAATCTCATGGGGGCATAGTGTGTATACGCATTTTCACATCGACCCGAAGTGGATGTGCCTTCATGGCGGGACTGACTTTGACTCCGCGTCCGCACTGCTTCTGGGTTCGGGGGGGTAATCAATTATCACATGTGAGAGTGCAGCTCTATAAAGTCCATTTCCTATCCATTCGCAGCAACATCGCTTGTTCAGTGTAGTCGCATACATTTGTGGATAATCCTCCCGTAACGGATACCTAATAATAGGAGCGAGAGCGAGTGTATATACGATAAACACCAGGCAAAGGAGGACAGCAGCTATGATGATAATGATGATGATGCTGAAATTGTCCGTACTCGTACCGATTTTTTTGAATCCTCGAACGTGTAACATAGTGCTGCCGGACAAGTGATATATGAGAATCTGCAGTAGTACACTAGAGCGTGGTGTTGTAGTAGTAGCATTTGTATTCCCAAATGGATCTGGAATGCGGCAATGTTTCACATTTTTAAGCCGATTTACGGTCCACATATATACGAGATGCCCATTCAAATGCAACATGCATCTGAAGTGATACACGGCGAGCTGGGTGCCAAGTCAAATTAATAAGCTTTCGGATGCTAATCGAAAGTAATTTTTCTAACAATCTGTCATAAGGATTTACGGAGCATTGGAATTGAAAATAATGACAACAGAATTTTATATATAGTTGCACCGACTTTTGGTGTTGCTGGATCGGGCTGACTTGGAAGAAATCTTTTGATATTATCTTCTAGTTTGGCCAACATCTTCCTAAATTTAGAATGGTCGTCAAATCATGTTTTGCAGAGATTACATTCACAGGTATACAATACCTATCCAATTGCAGTCACCCTCGGAACCTAACGTAACTCAGCTACAAGCTGCTCCATACTGGATTATTTCAAAATATATGGGCATTAAGTAAATATGAAGGCTGCAAGCATATTTGAAAATAGAAGCGTCTTAAGATACTGCGTCCAAAAACTTGCCAAAACCGCGTTGACATATGCATCGCAAAATGTTTTAAAACATGCTTCCAAAACTTTGACAGCGCATTCAATAAACAAAATCCGACAAACGAGTCACAAAACGGTATAGAACGCTTCGAAAAACAATTTTAAAATCCACCAAAAAAGTTACAAAAAACCCCATCAAAAAAGTGTCAAAAACGAATCATGATATCGTACAAAAACGTTTTCAAAATGTATCGAAAAAATCTTCCAAAACCCTTTAAAAAAGGAGTCGATAAAGTGACAAAAACTGGCCATAAAATGGTCCAAAAATTAAAGAAAAATACTCTTTCAAAACCCGAAAAAAGGTGTCAAAAACACAGCGAAAAGTGTTAAAAAACGCTCCAAGAAATGCTAAGAAAAACTAGTCCAAACCCGAAAAAAAGACCAACAACGGGTCAAAAAAACGATTCACAGAATGCTCCAAATATGCTTTCAAAATGTTGCAAAAAAATATAAATGCCTTGAATATTTTTAGAAAACCCGACTGAGCGCGCACTTCACTCGCAAAAAGAACAAAGACTGACGACTTCGACAGGGGGCTTCTCAGTATTCGCAGGGCTGTTTACAATCTATACTCTGGTTAAAACCAGAAGTAGGTTGCACTTTAAGAAAATTTATTAATTTCTTCAGGCCTTTTCGGCAAAATCTTTTTTTTTTTCTGTTATTCTGTTATGAATTTCCATACAAAAGTTCGACCTGTCAAAAAATCGTTAACGAGCTCCAGAATTGGTATTGTGTGTGGAAAAATCGTATGAATCCTGGTAAAAATCATAACAGATTAAATGAAAGTAGTTTGTGACTTTTTGTTTCATAGGAAGTTTTGGATTGAAATGGATCTCTATATAATTCTTCGTCAACGAAATGCTCACAAAATGAGACAAATGTAATAAATAAGAAAAAGTATAATAATTGAAAATAATTTCTTAATTTATATTTTTGTTAAGACGAAAACACCGATCACTTTTGTTGGAACTAAGATTTAAAAGTAACCAATTATCGCGATAAATTCCAGTGCCTTAGCGAACAGCGTATTCTTGCCGATCCTGATGTAATACGTCTCAATAAATGACCACCCAGAAGAAAACCATGTGGTTCGACAACGTAAACCGTCAAGCATATTCAGTTAAGACCAGACCCGGCGAAAAATCGCCTAATAACACCTTTGCATAAAATGAGGAACACGAAGTCCCTCTCAGAAGAAAAAGGTCTTATATTCTCATGCTTTTTGTAAGCACACCTTTTCCACTATGCAGACAGCCATATTTCGTGCCCTGCCAAATTTTACAAAGGCCCCATTCTAGTACCTAGATCTAAGATGGCTTCTCTCAAAACAAATGTTTTAAAAGTTTGTAAGATCACCATCATCCTCAATCGGTACTTTCTCTAGTCTGAGTCTGCATTGTGAGAAAAGTCAAAAACGATTGTGCACCCCAAAACCAAAGGTCGTTGCATTAATATACCCACATAGACGTAGACGTAATACTTGACATAATACTCAACTCATAAAGGCAGAAGGCAAAAATCAGAAAGCGAACTACAATACCATCATTACAGCTGTATAAAATAACAGCAGAAAATATGTGAAAACAAGAAGCCGCCTTTGAGTCCTTGTTATTGTTTTGGATCTTCTATATAGCACAGCCATACAATTGAACCTATACGTATTCCTGTATAGGTATACCTACTGTAAGCAGCTCATCCTTGTCGGTTTGTGATTCTCTTTTTTTTTTTTTTTGTGTGCTGTCGGGAAAGAAAATTCCTCTACACATAGATACAAGCCCCGTTAATGAGAAAAACTTGTGTAATTAATTTTTCTTCTCAGAACACCCCACTCCGGTTAATCTCCTTCTTCTCATGCCTGACGACTAAACAGGAATGTAGATGAGAAGTGGGCGATTCCAAGGATTCTGTTAATTGAGTTGTGTTTTCTTTTCGTTCGATCTCACGGGAAGGATGTCCTATTGTTTGGCTGTTTTCTTATATCACTTAGTGGTTTGGTCTACCATGCGCTTATATTGCTCATAATCCATGAGGACATTTTTGTAACATATGCTGAAGGAACTTGGGAAAACAATATTGTTGTGTTGTTTTTCCTTTCGGTTGCTAATTAAGCGGAAAATTGACCAAAGCCATAAATATGGAATAACAACCAAAATAAAAGAATAATGTCCTTTTGGCTTAAGGCGAATGGCTTCAAGGAAGAAGAATCGTTGTTGTTGTTGTCGGCAGATACATTAAGTACACATGCGACAATGTTGTAGATCTATAATAAACTAGAAGACCCGGCCTCGCGTTGCTGTGGTTAATGTATACGTTAAATTATGTTGTACTTAACTATTAAATGCAGTGAAATTATAATTTACCAATAAAGACGGAGACGTTATTGCCGGTATAAAAATCCACGGGATTGCGATTTGAGCTTGAGGTCAAAATTTTAAAACGATTGATGAACATTTTCGTAGAGTTGATAATAAGCACAAATCAGCATAAAATGTTGAATTATAGGTTTTATTAATTTTATATTCAAGTTTGTAACAAATGAGTAAATTACAAAGTTGTTAGTTGCTCACCCTAACATTTAACTTTGCAAATGAGGTAGGCTAGGTAATTCTTAATTTTTAACAATAATATTTATTATTTTGAATTATTTGCATTTGCAATTTTAATTTAATTTAGCACTAATCGCTGCACAATATTCTTGGTTAACCTGTCTCTATAGTAAACACAAATAGAATCGATGGTTTTCCCACACGTGAGCATGCAACATATAATTGCAATTGGGAAAAACATGGATTTTCAAATTCAGAACCACAAATGGACATTGTTTGGCCTTGAGACTTATTTACTGACATGGCGAAAGATAAACGAATAGGAAACTGTAGCCTTCTGCAGGGTACCTATCGAATCATTGGAATACGTGGCAAGAGGACCACTTCCCCTTTAAACTTTCCAGTCAAAATGGTTGCTTCAAGAATATTCCCGGTGATCTTTTTGATGACAAAACGTGAAAGGTTGCATAATCGAGGTGGATTAAAAATACGTAGAAGAATAATAAGTGAACCAATCTCCATCCGATGATAAGTGGTGGCATTCCGGTTATAACTGGAGAATATAAAAATTCAATTGGAAAATTTACACTTTCATTTTCATCAACAACAGTACCGATCGATTTAAAAGAAATCAGATCGCCTGGCAACAGCTGTTGAATCTGGGAGTTAATTTCGTCAATATTAATATTTTTGGCTGCCAAATTTTGTATATCCGGAAAAATACTCTCAATCAATACATTTTTTGCGTGAACAACAGTGCAGAAATTTTTCTGTCGGCTTAATGCATTGCACTGCGTTTGGTTGCTGTTCTATTCTACCGTTCTATTGTTCAGAAAATACACACAGCTGGTCAAAAAAATTGGTGTGAAAACATGGTTTTAAAAAAAATAACATATTTTTTCATATTTCTTCAATTTGTTTTTTGTTTTTGCAATTATATAAATAAAATTTACATTATTTAACAAATATGGAAAGTAGTCAAATGTTTATTTTCCTAACAATTTAGAAAAAAATCGCAATAGCTCTCTTTTCCGCTTGGAAAAAAAAATAGGTGTGTTCCTAAATAATAATTAATTATAGATTTTATCAATATATTTTTTTTTTTTTTGTTTTAACTTACTCTAATAACCCGAGTATCCTCCATTATTTTTCAAAACTTTTTGGAATCGACGGACGTGGCATTGACCCTACCAATTTCTGACACGTTTCGGGAGGAATGGTCTTCAGTGTAGCGAGGATGGTATTCTTTTCCTTTTGGTCGCCTTACGTTACGCCCACACTCCGAGGAGAACAAATTTATTTTTGTTTCGTCACTCCACAGAATATTCCGCCATTTTTTCACTCCTTCAGGTCCATTCCAACTTCTATGGCTTAAGGCAAATTCCTTTCGGGACCTTATGTTCTTAGCTCTTAGGAGTGGAACTTTTCTGGCGATTTTTCCTGGGAGATTGAAGTTCTGTAGTCTCCTGCGGATTGTGCGTGCCCTGATTCCATCCTCAATTTGTGCGCCTATAGTCCGTGACGAAGCAATTGAATTTGACTTTGCTAAAAGCAAAATACGCGCGGTCAGTAGTAGCTGTGATTTTTTGTGACTTTCCTCTATTTTCGATTTCTAATTATGGATTAAGAGCATTGGTTACGAAGTGCTGTGACCTTCCTAGGGCATCTGCCATAAATTTATAGGTTTTACCCTCACCCCTTAACCGCTGGACTATTTTCCTTTCTTCCGCAGAGCAGTGGACTTTTCGACCCAACCTAAAATTTGATTTAACAAAAAACTTAAAAAAAATTGTGATAAAGTGATTAAAAAACAAACTCACCTTTATATTTAATGACTTTTTAAAAATTTAAAAATTTAAACAATTTAACTAAGCACACCTATTTTTATGTCCAACTCTTAAAACGTACAAAATGGTATTGCAACGAAAATGAATAGAACCGTAGTAGTACAAAATGCAAGAATCTTGGCGTCATACTAGCGGAACTGAGTATTTCTCAATAAAAATGCAATTTGTTGCAAGTCTTGTTGGCAAAACAACTGTTTTTTAGCAACAAGAACAAATCAACTAGTAAGAAAGCATTCCACACCTATTTTTTTGACCAGCTATGTATATATATTAAAATATTAAAAATTGCAGATTATTCATGAATAATTTCAATATTTGAAGGCCCATCAACAAATAATAGTAATATGTGTGCCTTTATGCAATGTGTCGTTCCCGGAAGAAGCAAAATTTGGATATTGTTTTAAACGGAAAATAATTCCTTATATTTACCAACTATTTTAATTTATTTTGGTAAATATCAATCAAATTGACGGTGTGAAGAAGACTGACGAAGAAGTCAGGGCATTACCGCATTACTTTAGTTTTGACAGTACTGATGATTTGAATGAAGATTGCCGTGTATTAGCGATATAGCTGAACAGTACAACCTTAACCTTAACTGTGACATTCCAGGGAACTGTGCAGCAGACGAATTGGCAAGGGTAGGCTCCTCCTTCATTGATAGTGTTAGTCGGCACAACGAGCATGCACATGCTATCCTACGCTAAACAGATCCGTCACGCGGACGCAATAGGCGAAGCAAGTCGTAGATGCAAATATCTATAGGCTACTGCGACGTTGCTAGGCTCACATGGCCAATCCTGGATATGGGTACTAAGGATCCAAGTGGAATAGTCAATCAAATAACAATTCCTTCCGTCAAGATTTCGTTTGGTTGTTCTTATTTCGAGAACCGGATTGTTCTGGAAAAGTGTTTGCATAAATAACGTATTCGTTTATTGCTTTTGGTCAAAATGGAAATTGAAGAAATAAAATTTCTCAATAGTGCACAACTGCAGAGGTATTATTTATGTTAACTTTTTGGGCGTTCCAGCTCAAGATCTACAAGAACCCTTCATACCAGATGATCTGACGGATCCGGATGGATCTGGTCGTCCTACACAAATAGGGCAATGTTTTTTGTGCTACAGTATTTTTTTTCTATTTTAGTTCAGAGCTGAGCACTGAACTGAGCTCGAGCACTATGAACGCACTCTGAACCGAGTGTGTTCAGATGGTTCTGACGGTTTTTTGTCTATCCTGTTTTTTTTTTTCTGTCAAATGTGACTGGAATTGGGCATGTACGTATGTAGTGAGGAGAAAAGGAAGCGCCCCTCTAGTAAAGTTTTGCGAACAGTGCAAAAAACCAGTTAGCCAAGTTCACAGTCTTACGCAAACAAAATGTCATGACTGTCATACAAAGTAATATTTTAATATTTTTGCTATGTGTTTTGGAACATATTAGTCCATATTTGAGTACCTATTTCCTAAGTACCTAAGAAAAATATTTTGCATTTAGTTATAATGTAAATAAATACAAAGTTATAAAATAAAAACACGAAAGAATAAGTGTTCATTCTTCTATAACATTTAACAGTATTTACTACAGAAACAAGTGCTTCCAATACAAACAAACACAAGGTTCTACTTGTACGTGCATATCGTCAATATTATCCTTGGATTTAACAATCTTTGAAGACAAATTCTACCATACAATTCCGAGTTAATGTAAATCCACACCCAGGTGTATACAGTCAATGTGGTCGAAAATATACTAAAGGGTCCGCCATCTAACTTTTTTTTTTTCAACTAGTGCTTATTTCGCGAATGGTAACACTTAGCTCATGTCTGATTTGACAGATAATTAGTTTTATCCTTCCGCTGAACGAATATGGTTGTGTATACGCTTGAACAACGCTGGGAAATATTGCGACATTACTTTGAAAATCATGGTAATGTTGCAGAATGTGTGCGAAAATTGCGTACGGAATTTGGAAGAAGAGAAGTACCGTCAGCTCCGTATGTTCGTTATCTTGTGAACAAAGTGAAAGAAACTGGCATCCTCATCGATAAACCAAAGCGTGAAAAGCCAAAAACAGTGCGTACACTGTTTGGGGCGGCATTTGGTCCAGAGGCATAATTGGGCCATTTTTCTTCGAAAATGAGCAAGGAGTGGCCGTTACAGTCAATGGCGATCGTTATCGGGCCATGTTGAACGAATATTTGATCACAAAAATTGAAGAGGAGGATATTGACAACATTTGGTTTCAACAGGACGGCGCTACGTGCCACACAGCCGAAGCTACACTCGATTTTTTGCGCCCTGTTTTTGAAGATCGCATTATCAGCCGCAGAGCTGATGTCGTTTGGCCACCTCGGAGCTGCGATTTGACACCGTTGGACTATTATTTGTGGGGTGCGGTAAAAGATAAGTGTTACGCCAACAAGCCAGACACAATTGACGCTTTAAAGGACAATATTCGTGAAGCTATTGGTGAAATACAGCTGCACACAATCGATAATGTGCTTAAAAATTGGACCGATCGTGTAGGCTACTGCATGGCCAACCGAGGCAGCCATTTGAATGAAATTATTTTCCATTATTAACCGGAAGGATTGTACTTTCAAATAAAAAAAGAAATTTGAGAAAATGTTCAGTAGTTTTTTTTATAGCATTTTCAAAAAAAAAAAAATTTATTTGGCGGACCCTGTAAAACTTTGGAAATTTCTGCAAAATTAAATATCAAAAAATATTCATAGGTATTATCTTTTTCCGGGAGTAAAGATTAATTTAATACCTGAGATAAAACGAGTTTAGAATTGGTAAAACAATAACTGAGATATCTAAAGTTGAAAACTGGGATCTACACCTGGGTGTATATTGTCAAGGTGAAGGTTAATAATGTAGTTCATGAGTAAAACTTATTTTCATAGGGGCGTATTTTGTCGATGTTTAGATGTTGCTTTTTCGTTTATTAAAAAAAAAACAACATACGTTTTTAGTACTACAAACTTATAAAAGGGAGGGTCGATTTTCGACCACATGCGAGACTAGTTACTAAGGGTGATTTTTTAGCTGGTTTGGTTTTGGCAACACTGGTTTTGACAGCTGACGTGTGTTTAGTACCTTGTGTCACTGTCAAACAGCTTCAGTTTGGTTTGCAATTTAACCATGGATCGTCTTACAAATGAACAACGCTTGCAAATTATTGAATTTTACTATCAAAATTCGTGCTCGGTTCGAAATGTTCATCGCGCGCTGCTTCCATTTTACGATCGGCATTCTCGACCTTCTGAGCAGTCTATTCGGAAGATTGTGACCAAATTTCGCACCAAATTTACTTTGTTGGACATTAAACCACCAACACGTTTACGTACTGTGCGTAGTGAAGAAAATATTGCGGCCGTATCAGCTAGTGTGACAGAAGACCGCGAAATGTCGATTCGGCGCCGTTCCCAGCAGTTAGGCCTTTGTTACAGCACTACGTGGAAAATTTTGCGGAAGGATTTGGGCGTAAAGCCTTTTAAGATACAGCTGGTGCAAGAACTAAAGCCAGCCGACCTACCACAACGCCGAATTTTTGGTGAATGGGCTCTTGGAAAGCTGGCCGAGGATCCGCTTTATTATCGAAAAATTGTGTTCAGCGATGAGGCTCATTTTTGGTTGAATGGGTACGTAAATAAGCAAAATTGCCGCATTTGGAGTGAAGATCAGCCAGAAGCATTGCAACAGCTACCAATGCATCCCGAAAAAGCCACTGTTTGGTGCGGTTTATGGGCCGGCGGCATTATTGGGCCATATTTCTTCAAAGATGATGCGAATCGCAGCGTTACTGTCAATGGTGAACGCTACCGAGCGATGATAACAAACTTTTTTTTGCCCGAAATGGAAGTTCTTGACTTGCATGATATGTGGTTTCAACAAGACGGTGCCACATGCCACACAGCACGCGAAACAATGGCGCAATTGCGAGGCGAGTTTGGTGAACAGTTAATTTCACGTTTCGGGCCGGTCAATTGGCCGCCTAGATCGTGCGATTTGACACCATTAGATTATTTTTTGTGGGGGTATGCCAAGGCTAATGTGTATAGGGACAAGCCCGCTTCGATTGACGCACTGGAAGCCAACATCCATGCATTCATTCGTGAGATACCGGCCGATATGTGTGAAAGAGTATGCCAAAATTGGACTCAGCGGATGGGCTACCTGAGACGCAGCCGCGGTCAACATTTGCATGAAATTATCTTTAAACATTAAATTGCAAGGTTCAAACTATCGATTCAAATAAATATTTCATTCATTTTTTCGAATTTTTTGTGTTTTTTTTTTTAAAAAAAGTTCTAAACCTCTTAAAAAATCACCCTTTATTACTCAGGGCCGGACCAACCACATGTGCAAGATGTGCAAATGCACAGGGCGCAAAATTCTGGGGGCGCATTGCTAGGAAGGAAAAATTAATTTTATCTTGAGCGAAGAAATACTTCCATTTGCATTTTAACAAAAAACTTGTTCAAATAAACCCAAAATACCAACATCCATCACACCTGCGCTGAATTATTTCTTGCACAATAACTGAAGAATCTAACTCAAAATATCGAAAAATAAAAAATACCATTAGACCGATGCAAGTTCATTTCTTACCTACCTACTCTCAAAATGTTCTTCCCTGTTCGTTTAGGTATATTTCTTGTTCATCCCCTTACATTTTACAAAAGAGAATAATACAGTTTAAAATACTCAAAACAAAAAAGTTCCGCCTCGTATGTGCAGGTTTTATTTCATGCACCTTCACTCACAAAATCTGTATGGAAAAATTTCCAATAAAAAAATTAGTCCTACGGAATCGTATGTGCGTAGTGTGCGAGTTTTAATTCTGCACGTAATGTATGGGAAATGGCAAATGGGACTACCGGGGATACCTCAATAAAAACAAGCGCACTGAAAGTCTACCTCCTGGGTGATGTGGCAAAGACTTATGCATTTGTGCAAATGTGAGAAAAGGGCGCTTTTTGTAAATCTTGCACAGGGCGCTTGTTTGGCTGGAGCCGGCACTGCTATTACTTACATGTATGCACACTGCACAGTTACCTGTTTAGGGTTAGGGGGGGGGGGGGGTTATTGCCCAGTGTATCTTTAAAGATACAACCACTTTTTTGTTAATAACTTCGTAAAAAAAAAAAATAAGAGCGGATTTGTTGTTTTTCACTCCGATTACATAAAATTTTTTTTTATGAAAATCGGGTTCCTTGGTCATTCAAGGGTTAATAATAGAAAAAAAAAAAGCTGTACATCTCGCTATTAGAAAAGAAGTAAATTGGATTGGATGGAAAAATATGTAATCAAAATGGATTGTTAAGGTTCGTATCAATCGCAAGTTCTTCTAAACAACGTAGTTCGTACAAATTAGTAAAAGTTCCATTTTCCACGGGTCAACACAAAGTCCATCACTTTTGTCGCTCAGGGTGTTTAGAAATGTTTCCTAAATTGCAATCGATACATCATTCGCAAAAACAAAGAGACCAAACCCTGCGTCACTTTGTTCTTTAAGTAATATCTTATATGACTGTACCTGGATGGAGACTATGGATATATTGCTGTCAAGGTCAAGAGCTTTGACCACTCTTTCTTCCATGTTATGAGATGATCTGCTTGCACCTTAGCTGTACGAAATATACAAACCAGTAAGCAAATCCATTTCAATATGCGGTGCTTCTTTAAGAACCCACATCATAATGTCGAAGGCTATTAGAGAGGACGGTTAAAAAACACCCCTATAGTCTTAAGGCCCTTTTAAGTTTAAGTTTAAACACCCTTTCCCTAAGTACTATAATACCAAACACAAATGACGTTGCCGACAAACATATCAAACCACTAATTAACTTCTTTCTGGCGACAGGTTGGCATTCGCCTACCCATTAACACAATTACCGTGCAGAAAAGAAAGACAATTTCCAGTCGTTTCTATCAATTTTCCCTCATCATCGTTCGATTTTTTCCGCCTCATATTTGAGTACACATATTTCATATATGTCTCATCTGCGCCGAGGAAAGACAACGAGGTAGAATCCTCCCTTATCCAGCGATAAGAAAAATCGGAAGGCCCAACACGACATTAGCTGATGGCACGAGCACGAGTACGAACACAAACAGTCATGACGGTATAGTGTCTGTCTGATAAGCGAAATAAATAATGACAATGTCATCAATTTGTGATTACAAACATCACACCAGCCCCCTTCTCTGCAGAGCTATACCTAGTCATAGGATAACAACGTCCTTTTGACACCTTTCACCTATGGATCTTCCTCTTCACCTCTTTTCGTGCACATTCAAGGACAAGTTGTGGGAAGAAAAAAAATATTCTCCGACACAATCACCGAGTCGATTCAACACTTTAACACGTCTCCTCTCTCAAAGTGTCAGTTGGAAATTATTATTTTTTCCCTGCTGCTGCACCAACAGTGCTATTTGTCATATTTAGATAAAGAGACGACAGACAGATGTAATAAACTTTATACATATGTGCATTGAAATCAAATCAAGGAAATGACAGATTTAGGGGATTTAAATTGAGCATTCAGTTGGCTTGCCAATGTCCTGTGCTCTCGGCTGTACTACGGCACAATCAGATAAAGATATTGGCTTATAGTGATCCACTTTTGAAGGAATGGCACCCTACCCTGTTGGTGGTCAGAGAAAGCTGGATGATGATAGAATTGCAATGCTGATGGACAGCTGATGTTTGTAGAAGAGACACATTGAATGCGAAATGTATAATCCTATAAAGTAATCGTACCTATACCAGGGATGTGATATGACAACGTCATGACGACGGACGGTTTAAAGGGGATAGGATTATAGTTACCGGCTGTTGGTGTTTGGGCAAAGTGGATGTTTATTCCTCTGATGACACCACAAAGTAATTGGCTGGATTGTCGCTTTTGTACGATGAGGACGAAATCAACAAAAATTGCTTCCCCTACACTGATTTGTGCTGTCGATAAGGTGAATAGTCGTTTATTTGCAATCCAATCGGCTTTGAAAATGTATGTAAGGCGGAAAAATCGATTGACTTTGATTTTCGCCCTTAAACCTACGAATGAGGGGAATGGACATGGAATAGATGAGCTCTGTGATTCGGAAGATTATGGCCTTCTTGTCCTTATATCCTAATGTAGCTGTACTACGACTCTTTGTCAGTAATTATTCAAATCAATATTTGAAGGCAAACAATATTTTCAAAATATTTAATTACCAACAGAGCAGAATAACGAACAGAGAGCTTCATGCATATTTCGAGGAAAAGGCAGGTTAGCATTTTTTAGGCGTCATACGGTTGAGTGTATTTATCAGATTCGCATACCAGCGTAGAGTTGACACTGATTAAGTGGGTCTACTTCACAGTTCATGCATATAATTCTCTATTATTCCTGTTCAAGTCAAATCGACTTGCTAGTGTAGTTAGTCATGTTTCAAACAGAAATAAAGAGTTTTTAAATTGGGAAACGTTTGCATTGCGCCTATTTTTCGATAGACGCGGCATCACTTTAAGGTCGACTCTTCAACATTTGGTTCAAAGAAACCCCAGATCGGCTGAGAACATTGCCGCGGTCAGTGAAAGTGTAGGGGAGAGTGGGGGACATTTGAAGACATTTTGCTTTCGAAATAGACAAAACCGTATAGACAGGATTTATTGGCTTGTAAATTTTACTCACATTGAACAGTGGTATTGAACTTTGATTTCAAATAAAATTTGGTTAATTTAACGTATATAATTTGTAATCTGAACCAGTATTGGTTCCTGTGGTTAAAAGTGCCCCATGTTTGGAGTTCTTATCTTATTTAAGCCCGCTATTGGTGTTTGCTTCAGACGCGTTTGACTTTTTAAATATGCGTCTTCAATCTAATTTTGTTTCAGGGGTTTCGGTAAGTATCCGCCACTTTCCTTTCTTTCGCCCTCCAGTGTTGGTTTTCCTTGGCGCAGCTTTCGGATAAGGCCTTGAAATTTCAGGCGAAACGATGTCAGTGTTCGAGATTACGTTGACCATTAAACAATGTATATTATCTAAAATGTTGTTGCTTAAAATCTTTTTTACGTAAATTTATTGTGAAACTAAATTTAATGTATTTTCTAACCTTTTTTCCATTTGAACCAATCTTTCTATCACACCCTATGTAATATTTCCTATATCATTTTTTTGTTGTAACAATTAATCCGCTAATTCCCTCTAAATGTCATTGCAAAACATTTGGCAACGGGACTAGGTTATGCTTTGTGCTGAGGTGCAGTGAATTTTCTCGCTCTCTTAGCTAGTGACCACCAACCGCGAAGCATCATCCTACTGATTGTCATTGTCTTGATTTTGCTTTAGATAAAATACAACATTAATTTATAACGTGTTTGGGAAATATTGTCTTTTCGTATCGCTAAAGTTATTGATCAGTCAGTTGGCGTTTTAATTCATCAGCTGGCAGATCAGTTTCTTCAGCTTGTGGATCAATATTTTCACTAGTGATTTCATTCGCAGGAACTGCAGCAGACTCAGTAAATGTTCGGTTGAAAGTGAAAGTCTTCTTCGGTGAATGCAGTCCTTGAAAATGGAAAATGCCTGGCTTGGCAAGCCCTGAAGTTAAATTTTTTTGAGTGAACGCTGTCATTTAACTAGTGTTTTCAATAGACGGACGTATTCCTATTGTTTTGCCAGGGTTGTTAAGAAAGAAGCCAGTGATTTTTCGCTATCGATAGTTTTTGCTAAAGTCGATGAGTTCAATGGGGAAGAAAAGTAACATGGACAATGCCATGATCACGGCAAAAGTTTGTGGCCTCAAATGAGCATTGACTTTCGTGACTGTCCAACAAAAGTAGTATCATGTCTGTTTTAGTGCATCTCGTGGATCTACTACTCCAGAATTTTAATAAAAAGCGCTCCAATGATTCAACCACTCGTTGGTCTATATAAGCATACCTACGCTACCAACTGGTGCTCCATTAAGCATTGTATCGTGAAATCTAGTCCACGGAAATATAACCACGGGAGGTATTCTATTTCCAATTGCACTTACAATAACACACATAGTAAAAAGTTGGCCTCTCTCAGCAGAAACAGATTGTCCAACCTGTTTTAACCCTTTTTATGCAATCACATTTGGGGCTTGAACTACTGTTGTAACACCGGTTTCATCCAAATTAAAAATCCGATCGCCAGTAAAGTTAAACTTATCAAGTTCTCTCTGAAAATTTGAATGAAATTCTTCAAGATTCTTCTTGTTAAAACTAGTAGCCCTTGACAAACTTGTGTTCTCTGGTTTTCGTATTAAAAGTCTTCAGTGCCGCTTCATTAAGACATGTATCCACTCAAATCCAGCCGCCATTTCAATTTCACCCCACGATACGTAACATTTCTTTAGCAATGTGGCATACTCAAATGATAATAATCGAGCTTGAATTTTGGTCGATCCGTAATTCATCTTCGAGCTTCGGATCAAATATTTTTCAAGCATTTTTTCCTCATCAGTCGTAAAACTGGCTGTGTTGAATATTTTTTTTTTCCAAAACTGCTGTTATGACACTTTTAGCGTCATTCTCAGTAATTTTCTTCTCTTGTAATTGAAACTGTAAAAGAAACTGATCAACTGTTACAGCGACATAAAATTTTTCATAATTTAATTTCTCTTTACAAAAATGTTCTTCCATTTTAAAACCACCTTTCACCTTTAAATCAAAGAGGATCTAAACTAGTGGGCCAACTCCCGTGCACCTACCCGATTTTCCCCGCAAATTTTGAATGACAGCCCTCTCTCGCACGCTCTTTTTTCTCCTGTCTGTGAATACATGTTATTAATGGCCGCCGAGTGGAACTTTTCCAATAGCAAACAATTTGTAAATGAATTTATAACAATAAATATAAAAGGAATAAATGTTGAGTATGGTGTTATGCGCCAAAAAATGTTCATCCGTTCACATATCAGGTTTTTTTTTTAATTTTTTTACATGAAAAATATTTTTGACAGCAAAATTCATGAAGCTACCTTGGGGAGCTGTTCCAAAAATAAGTTAATTCCATTCAATTTAAACCCAAGTTTTCACTAGGGCAAAAGTGAATTCCTTAAAATATTCGCAAACATTGCATAAATTTCTATTACGCTTGGTGGGTGGTTTCAACTTGTTTTTTTAGCACTGTATTTGTACAAAATCATATATAATTAGGAATTCTGTGGTTTAATACGAGTGAACAGTGTTGATGTTACTAAGGAACAGCAAAAATGGAAATTTTATTCATATTTAAAAATTTAATTTGATCCGATTTCAGATTTTGAGTATTCAATCGAACGCAAGAATATAAATTGTTTTGTTAATTTTCAGTTCTCGTATTTCTACAGATAATGTGCTTTTGCAAATTTTATAAGATTGTATTTTGAAATGTTCACTGATATTTTTATAAGCCTCTCTAAATTATTGATTAACAAAAACAAGTGCAAAAAGTGATATTTCACATAAATAAAGGGCAATCTGTAGCAATTTAGAAAGCGAAAGAGATGTGTCAAAGGGGAAGTCGATGGGAAAGGGTAATATTTCGATCATTCTGGTGTGCGATCTGGAAGGAGGAAGCAGGCGTAGTATGAAAGTCGCTAAGGAATTGAATTGAAGTGTGTGTTTTATTATCAATAAAACGAAAAAAATATCGAAATTAACAAATGCAAATTAATTTGTACCATTTACAAATTAAAAATTATGCTAAAACTAAAATATCTTTTTCCCCACAGTAAAAAAAAAAACGCTTTCCCCAAACTCTTTTAAAATATCTATTTTGTTTCAATATGACTTCGAAATGAAAAGCATTAAAATCGACCCACAACAAGTTTTTTTCTTTAAACTAACTACCTACAATAAAAGCTTGAAGTTACAAAATCTCTTTTAAGAAAAGTGCAAGAACCGTTTAAGTTGATTTTTCTCTGATTAATATCATAAGATAGATTTCTGCTACATACTGAAAAAAAAACTGTGATTATATATAGGGTATTTGGCATTGTGACGAAATTATTACAGGAATTCCATTTTCCAACAATTTCATAAACTAAACTGAACTAAACTTTTAAACTGAACTGCGATGTGAGCGACGTGTAACTAAAGGGTACCAAAAATGTTGAACACAGTCGCGCCCACTTACAAAATGGCCTCGTGATATACATTAATTCCCTGCATAGGATTTCCTAAGTGTGCGTGCGGCAGCAATGGCGCTCCTTTGATTTGTACAGGCACTAATACTTAGGAATTCCTATGCAGGAAAAGCAGCTTGTAGGCAAATGTACCGTTTCAGCTCTCAGTTGGACCTCTAGTTTAGATCCTCTTTGCTCTAAATCTGAGAGACAAATGAGAAAATCAAGGAAAGTCAATAACGATTACGGTGATACATGGCGGGCGCACAGCAGCGACGCCCAGTGTTCCCAGATTGAGGAGAAAAACGTCAATTTAGACACTTTTTGAAAGAAAATGGGGCAAAAAGGGACAGGTTTTAAAAAAGGGCAAAAAAGGGACAAGCTTTAAAAATGGGGAAAAACACAAAATCTCTGTAAGACGTTAAATGTTTGAAAATATTATCCAAACGTAGGTATTTTGATTTTCACGAAAAAATTTCAAAGAATGAACTGTTTATATTAAACATGAAGGAGAACAACCCATCGAACGTCTACGTAGGACTTTTTGTACATCTGAACGCACTCACTCGTTTTGATATTATGTCTAGTAGAAAAGGAAATCAATACATAACATGTATATCTTTACGTGATATGTTTTTTTTTTAAGCTTGTTAGTAAGAACAGTTACAATTTTTAAAGTTTCCCTTAGGTACACGCTCTCTCCACTTGCGATGAATTTAAAGCAAAAAGCAACAGCAAACAAAAAAGCAAGTAGCAGAGCAGCTGTCAAATTTCGTTTGATGGGCATTTCATAGTATACTTTTTTATTACAGAAGAGAATGGCAACGAGCAGTATCTTTGCGCTGAACGCTTTAAAACAGCTGGCAGAATTGCAAAAAGAAAAAGAAGGCATTGATTTTGGGTTAATCCCAAGCTTCATGACATGGAAGCCTATTTTTATTAAAAGACATCATTTCGGAAGACGGAAGTGATTTTACAAATTTTTGCAGGATGACAATTCATCAATTTAAAGAGATCCTTGGATTTGTAAATTTGAAAATTTCTTAAAATATATTTTTCTGTTTTGTGATGTATTTGATAAAAGGAAAATTTAGATCAAACAACAAATAAAAAAAGTCGATACACATTTATGAGATATGCAATCACGCCAAGAGTTCGTTTGGCTACTTTGAGATATATTGCATCTGGTGATTCATACCGATCTGTAGAGTTTTTATTTCACATAATATCACGGAAAACAATGAGCAAATTTCGAATTTTCGAAAGTTTTAGCTGCCATTGCCGATGCTATGGAAGGGATATATATAAAGTGAGATATTTTGTTCAGTTACTGTCATACTAATATTTTATATCTTTTTTTTTAGACACCACGCTCTTCAACTGAATGGCAGCAAATAGCGATGGATTTCGAAAATGTTTGGCAATTTCGACATACGGTTGGATCTATTGACGGAAAACACATCCGTATCAAGGCACCACCGCATTCGGGATCTGTTTTTTTTTAATTATAAGAGGTACTTCAGCGTAGCTGCGTACAGCCGATTCATTTATAAAGGGTGATTTTTTAGCTGGTTTGGTTTTGGCAACACTGGTTTTGACAGCTGACGTGTGTTTAGTACCTTGTGTCACTGTCAAACAGCTTCAGTTTGGTTTGCAATTTAACCATGGATCGTCTTACAAATGAACAACGCTTGCAAATTATTGAATTTTACTATCAAAATTCGTGCTCGGTTCGAAATGTTCATCGCGCGCTGCTTCCATTTTATGATCGGCATTCTCGACCTTCTGAGCAGTCTGTTCGGAAGATTGTGACCAAATTTCGCACCAAATTTACTTTGTTGGACATTAAACCACCAACACGTTTACGTACTGTGCGTAGTGAAGAAAATATTGCGGCCGTATCAGCTAGTGTGACAGAAGACCGCGAAATGTCGATTCGGCGCCGTTCCCAGCAGTTAGGCCTTTGTTACAGCACTACGTGGAAAATTTTGCGGAAGGATTTGGGCGTAAAGCCTTTTAAGATACAGCTGGTGCAAGAACTAAAGCCAGCCGACCTACCACAACGCCGAATATTTGGTGAATGGGCTCTTGGAAAGCTGGCCGAGGATCCGCTTTTTTATCGAAAAATTGTGTTCAGCGATGAGGCTCATTTTTGGTTGAATGGGTACGTAAATAAGCAAAATTGCCGCATTTGGAGTGAAGATCAGCCAGAAGCATTGCAACAGCTACCAATGCATCCCGAAAAAGCCACTGTTTGGTGCGGTTTATGGGCCGGCGGCATTATTGGGCCATATTTCTTCAAAGATGATGCGAATCGCAGCGTTACTGTCAATGGTGAACGCTACCGAGCGATGATAACAAACTTTTTTTTGCCCGAAATGGAAGTTCTTGACCTGCATGATATGTGGTTTCAACAAGACGGTGCCACATGCCACACAGCACGCGAAACAATGGCGCAATTGCGAGGCGAGTTTGGTGAACAGTTAATTTCACGTTTCGGGCCGGTCAATTGGCCGCCTTGATCGTGCGATTTGACACCATTAGATTATTTTTTGTGGGGGTATGCCAAGGCTAATGTGTATAGGGACAAGCCCGCTTCGATTGACGCACTGGAAGCCAACATCCATGCATTCATTCGTGAGATACCGGCCGATATGTGTGAAAGAGTATGCCAAAATTGGACTCAGCGGATGGGCTACCTGAGACGCAGCCGCGGTCAACATTTGCATGAAATTATCTTTAAACATTAAATTGCAAGGTTCAAACTATCGACTCAAATAAATATTTCATTAATTTTTTCGAATTTTTTGTGTTTTTTTTTAAAAAAAGTTCTAAGCCTCTTAAAAAATCACCCGTTATTGACGTGGGCGGTAATGGAAGAGCATCGGATGTCATTATTCATAAGAATTGCAGCTTATATCAAGAACTCATGGCCGGAAAATTAGATATACCCCACAAACCGTTTAAAGGGGGCAGCATTATATCATTGCGGAAGAGGCACTAACCTAAGCACCACTCAAGAAGTGTTTAACTACCGATTGAGTCGTGCACGGTTAGCGGTTGAAATGACTATTGGAAGGTTAACTGCTCGTTTTCGAGTTTTCCATCGGCCAATTGAAATTGCATTGGACAGTTGCGATGTTTTGGTTAAAGCGTGCTGCGTCTTGCACAATTTTCTTACTCGAAAGGTTCCTCCGAATATAGAGCGAGAAAACCAACCATTCTACCAAAAACATTAATTTCGTTGGGTATGCAGGAACATAAAAGATATAAATACGCTTGTTTTATTCGCGAAAATGTTTGTACATATTGCGTCACAGATGGTGATGTTGCATTTCTGTGGGAAAAAATAAAAAAACAGACAATTCATAAGTCGAATTTATTTTATTTAGTCGAAACATATTTCAGCATCGAGAAGTGCTGATTGATCGCTCTGGAGAGTTCGACGTTTAATCTCTGTTGTTGAAGATAGATTGCAGAATAGCTTGAGAAAGTTGACTGTGGATTTGCTCATATGGACTGTAGCTTCATACGGTGTCAGCTGGCGTAATTGAAAAGCTACAGTCTGTCCAAGTGAGGAATATTCCGACTCTTGTGGTGGCGTCTTCGTCGCATGCTTAACAATTGCATCAATAGCGTTATAAAACTTTGACGGAGATGATTGACGTTGCTTTTTCCATGTCTTTCGCTTAAAAGAGGACGACGCTGCAGATGTTGATGCTGGTGTTGATATATGCGTTGTATTTCGAGCAGGTGATGGCGTTTGAAAAAAAGTGTCAAGATCATCGATCACATCCAAATGCGAATCTTCCAAATCGTCTTTTGTTTCATTAATGTTGTCCTAGGAAAAAAATAATTAAAGCAATTGCACGCGTAAACTCTTTCATACATAGCTACTTACCGGCTTAAAATTGGATTTAGTTTTTCTCAAAACAATAACTGAGTCCAAAAAGTTTAACTCCTCGAAGTAGAAAAGGCGTGGGCGATAAACCGAACTGGTCGAAGACCCAGATTTCTTTGAGTCATAAACTTTTTTTCTTTTCCGGTTCTTATGCGTTTCGCGAGTATCTTATTTTTTTTTTAGTTCCTCGACACTTTTGCCGAATTCTTTTGAAAGTTCAACCCAAGCATTCCGTTTATAATCGAGCCTTTTGTATTCTATACTCCTGTAATTCCACAGGCATTGAAATTGAGAATAATTAGTTATTAGTTTAAGGACTTCATCGTGATTAGTTTTCCAATCCGTCATTTTGAAGCGATTAGGTACTGATTAATTCAAAATTATTTTTGAACTTCAACGGCACACTTCGATTTCAAAATTAATTGACAGCAAAATGACAGATGTTCTTTTGTTGCTTTCCATCGCAAACTATGAAAATAAAGCTGCTATAATGTTCTCCACTTGTGAAAATGAAAGCATGCTCTATCGCATACTCTGAATTCATCGCAAGTGAAGACAGCGTGCCTTACCAATAACCATTTCTAGTTTCGACTCAACATTTTGGTAGTTCACAATGGCTATATTTTCCATACAAATTGCGTTATTGTGAGCTTTGGTAAATTTAAAATCGAGACAACAATTTGTTATTAGTACGGCGCAGCGTGTTATGAACTCAAGTGCAAATTTCACTTAGGGGTGAAAAGGGGGATTATTTTTTTGGATTTTAGGGAAAAACTAAAGCTTTTACTAATAAAAAAAGAAGAAGATGAAAACAGTCTTGAAAGTCTGGGACCACTGGCGACGCCACGATGGACATTCTACATGAAGAATTTAATTGTATATCCATCTCTCGCAGAGGTGACGGGAATTTGCCACTAAATTCGTGCGATTTGAAGACCCTAAATACTTTTTCTTGTGGGGTTTCTTAAAGTCGCAGGTCCATGCCATGGCGTGGGTCTATGGCATACATTAGCCTATGAAATGAACAAAGAATTTCGTTAATACCTTTCACACATCTATTTTTATTTCATTTCAACATGCACCGTTCCGTATTGTAAAACTCAAGATAGTGACGCCTTTTAGCACTTTCTGATTGAGGCCAGTGACAATTCTTCGTCAAGTTAAGGGAATAACCTTAAGGTCTTGAACGAAAGTCCATTTCTAGTGTACCACTACCACCGGCATACACCTATGGCTGTCAAATAATTAAGAGCTGTCGACTTCTAAAAGTAACATAATATCTGAATTCAAGCGAAGAATTACACTTGGAAATTTTGGCTTAAAAATGTAATTTAATAGTTAGATCATGTCAGAAAAGTCTAATGAGACCCTACATTTACCCACTCCATGCTAATCCTGAATAAAGTTAGCCTTTGTCCTTTTAAATGCGAAATTCCTCGAGTGTTTTTAGTTGCTATTTGATTAACCGACTTCCAATAAACAGGTTTAACAGTATGCGCTCTACTAGATATACCGCAAAACCAGCCTTATTAGAAAAATCAAACCAGTCGTCTAAGATAGCCGATGGGAGGATGGAGGGACAATGCACTTATTCACCCACAACTGGAAGAGAACCTCACCTAAACTTAAAGTGGGAACTGGAGGCAGTTTATGTTGGTACTTTATGGCCGAACAGAGGAAATTTATTTTATTGCGTTAAGTTACACGAAATACCTTACGCTTGAAGAAGACCCCGAACTGTACTTCACCTTCGGCGGCTGATACTTCACTAAGTGAGCACTCACATCCACTGCTATCATCAGTCCTTTGCTCCGGCTAGTACTAAGAAATACACACATAAATCCCAAACTCCATCGCAGACACTGAAATTCTCATTAAATTATACCGCACATAACCCAATGAGTTCGTTCCACCACAACGACTAAGAATTCCCCGAAAGGATCCTCTTGCAAAGTAATAATCCCTGCCACGCCATTGGAATTACTACCCACAACACAGACAATAATCTTGAAGGTTTTTCACCCCGTCATGCGTCTTCCCACTCAATCATTTCCCTTTAAGGAGCACTGTTTCTTCTCCACTAAGTTATATCAGCAAGCAAATGAGTTAGCATGTCGTACCATGAACATCTTTTAGAATGTCATCTGCAAAATGTGTATTAACAAATGATACATGCAATAAGAGGTGAATATAGGTCAGGCAGTCTGGACTCGGAAGTCGGTTGCATAAAAATAACTTCCAATCCACTTCCTCATTCGCACAATCCACTCGTCTTCCTTTAAATATTGTTAGACGCTCTCCGGTGTTGATCCGTTTATCGGCAATTTCGAATCAGAGGGATGCCAATGAGAGAAACACGGAATCCAATCTTCAATTTCGGTTGATGGCATTCTGAATCCGATATACATTTCAATATAAGTTCATTGATCCTATGTGCGGATAATATCCTGTCGTTTGCTCCTTTAACTGTATGTCTGTTGATATACACCTGCAAGTACTGCCGAGGGAGGACTTTTGTTATTTCTAACCGCCAATGGATAGATGAAGTATTCAAATCCACATTGACAACGAAGATGCCAGCCAGAGGAGGATGTCGAGGAAACTTAATACCGATAGTGTTTGAATTAAATATTAGTCCAGGACCAATAACTCATTCTGAAGAGTGGGTACTTGATCTGAAATGCGGTGTTTTAATAGCTCCGTCCGACGAGTAGCGCTTATGGGAGTAGGTACACACTAAACAGTACAATTCCAGAAGAGCGATTAAATCAGCAAATGTATATTCCTTCATCCTTAAAAAGTCCCATTAAATCGGGTGCAAAATTCAAATAGCTAGTTCACCTACAGTGGGTACAAAAGGTAGTGTCACACTTTGTAGAATAACATGGGCCTTACTAATAAACATTTTTAGTTTCGACTCTAAATTTTAGTAGTTCACAGTGGCCTTATTTTCCATACAAATTTCGCAATTGTGAGCTTCCGTTAATTTAAGGATTGACACCAAATTAATCCGTATTCTTTGTGTCGCAAAGTTTCTTTTATTGGTCCACTGCACAACGTTTTCCAGATCAATACCATCCAACTTCGACCATAAAAAATCATTAGTCATCTCTCGAAAAAGTAAGGTCCAATGACCTCGCCGGACCATAAACCGCACCAAACAGTCACACGTTGAGGATGGAGAGGCTTCTCAACAATAACTCTTGGGTTTTCCGAGCCCCAGATGCGACAATTTTGCTTGTTGACGTAGCCACCGAGGTGGAAATGGGCCTCATCAGTCAAGATGATTTATCGATGCAATTCCGGATCATTTTCCATGCATTTTAAGGGCCCAATCAGCAAAGACACGACGTTGTTGAAACGTTTATCGTTCCATTTTTAGCAATGGCGTAGTTTCTACTTGTCAAATGTCAAAGAATAATAGCTTCAAATGTGACAGCTACCGAAATAGCGTGTCATTCACAATAACACCTCTCATTGGAAAACCCTTTACATACATTCACATATCCATTTCAATCCAAAACTTCCAATTTAATAAAATTCTTTTCTAATAAAAGTGTTCAAAATTCTTTCTTTTATTCTGTTATGATTTTTAACAGAATTCATAAAAGATTTTTCCACACAGAATTCTAATTCTAGAGCCCCTAAACAATTTTTTGACAGTTCGAACTTTTATATGGAAATTCATAGCAAAATAAATGTATAAAAGATTTTGCCGAATAGACCTGATTTAATTTAAAAAAAAAAGACTTTCTATTTATTTATTTATTTATAACTCTTCTTTTCTTTTTTATGAAATTGTTTAGAGATCTTTTGGTTTTGGCAATAATTCGAAAATCATATACCCAATAGTTTTGCAAGACAGTATGATTGCAATCCAACTATGTTTCCTATTCAAAATTAGCTGGAACACACGGTCCACCATACTGTATTTTTTAAAGTCATCTCAAATGTGCTGACATTACGAACAGCGCAATGGCGACATGCAAACAACGAACACTGTTTTGGCTTATAGTGGATGTCATCAACATTGAAATATCTTCACGTTTTGTTGCAGCTTATATATATGACTGCTGCATGTGTACGTTCCAGCAGCTTGCAGCTGGCAATAAATTTGAAAAACTATTTTTTTTTTTATAAATAAGAGGAAAACAAGCTGCACAAAAAAAGAAGTGAAGAATCAACTGCTAGCTAACAAATGATGATGACAAACGAAGAGATCCCCTCTTATGGGAGGACTCAAAACACATTGTGTGGGTTGCTATAGCTTGTACTTGTCCACATATACGATTGATGGATGGTATAACAAAGGCTTCTTTCACAATCTGTCGCTGACATCATGCATGCAGGCAGTAGCCGTCACCACTACGAGTCGCTTTGCGATCAAAAAAAAATTTATAAAAAATAAAGGACACCATCATGTAGATTTCGTTTATATTTCGTTTATTGAATTTCAAAGTCATTGTACCAATGAAGAATGCATGTAAAGGGGAGATCTGGTGAAAGAAAAATGGATTTACCCAGTTGCGGGTGGCAAACTTGTTCGTCGCAATTCGATTGAGTTTGAATTAGGGATTCCTTTTTTTTTTTTTGGTTTTGCAGTAGTTTGATTTGAGTTCGCATGGTGAAAAGTGGTAATGTAAGTTCGTTATCTACTTAGGAGTTGTTGGATATATAATATATATCGAACAATACATTTTACTTTAACATTTGCCTTAGAAAAGTTTCAGGAAAGACTCGTAATGCGATAACATGGATTTCAAGTTAATGATAGCACTATGAAGAATTTATTCTAAAACAAAATGCAGTCTAATGCAAATGGTGCATTAGTTTAGCGATAGAAATTTTACATATACTTAAGTATGGAGCTGCTTACATATTGGACATTATTGGAACAAAGGGCTTTTATAAGGAATTAAAATTTACTTAAATAAAGGGTTTTTTAATAAGAGCGCTACAAAAGTTGAGGCCACTGACTCCGAATTTCGGTAGTAAATTTTAATAATTTCGACTCGTTTTTGGCTCGTATATCTTTCCATCATGAAATGGGAAACCTTACTGAAGAGAAATGCCAAAAGAGCGGCAAGAAATTCGGCGTCGTTTGCTGTCAATGTCGCTCTACTTTTGTAGCGTCCCTATTGAAAAACCCTTTAGTAACTAACTAGAAGTAAGTGGTCGAGGTCACTACTGACAAACCCATGGCGAATCATGATTTAAATTAAATGATAGGCAACCCCAGCACAAGAATAACGTTGCAGTAAATAAATAAGGGAAGGATAAAAATAGATCTAAGCAATTAAGCATAAAGGCTAGCACAAGGCTAGATCACAAGCACCTAAGTGTGGACAAGTGGAGGTAGTTTTACTACACGACCATAGAAAATATCTAAACTTTGGCTAACAACACCTCATTTATTCTATAATAGAAAATAAAAGATAAACCTATTTCTTGGATTTTTTTTTAACCTCAACCTAACTGTAACCTAGGGAACTCGACAGAATTCAGTACATGTTGGCACCTCATTTTTCATTTTGAATTCATTTTTATTGGTAACTTTCATTAAACTTCCATCCTAGACAAAAACGATTTAATCTAATTTAAATCTAACATTTATCTTATTCTTATCTATATCTTAGCTCTAAACTTATCAATATCCTTAAAATTAGTGCTCTTCGGCCTTAAATCTATCTTCATTTAATTTTGTTTCTTTTTAATTTCCAAGAAACTTTTTAAAATGTGAATTCTTTTATTATTTTTTGTACTTACAACTACTTAAAACCACCTAAGCTACTTAACCTAAACTACCTATAATCAGGATTGTGAGAAATCTCATCGATTGGTCACCATCCTGATTGCGTCCCTGGGCGCCTGCAGCCGCCAAAAAGGGTTTACCCGCGCCGCCGAGACTTGAGCGAGGCCATAAGCGCCGACCGAGTCTCGGAAGCACTTTGGTTAGCCCGGCCCCTCCCAAAGACCCCCTACTCTACAGACTTAATATATCGGTTAAAACTAAGGGGGATGCTACTTAAGTAGCGCACCGACCCGGGAGAGCTTATCCCCCTGTTGGAGTAGGAGCGGGCATTTTCTCAACAGAGTCAGACATTTCTTAGACAGACTCTTCGGCTTCCCAATGCAGCCATTGTCTTTCAAGCAGAAGTACTTGCCCTTAAGGAGGCGCGTAGACTGCTCTTTAACATAGTGACACCCAGAAACAAAGTAGGTATCTTCGTGGACAGTTAGGCCGCGATTAAAGCGGTTGGTTCAACTAAGTCAACGTCCAAGCTTGTTGTGGAATGCAGGGAGACACTGACCAGGGCTTGTCATCGGTTTGAAACTACTTTCGTCTGGGTTCCCGGCCATAGGAACATTGAGGGGAATGAGAAAGCCGATGAACTTGCCAGACGTGGCTCTGCTTTGTGCGTGTCGCATGCAGAGGAAGTCTTCCCTAAGCTGGGATATGTAAAGAGAGAAATCCTTCTGCACTTCACCTCAAGGGCTAAGACTAGATGGATGAACCTGACGAACTGTGTCATTTTAAGGAAGATCTATCCAACCCACAATGATGCCAGAAAAAACAACCTCTTAGCCAGAATGCGTGTAGTTGTCGCCAGACCAACGGCAATTAGTATGGGCCATTGGCCTTTAGGAACCCACGCAGCCAAGCTTAGCATCCCCCATAACACCCACTGCCGTAGCTGCGCTTACACAAATAAAGTGAAACAGTGTTCCATCTTCCTTGTGAGTGTCCGGCCCTAGCCAAAACCAGATGCAGTGCACTAGGTTATCACTTTAATGATGACCTTTCGGCCATAGCATCCATTTCAACAAAATCATCAAATTTCTAAGCTCCACAGGCTGGTTTTGAGCTCCTTTAATATCCTTCACCCCCCTTTATTTTCAGGTTCCATTAGTTGTGGTCTCAAAACGGCGCTCAATCCGCTATTTGTGTTTTTCCAGTTTTTTCTGGTATCCCCAGAGGGCCTCAACAGGATTGTTTCCGATTTTTGGAAATTGATTTTCAACTTCCAATCATCGCAATACCTCTTAATTTGCTCGAAGTCACGCTGCAGAAGGATGTTGATGACCTCGATTTTTGGTCTGACCCGTACGCCACTAAATCGCCCGCGTACGCTTTAGCATGTCTGAGGGAACCCACCAGATCACTTGTGTAAATAGTAAACAGGACCGGAGAATTCACTGCTCCCTGTTGTAAGCCGTTTTTAATTTCGAAAACCTTGCTCGAAGTCACGTTGCCAGCTTTGAAAACGAACTTCTTTCCCATAAGCATGTCATAAATCATATATAGCAAGGGTTTTTGAATGCCCAGTCTGGTCAGATTATAGAAGAGCCCCTCCAACCATACGGTATCGAAGGCCTTCCCAAAGTCGACCAGGCAGGCACCCGTGCATTGCTTCTTACTTTTATTCCACTGAATGTCGGAAACCAGTTTCGACGCAGCATGAATAGTGTCATGCCCCGCTCTGAGGCCAAACTGGTTGTCTGGAATAATCTTATTTTCCTCAACCCATTTTAAAAGAGGTCTGTTGACGGCTTTCTCGAATACCTTGCTAAATTCGGAAGCAAACTAATTGACCGGAGTTTAGCAGGTTTCGTCTTATCTTTATCCTTTTTCGGGATAGAGTGTACCACCGCTATTTTCCACTGCTCCGGATAATATGCATTCTTCAGCCTATTCTTAAATAGCGTGGCGAAGATAACTATCGCCTCTAGCGGCAGGTGTCTTAATACGACGTTTGGGACACCGTCAACTCCCGCCGACTTTTTGTTTTTAAGTGATTCAAAGATGCACCGAAGTTCATCTCTACTCGCGAATTTTCATCGGCAACTCAGCCGTTTGCACGGTTGTCGTCATTAAACCCGGTGAAACCGTTGTTCTCGGATCGCCAATCTTGAATCTCGGTCCGCAGATCAAAATGGTTAATAAAGGCCCTCTTCTCGAAGTCGCGGTGACGGCGAACAGGGTTGTTCACCGTATACACAGTCTCAAAGAAAGCTCCCATCAAATCCACCCTCTCATGCCGGTCTTCGAAAACGAAAAAACCGTCGTTCGAGTCAGCACTTTCCGGACTTATGGCAGCAGTAAGTAGTGTCTGTCTGTTCTCGCTCGGCCAAGGTATTCGAACACATGAAATGTCGTTATGATTTTCGCCCTGAACAGTTTATTTATTTGTGGGAAGATATTCGGACTATTGGATTTTATAGCCCGAATTTTTGTTCTTCAGCAAGAGGAAATTAGGAGAACGTCCAATCAAATGAGACACACAACAATATTTACTTTTAAAAATAAATTTAAGGGTTAAATTTCGAAAATTAATAGATAACCGTGTGCGCCCGCTTTCTTCCTATTTTCTACATTCCACGTTTCTCTGTGAAGTGTATACATGTCGATGCTTCACCTGTTCATAAGCAATTTATATGATATTTCCTCATAGAAACCGAAAGGTCGCTAGATGCAGCACAAACCAGCAGCATGTCCACACAATTCCGTTTTATTACCCATAGTTTCGATATTGTGTTCAAATTGTGTGTTCCAAGCACATCTAAAGACGACTCACAATTCGGATGTCAACCAATGCCTAGCACCAAATTTTCCAGCTTCTCCTATAAACGTACTGCAGACGTGTCCAATTCACTAGTTTAAGCTAATTTAATTCCCCCAATTTGCTGTCCTCTGTTCCTCTGAATGGGGTTGAATATAAAATGCAATACCCAACAGTAACCATGAAATATTCGGACTTTTATAAGCCTTGAGGATTCTCTTGACACTTAATTACAGCTTAAAACAAGGTCACTCGGGGATGTACAAATAAGTGTCCAACAAGCTTTGCACCCCAATTTGCTGGCGAAAAAAAATGTAACCTTACATACATTCCATCCCCTTTCACGCTTTAACTGAACCTTCAGTCCGTTTTGTTCCCCACGGTTTGTCTGCTCTCGAATTTCGACCCCGAAGCTATACAGCTATTTGTGTCGAAGATAATATGGGCGACTGGTTTTGAAGCTTCAGGGAAAACGTTGGGAAGGATCTTTCAGGCTAATTAAATGCTATAACACAGCATACGGACGAGAAGAACTGTACAACAGAGAGAAGAAGACAAAAACGCCAACCGATGTTTGGAATACTAAAAAGCAAAACAAATCGGAAGGCGAACTGAAAAGTGAATTTATAGTGCAGAATGATAAGGACAGCGACACACAAGTCAGAGATGCTGATAATAATGATGACAATCATCATTGTGGTGGCGGGATTTTTTTTTTTTTGTTTTTTTTCTTGACAGGATGACCTCATAAGCTCATTGTCGGGCTTCTTTTTTTTTGCAAGGAAACGAATAAGGTTGTGGTGGGTCATTGTAATGAGATCCTCTGCATTTGATGTAGCGAAACGGGGTGTTGAGGAAACAGAAAACAATTCTGTGCTTCCCTTGGACAGTCGGGGTGGACTGGCGGTGTTTGTGACATGCTTTAGGGGTTCTTTTGTCTAATTGTGTGACCCACATTCGGAAGGGATATAAATAATTTTTCCCTCTGAGAGGGAATAGAGTTTTGTAATTACATACAAACCTATTATGAATGCGGAATTGATTATGAATTTTCTGTAATTATTCGGTGGGAAAGGAGATGCACGAAGAAGAGCTGTATAGTTTGCGGAAGGATGCAAGTCTTTGGGGGCTTTTAATGGGAAAACTTTTTATGCAGTTTGACTTAGAGGAAACCATTTTGCTATTGAAATAGGTCTTGCGTTTCAGAAAATGGTATATAATAAGTGTAGGTATATCGAATTAAGAACTTGAAGATATGACTTCATCCAAATCTTTGTAAGAGATGTCACCTCTTCTAGAGCTGATTCAATGAAATTTGTCTTAACAATAAGCCCGGAAAAGGTGTCTGCATCGGCGCAGAGACATAAGTCTACAAGACATAAATTCATATTGAACTATTGCATGTTTAATATGGTTAAATTTTAATTTAAAGTGGGAAATATTTGCTTAAAAGACGTTTTTTGAAGTTGTATAAATGCATTTTTATCGGCAGTAGGTTTATAATATTAAACTAATATAGATCGGGATTTGGGTAGTAATTTTTGAGAAATAATTATAAAACGGATTTATTGGAATAATAATAATATTATGTACTAGCTGTGCCCGCAACTTCGTACGCGGCGTGAGACTGTGTAATTTCTGAGCAGCATAGTCCTTTCGACTCCCTTGTCCATTTAAGAGCTTGGCAATGATCACAGGCCTGAGTCATACCACCGATACCAGCAAATTCGGCATAATTAATTTCTTTGGTGTAATAAAATCCACTTCGGATTTTATTTACCCACGGATTATATGTGTTTCTTTGTAACGACGCGGTCTGATATTTTTCATCCGTTTTCTGTGATCTAACTCGTCTCATTTTTCTAGATCTTGTTGAGCTTTGAGAGAGATTTGACCGTTTTCTCAACGGCATATTTGTTTATAATCAACAGTCTAGCTAGAACAAAGCGGTGAACATTGTCAATGTGAAACAATAAATCAAACAAATCTATTTACCTAAAACACCAATTTAAGAAAATTTAATTCAACAGCATAAGTAGGTACTAAAGTTTCACTTCCTTAATCCTTACTGTAGATACAACGTAGGTAATATCAAAACAACCACTAAAGCAAAAGCCTGATCGGAAATTTGTATCTACACCAACAATACGTAAATCAAACAACATAGTTCACCTATCTACATATATCGTCTTTACTTCTTGAATTCTTCAATTCTTTACTGTAGGTATCAACGTAGATACTATAACAACCATTAAAACAAAAACCATGAACTCAATTTCTATATGCACCACCTCCACCATACGTCCATCACCACCAATGTTGCCATAAAAATGTTTTCTATAGAAAAATCTTCCGTCAAAAAAAAATTTTTTTATGTATGTAACAATAACAAAAAAACAAAAAAGCTGAATACGAAAATAACAGCATGCAGCGAAATCAAGTGTTTAAATTTGTTAAAAAGAACAAAATATATTATTGCGGATGCAGACAAAATCTAAAGCGCAGATTTCTGGTTTTTAAAAACATGCAGCAAGGTTGAAAATCTGCAAAATGCAGACAAATCTGCACTTATGGCAACGCTGCGCATTTCCTCAGAAACACATTGTTGCTGTTGATTCAATATACATATGTATATTCTCGTCCCATACTTCTCTTTTGTTTCACTTAATTTGGAGAAAACACCACGCAGTTTTTTTTTCATATGAATATGCCTGTGCGATGTGCGCCACCAAACCACCCCAAAGCAGAACAACGATCAAGAACCGCGGCTGCTGATAATATTCGATTTGAGAAAATAAATTTATTTTTTTCAGGTTAGATTTTAGGTTGTAGCTCAGCTTCTAAAGGACATAGAAAGCTGATTGATGGCTTGAAATAACAATAAAAGTATTGGCTCTCCTAAGTATTTTGTTTTGTTTGCATTGATTAAGAATTATCTGAGAAATGGCTAGTTAAAGGCAGTAAAGTCAGAAAAAAAACACATTTTGGTCAAAAACGCTCCAAAAAATAGGCATGGCAATGAAAGGAATAGCCTATATGTTGCACAGAATCTTAAGGAACATTTCAAAAAAAGTTTCATCGAAATCTGTGTAGTAGTTTTCACGCCATTAGGTAACAAAAAAATTGTCTACAGTTTTATTATAAGTATAGATATAGATTTTGATCAAAATCGCTTGAGCAGTTTTTGTAAAATTATGCAGACAAAAAAGTAACACTTTTTTCAATATTTATTTTTTAAAATACTACTGCTGAACTATTTAGCTAAAAATAGAGTAGATGGTTCTTAAACTTTCATCCAACTCGAAAATAGGTTTTTTGAGATGTGAGCATTTCCTCAAATTATCGTTTCCGGTGATTCGAATTGAAAATTAAGGAAGCAAACATTTTTAAACATAAATTTAGTACAGGTAAACTAAGGAAAACGAAATTTTCAAGAAATGCATTTTTTCAAAAACCCATGTTTGAAAATATAGAGAACAACTGAGTTTGCTATTAAGCTATAAATGATCTGACCTTTAAAAAGTACAGTTATTCGACAAAAACTGAGTATGCAGTCACGTTAACCTAACCCACATAAGGTCAAATATCAATTTTGGTTGAAATCGTTGGAGCCGTTTTCGAACAAACTGGTATGAACATTTTATATGGGAAGTACCATTAATATTGAGGTCATCTTGCAAAAAAAAAAACGGGCCCGAACTATAGGTCCCCAAACACCCAATCTGAAGTTTTTTTTTATTCTTAAAGAAAAATTGAACCATATCTGAGCCACCGTTTAGGCTGTAGGCTTCGGGACAGAGGGACAGACATACAGAATTTGCGATCGACTATTTTGAGTGCCTCTAACATCTCGAGTTCGAATATACAGTGATAATCGAGAAAGTTAAAAACTACTAGACTTTCGACTTGCTTTCCAGTTTTTTTTTTTCATCTTGCGGGACAGTTCGTTAAGCTAAAAACTTCTGTCTCATAGTGCAGAGCCGAACTGTTGCGCACACCACCTTAGGCGATGTCTTTATGTATATATAGCATTTACTCACAGACGTATGTATTTGGTTGCGAAAGTGTTTATATTTTTTTTTCAAAAATGTCTGATATTGAGGACCAGAAGTTATTCAATTTGTCTTCTACAATAGTTTCGGGTTTTCTGCAGTAGACGGCACCTTATTCGATATAAGGCTGCCTCGAGCGTAAACCCGCGATACGGGCAGCTGTCAAAATCAAACCGATGCTGAGGTGCAACCACCTCCGAGTAGTACCAGTAGTACCTATGTCAAAGTTATGAAAGTTGTAGTTAGTCTTGCCAAATCGAACACCTTTTCTTTTTTCATATTTGCGTTAGAATCGTATTTGGAAGGTACTCAAAAAAATTACATTACACCAGGGAGAGGTGGTGCAATGGGAAAAACCGGTCGCTCTGTACTCCAATAAAAACTATAGTACCAACTTTATAATTAAACAAAATTAGGTAAGCTGAAATCTTCATTTTGGTAGGGCAGACAAAACTTGTTTTAATGAACAGGATTTCCGACGATTTTACTATACAACTTGGATACACATTGGATTTATAACGGAGCTATAGACTTGGATTTATAGATAGGTCATAGCTTATTTTTCTACAGTCTCCAGATACGGAGATATAAGCTTATATCTTAGCAGAGAGTATTTTAAGAACCCCTTCTGACTCCTATCTTTGGAATGCCTTGGCTTCTTTGAATATAATTTCTCTTATTTTAAGGAAAAATGATTTTAAAACTCCAACAAAAAAGATGGTAAATCCTGACAGATCCCTGTTGTCATAGATTTGTTGCCAAGCTCTGTTCAGCCATCACAATTCGGTATCCAGCCACCTGGGGGAAAAAAATACCGAAGAGATTCTAAAGAATGCTTCCAAAACAATTGCCATATATATCCAAGGACAACTGATAACTATCGTAGGGCTGATTAATAGCACCTGGGAAATATTAAAATATATAACAGATGCCAAAAGTAATGACGGTAGCCCTCACCTCATCTCCCATTGATAACCATTAAAGACACGCTATCGTGATAATATTTGTATTGCACTGTCACTGGCACCAGAACAACATTAGTAACAAAAGCTCGCAGACACAACAAGGACGACGACATTGCTGAAAGAAAAAACAAAGCATAAATTGTACAGATCGATTGGTAATGGTTGGAGCGATTTCGCATGAATCTACTATCTATAGCCACCTTTCAAATGTGGCGACGGAAGCCAAGAATGTCATGACGACATCCCAACGACAGCAGAGAACAAAAAAAAAATGCTATTCACGCCCCATCGGCCCACCTGAGTGCCATCTGACATACACAAATGGAGAAAAACAAATCACAATATCTATACAAACGGACACTGACGGAAAAACCAAGCAAACGAACTAGAAAGGACACACACCTCCGAAAAAAGAATGAAAAACATAAATAGATCCCGCAGGAAGAAAATATCATTCTTTTACCAAACGAAGATTTATAAAAAAAGGCAATCGATGTAACAAAAAATATAGGATAAAAATAAGGACTTTCGAGGTGATTTATGAACCCCGAAAAAGCAGGTATTTGCGATAGGGGTTTGTCGCCTTCGTAGCGCTTCATCTTCGTTAGAAGATTTCTTTCTTTCTTGTGCCACTGGCCTCCTGCATGAGAAAAAGTTGCCAGTGTAGCTGTCTACAAGGATGTGTCTCGCATACAGTCCTTAGCGTCTATATATCCCTTTATGTCCTTATTGAATTTTTCTGTATTCCCTTTCTCGTGACTAGATTTCCTCTGTCTCGCACTACGGTGCGGTGTAGAGATAGCATTACGATATGCTGGCGCACACCAGTGGGGAGTTGTTGTAATACTTTGGAAATCCTCTCCGTACTGTGCAAAAGGGATATAAATCAATTCAAGGAAAATTTCACATGATTTCCTGCATCGCTAGAGCGTTTAACAGGCGCGTTGAGCACAGTGCAGTGAGTGCAAGAGGTTACCAACCTCCATTGGGTCGGCGAAGTATGTTTGTCGCCAAGAGTCCTGGTGCTTTATACGCTGCCTGTGTCCTCCTGCGGGTACGGGAGAATTTGTTTTTTGCCAAAAGAATACATTTCGCACACAACGAATTTTTTTTTTCAAAAATTTACTAGGATCTAATAGGACTAATGTGTGTGAAGTATTTGGCTGGGACAGTATTAATGGGGATTTAAGAAAAATTCGCAGACAGATTCGCGTGTGTGCTGAAAGAAATGTTTGCGAGATATGGTAATTCCGTGTTGCTGGTGTAGGTATATGTAGCTGTAGCAGTAAATCGAGAATTTGTGTGTGCGGAATATTGATATACGGCCATGGCAGGTGGTGCAGAAAGTATTTTCCGGTTTTCACAAGGTTGGTTCTTGATATGAATTTGCAAATCGCCTTATTTATTGCTACAGTTGTTCCGAAATTGTTCTGAAATCTGGGGGAAACTTTAAAGGTCTTGTTAAAGCTTTGGGAAATGTTGAAGAAGGCTTAGTTAAGTGGCCATACAGTGTAAAGATGCAGTCGTTTCGACAATATACGGATGGTCATTTTTTTTCCGTCATTTAACCTTCACCTTGACAATATGCACCCAGGTGTAGATCCCAGTTTTCAACTTTAAATATCTCAGTTATTGTTTTACCAATTCTAAAATCGATTTATATCAGTTATTAAATTAATCTTTGCTCCCGGAAAAAGATGATATAATTTTTAGTATATTTTCGGCCACATTGACTGTATACACCTGGGTGTGGATTTACATTTACTCGAAGTTGTGTGGTAGAATTCGTCTTCAAACTTTGTTAAATCCAAGGATAATATTGACGATATGCACGCACAAGTAGAACCTTGTGTTTGTTTGTATTGGAAACACTTGTTTCTGTAGTTAATACTGTTAAATGTTATAAAGGAATGAACACTTATTCTTTTGTGTTTTTATTTTATGAGTTCGTATTCATTTACATTATAAATAAATGGAAAATATTTTTATTAGGCAGAAATAGAAGCAGAAAGAAAAATTAACGTAAGAAAGGAAACAGGTACTCAAATATGATCTAATATGTTCCAAAACACAAAGGAAAAATATCAAAATATTACTTTGTATGACAGTCATGACATTTTGTTTGCGTAAGAAAGACTGTGAACTTGGCTGACTGGTTTTTTTGCACTGTTCGCAAACTTTTCTAGAGGGGCGCTTCCTTTTCTCCTCACTACATATGTACAATTGTACATGCACAATTCCAGTCACATTTGACAGAAAAAAAAAACAGGATAGACAAAAAACCATCAGAACCATCTGAACACACTCGGTTCAGAGCGCGTTCATAGTGCTCGAGCTCAGTTCAATGCTCAGATCTGAACTAAAAAAGAAAAAAAAAAAATACTGTAGCACAAAAAACATTGCTCTATTTGTATAGGACGACCAGATCCATCCCGATCCGTCGGATCAGATGAAGGGTTCTTGTAGATCTTGAGCTGGAACGCCCAAAATGTTAACATAAATAATACCTCTGCGCAGTTGTGCACTATTGAGAAATTTTATTTCTTTATTTTCTATTTTGAACAAAAGCAATGAACGAAAACGTTATTTATGCAAACACTTTTCCAGGACAATCCGGTTCTCGAAATAATAACAACCAAACGAAATCTTGACGGAAGGAATTGTTATTTGATTGACTATTCCACTTATGGACTATAGCAGGAACTTGCTTATGTCGTTACTTGAATAAAACCTAAAACTAATAAATAACTAACTAATAACATTAAAAAATATTGACGATACGATCAAATACACTTACTGATAACCTGGTTCACAACATCAAATAGTTTTTATTTATTGTCAGTCGCTATTGTAGGTGACTCTCAACTAGAAATTGTCAGTATACAAAAATTAAATATTGCGGAACTTAGTAGCGGGGGGGATCCAGGTTCAAAAACAAAATATTTTGTATATGCTTAGACATTTTTGAAATAGTTCAATTTATGAAAGACAATTTCTACACCGGGGAGTTCGCTGTAAGGATAAGGAGTTTTTATTTAGCAACAAAGTGAAGGTTAAATGGCACAAAATTCGTGACATTTGCTCCGCCATTTTCCTAGTCATTTAAATGACGCCGAAAATGTTATCCCAAAAATGGCGATCAAATAGAACGGCTTTGAGACGCGATTTTGACGTCAAATCGCCATTTAAATGACTCAAAAAAATGACCATGTAATCGTAGCTTTAGATAAAAAGCTCATAACAACAGTTCGGGGTGGACCTGGACGCAACGAAAACTTCACTCCACTACCTCCCATGCGAACTTCAAGTTGGTTGAGGTCCCTTTCACCCCAGAAAAATGTATCGAAAGGGTGATTGCCCAGATTTCAAATCCCATGCCCATAAATCGACTCATTCGAAAAAACCTTTCAGCTTATTGCTGCAGTAAATCCACTTAGATATATGCCCGGGATTACAGGTGAACTGCATTAAAGCTTCTTAATCAATGGGATGCACAATAATTAATCACATTCTATATATGTCGACCTGGACATGCCTCAAACACAATTTTAATTGATAATGTCCCATAAATATCAATCGACTTTAGCTCACCGCATGTGTCTTTCTCGGTTTCTGCAACAGAGTGTCCGATGTGCTCCGCACGTATACCATCAAACTGCCTACCCCCCCCTGCTGGGTGTGGATCGCACATACATCGCATAATGAATAATTATCGAAACAATGTCATTATATTACTGCGGCATCTACATCACCATAGCCATTGTACTTATTGTTATTACAGCACGTATGTAAATATAAACACCATTGAAAGGACGTGAGCGTGTCATTAATTATCTTAAACGCTCTTAATAAATAACCGCAGTCGAGCGTATTACCCGTTTAATTAAAGAAAAAAAAAACAAAAAAACAAAAGCAAAACAATATTCATTACTACAAGTTGCTTTCATTTTCAAATTTTATTACTCGCGTGCTTTGCAATTTTCCCACCACATAGATACCTTCACGAGTATCTACCTACGACCGAAGACGTACTCGAGCATGAACCTGCTTCCCCAAAAAAAATTGCTCAATCCTAGGCGTGTATCTAGTTATTTCAAGTTATGTATCTTGGAGCTGTGCCTTTGAAGGTAAAGTGTTGTTTTATGAGAATCGCTTAATTGGAGAATATTTCCACTTGAAGGAGGAACACTCAAGGATGGCGTAATGAAATTTCGTCTTATAAGGACGATATAAAATGAGAAAGAGATTTAGTTAATTTTGCTTGGGCTGTGCGTGGTACACGACTGGAAAAACAGTTCAAGCATGCGAGTAGATCTCAATGTTGTTGAGACTGATGAGAGGGTTGATGTCTAAAACAGATGTATGCAGATATTCCACTGGATGTGTTAGTTATGCGGTTTTGTGTCTGGCAACATCTGGTGTTGGGTGATGCTTGCGTTTATTAAAATTGCTCTGATTGTTTTGAATAGCTTGTACGTGGATAAATAATGTAACTCCGCTCCACCGTAAACTTAATTAATTTGCTATAGCGGTCTCATGCATGAACTGATGAATGTGGTATCCGGTGGCGGGGCTTGTTAAATAAGGAAATGAGTTCTACAACAGATCGCTTTAGATGGAATTAGGATGAAGGTGCTACCTTACAGTGGGTGTAAATACATATACCCAAGAGCTACTGAGGTTTGGCAAAATTTATATTCCTAGTAGCAGAAAATTAATAACTCGAAATGTATATTTAGGCAGCAAATAAATCTACCTTGTCTTTTGATTGTGAAGCTGAGTGGAAAAATCATTTAAACTTTTCAACTCAAGACACGACTTCCTCAAGAGGTCAACCTCGACTCTGCAAGAGCTCAGCATATATTTAAAGACGCGCGGAAAAACAGATGAACTCCGCAGTTCACAATCGGCTTGTATCAGCTTCATAAATCAGACTTGAGTTATTCGTTAGATCCATTGACTGCATTGGAAAGGCCTTTAAAGGCGCATAGGGTGATGTCAGTAGTCAGCCCTTTAACTTCTTTTTCTGAGTTTGATTGGTTCTTAAAAATCCATTCCTTAAGTATTTAATCAAGTATTTATTTGGTTCTTCTGAATGTTTGAAGTCTGTATATTGGACAATACTAAGCTTATTAGCCCTCTAATGCCTTATTTTTTGATTTGAGTCCCTAAATCAGTATATTCACACGGGAAGAACAAATTTTTAATTTTTAATTTGGTAAAGTTTACACCCTGTACATGTGAAATTATGTGTACCTCCTTGGGGCGGGCTTGGGTCGTCAGAGCAATAAAAATCGGACAGGATGGTATACAAAATTTATAGTTTATTTATAGAAAAACATGAAAAAATTTAATCTTAACACGAAAGAAAAAGCTTATTCGAGTAGCGCTTTCGTTTTCTAAGCTGTGAATCTACGGCGTGGAGCTACAACTGTGGGATCAGAAACGTCGGAAACTGAAAACGTCGTTGGCATTTCTTATGAAGCTGAATTTAGATCGCTACTTGCATTGATGCAAAAATGAAAGTCACTTAAACTCGCCAAGGAATTACTATTTAGAAACTGAGTTTATAAAACCAGCAATTTCGTTATCTGTCATCTTGGACAGGTTGTTCACAGTCCTACGGCTCGACATCTTGTAAATATCTGACCAAAAACACTTGAATCTTCATACTGCCTGTTGTAATATTTATTCAAAAGTTTTTATCCGGAGATACGACGACTTTTGTGCAACTAATTATTTATACGTTCCCAAGTGAAGCATAAAAAAATATAATCCCACCTCTACTTTGGATGTTACAGTCTTTTTTAATGGGGATTTCAAGAACAATCCCATTTCGTTTGGTATTTAAAAAGCAGCACAAGACCCACACCAAAAACGTGGCGGCCCACAATGTACATTCAATCAATTTCTCTAATGATTTCCGTGTAACCGCAATCACAAACATCAAACACATTATTTTCATTATGGTATCGTAAAAATAACCAATCACATGCCTCATGTGTCTGCAAATGGTCAAGAGTTAAAATGATTTATCGGCAAACTTTGATCTCCATTCACAGCTTGTTAAAGTTATCCTCCTAAGAGATATACAAACGCACACTATAGACACACCCAGACACAATGGAAAAGTTTCGTCGATAAATCCCTTCGACGCGGATACATCTTTCCGGCTTGGCCGGAAAATCTGTCTGACAAAACAAATAACAAAACTTTTTTCAAACAATCACACTCGGCCATTTTTAATTTATTACCGCACCAACAATCCAAAGCCAGACTCCAGAGGGCGCGCAATCAAAAATCACTTTCTCGCATTCACACACAATCTAATAGAAAACTTATCTTGGCAACTTCTCACCGCATTGGAGAATAATGAGCCTCCTCCTGGGGCGCGCGAGTCCTTCACATAAATTGCTAATTTCCTTTGGCATTGCTTGCTGTTCAGCTCAACTCATCTCCGCGCATTCGCGAGTACGCCAGAAGGGAGGCAAACAAAACTTACAGCTCCAACCGACACGAATGCGGAAGTGAAAGGAACGTCGGAATTCAGCAAAAATTCACTTAAGCCAAGGAAATTAGAGGCAGAAATGCTGTCTGTCTACCATCACAAGGATAACATCTCCAGAAGCAGACAAAAATCTTTCATCTTCATCTTGCGCTGAAGATTAAATAATTCAATTTCGTTCGACTGCTTGAGCATTGAATTATTTTGGTCTGTGTGTCAACGAACCTGATGCGAGTAACAGAGTTCTGTGTTACTATGCAAAATCGTATTCTTAACAGTATATGCATCAAGTAGGACTCTCTTGGTGTCATGTAAACAGGAATTCATTCCTTAGTTTTCTTTCCCGTTGCACCAGAAACCTCATATCCTGCCTGAGTGTGAGTATGTTTAGCAAGTTTTTCTTTTCCATGCGGGAGCCAAGCTGCAATGCAAACAGGCGAATCAAGGAAGACGACGACAGTGGTGGTGGTAAAGGATCAAGCATGGGACAAACGCATACAGAACACGACAAAAAAAGAAAATATCCACCCAGAATATTCTTCTCTAATTGAATGCAACCACTTGGATACGGGTGCGGGTGGTGGCGGAAGCAAGTAGTTGGTATTTTAAGCAACCATATACACGGAATGGGAAGTGTACCCGTAGCAAGCCAGAAGAAAACGGATTTTCATACAAAATTAATTCATTCGGCAAAAGTTTTCCGCAATTTAAGTGAATTAGAAAAGTTGCAATAACTTTATTGGTGGCGCCTTTGCAAGGCTGCTCACTGAGACGGTGCCACTGAGGCACAAAGATACGTTTCGAGTGTGATAAGACTGTGGAAAGTTTTGCATCCTTATGATGAATCAAGTGCTTGCAGAGGTATCTAACTGTCTTCTTCCGGAAGATTGTTGTTTTGTCGCGGGATTTGCAATTGAAATGATAATAAGTACGAAGCGCCTTGTTAGTTGTAGGTAGATATAATAAGTTCGTTAGAGAAAAATGATTTGGTCGCAGTAGGTGGTTTGTGGGTGCGTAAAATAGAGGATCGAGTACGGAAGGAACCGTAGACACGACTCTTATATGAACTTGAGGACAACTCGGCAAACCTTAATCACGGCATAGGGAAAGGTTCTTAAGCGTAAAGATGTGTCCCAATCGTACAATGAATATGATTAAAAAAAAAAATTAAATAAATCAATAGTTGACCCAAAATGGCTGTAAAGGACCCGAAGTCTAGTTTACATAACCATTCGTATTGTGTGAGCTTTTATTTTTCCGACAGATGGAAAGGGCTCCACCAATTTATGTCGATTCCAAGCTGCGAATTGAGAAGCTCTTGGGGTATGAAAATAACCTTTAGAGGTAATTTTGTGTTATTCGGGCGTTCGAACTTGGGACCCCTCGCCTAGTAGTCCAACACACTAACCACTATAATACACTGCGCCACTATAAACTTTTTAATAGGGTCTAAAGCGCCGCGGAAATTAATAGACAACCTTTTGAGGAGGATATGCTTGGTGGTAAGCCTCAGAACCGCTATCTGTCAAACTTGGACTAACATATGAAACAATTAGAACTGTTAAAATATGATTTACAGGTGGAGTTATATGAACACAGCTATTTTCAGCGGCATGTTTAATTAAAACAAAAGAAGTTGTTTTAATTCCGAAAATTCCAATGATTCCACCAGATTTATGGTTCGATTTCAAACGACTGCAGTTTCCGATACGACTTGCTTTTCTCATTAAGATAAAGTAGGCACAAGGTCAATCTTTAGGAATACATGGTATAAACTTAGAGGTTCCTGTAATTGCGCATGGGCAACTGTGTGTAGCATCTAGCATGTTCACGTGCAGGGCAAACCATCCGACTTGATAATTTTGACCAACGGCAAAACGAAAAATATTGTGAAAACTTAAATACAAAATTAAATATTTTGTTTTTATTGCATTAGTTTCTTAGCACCCGGTATACCTCTAATTTTAAAGCATATCGCAGTTGGGATTGATAGCACCTAATCGTTCGGCGCAAGATTAATTCAACGCTGAAACGCGGCGTGAATTTAAGTATGATTGTGGCGAATTGGATGCGATCAAATGTTCCAAAATTAAATATTGAACAGAAACGTGCATATGATACAATCATGCATGCTGTTTGTAATGAAAGGGGTGGAATGTATTTCTTAGACGCACCTGGTGGAACTGTAAAAACATTTTTGATTTCACTACTTCTAGCGACCATACGATCAGTAACCCAAATTGGATTGGCACTCGCTTCGTCTGGAATTGCAGCGACTTTATTGGAAGGTAGCCGAACTGCAAATTCTGCACTTAAATTCGCACCTGCCTGTTGCATAGTAGTCCAATACCCCATCCCCAAGGTAAATCTGAACTCTGTGATACATTTAAGAGTTTCGTCAAGACTTGCAACTAACTTGCAGCTTACTCGACCGAATTTGTAAGCAAGACATTTATAGTCCGATTCTGGCTTACCTCACTGAGTCCCTCAGTCCCAAAACCCTGTCACAAGGTGAGGTGAAGTTGATTTTGATTTTTGATATTTTCGTACTCTGTCGGCACGCACTCACAATTTGCTAGGCTCACAAAAACAATCGAATTTGTGATCTCCTACTGTGAAATGAAAAGAGTTTTCACAAGTTCACGCTGAATTCGATTCTCGATCTATGAAAAAATGAAAACAAATGTCAGAATTTCTTCATATGATAAGATTTTATCACAGCAATTTCATTTGTGAAGGAGTGTGAAAACGTGATGTATAAAAAATAATTTTGACTAAATGAAATGCATAAATGTTTATTGTTCTTTTATTTTTAGAATTTTGAAGTAAGCTTTATTTAAATATCAAATGCCTGGCTAACTATTCTTTTTCGAATGCGTCTGCCTTCTTGCTAAATTTGATTCGATGAAGAGTGCGGATCCTCGCCAGCTATATCCACTTCGTATAATCATATTGTAATTCGACATCCTACAAATATGTGATTCCTGCTTTAAATAATACATCATGAAGTACAACACAGGCATTGATTATTATTCCTGCCTTAGCTGGATCATAAAATGGGACTCTTTCTTTTGACAGGCAGCGAAATTTGCCCTTTGGAATACCAATACATCTTTCGACAAGAGCCTTTGTTTGCTTGTGCATTGCTTCGGAAGTGGCTGTAAGTATTAGAGTCATAATCCATGGCTGCAAGTCAAAACCACTATCCCCAAGTAGCCAAAAGTTTCGTTCTCCTCCGTTGTACAGGTTTTCCAGTGTTGACTTTAATCTTGAACGTCGCCATACGTGGGTATGCATCATGTGCTGTTCCACCGCGTGCATTAGTGCTGTAAATATTAAAATTTGTGCCACATACTATTTGAACATTTATCGAATGCCCGCCTTTTCGACAACAAAACAAATGCTCTATATCTCTCCTTGGAGCTGCCACTTTGATGTAAGTCCCGTCAACTAATCCGATCACACCCGGAAAGCCAAATTTTACAAAGAATTTCAACTTGATTGCGCTATTCTTTTCAACGCAATTGAAACCTCTGAAACACACCGACTCACAGATGTCTGAGACAATGAAGACAAAGCATCTTGCTGAAAACTACCCACGGAAAAAAAACGCAATGCAACACCTTGACATGAAATGGAAGCGCGTTCCTCCGTTGAGCTGAATCCATGAATGAGCTCAATTCATTTATTAGATCCATGCAAAGATGTTTTGGATATCTATAAAGTTGAATAAAGTGCTCCTCAGTAGTAACCTCGAACGGGTTATGACTATCCCGAAGGGAACGTCGCAAAATTTTCACTTTATTTCTAGGAAAAAAAACACAATTGATAAATCACCTTTGTTCAATAAGACGCCTATTGTTAACAAAAACTCGTATGATTCTTCTCGACAATTGAAATCATAAAATTAATAAAATGTAAGCTCAACAAACAAACTGAAAGAAAACAACAACCGCACCGCACAAATGACAGATAGGTGACAGCATTTATCATTTAGTACATTTTAGTACTGTTTAACATAATGAGTTCGAGAACCGCATTAGGTGTGTTCGTGAAGTGATAAAAAGAAAAGCTGCTGTGTCCACTGAAATGATAAATTATTTATCATTTTCTCACATTATCACAGAACGGGAATTGACCCCCAGGTCACAAAATTCAAGACCAGTCATAACGGCCCACAAGTGTGGTTCCCTATTTCCACACACTTTATGACCTGAACAAACATGGCATTTTATGCTACATTTATAACCATTTCGGTGAAAATACGTAGGTTTTTGTATGAAAAAAAAAAACTAAGGAAGGTATGGAATTTGATTTGTGATAAATGTCGTTATTAATTTTTATCCTTCAGTTTTTAAACATTTCGACACCACAGTATTTAAGTGATCTAAAGTTTGAATGCGAATAAACAAAAACCTTCAGTAAACCAACCATTAAAGAAATTTATTAATTTAGTGGCTATTGAGTTCTAGGTACTTAAGCTTTAGTTTTTGTTCCAATTGGCCAATTGGTTTTTTTAAACTTAAATTGAAAAAAAGGAAATTACATGAGTAGAATGATTTTGTTTCCAAATAATGCGTATTTGTGTGGTATGAGGCAGTTTTTGACCAACTTATGCGGCATTTTAATATGGAACGAGATTGTGATTTTTGAATGCGTATGAAAGCATATTTTCATACAAAAGTTAAAATAAAAGCACTTTATTTAACTACTGTTTTATTATTTTTCTTATCGTTTTCCTCGTTAAACTTATTTTTTTAATGTAAAAAAACAATAATTCTGTAAAATAACTTCGTTTGTTCATAACTGAGATCTAAAAATCCAATATTTCAGCTTTTTGAAAAATTATAATTTATTATTTTAGAGAATAGGAAAGGGAAACAAATTAAACAATATATAAAATATTGTATCCAACTTTTAATTCATATCAGTTAAAAAAAAAAAATATAGATAAATAATATTATATTGCATAATAACAAAACATAAATGGAATTTCAAAAACAAAAAATTAATTTATAAATACAAATGAATTTACTTTTGGTATGTGGTTTGTTTTACAGCTTCCTTTGAATTTTACGGGAGGTTCTATTTGGAGTGACTTCTTTGACTTCTTCAGCCTCAGGTGTAGGTACTTGCAATGACATCTTCTAAAGCTTGATTTTTTGCAAAAATAGCGTCGTAATAGGCCACGTCAACCGCACTCATGTACTTAAGCATTGACTTTAAATCTTTTTTTTTCCTTCCGTTAACAACCATTGGGATAAGAGCGGCTTTAAAACAAAGATGGAGGGGGTTGGTCCGTTCTCAGGTTTTTTAAATAAAAACATGTATTCAAAAGGAATGTCATTTGATGATATATATTTCGAAATTTTTAATTTACAAAATGGTGGCATAACCAAGTTTCTTGATGTTGCCGCAAAGTTAAAAAAGTGACGATCCTGCATTTGCATAATCCGCAAATGCACTTTTTCGTAATTTATTTTTTAGAAATTGTTGAACCAATGAAAGCGGGCTGAAAAGTGGCACACCTCGTAAATGCCTTTCAATGGCACTGTGAACACTATCAATTTCTTGGAGCTGGGAGTGTCCCGGCGCCGAATACATATGGATTATATTCAAAATTTGAGGATTTCTGCGCAAAAAATTCAAGAGCATAATACTGTTGACACGGTTTTTGTTCTGTGCAACGCAACTATCAGACCAAAAAATAATTTCAGTTACGTATTGAAGATCGTCTACGACGCTTTGTATAATATATCTTAATATTTTGTAAAGTGCGCTTGCGAGATCGTTTCCAAACCGACCACTCTGCGCTTCGGTCCAAATGCAGTTTGAATTGCAGTGACCAGTTAAATTGTAGACTGCAAATATTCTTTTATAATAAATCTGGAAAACTCAGCAAACACATTTTCAAGGTCGTACGTTACTATCGCGGTAGAAACGAGTTTGCTTTATCTATCTGAATCTCTTAATTTTTGGCCAAACGTTTGTTCTGTTCATGTACCCTAGGTTTTTCCGTTTCTATTACCGATAAATCGCCTTTACTTTAAAGCTCCAAGCACAAACCACTTTGATCCTTTTAAGGCATACGAAAGGCTAAATTAAAATCTTGGTTAAAAAACCCCCTCACAACTTTCTTTGTACAGGTTATACATTTTCGAAATATTTAAATTAGAGCCCAGATATCCCTTTTTTGTGGTTGCTCTGCTATAACGAGATTCGACACGAGGAAAGCTCTCTATGTGCTCCTTAATTTCCTCAATTTTATGTTCTGATATATTTTTCTTTATATGTTTTCCTTTCTTGGGGCTCTGAGGAATACCAGCTACTTCATTGGGTTTGTTTTTATAAAACCATTGAATCCGTTTAGCACTGATATCAAGTGTGGTCAAACAAATTTGGTTGCAAAACCCGAACCAGCTCCTCCCCATATGAAAACAAATATTGATAGCTATATTCGCGTTTTTTGAAAGGAGTTTTCTTTGAATTTCGTTTTACAGAGTCCTTCCTCGTAAATTGGGCATACAAAAAAATGTTCGATCCATCATCCAGACTCCAAAATGCATTATGAATCTCTTGCCTTTCATTATTGCCAAACTTTGTGTCGCACAAATATACACATGCCTAACAATCAACGGTCTTTAAAGTTATTGCCGGTCGTACCACCCCTTTAAAATCAATATAAGCCCCTTATCTTTTTGACGATTTTGGTTCCGTATTTCCAATTTGTTTTATATATTTTGCGTTTACGTGATGGTGGCGTATTTTCATTATTTGTCGCTTGAACATAGAGAGGAGTAGCTGCTGCTTCTTGATATGAAGTGGACGGTAACAAATCCTGTTGGGAATGACATACTCTTCTTGCTGGTTCAAAAAATGGAGATTTTAAAGTTATATTTTTTCTTGATAGCTGGAGCATCATTATCGGATTGCTGAGATTCGCTGTGGCCATTCGACTTTTCATCAAAAAAATAGCTCGGGTCTTTCACAGAATCATCTGAGTCAAAATCTTCAAAAACGTTCGCCGTACAATAACTGAAATCAATACACGAAAATCAGATGTACTTGTTAACAATGATTGTTAAATAACACAACCTTTTTATATTGTATAAACCTTCCGATTCGGCTGGACAATGTTTAATTGGTGTAATAATTTCCATACCTAAAATGCTTGCAACGGATGAAATGTTATTTTCTCTGTCAAGTAGGAATTTGTCAAAAAATGGATCCTCCTCCTCTGGGTTTCTGATTAAGGGATCAATGGACGAATCTTTATCTATGACATTAAGTAAAAAGCTATAATGCGCTTGGCTCATTATACTCGCTAAGAATTACCGTTGCAAGGAAATATATCTTCCGTTGCACATAAAATCTTCTCAGAAACTTCTTCCGCAGGAGAGGAAGAAAAAAATAGAAGATAATAACAACAAAATAATAAAACTTTTTACCTATCGCTGCCCGCATTACTCATGACTGACGTTCTTTCTCCGCTCTTCCGAGATGGAATGTTCTACGCGCCACGCGCCTACTACTACTACCTACATTAATCAATTCTATGAATGTATTTTAGATATTAAGGTACATACATTGAAAAGCAGCCAAAACCCAACCAAAGTGCACGGGGCATATAATTATATACTTAAATGTTTTGTTCACTTTGGCCGAAATTGTATAAATGTATCACTTATACACTTATTTTGTGTAGAGCCGTTAAGACGCATTTAAACAAACAATTGTATGTATGTGTCATTTAGATACTATCAACTACAAAGCGCTTAAGGCATTTGAAAAAAGAATTGTATGTATGTATCATTTTAATACTGAACAACAATAACTGTCTATGAGGTATTTTTGAAACCGAATGTAAGAGGTGTTACTGTGAATGTCCCGCTATTTCGGTTGCTGTCACTTTTGAAGCTTTTATTCATTAACATTTGACAAGTAGAAACTACGCCATTACTACAAAAGGAACGATACACGCTACACGCTTCAGCACGCATTGAAATTATTAAAATTCACTACAAAAATGGTGAAACTCTTGCAGTAATTTTTTGGTCGTCGTGAAGCACCTTGTCGGACCGCAATACAGAAATTTGTGGAAAAATTCGAGCTGTTGGGACAAGTTAGTGATGTGAAGAATAGAACCCGGGCCCGTCGCTCAAGAACAACTGAGAATATTGCTGCTGTAGCCCAAAGTGTTGAAGAAAACCCAGGTTTGTCCATTCCTCGTCATTCTTTGGAATTGGGCATTCCACAAACGTCATTACACCGTATTTTGCATATAGACTTGGGTCTTAAGGCTTATCAAGTTCAGTTAACACAAAAACTCAACGTCGTCAACAACGTCGGTCGTGTTTGTGCTGATTGGGTCCTTGAAATGCATGAAAATGATCCGGAATTCCATCGAAAAATCATCTTGACTGATGAGGCCCATTTCCACCTCGGTGGCTACGTCAACAAGCAAAATTGTCGCATCTGGGGCTCGGAAAACCCAAGAGTTATTGTTGAGAAGCCTCTCCATCCTCAACGTGTGACTGTTTGGTGCGGTTTATGGTCCGGCGGGGTCATTGGACCTTACTTCTTCAAAAATGAGGTTGGATCAACAGTTACGGTGAATGGATTGCGCTATCGAGAGATGATTAATGATTTCTTATGGTCGGAGTTGGATGGTATTGATCTGGACAACGTTTACTTTCAACAAGACGGCGCTACGTGCCACACGAGCAACGAAAGCATTGATATTTTACGGGAAATGTTTCCGGACCGTGTTATCTCTCGAAGAGGTGATCACAATTGGCCACCGAGATCTTGTGATTTAACACCTTGCGACTTCTTCCTTTGGGGCCACGTGAAAGATAAGGTCTACGTCAACAGTCCAGCGTCGATTCAAGACCTCAAAGATAAAATTCGTGAGGCTATCGAGGACATAGGGCAGCCACTTTGCGATTTGGTTATGGAAAATTTCATGAAAAGGATATGGTCCTGTATGCGTGCTCGTGGTGGCCATTTGACTGATGTTGTTTTTCATTATTAACGGCATACCTTCCTCTTTATTATGAAATAAACATCCGATCATTTATCTCAAAAAATGGCATTTCGACTTATAACGTCTTTACTAAAAAATATATATAACGTTTTTCTTAAATAAAATATGTCATGCTGAGGAGTATAGGTATGATACCCCTGCTCTAAAGAAGCTTCTCGACAACGCTTGGAACCAGAAGCTTTATCGAAACAATTAACTTTCCACTTATCCCCTCACACATTGTAAGGGGTCTAATTCCATTTCCCTCTAGTAAATAATAAAGCCTGCGGATATGCCTCGCAAAGGTATTACAGAAGTTATTTTTGAAACAACTACTACGAAAGCTATCGCCTATCTAGTAGCTACCCTGAACAAAGTCAATTATTTGTGGGGTCCAGATCATACAGAATGAGCTTATAAGCTAACACGCGAAGGCTCAACAACTCACTTCATATTGCTTCAGGTCTATTTTGTGATTTGTCAACCAGCAGCATCAAGGCAAGGTTGGATACCTGGGAGATCCAACTGAGGCTATCGGATTTGACCTCCATGGATATAGGTATGATACGCCTAAGTTCGGATAGCTGGGAAACAGACTGCTATGGGAAATGCGATACGATGCATGTCCCAATCGATTTTAGCACAGAATATTGCTCTCAAATATCATCTTCACAAAAACGCCCTTAGGAAAAGTTCTGTCGTTCTATGGCAATAACGGCCTTGAATACCCGATATTTAACCCCTTTTGTAGAAATGTTATGTTATTATACTGAAGATCTTCTTAAAGAGCAGTCCTGGCTTTGTACTGCTGGAACTGATCGTATGTCGACGAGCTTATCACAGCCTTTGAGAAAAAAAAAACCTATTTTGCCATCTAGCAGCCATATGCCACTCACAAAAAGCCGCGAGATATTATATTTGCTCTTAGCTATCAGAGTGGTTGAGGTATTTTATTTCCGTACTCTGCTATTTGGTTTATCATGTTCAGGCTGACCGGTGGCCACAAGTTTTCCTCATAAATTAAATGGAATCACTTTTCTTCAAGAAGCTTCCTAGGAATTTCCTACCACAGGTCTACATTTCCTCCCTATAAGAAAACCTTCAAAAAGTAACCAGCTACCAAAAGACAGCATTTGGCACTTTGACTTTTAAATCTTCACGACCATTGCGCCCCGAAGGTACAAAGACACCGCAAAGCAACTTCCACCCATCAGCTTATCTTCGAATCAATTTCGTCTCGTTCTCAATCGTTTGATACAAGCTCATAAACATGCAACTTATTCTCAACAAAAACAAAATGATTCGGTAACTTTTCAAGTTTCCCGTTTTCAAGCTGCGAATGATACAAATTGTAAACGAAAATGGCAAAAACCCCATTGAAAGGCAAAACAAAAATAAAGTCCCCATTGCCTTTCAGTTTCAATTCACACGAAATACGAGAGAGGACAAGGAGAAAGTCAATAAAAGAAACAAAATACCGCACAAAGCAATTGCTCATCACACCTTTGCACGCTAGGATAGGTCCTGGAAACTCAATCTACTCCACAGAGGAAGTTTAACTCTCACACCGCAATTTTTTCGCTCCTGGGTCTTGGGAAGTCAGGATGTGCTCACCGAAACTTGTTTACAGGACTTTTAAGTGCCGCCGGGAGGTTGGGTACAAGTACCTACTGTGTATATGCTCCGTTGCGATAACCCCAATATCCTTGTAACCCGTCTGATCAACAACGCCAGGCAGGATACGAGGAGCAAGTCACTCAATCTGTGTATAGGATGTTTATCGCTTATCTTGGAAGGAAGTGAAATAACGGATATTACTGCTGTGGTTCCTATTTTTGTTTCTCCCCGGGTTTATGAGATGGTGCAGGAGATATTGACTTGCTGACGAATATGGGCCTCGGAAGAAGAAACGTTTTTTGTGCTCGAAAGTTTGAAGGGTACTCTTGTAGTTTATTAAGGATGGAGGATAGTCTTCTGTGCATAAATTATATCAAATCACTTGAGAAAAGATGGTGGAGACGGACTTTGGTTGAGCTCAGCTGTGCACATAAGGGAGCAGTTGTAGATTTTGTCATCCAACGGGATTTTTGTGTCCGAGAGCGGTAGTTAAGACGCTCTATGGGAAAAGGATGTCGATTAAACTGCATTTTTCAATGCTAGATCTGAACTTGGTAGTCAACATTGGGATCTCTAATTGACATAGTAAAGGCAGTGAAATGGAGTCCAACAGACACTAGAAGACATTCATTTCAGTGCAAGCATCTTTAGATACCGATTTCGTAATTTGTGGAAAAGAGCACACTTTGAGTAGGATAACATAAATGTTACTTGAATAAATAAACTTCTAGTTAACGCACACCTTTAAGCATGACCATGCTTTGAAAAGACCGCGTTAAGTCGAATTTCCATTCAGAGGTGCGGTGAAATAAGCCGGGCAAAAGAAGGATGAAAAACTGTGACATTTACTACGGTGATTGAAAGTCTTGAGCTTTTGGCTCGTGCGTGAACGCCTTGCAACTATCCGCCGAGCTCTTATCACAAACAAATTTATTTATTACGATGAAGAGCGTCGGCAAGCGCTCGGAGCAAAACAACGGACGACAATAGCGTGCAAGCTCTAAGAAAAAAAAAATTAGGGATGAAAAGGAAAGAACGTAAAAAGCGAACGATCAATAAAATAGAAAAGGAGTTACTCCATGAACACGTTCGGATCTCGGAAGGCGAGTGAGGAAACCTTGTAGTATTTTTATTATGTGAAAGGACGAAATGCAAGTGATTCTTGATATATTTCTCATTTCAGAGACGCACTTTAAATTGATTACTTACTTTAAACTGCAAGGATATGAATTATATCACTCCCCACATCCTCATATAACTGTGCAAAAGGTGGGACTGCAGTGTTAATAAACAATACAATAAAACACCATATAGAAGCAAAATTTCAAGCATGTGCCATCCAAGGAATTTCCATTAGTGTAGAAACGAGCAGTGGGAATTTTAACGCCGAAAATAAATATTGGGAATCTAGATTAACTAATGCTAGAGGCAGAGAACTAACTATATGAAAGAAATTAAAGAAGATGGTGCCAAATATATCTCAACGGGAAAACCTACCCATTGGCCAACAGATAGGAATAAAACCCCAGATCTTGTTCGACTTCTTTCTATCTAAAAATATATCTTCAAATAAAATAAGCATAGAGGAAGGACCTGAACTTCAATCACAGCATTCCTCTATACTTTTAACACTTGGCGATAAAATAATAATAAAAGACTGAAGCCCAAAACTAGTTAATAGACTGACTGATTGGAATTATTTCCGACAGAAGTTGGAAGAAAGTATCCAACTATCATCGGATATTCAAACAGAAGATCAATTCGAAGAAGCAGTTCCATTATTGACCCTCAGTATACAAAAAGCTGCGTCGGCTGCAACTCCTAAAATAACAAAAAAGATCAAACAAAACTCTTATCCTCTCGAAATATGTGAAATTATTACAGAAAAGAGGAAAGCTAGAAAACGCTGGCAACTTAAATTATAAGCACAGAAAATCTGTAAGAGAATTCAATGACGACTCTTTGAAAACTTACCTCACAAGTCTTACAAATTATGCTAGTGGGTACCGACTACTCGCTCTGGAAGTCAACAAAGAAAATGAACAGGCCAATGGCTCACATTCCGTCAGTAAAAGCCAGAGAAGGCACCTGGGCCAAAAGCAGCGAAGAGAAAGCAAACACATTTGCTGAGTATCTTGAAGGCGTATTAAAATCTTATGAAGATAAAGGTTATCAAGGACTCGAAGTAAGGTGCGAAGAAGATAGACCTATTCGGTCGGTAACAGGTATTGTATTGTAAGAATTGGGCCCCGTACACTGCGACCAGAAGAGATCTACATCGGTAACAGGTAAAGAACTTGCCAAAGAAATTAAAGAAAGCACAAATATAAAAAAGTCCCAAGGGTTTGATTTGATTACAGGAGAATTTTTGAAATAATTTCAACGAAAATGTTAAAGAAACTAGCGCAGATTATAAATGCTGCATTTAAATTAAGACATGTGCCAAGCAAGTGTAAAGTCGCGGAGGTAATAATGATTCCGAAACCAGACAAACCACCTAACGAAGTTACCTCATATCGCCCAATATCTATTCTACCAATGTTGTCCAAGTTATTCGAAGAAGTGCGCCTACAAAAACTAATAGATTAAAAAGGCGCAGATCCCAATTCACCGAATTGGATTTAGAAATAAGCACTCTACCATTGATCAGGTGCATAGAATCGCAGATAAATTCGAAAAAGCATTTGAAGAGAAAAATGTGTACTCTCGGTATTTCCTGATATGGCACACGCTTTCGATAAAGTCTGGCACAAAGGACTGATACACAAATTTCGAAAGCAACTGCCGAAGCAGTATTCGTCCATTCTGGAGTCTTATTTATCAGATCGATTCTTCAGAATTAAGCAAGATACAGAGTACTCAACATAAAGAGAGATTAAAGCTGACAAACCGCAAGGCAGTGTGCTAGGTCCAGTTCTATACCTACTTTTCACGGGCGATCTGCCTGAAAGTGAAGAAACCACCATAGCTACTTTTGCAGATGACACAGCTGTCCTTGCTGTGGGAGCAACTGTCGAAATAGCACCAAAAAAGGTTGAAACCATTAATAACACTATTTCAAAAATGGACTAAGAAATGGCAGATTAGATTAAATGACCTTAAGTCAGTCCATATTAATTTTACGTGTAAAAACGGACCACACAGTTTGACAGGTAGACAGGTATTACATTAACAACAATGTAGGGGAATAGTCAAACACAGCCCAATATCTAGGCATGACTCTAGACGCTAAACTGCGTTGGAAAGCATACGTAAAGAAAAAAAAAAGATGAGCTGAACGTGCGATACAGTAAAATGTATTGGCTTATTGGGAGATACTCATCCCTGGCCAACTACAATAAGATATTGCTATATACGCAAGCACTGAAACCAGTATGGACCTAAGGGCTCCAGTTATGGGCATGCCAAACAAATTTACAACAAATTCATGTTTTCCAAAATAAAGTACTAAGGAATATAGTTAATGCACCTTGGCAATGCCGATCTGCATAGAGATCTAAATGTTGAAATGGTTGAAGATGAGGTTAAGAAGGCTGCTCGGAAGCACAGAAGTAGGCTTTTCAACCACGTAAATACAGAAATAACTGAACTTTTAGATAATGACAATGTGATCAGGAGATTGAGACGGATAAAACCTCTTGATCTATAAGATTTAGCTAGGTATTGTTTTTCAAACAAAACATAAAATAATTCAAAAATGAATTGCTGAATAATATAGTCGTACGACTAGGTGCAATCTTATTCGGGATGGCGAACTTCAGTTCCCCGGGAGTTTATTTTAGATGAGTTAAAGACCAACACTATTGCAGAAGCATCCCTCGCGTACTAGCTCTGCAATGTCTTTCGATGATTTTTTACTTCCAGCGAATTCCCAACACAAAACAAAAAAAAAAAGCTGGCTCCACTGACAGTATTTCCTCATCTGATAGTTGGTACCTGCCGAAGTATTTCAATCTTTTCTTGGTAAGTGCCCCACATGATCCCAGCAGGTGTTCTGGGATTTCACTGGACTCGTCGCAGAATCTGCAGAGACCTTCTTCAGATGCACCAAGTTTCCTAAGGTGTTCCTGGAGGGGACAGTGGCACGATAGGAAATCTCCTTAGGTTAGGAGTTTATTTATCTCATGCCGATGCAAGCTTGGAATCTTTTCCGGTTGTATTGTCCCAGAAGTTTCTTGGAGTGCCTCATGCCCTTTGTGCTATGCCAGGTTCTTTCTCTAGTTTCCTAAATTCTTCTTTGAAGGTGTGATCCCCTATTCCGCAGAATGGTTTACCTACGAAAGTTTCTGATGCTCCCTTTCTTGCTAGGGAATCGGCCACATCATTACCATCTATTCCTACGTGGCCAGGCACCCAGCAGAGGGTTATTTAATTTCTGTTACCTTATAGTAGAGTCGTAGTAAGTGCTGGGGACAAGGTCAAGGTCATTGCACCAGACTCTTAAACGGCCCTTAATTTTTGCACTCGACTAAGGCAGCTCTAGTGTAGTGGATGGTTATTTCCACCACAGCCCACAAGACGATCCCATCAAATAAAGCCCTGATGTCGATGTATAATGTACTTCGAGACTGAACTCCCCTTTTCGATTTCTATAGCTTTTTTTTAGTATACCTAACCGATTGATGATGGTTTTCTTTCTTATACTGCTTTTCCAGCTCAATTTGCTGTTTATATTGAGGTTAGATGTTAATAAGCACCAAGCGCGACAGTGTTCTGGAGGACTTATACTTATACTGCTTTGTTAAGAGTAGGTACAAGTACAGTTTTCTAATTGAACCAGACCACATTTTATAGTTCATTTAGAGAGCTCAGAGTTGGTATTCTGCAGAAGATCTCTCTTAGAGCATGTATTGAGACATTTCCCATGGATCTGCTTAGTGAACTTTTGTCTTCTTCTAGAATTAGATGTACTTCTTTCCACACCTGATACCAAAGGAGGGGTAAATGACACCACCTTGTTTGGTACTCTGACTGACGTACTCGTACTATTGCCTCCGATCCGATAGCTCTGAGTTATTGAACCGCTTCATTAGCCTTCGACTATAAAATTGCCTTCGGTAAGACGTTGTTAAAAGCTACCTCAATGTCTAGTAACGCGAATTGATCAATTGTCAGTGAAGAAAATTCGGGTACACAGGGAGCTGTACCAAAATGGATGGATTTTTTAACTTATGGCAATCAATATAATTTTGATTTGTATACCAAGTGCGATCCCTCTGTCACCCCCAACAATGTTATCCATGCCCACATGTTCTAATCTCTCTTTGCCAAGTTTAACTTTCCATTTGATTGCACAATATTGAATTCGATAGCAATAATATTTATATAGCTGCACTTCCACTACAGCACAACATTGAAGCTCCCCATTATAGCACAACAAGAAGTTGAATATTTTCAACAACTAAAGGCAAAAAAATATAGCAGGATACGAGCACAACTAGAATCAAGCTTAATTATACATCTGAGGTGAACGTGTACCAAAATAAGGAAGCTGTTCAGGAACAGGGCAGACGCAGAAAAAAGCAAGACATAAGAAACCGCATTTCTGTTCCGTATCTTCGTTACAGAGATGCAGAGGGAGTTTAGGAGGTGTGTAAACGAGTCAACTCATTAGTATTCTAATGTTGCCCCACTATTAACACATTCATTACGAAATTCGTGCAACTCGTTATGGTTCTTGTGGTGCTGCGAATGAGGATATATTTATCTTCGCCCATGCAGCTGGGTTTAGTTTTCTTGCAACGTTTTGTCGTTTTTTTCTTCTTCTGTGCAGCTGCTCTGACCCATTTAATGGCGATAATGTTGCACTGGGTGTGATGCAGTTTTTGATCTTTTGAACGCCAAGTGCAGTTTTTAGTGGTTAATGGCGAAACTAAGACGCAGTCGGGCTATGATGGTTAACTTCCTCGAAACGGTTTCTATTGCATGCAATTATACAGAAATGAATTAGTGGTTATGTTGCGCGAATGTGTTTTCTTCCAGTCGGATGCCGTGTTATGGTAATCCATTGTACGATTTATTTTTGGCGCAGGAGGGTTATGATTTATTCAGAATAACTGTTCATTTCTATGGTGCTTATGTATAAAATAACTGACAGGAATAAGTAATTATTGCGTGTGCGAGGTGAATGGCTTAAGTGGGGTTCCGTTAATGACAGACAAATGAATTACATATTCAGCACTGAAGTTGTTATGTAGGTACCTATAATCTGCAGAGGGATTGTTTAGTCCTGAGCTGAGGATATTGTTTGAAATGAAATTAGAACAATGGATTGAATTGGCTTTGACATGTCTGGGCGTTAATTGATAACGTGGATTATTAGCGAAAGGGACGTGTGTGCAGATAATGAGGTTAGCATTTGCCGACGGTTTCGATTAAGGAAGCCGATTGAAAGAACTGAATCAATGTCCCAATATAGATATACCTACCACTCATAACAACGTTAATTATTTATTTTTATTCAATCCATACTTACCAATGTTAAACCTAATTTGTTTGAATATCTATTACACTATCTATATATATATAAAATTGTTGCAAGTGTGTTGTGACTTAATAACTCACGAACGGTAAAACCGAATTCGATTAAATTTTTAGGGTTTGTTCGTATGGTCGTGTAGATGGTTTATTTTGCACGAAATAGGTCAACGCGTTCGTGAGTTATGACTTTTCATGTCAACATGTGATTTTATCCATATAAAAAAAATATAAAAATAAAAAAACAAATACGTAGGCGCCTATGAGCGTGTGCGGTATGTCTATGTATACTAAATCTTAACCCTAATCCTACACCCACCCAGAGAAAAAACAACGTAAAATCAAAGAAAACCACTTTGATTTAAAGATTTTTCTGAATGATTTAGCTTCGACTACGAAAATTTCTAAATCAAAATGGCATCACGTTAATTCAAAGTGTTTCAGTAATTTAAAAAGAATGTATTTGTAGTTTGATCTAACCAAGCATTCACCTTGATTTGATGTGGAATCATTATTAAATCAAAATCACCCATCTTTAAAACAACGTTTATAAATTTCGATCCAACCATAATGCATCGTAGATTTAAATACATTCAATCCACACATGTTTAACTTTACACTTCATTTGTAGGTTTCAATGCACTTAATTTTATTTTAAATACATGCGAGGAATTAAATTAAGTCACACAAAACTCACATTTTAGCACTGGAAATAAGCGTTCCCTTTTACGATTTTTTCTGTCTTTGTACGATTGAAAGAGAAACGAGAATAACAAAGACAATGGCTTTCGCGTCACGACAGTTAATGCAACTTAAGGATAAACATGTTTCCCTTTGAATCTACGTTGATCGTTATTTAAAAGAATAACATCAATGTTAGAACGAACATGTTCTACTTTGATTCAAAATTACTGTCCCTTAAAAACCAACATGCAACACTTTAAATTAACGTTGATCCAAGTTTGAAGCTACATGTGTACCGTGGAATTTGGACATACAAGAAAATACGAAACGTTTTGAAGTGGGTGGCGTTTTAAAACGACTTCTAATTGACTATGCAACACTTTGAATGTACGTAGATGTCATTTCGAAGCATATGTTGGACAAATATTATAATGTTGCACTTTAAATCTACGCTGAGAGTATTTCAAATATTTAAAAAGACATGGTCATAATGTAAAAGTGAATACGTTCCACTTTGAATCTAGGGTGACTTTATTTAAAATTACATTTCATATTCAAATCAAATATGTTTCAACGTCAAAATAAATATTAAAATCAAATAGATCATGTTACATTTTAGTTTACATTTTTTCCCTGAATTTTCGTAACATGCCATACCTGCGCCTCTCAGGCACATTGTATCTGATTAAATAGCTAACTGTATTGAATTATGAAACACATGTGTAAGCAAAGAGTTATATACATTTTACATCAATACATAAAATATTTAAAGTACCTACCCATTTATTTTATTACTTTTCTTTGCAGTGTCTGCAATTTAATGTTTTCTCCGAATGCTCAACACATACTGTTAGGTAAAATAGGGGTAAAAGGATTCTAAAATTCTGTAAATATATTCAAAATTACTTTAGCTGTTTTATGTGTCAAAGAGCAATTTCATAGAATACTAAAAGGCACAGTTCGATTTAAATTGTATCTAGAGAAATATAGCGCTTTTAGTATGGAATGCGCCTCCGAGGCACACCTTGGTAGAATTAGGCTTAAGGTTCTTTTTCATCGAACTCGCATTGTGGAAAAACGTAATCGGTAAGAGTCGCATTTGATTTTTTTTTTTTTTTGTTTTCAGCCATACATCATCAAACAATTCATTTGTTTCGTTTAATCGTTTCAATTCAAACAGACAGCAGTCTATATAAACTTTCCAGTTGCATTTGCTGGTTGTATTATAAATTTGTCAACAGTGCTGGTTTGTTTTTGATTTGTGCATCGCTTCAGCACTTTTATCGCTTTCATACAGTTAATTTAAGGAAAAAGTTAAATATAGAAAGTTTAAACGTGGACAAAATAGTTATGCAACAGTAATGTGGTATTCGGTTGGGCTGCTTCAGATTTGCTCTCAGATTTCAGATTTCGTGTGCCTAATAGAACCTTAAAGCGTCACTTGCTCTTTTTCGTGTTCATATTCGTGCGATTTTAATTTGTGTAGTCTTCGACACTTTTCTAAGCGATTTCCAATCACTGGTTGAATTTTATATTAAAACATTCGAAATTTCCGTCCCGATTGATTTCTACATATTTATACATAAATAATTTAAAAAAACAGATCCACCCGATGCAATGCCCTTCTTTGCTGTTGAAAAAATTCTCGAAAACCTGAACAAACTCCAACAGTTGTCAAACTCTGCATTTGAGTTGAGGCAAATCTGAGAAAATATCTAGATTCGCAAAAGTGCTCTTAAATCTGAAAAATATTACTTTTTTTGTACCAAACGAACATTAAAATTGCTCTGAGAATATCTACCACATAAGTATCAATGATTTCTTTGCCGAAATCAATGCACCCAAATATTGACCGACGAACAAGGCAAGCAAGTCAATAACAAAAATCCACGAAGCCAAACTGAAGAACGCGGAGCGGAGAAAAGTTCACAGAATGGGACATCGCATAGGATCAGAACAGATCAACAGGCACGCAACTTGAGAGTGCATGTAATGAGAACTGTCCCAAATCGCACTGCTGCTGAGAGAGAGCAGACAAGTTTAAATCGAAGAATGGCAAGATGCGCATCGTTGGCGACACACGGACGATTTGCATTTCGGTATGAGCCAACAGAAAACTATGGTGTTGATGCAATTTTCGATATTGGAGCGAAGAATATTATGTGCCACCATTGCAACGCGCTGGATAGAAGTACAAAAATTATTATTTAAAATTTTTAATTTTTTAATTCTTTTGTTGTTCCGGGCAGCGTTGCGGCTGAAAATTTTCAAAAAGGGGACTCAAAAGGGGCCCGTGCCGAAAAAACAAACCACTTTGATAATTTTTCAAAAAGTGGGGGTCAAATGTCCTGAGGCTCAAATAATTCCTGGCTTACCTACATTGTTTTTTTTTTTCTTTTTCTAAGTGCCATTGTATTTAATATAACTTTTGAAAAAAGAATTTGAATTGACCGAACTACATAAAGACGCATGTGCATTGTGCAAACTCGGAATTATTATTCTCACTACCTACATTAACGAATTTGGGCGCAACGGAGTTCGCCGGGTCAGCTATACCTATAGTAATTATATAAAATTCATATTTTGAATTTTGCGCCTAAAAACCATATTTTTAAATTTCTGGATATAGTTAGAATTTACGAGAGCTCACAATAGTGAAATTTGTGTGGCAAATATAGGCACTGTGAAATACTAAAATTAAGAGCCGAAATTAAAAATGGTTATTGGTAAGGCTCATTGTATTCGTATAGAATTTCGAACTCAAGATGTTAATCAATTCTGACATCACGATGGTAAGCAACTCAAAAAAGTGGGTCGCAAGATCCTATCCGTCTGTCCCGGGGCATGCAGCCTAAGCGGTTGCCCGGATTACGTTCAAATGTACTTATAAAGGGTGATTTTTTAGCTGGTTTGGTTTTGGCAACACTGGTTTTGACAGCTGACGTGTGTTTAGTACCTTGTGTCACTGTCAAACAGCTTCAGTTTGGTTTGCAATTTAACCATGGATCGTCTTACAAATGAACAACGCTTGCAAATTATTGAATTTTACTATCAAAATTCGTGCTCGGTTCGAAATGTTCATCGCGCGCTGCTTCCATTTTATGATCGGCATTCTCGACCTTCTGAGCAGTCTATTCGGAAGATTGTGACCAAATTTCGCACCAAATTTACTTTGTTGGACATTAAACCACCAACACGTTTACGTACTGTGCGTAGTGAAGAAAATATTGCGGCCGTATCAGCTAGTGTGACAGAAGACCGCGAAATGTCGATTCGGCGCCGTTCCCAGCAGTTAGGCCTTTGTTACAGCACTACGTGGAAAATTTTGCGGAAGGATTTGGGCGTAAAGCCTTTTAAGATACAGCTGGTGCAAGAACTAAAGCCAGCCGACCTACCACAACGCCGAATTTTTGGTGAATGGGCTCTTGGAAAGCTGGCCGAGGATCCGCTTTTTTATCGAAAAATTGTGTTCAGCGATGAGGCTCATTTTTGGTTGAATGGGTACGTAAATAAGCAAAATTGCCGCATTTGGAGTGAAGATCAGCCAGAAGCATTGCAACAGCTACCAATGCATCCCGAAAAAGCCACTGTTTGGTGCGGTTTATGGGCCGGCGGCATTATTGGGCCATATTTCTTCAAAGATGATGCGAATCGCAGCGTTACTGTCAATGGTGAACGCTACCGAGCGATGATAACAAACTTTTTTTTGCCCGAAATGGAAGTTCTTGACTTGCATGATATGTGGTTTCAACAAGACGGTGCCACATGCCACACAGCACGCGAAACAATGGCGCAATTGCGAGGCGAGTTTGGTGAACAGTTAATTTCACGGTCAATTGGCCGCCTAGATCGTGCGATTTGACACCATTAGATTATTTTTTGTGGGGGTATGCCAAGGCTAATGTGTATAGGGACAAGCCCGCTTCGATTGACGCACTGGAAGCCAACATCCATGCATTCATTCGTGAGATACCGGCCGATATGTGTGAAAGAGTATGCCAAAATTGGACTCAGCGGATGGGCTACCTGAGACGCAGCCGCGGTCAACATTTGCATGAAATTATCTTTAAACATTAAATTGCAAGGTTCAAACTATCGATTCAAATAAATATTTGATTCATTTTTTCGAATTTTTTGTGTTTTTTTTTTTTAAAAAAGTTCTAAGCCTCTTAAAAAATCACCCGTTAGTTCGCTGAGGTTTTTTTTTTGCAATATTAATGGCACTTCTCATAATATAAAAATTTCATATCAGTATGATTTGTTCGAAAGCGGCTGGTGGGGTTTACATGACAGCGTACTCAGATTTCAGCTAAAAAAAAATAACGAAATTTGGACATATCTCGAAAACGGTCCATACGAATGTAACATAAATTCATTGCTAAAGTGATATGGTCATTTATAACTTAAAAGCGAACTAAGTTTTTTACTTAGTAGATAGTATTTTTTCAAAAAAATTTTTTTGCTACCGGAAAACAGCGATAGGGATTTTGCCCAAAATGCATACTTAGAGTAAAATTGATGTTTCCAAAATTATTGTGTCTTTAATTTTCAACAATTGGGATCACTGAAAACGCAGATCTTAAGAACCGCTCATATCTAGACAACCCCAATACCGAATTCTATAAAACTTTAAAAACCAAGTAATGCTTACATCCCGAACAATAACTTATACTCAGTTTTCAGATAAATAGTTAAGCAAATAGTATTGTTGAAACCAAACATTTGGTATTATTTTTTTAGTTCCCAGCAACCTGGGTACTCAAGAAACTTTATAATCATTTTTCAATTTTAATTTTATTCAATAAATTTCAATTTCATTAAAAAGGCGATTTATTCGTTAGTACTATTTACTGTTTTGTCTGCATAGTTTTACAAAAACCGCTCCAACGATTTTAACCAAAATACATATTAAACATGATATAAGTATTCTTAATAAGATGTCTTACTAAGCTTTTCTCAAAAAAATCATCGAAGAAATCAGTTTTTATAATTATTTCGCAAATATTACTACCCAAAAGCAGATATGTGCTCAGACATTTTTTTTTTTTTTGAAACTCAACACCGCACTTTTATTAAACATGCAATAACTGCAAAGCAAAACTTATTTTTAGCAAATATACTACCCACTTCTTCTTGTTTTCAACCATATTGAATTGCACCTTAAAATAATTCCAGCCACTTAGAAGATACACAATCCGTAAAACTTACTTCATTAGGGGTGCAACACACGTCCATCGGGATTTTTCAGTTTATAACTGATGCTAATGCAAATTCAAAAACAAATCTCTGTATTCTTACATCCATACAGATATGCATAGGTAAAGATATCGAACTATCGCGAACACTACTTGCAATCATTGACAACTTAAACCAGCGTCATTAATCTATTCCAATCAAAATTAAAATCATGCTCTAACAGAAAAAAAGACAACGCTTGTCCTCGTTCTCAAAAATCTTGTTAAGTGTAGGAGCTTATAAAATAGTACAGTATAGGCGCTCATAACTCTATAACCAGACCTTGCCAAAATTGCCTATTACTGAGGGCTTTGACTCTTAAAAATTCAGATTGTTATGTATTTACTTGCCAACTGCCATATCAGATGAATAACCCAAAAGTGAATCTAACACTATTCCTTCCTACATTTCATGAAAAGTTTTTATTTTGTCTTGCATTACTTCTCAGATATTTACCTACATTGGTAGCTTCCTAATAAAATAAGAAAACATCAAACCAAACTTTTGATGAACGAGAAAGTTTCGTTCGACCCAGTCGTGCACTGTATTTCTATTTAATTTGTACTAAAAGAACAAAGTCTTGTATTAAACGATGTAACTTTCTTAAATGTACGCTCTATAAAATCATTCATTGTTACACAGGGTCCGCCAAATAACTTCTTTTTTTTTGAAAATGCTATAAAAAAAAAACTACTGAATATTTTCTCAAATTTCTTTTTTTATTTCAAAGTACAATCCTTCCGGTTAATAATGGAAAATAATTTCATTCAAATGGCTGCCTCGGCTGGCCATGCAGTAGCCTACACGATCGGTCCAATTTTTAAGCACATTATGCCTCTGGACCAAATTCCGCACCAAACAGTGACTCGTTTTGGGTATATCGGCTTTTCAATGTATGCGTGCAGGTTTTCTGTGCCCCAAATGCGACAATTTTGCTTGTTTACATGCCCGCCAAGATAACGAACATACGGAGCTGACGGTGCTTCTCTTCTTCCAAATTCCGTACGGAATTTTCGCACACATTCTGCAACATTACCAAGATTTTCAAAGTAATGTCGCAATATTTCCCAGCGTTGTTCAAGCGTATACACAACCATATTCGTTCAGCGGAAGGATAAAACTAATTATCTGTCAAATCAGACATGAGCTAAGTGTTACCATTCGCGAAATAAGCACTAGTTGAAAAAAAAAAAAAAGTTAGATGGCGGACCCTTTACTCTTCAAGAAGAAAGAGCTTTCGGCTTTTATTTTCGCTTGTTTTAGTTTTGCCTATTCGCTTATCGTTTCGCATATTTAAGCGTTCTCATTAATTAAGTAAAACGTATTCATCCAAGGGAATTTTCCTTAAATAAGAAGTAAATTTTCCTAAGGAGCATTCTGAAAACGCTCGACTGTACAAAGTGGTTGTCGTTTCTGATTCTATCACTGAGTGTTTTCTAAGACCAGCGTCTTATTTTCCATGTTTCTCAATGCTTGTTAGGGCTTCATTGCATGTTTGATGTTTTTTTCCATACCAAATCTTATTATACTTTGTATGAAATTTTGTTCAGTCAACTTAAGTCAACCATGATTCTTTCTATACAGAGAACCACTGCTTTTGAATACCCATCCTATTAGAAGCAATACTCAAAAGTGTTTCTATACTTTTGGGAATCCATTTCTAGTATTTCGAAGCGTTGCTTCGACTCATATTGACTTGTTTTGAAATTAATGCTCAATTTGTAGAAATTTTATTCAGCTTACAAACTGTCAACTTCATCTGCCCGTGGTGTACCTTACTGTGCGGGCAACCATGAAAATGGCGAATACCCCCCAAACACGCGTCTGTTGCCAATTGCCAATGCTCGTCGATAGGTAGAGGAAAGAAGGCATGCTTGGTCGCTCATTAATTATGATGCCTTTGGGACTTATGACTCCACACGATGGAAATCTATGAAAGCTTACGGAATGGGTAGCCACACCAAAGCGCATTTCCAAATTTAAACAGGCTACTTAGAGACCTCTGGGTGAGTTCTTCTAAGTCCTCGAAAAATTATTTTCCAAGAATACTGTTTCTGTTGTGGGAGAGAGCTAATATCCTAATGCTCCTCCTCGTTGCCTCCTCCAGGTCTTCAATGCTGCTTCTCAATTTCTTGGGATGGAATTTCAGTATATATAATTATCATTATCTACTCACAGAGTTAAAATAAAAGTAAATAGTTGGGGCAACCAGCCTTTATCTTATTGATCTTCAATTGCGAGGATGCCTTTGCTTCCCAATCTATATTTGAAGCGCTTCATATGAAGGGCTTAGCGATATTTTCTAACATTTTGTAATCAGCTTTTAAAACAAACAAATTTTTCTATTGCTTAGCTATTTAACTGATATTTGAGCATAAGATGTTGTTCGGGACATAAGTATTATTTGGTTTTTTGAGTTTTATCCAAATCGCAAATGGGGTTTTTGAGATATGAGCTGTTTCTAAAATTAGCGTTTTCGGTGATTCGAATTGAAAATAAAGAACACAAGAAATTTTAATACATCAACTTTACCCTAACTTTGCATTTTGGTGAAACTCCTTGGTACAGTTTTGGGGTAAACTATAAAACAATATAATATGTATTTTTAAAAAAAATATTTTATTTTTTTTTCCAAAAATCCATTGACGGATAATATAGAGAAAAACTGAGTTTGATATTAAGTTAAGTGACCATATTTCCTTTGAAGTGAATTTCTGTCGTAGTCGTATGAACCGTTTTTGAGATATGTCCAAATTTCAAAAGTCCCGCTATCCGATTTTTAGCAAAAAACTGATAACGCAGTCTTCTTAACCTCACCTACATAAGCTCAAATATCAATTTTGGTTGAAATCGTCACAGCCGTTTTCGAAGAAATCAAACTGGTATGCAAACTTTGCATTTTAAGTACCCTTGCAAAAAAAAAAACGACCCCGAACTGTTGGCCCACAAACTCCAAATCGGAAGTTTGAACCAAATATCGGCGACCGTTTAGGCTGTAGGCCTCGGAACAGACAGACAGACGGACATAATCCCTAGACCCACTTTTTTGAGTTCCTCTATCGTCGTAATGTCAGAATTGATTAATATCTCGAGTTCGTACGAATGCAGTATATGTCCATAGCAACGTAATCGAGAAGGTTAAAAAATAATTTGCGAAACATAAAGGGTTTTCCAATGAGAGGTGTAATTGTGAATGACCCGCTATTTCGGTAGCTGTCACTTTTGAAGCTCTAATTCTTTGATATTTGACAAGTAAAAACTACGCCATTACTAAAAATGTAACGATACACGCTTCAACAACGCATTGAAATTATTAAAATTCACTACAAAAATTGTGAAAATCTTGCAGTCACAGTGCGCAAAACTAAAGCATTTTTTGGTCGTCGTGAAGCACCTTGTCGGACCGCAATGCAGAAATTGGTGGAAAAATTCGAGCTATTGGGACAAGTTAGTGATGTGAAGAATAAAACCCGTGCACGTCGCTCAAGAACAACTGAGAATATTGCTGCTGTAGCCCAAAGTGTTGAAGAAAACCCAGGTTTGTCCATTCCTCGTCGTTCTTTGGAATTGGGCATTCCACAAACGTCATTACACCGTATTTTACATTGACGCTCTACCGGAATAAATATCATCTGCTCTTTTAATTTTTTCCCCAGAAATTTGTTCTTCCATAGCATAGAATTCTGGTTTTCAGTGGTAAGTTTTTTGCTTTTCGCTGTTATTACGTTACTTAATGGAGCAGCTTTTTATAGGTGTGAACCAATCTTTTATAGGTGTGAACCATAGGTACACTTCCACTCGATTCCACTTTAAAGAATCCCTAAATTGAACTTTTCTATTGGACACGTTTTTTTGTCGAGTTTTTCAGGTTTATTTTATTTAAGGATCGCTTATGGTTTGCATTTCGATTAGAATCGTGTTTCTAGCACTTGCGGTTCGTGTATTTTGTCTCGATACTGCTCTGCAAAAAAGGAACACAGTCACGTGTTTTCCCAATATCTGCCGAAGTCTCTGCCACTATCCAAAAATATGTGACCCACCTCTGGAAACTTTTGGTCTATTATTTTAAAGTATCCCTGCAGTATCTGACCAAATACTAAGTTCGTTTCCATCTTTAATGTAGCTATAAAGTTGAACAAAAGTCCATACATAAGGCTGGCTACTTCCGTACCTCCTCCATCAAAAGCTCACTTGTAGCTTAATCGATGTTTGGTAGTGTTGTTTCCAGCATCACATGTGCAGCATGTGTCTCTACGTAGATGGCGAATGGAAAGAATAAATTAAACAAATTAAAAATAATTTCTTTAAAAGGCTTCTTTCTGTTATGTAAACAACAGTCTTTTTTGCATTGTTTTGATCCTAGAGTTTGTAAATTTTGTAAGCGCTTAAGAGAGGTGAAAGGTATTTTTTGAAATTGTTTTTATATCTTGAGTAGTGCAATTCTTCACCAGCAAGCTGCCCAATATTATATAGATTTTTCATAGAGTTGTAAGTTCCCACATAGCACCTTCAAGGACGAAATAAAATTTAAGTATATCTGCTTTTTTCGCGACTGGTTACATAATAAAGGGCGTTTAAAAAATTCTTCCGCTAAGTTTATTGGAAAAGTGATTGCATTTCCTTTATCTCTTGTAAAAAAATCTAGAGGCGAAAGAGGAGTTTATTAAGACAGAAATTTAAGTTCATAAAGGACCTTCATCTGTGTAAGGAAAAATCAAATTCCCAAAAATGTAGCTTCGGTCCTTAACCTCCTGAGTGCTTCTTTGTGTTGAACAGTTCCTTTTTTGGTAACGAGAAACCGTAAGCACCAGCTAACCTTATCCTCATTTATTTACTATTCGACTTACTCACGTGGTTATACCGACAATGACAATTATGAATAAAAAGTGCCCTACAGCCTATATCGTAAAACTAAACATCCTACAGCACCGACCAACAAGGAGCAACAAATAATTATAAATATAAATACCCTTCTTCTAGTTAAACCCGAGTGCTTTGAAAAAGTAAATAAAATTAGGTCCCAACGTGGTGCTCCGTCCCCACAACAAGGCGAATGGTGATTTATTTCCTCAAAGAAAACATATTTATCTACCGATAAGGAATGGAACGAACTGCTACATGACCAGAATACAGACGAGAGCTTGCGTTTATAAAAAAGGGACTCGACCGGTCTAATGTCTGTTTGTTTATATGTCTGAGCTCAGGGTCGATAACGAGTCCAGGCGCATAACGTAACGAACCAAAAAAAGTGAACGGTCACGTTCCTTTATTAGCCATAAATGTATTTCTCGTCCTCGTGTTCGTATAACTCTTTTATTTACTTTTTATTCGTTCTTGGCTATTTCTATGCATTGCTACGTACGTGTGTATATGGGCTTCCGCTTCCGATTTTGTTGCTCTACTTTGTTGATGGTGTGGTCCTTGTCCATTTCCATTGTAATCACTTTGTTCAACAGGATATCGATGGCCTTCCCATTCGTGTCGGGAGTGGTGGCTTTAGCTGGTGAAGTGAAATTTATCGCATTTCCCAATTGCGGAAAACTGAAAAATTGCTGTAATATCCTATTGCATGAAGGACGACGATATGTGTGTGTTGTGGTCTCGTGTGTGAGGCGTTGCTTTGGTGCAAAAGGGATCCGGAGAGAGTTTGTGGGCTGCCCGCAGAGCTCTTTGATAACACAATGCGTACACACACACACACACACTCACCGAAGGAAATGCAAATTTTATTGAAATTCCTGGACACACCACACACGTTTCCTGGGGAATTGAATTCAAGGGATTAGGTTAAGACCTGTTTGTCATATGCCGGTGGAAATTGAATTTTCTTTGCCAGTTACCACAGTTCTGATAAATAATTTTCAAACCGAAGTCTGCTATGAAGGGATGCGAATTGTGAACATATATTTTGAACACACCCAGACCAATTAGTTTTGGAGTGAAATGAAGTGTGGATAATGGGCATGATAGAGTGGAAAATTAAAATTAAAAATGTGCCAATACTAATGAAACCAATTTTCAGTTTTTATTAGTCTTTAAGATTTACGGATATAGGAGTGCAGTCATTTTTTTTTAGACTAGTGAGTTGTTAACTTATGTACAAAACGAGGTTATACAAGAGTTGTTATTTTTGATACAGGGTGGCTGATGAAAGCCGCTACCAAAAAAAAATTTTAATAACTTTTCTTCTATTTACCTAATGAATCTGGTTTATTTTTTTTTTTTTTTTTGTTTTTAGATTTAACAAAAATGGATAACCGGGACACTGAAACAAGAATTTGGATTGTCCGCTGCTATCACGCACTGGAGTCCGTAGTTGCGGTTCAAACAGAGTGTAGGCGCACTTTTGGTGGCAATCCTCCGAGCAGATGGACCATAATGAGACTTTTTAACAATTTTGCCGAGCATGGGACGAAAGAAGACCTTACCATCAGTTCGGACGGAGGAAACAATGGCTGCTGTAGCTGCTGCCATACAAAACAATTCAAGAGATTCGACAAGAAGCTTCTCTGCTCAAATGGGTACAAGCAGACAGTCATTGCGGTCGATTATGCACAATGATTTGGACTTATTCCCATATAAAATTCAAATGGCCAACAAACTGAACGCAGCTTGGAATTTTGCCAGAAGATGCTTCAAATGGTGGAACGGAAACATGTTGAACTGTCTTTTTATGTCTGACGAGGCCCATTTCGATTTAAACGGCAACATAAACAAACAAAATTGTCGAATATGGAGTGCTCCCAACCCACAGATACTCAATGAGACGGAATTGCGTCCACTTCGTGTCATAGTGTGGTGTGCAGTTTCATCACGCTACATTGTCGGGCCCTACTTCTTCGAAGAAAACTCTCACACCGTAACGGCTACTGGAGACCGTTACTAGAGCATGTTGAGAGAGTTTTTCTACCCAGAATTACGCCGAATAAGAATTTCTTTCAACTCTGTGTGGCTTCAGTAAGATGGTGCAACTCCTCACATAGCCATGCCTGTTATGACAGAATTGCGACGAAGATTTCCCAATAAGCTGATATCCAGAAACTCTACATTCCGTTGGCCCCCCAGGTCGCCTGACCTTACTGCACCCGACTTTTTCTTGTGGGGTTATTGCAAACAGGAAGTCTACAGCAGTAATGAACAACTTTTTGGTAAGATGCCGCACCTGCATCAACGAGCAGGGGGTGCATTTAAATTCCATTATTTTTAAAATTAATTGAGCTATATTTAATAAATTTGAATGAGATTCATGAATAAAAGAAAAATGAATTCCACCTGACAAAAAAGTTATTTCAGTTTCTTAATGCAGCAATATTCATCAGCCACTTGGGTACCGATGTACTTAATGTACATAATAAAGCATTCGCTGTGGTACAGTACAGTCACACCAAGATGGACAGCTATTTTTGAAAGCAATCCGAATAAAATACTTTTGAAGTGTACAGAAATCCGCTCCTTTTGACCATTTGACCATTATTGTTCTATACCTCTACTGGTAAAAGAAGTGATGTTCCTCGCATAAAAAAAAAAACTCTCCAGAGCAGTAATTAAAAAAAAAAATGTACAAAGAAAGTCTAGGCTAATTGATATCAGGACACAGGACCAGTGGCGATTCCTGGTCTTAAGCATTGGTCAAGCTACGGAAAGTTTAAAACAAAAAAAATGTATGATCTGTATAACATTATTTTTAGCGGTTTTGCATTACTTTCATATCACTTCTCACAAATAAAAAAAAAAAAAACAAAACAAGAGTGTACTCTCATATTCCAAAGCACCAAAAATATATTATTTACTTACATTAATAATCCACGCAAATATAAAATAGGTAATATTATAAAAAAAATTCGCACTGAACTGTTGGTCAATAACACTGTTTACTCAATCAAATAAAGACAGAACGACCAATTTCCTTAGAAAGAGAAACATACGAAAGTACAAAAAAAAGAGAACGCACAAAATTTATATCTGCTTACAATCCACCCTCCAGTTTATTTTACTGAGCTTTGCTTCGATGGTAAACAAACATCCTCATATAAATTGTATGAAATTTGGTAGCGCAAATTTTTGCGCTAAAATGCTACAAGCGGGAGACTTTTTTTATGATTGTTTTGGATCGTGTGTGTGGTGTACAGGCAGGGAATTTGGTACCTATCGCAAATTTTAACGCAAGAAAAGGTAACTATTTGTATGGTAGGATTGTTTTATGTGATTGTGTAGGAAAATATGACTCGTAAATAGGTAGTTTTGTTATTTAGTATGTGATTGATTATTGCAATTTATAATCTTCATAATTACTTTAACCTTAACGTTTCTATTTCAAAGAATTTTTCTTGGTTTAGCGCCGCTAAACTAGCTAACTGAGAGGAATCGCCCCTGCACAGGACGTCTGTCACAAAAATTACAAATCATTCCCATGCCTTCCTAAATTAAGTGTCATCAGACATTATACAGGGTGTCCGCCGGGAAGGTATACTACTTTGTTTGTTTATAATTTTTGATTAAATGAAAGAGAATAGATCTTATATTGATAAATGTTTTATTTAATGTCGGCAATTATGTATGGAATACAATATCAGGTAAAAGTCCGCCACTGTTAGTCTCACAAATGCGAGCCCTTATGAGCATATGTTTCAATACATTCTCACATATTTAACGCGGTATTTCATTAATTTCATCACGAATACTTTGTTGCTCAAGCGTTTCTCGTTTGTTTGCATACAACTGCCAAATATGAACCGTCAATTTTTTAAGTTTCAAGATCATATTTAATACTACTCAATATATATATAAATAATTTGGGTCTATATAGCTTTTAAGAATAACTGTATTTATATATATTTATTATAAATAATTTATATATATGTAGATAATAAATATTTACCAAAATGGCGGCAAAACAAAGTAGTATACCTTCCCGGCGGACACCCTGTAGTTTCCAACGCATTTCAAAGAAAATATATTTTGCAAAGCGCATAATCTAAATTAGTCAAAATCTTTGGATTCCAAACAACATTTAAGTACCCTGACCAGAACATTGAAAAACGAAACGAACTTAATGAAGATTAAGGAAATCCTTCGAATTTCTTTTAATGAATCCAATCTACCTATCAAGCCACTACATATATACTCAAAATGAAAGAAACAAAGGTTAGTTGAATATTCTGATTGAGATCTTGAATTTTGCCAACTCTTATTAGGGTCATAACCTCAAACAAAATAAGAATGTGAATATTGGATTTGAGATCTTCGAAAAGCGATAGCAAAGCGCTTTTAAACAATTAAGTTTTATCATTTATGAACGCACCAAAACGATAAATTGTGCAGATCAATTCGTACAGCTTAACATTCAAACATTTAATTTTACAAAAATATTTTATATATATTGGCGCAAATTTTTGTGTATTTGAATTCATCAGGCTATAACGATAAAGTGGGTTTTATGGCGACTATAATAAGAAAAATACTTATACCGGCATTGTCACATACTAGAATAATTTTAAGGTGCGTTTTATCCGACTGTGTTAATTTTGCGCCATTAGTGGTTAAATTGTAGATATTGAACGACAATATCAACAAATATTATAAAAAGGAGCGGCTCAATATGACTACCTCGTGGAACTCCAGAGGTAGAAGATATTCAGCATAGATTAATGAAATCCGAAACAATAACGAGTCAAAAGATTTGACTTTTCCAACATCGCAAAGCTTACAATTTTTCTAATAGACTCTAAACCTACTATGGTGTTCAACTTTTCCGAAGATGTGATTTTCATTTGGATTTCCCTATGTCCCTAGTCTCAGTGATGTACAAGATATGTATGTCAAATTTGAAGACGATTGGATAACATTTAGAGGTTGCAGACTTTGATCAGTTTTGTAAAAGTAGGAAAAAAAAAACAATTTTTTTTTAATGTAAGCAAATATATTGGGAAAAGTTTAAATCAAAAAATTCAAATAATCTTACAACTAAGTTTATTATTAGGTAGTATGACGGGTAAAACATGTGGTTTATTAATCAACTTTAAAAGACGCAATACCTTCTTTTGTTCGCTTGTTACCATTTTTTTGTGATGCTCGACTACCCTCAACAAGAATTGTTTTTGTTGTTCGTCCCTGACTGATTCGTTGAACTTTTTATAAGAGCAATTCCTCTTTGTGCGGTATTTTTGACCACATTACGAGCGTTCACATGGCTTCTTAGAGAATCGCTGCAGGTATTCTGTCACGTCGTGGATCCCAAACAATTAAAAGAACGTCTTCGTTTTATTAGTAGCAAAATGGCTTAGGTCTTTTCCTTCAAATCATTCTTTGGAGCCCTTCGACTTACACTTGCCTCGTGCCAAAAGCGAACATATATGAGGCGGACGAAATATGCAACCTGTTTCATTCCTTTCGATTCTCATTGATGAACTTTCAACTGTTTAGTGAAAAGTACAATTTTAAGTGCATATTTTGCGTTCGCCATCCACCTTGCTTGATGCAGAGCGCCTGGGAGCCTGAAACTGAAGTCGTTTTTAGACCAATCTCCTAGGTACAGGGGTGAGAGTTGTAATAACTCTTTGTAGTCTTCCCTTTGATGGCTTCCGTCATTGGACATTGACATCAACTATTTTAACTCGTTGTTTTCTAGAAAGCCCTGAACGAGACTTTCTTCTTCCAGCAACTGAGGGCAACAGTTTACTATCCCAATGCAAGACAAAATGAGGAAGATTTTGAAAGAGTGACTCTCCGATTTTCCTTGCCCTTTTACTTCTGTTGACTACCCGAGCTTGGTAAACATTAGCTGGAGATACGGATATTTTTGAAAAATCATGGCCAATACTCCTTGCATCAGTTGCTATGAATGAAGTACTTGCTTGTCGAAAAGAGAGCGGTAATTCGGCCCCAGATCTCGATCCTAAGTAGACGTGAGTGTCTGATCAAGTGATTTTAATCTTGAACTGGAAAATGTTTTCTTCGTAGCTTGAGGCGAAAACTCCTTCTCTTCGCCACTAGGTGCTTATACTGATGAGGATGAGTCTTCCTCTTCCAGTGTGACTATTTGGTTAAATTTTTCTTATAAGATTCATTTTTCTCTTTTGTTCGCATACTCTCGCATACATCTTCTCTTCCATAAATCGTAATAGGCCTGTTTTTTTGAGCTTCGATCACAGCAAAGCAAAGTGAAGCAGGATTTTCTGCACGCAATAACAACAACTACTGTGAGTCTTAGAAGTTTCAAGTAGAACGTTGTTGTTTTAATTGAGAGCTGAAAATCCTACTTCACTTTGCTCTGCTGAGATCGAAGCTCAAAAAAACAGGCCTATTACCATTTATGGCAGCAATGAACTTACGTGTAAGAATATTTTCGACCTGTTGATGAAATTGTGTATTTGTTCAAGGGGCACCCACGATCAGTAGGTAAAACAGTCCACCTTAAAAGGAAATAAGCTGCAGGTATCATATATGCTTTGAAAAAACGACGCGAACATGTTTAAAATATCTCGGAGATTATTGGATGAAAATTCATATTTAACGGTAAACCAATCCTAGCCCGTTTAGAACTTACCTGAGTTGATTTTTAAAATACTTTCTACTTTGAAAGTATTGCATAGTAAATACTTGAAATATATTAATATATTGATGCTATTTGTTAAATATTGATAACACCTTATCATTGTGAATAGTCGAAATTAGACTATAGCTTTTTATACTTCCACCATTTTTAGACTAGGTAATATTGAATTTGTTCACATTTGATTAATTGTTTTCAATTTTATCTACTGCTTTATATTTAGCAAAATCAGTCGCCCGTAGAAAAATCAAATTAATGTTTATTCAACAGCAAGCAATTTTCAATAGGTACAATGTTTAAAATAGAAAACTTTTGGGGAAACATTAATTAGAAGATTAACATATAACTGTATGACGAAATTTCTAAATCACAAATATCGACTCTCTTAAGATATTCATTGTTCATCGTTAAACTATTCCGATTTTTTTCTATGCCAACCTGTGAAGAAGCTGTACGCTTAATGAACAATGTCATATAAGTTTAAATGGTGTACAAACTTCGTGTTTTACACCTACAGCATACATCATATTAATAATCTGTAAAACATATTGAGAAAACGATGAAAAATATGCATCAATAGATGATTCCATTCATCAATATGATGAATAAAATGGTGAATTTAATTTTTTTCATCAATATAACGAATCAGTTCATCTATACATATCTTACATCAACATTCTCCTTAATAAAAATTAAATTCTGTTTTATGATGAACTATAATACGATGAAAGCCGTTCTCAATATGATGAAAATTTAAGACTTGACAATCGTACTAGAATATGATGGTTCCATTCATCAATAAGACGAATACATCATCACCTGGATGAACAAATAACTAAATTCATCAAAATAAGTATTTTCATCATACTGATGAAATGTTTTGATGAAATTATGAACTTAGTTCATAAGAAAATATGCCAAATTCTTATCAGAATCCTGCCGAAAAATTGATGAATGTACTTTCTTCATATTGAAAAATGGTTCATCAATCGTCAAAAAGTTTTCATGAATTTGTTCATCACATTCGTGAAAAGTACGTCATATCAAAGAATATCATGTTGATGAACGCCATTCGTCAATATGACGACGTCTTTTTTTTCAGTGTAGTTGTTTCAACACACCGTCATCCACCACGACCTTACCCAGTGATTAATATTAGTCGTGTCAACCGTCCATTCACAGCACCAACAGCAACACGCAACAGCAAGGGTAGTAAATCCGATCCAAAACCACTGCGAAAGCTATTCCAACTGTTTTATTTTTCTGTACTCCACCTGAGAAGCTACGGAATACGGAAAACAGCATTATTTGTCCGCCCATAACATAAAGCGTCAGTCAATGAAGTATCTTGAGTTACGGAAACTTCTTCACTGTTTTACTGATGTGATGACAGATCTATTACTGATTGAACATCACTCCAGTGAAACAAACATTGTTGATCTGAATATTTCAAAGGCATTGGACAGAACCTCCTTTCTTTTGTCGAAAATGCAATGCCGTCAACTGCCCCAACATTGACCGGGCCCCTAACATTGACCAAAAACAGGAAAATGTTTTCAACCACTCTGGCGAGTAGTTCATGTATATATATAGTTGGCGCAACAGGTCTGTAGAGACCCAAGGCCTAGCTTCTCACAACCATTCGTTTTGTGTGAGTTTCATTTTTGGAACGAATGGAAGGGATCTACAATTTTATGCCGATTCCAAACGGCTAATTGAGAAGCTCTTAAGACAGTTATACTCTCGGATGTTTGTCAGACGTTCGCGAGAGGCGGCGCAGTGGAAAAAACCCTAAGGTGGAATTTGGGTTTTTGCGGGATTCGAACCTGAGCCCCTCGCTTAGTAGTCCAACACACTAACCACTAAGCCACTGCGCCTAAAGAACCGTAGTTCATGTACGATTTCAAACTATTTCTTGGTTTTTTTGTGTTCATCTATTAGTCAATAGATGTCATAATATACGTTAAAGAGTACTGTCAAATGAATGTGAGTTTTGGCGAAAAACATTGACCACTCGTTTTTCTCTTTCGTTGTAATTTTTTAAATATAACAGGATGTCCAGGCTCTTAGAAAAAGGGAAAAACTATAGCTCTTCCGATGAAAACATTCAAAAAGCACTTCATGAAATTCGAAGGGGGTCAATATGAATTAATAAAACTAAATTGAAGTACAAAATAGCCGAGGGGACATTATCAAACCGGCTTAATAACAAAACATCAAAGGCAATCGGATGTCCAACCATACTTTCAGGGCTTGAAGAAACATATCTGGTGAAAGTTTTAATCACCGTTAGTGAATGGGGATTTCCTTTTACTGGGGATAACATAAGGAGCCTAACAAAAAATTATCCAGACGTAAACAGCAGACATAATAACGGGTGATTTTTTAAGAGGTTTAGAACTTTTTTTTAAAAAAAAAAACACAATTCGAAAAATGAATGAAATATTTATTTGAATCGATAGTTTGAACCTTGCAATTCAATGTTTAAAGATAATTTCATGCAAATGTTGACCGCGGCTGCGTCTCAGGTAGCCCATCTGCTGAGTCCAATTTTGGCATACTCTTTCACACATATCGGCCGGTATCTCACGAATGAATGCATGGATGTTGGCTTCCAGTGCGTCAATCGAAGCGGGCTTGTCCCTATACACATTAGCCTTGGCATACCCCCACAAAAAATAATCGAATGGTGTCAAATCGCACGATCTAGGCGGCCAATTGACCGGCCCGAAACGTGAAATTAACTGTTCACCAAACTCGCCTCGCAATTGCGCCATTGTTTCGCGTGCTGTGTGGCATGTGGCACCGTCTTGTTGAAACCACATATCATGCAAGTCAAGAACTTCCATTTCGGGCAAAAAAAAGTTTGTTATCATCGCTCGGTAGCGTTCACCATTGACAGTAACGCTGCGATTCGCATCATCTTTGAAGAAATATGGCCCAATAATGCCGCCGGCCCATAAACCGCACCAAACAGTGGCTTTTTCGGGATGCATTGGTAGCTGTTGCAATGCTTCTGGCTGATCTTCACTCCAAATGCGGCAATTTTGCTTATTTACGTACCCATTCAACCAAAAATGAGCTTCACCGCTGAACACAATTTTTCGATAAAAAAGCGGATCCTCGGCCAGCTTTCCAAGAGCCCATTCACCAAAAATTCGGCGTTGTGGTAGGTCGGTTGGCTTTAGTTCTTGCACCAGCTGTATCTTAAAAGGCTTTACGCCCAAATCCTTCCGCAAAATGTTCCACGTAGTGCTGTAACAAAGGCCTAACTGCTGGGAACGGCGCCGAATCGACATTTCGCGGTCTTCTGTCACACTAGCTGATACGGCCGCAATATTTTCTTCACTACGCACAGTACGTAAACGTGTTGGTGGTTTAATGTCCAACAAAGTAAATTTGGTGCGAAATTTGGTCACAATCTTCCGAATAGACTGCTCAGAAGGTCGAGAATGCCGATCATAAAATGGAAGCAGCGCGCGATGAACATTTCGAACCGAGCACGAATTTTGATAGTAAAATTCAATAATTTGCAAGCGTTGTTCATTTGTAAGACGATCCATGGTTAAATTGCAAACCAAACTGAAGCTGTTTGACAGTGACACAAGGTACTAAACACACGTCAGCTGTCAAAACCAGTGTTGCCAAAACCAAACCAGCTAAAAAATTACCCTTTATTTCAACATTTAAAAATAACCTACCAGGGAAAAAATGGTTAATGTGCTTTTTAAAAAGGCATAAAGATGAAATTTGTGTGCGATCGAGCCAAAATTTAAAACCGTCAAAAGCGAAAATAACAAGAGACGATGTCCAAAAATTGTTTGATAACCTTAAGGTAACTTTGACATTGGAGTCAGGCTCGATAATACCTCCTGAAAACATTTTTAATTATAATGAAACCAATCTCTCCGATGATCCCGGCTCCAAGAAGTGTGTTTTTAAAAGAGAAGCTAGGTACCCGGAAAATGTTAAGGACTTCACCAAGTCCAATATATCGATTATGTTTTGTGGGTCTGCTCTAGGGAAAATTATTTCACCTTATGTGGTATATAAAGCGGAACATTTGTGGGAGAGTTGGATGCAGGGTGGTCCCCCTAAAACCCGATACAATCGCAGCAAATCTGGGTGGTTCGACGGAACTCTTTTTAAGGACTGGTTTTTAAATCATTTTATTCCCAATACTAGACGCTTAACTGGTCCCGTTATGCTTATTGGTGATAATTTAGCAAGTCATTTTTCATCTGAAGTTGTTGCTGCAGCAATGATGAAATGCTCGACTAATAAAATTTGTTTGCTATTAGGTAATGACCTGAATTAATTACCTACTTACCTACCTGAATATACCAGTATATAGTATCAAATGGCTAGTTACTGTTTTTTTTTTTTGTAAATGTAATTGAATCTTCGTGTAAATAAAAAGTTTGATGTTTACATACCTAAACTACCTACCTGTATTTATTTATATTTAATAATATTATGCATTTATTTATTTTTTTATTTCTTATAAGAAATATATTTAAATAATTTATTTATTTTGCCTTATTTACTTCATAAAATGAGTTCATTGCAGTATTTTAATGCTTTTTTTTTTTGTAATTAGCAAGTATTAGATTACTTTTTATTTATGTTTGTATTTTGATATTGAAAAAATGGATATTTTTTTCAAAAAAACGTTATTAAAAAATCAGTAAAAGAAAAATCCAGTTGACATATATTTTTTTTTTTTAAGGAACATAATTCTTAATTACAAATGGAGAAAAAAATAAGTAAGATATTAATCAAATATACTCCAAAACCTATATTAGTGGACTATTTTCTACATAAATCCAATAGGAATTGACCTAGTTTAGTAAAACCATGATTTAATAGCTCAGAATGATAGTCCCCTTAAACTAAAAGTCGCACATTGTAGATATTCATAAACGAAGCTTTGAAATTCAAACTCAAAGTTGAAAACTGGTCAATGTTAGGGCAGTTGGACGGTGGATGCGTCACTTAGTCAATGCTTTAGAACCAACCCTTCTGGGAATTGACTTGAAGTTATTTCAAAAGTCCCAAGCTCAACATATAAATGCTGATGGTCCCAAGACTCAGTTTTGGCTTTCGCCTTTCCTTCTCATATTTATAAAAGATTATCCGTCTTCTGTGCCACTAATGGAGCAACTGCTTACACCGAATATGTAAATTGGTTTTACCTTTAAGTACGGCTATTAGATGACTCTGCTACTGTGATTGTTTTATTTATAGTCGTAGATCTTTGTTCATGTGAGAATCGCACACCAACAAAGGTTTAAGTCAACTTGGGAATCATGCATTGATCCCTCAATGCCTAGCTTCTCATAACGTTTTTGACTTTTATCTCTTGAATCGTAATGTAAAAGCTATGTAAAATGGACTTGATTAAACTTGGGGGAATGTAGGTAAGGCCTTATCTTCCCTGTTGAGGTGTCGCACAAAATATGCCTACCGTCAACAAAAAGTGACGAGGTTATATCAACAACTCTATTCCCCAAGCAAATTCAGTATAGAAAATTAGAGTCCTGGAAAGGTTCAACAATTGAAGCGTCTGCTAAGACATTTTCTTGATCATTGAATGTCGTTTGCGTATTGGCCTCCAACATCAAGTTGACATAATTGACGTAGGGTAGTGGTATTCTTTTTTTTTCAAACGCAAATAAAATCTTTTATTCCCGCCTTTTTATAAATTTCAAAAAATGTCAAATAAAAGCTTCCGCTGCGAGTAACTCTTTGCTTATGCGGTATGGTTTGTTTGTGCCTCAGAAAGCTAAGCTTACAAAAGTTTGACTATATGACAGTTTTCTGAAACACGTTTGTGAGTCAGCCCACCTATTTCGGTGTCGCAGTCGTCAACTACAAGAGCCATTATTGCCTATATACCGGGAAAAGCTAATACAGTTAAGCTCTCTTGGTTACATCTTCCGAATAGACTGCTCAGAAGGTCGAGAATGCCGATCATAAAATGGAAGCAGCGCGCGATGAACATTTCGAACCGAGCACGAATTTTGATAGTAAAATTCAATAATTTGCAAGCGTTGTTCATTTGTAAGACGATCCATGGTTAAATTGCAAACCAAACTGAAGCTGTTTGACAGTGACACAAGGTACTAAACACACGTCAGCTGTCAAAACCAGTGTTGCCAAAACCAAACCAGCTAAAAAATTACCCTTTATTTCAACATTTAAAAATAACCTACCAGGGAAAAAATGGTTAATGTGCTTTTTAAAAAGGCATAAAGATGAAATTTGTGTGCGATCGAGCCAAAATTTAAAACCGTCAAAAGCGAAAATAACAAGAGACGATGTCCAAAAATTGTTTGATAACCTTAAGGTAACTTTGACATTGGAGTCAGGCTCGATAATACCTCCTGAAAACATTTTTAATTATAATGAAACCAATCTCTCCGATGATCCCGGCTCCAAGAAGTGTGTTTTTAAAAGAGAAGCTAGGTACCCGGAAAATGTTAAGGACTTCACCAAGTCCAATATATCGATTATGTTTTGTGGGTCTGCTCTAGGGAAAATTATTTCACCTTATGTGGTATATAAAGCGGAACATTTGTGGGAGAGTTGGATGCAGGGTGGTCCCCCTAAAACCCGATACAATCGCAGCAAATCTGGGTGGTTCGACGGAACTCTTTTTAAGGACTGGTTTTTAAATCATTTTATTCCCAATACTAGACGCTTAACTGGTCCCGTTATGCTTATTGGTGATAATTTAGCAAGTCATTTTTCATCTGAAGTTGTTGCTGCAGCAATGATGAAATGCTCGACTAATAAAATTTGTTTGCTATTAGGTAATGACCTGAATTAATTACCTACTTACCTACCTGAATATACTAGTATATAGTATCAAATGGCTAGTTACTGTTTTTTTTTTTTGTAAATGTAATTGAATCTTCGTGTAAATAAAAAGTTTGATGTTTACATACCTAAACTACCTACCTGTATTTATTTATATTTAATAATATTATGCATTTATTTATTTTTTTATTTCTTATAAGAAATATATTTAAATAATTTATTTATTTTGCCTTATTTACTTCATAAAATGAGTTCATTGCAGTATTTTAATGCTTTTTTTTTTTGTAATTAGCAAGTATTAGATTACTTTTTATTTATGTTTGTATTTTGATATTGAAAAAATGGATATTTTTTTCAAAAAAACGTTATTAAAAAATCAGTAAAAGAAAAATCCAGTTGACATATATTTTTTTTTTTTAAGGAACATAATTCTTAATTACAAATGGAGAAAAAAATAAGTAAGATATTAATCAAATATACTCCAAAACCTATATTAGTGGACTATTTTCTACATAAATCCAATAGGAATTGACCTAGTTTAGTAAAACCATGATTTAATAGCTCAGAATGATAGTCCCCTTAAACTAAAAGTCGCACATTGTAGATATTCATAAACGAAGCTTTGAAATTCAAACTCAAAGTTGAAAACTGGTCAATGTTAGGGCAGTTGGACGGTGGATGCGTCACTTAGTCAATGCTTTAGAACCAACCCTTCTGGGAATTGACTTGAAGTTATTTCAAAAGTCCCAAGCTCAACATATAAATGCTGATGGTCCCAAGACTCAGTTTTGGCTTTCGCCTTTCCTTCTCATATTTATAAAAGATTATCCGTCTTCTGTGCCACTAATGGAGCAACTGCTTACACCGAATATGTAAATTGGTTTTACCTTTAAGTACGGCTATTAGATGACTCTGCTACTGTGATTGTTTTATTTATAGTCGTAGATCTTTGTTCATGTGAGAATCGCACACCAACAAAGGTTTAAGTCAACTTGGGAATCATGCATTGATCCCTCAATGCCTAGCTTCTCATAACGTTTTTGACTTTTATCTCTTGAATCGTAATGTAAAAGCTATGTAAAATGGACTTGATTAAACTTGGGGGAATGTAGGTAAGGCCTTATCTTCCCTGTTGAGGTGTCGCACAAAATATGCCTACCGTCAACAAAAAGTGACGAGGTTATATCAACAACTCTATTCCCCAAGCAAATTCAGTATAGAAAATTAGAGTCCTGGAAAGGTTCAACAATTGAAGCGTCTGCTAAGACATTTTCTTGATCATTGAATGTCGTTTGCGTATTGGCCTCCAACATCAAGTTGACATAATTGACGTAGGGTAGTGGTATTCTTTTTTTTTCAAACGCAAATAAAATCTTTTATTCCCGCCTTTTTATAAATTTCAAAAAATGTCAAATAAAAGCTTCCGCTGCGAGTAACTCTTTGCTTATGCGGTATGGTTTGTTTGTGCCTCAGAAAGCTAAGCTTACAAAAGTTTGACTATATGACAGTTTTCTGAAACACGTTTGTGAGTCAGCCCACCTATTTCGGTGTCGCAGTCGTCAACTACAAGAGCCATTATTGCCTATATACCGGGAAAAGCTAATACAGTTAAGCTCTCTTGGTTACATCTTCCGAAAACTTCGATAGAGGCGTGCTTTCAGTTTTCGTTACGCCTTTTCTTAAATCTCGTAACAAATAACCTGCTATTACAAAGTAAATAGGCAAAAAATAGGAAAGTAAAAAAGTCCATTCCAAATTTGGAACGTACCTTAAATCGATCTAAAAATAAAAAGCCGAAACGCTATCTAGCGGCATTGATGCTCCTACAATGAAGAGCGAAAAATTTAATTGGCTTACGCGAATATGGTGAAAGTCAAATTCCATTCTTTAGTGATTCATGTCAGCTTTACTAGCCGACTGTGTTCAGCAAACAAATTTTCACTCTTCCTCCACAATGATACAGCGTTGGTCCTTTTATTTTTAAAATTGTTCATTGAAACTGTCCGTGTCCCCATGGGCAACAGCTATGCCAGAGCACATATGAAAGTATTGGAAACGAAATTCTGTGTGCTCAAGCGTTTCCATTTTCGCGATATACCAATCCCAGGCAATGCTGAAAAAACTTGATAAACAGAAAAACTTCCCTTTCGACCCCGGTTACCATACGGTCCGTTCAACGAAAATAATTGCACAATAAACTGAAAACCATGTTTCAGCTTTTTCCCCAATTTAATCTGCAGTAGATAAACGCATTCAGTGTCCGGGAAGACTTACCACAAAGACTGGATTCGGTAGTTGGTACACACCCCTAAAATCAGCTGAACAAAAAATACAAAACTGTCGGTTTTTTTTTGTTTTTTTAATTTTATTGAGCAAAAGTTTATTTTTTTTATACAATGACAACGAGTATGAATCCTGTTCTATGTATATCTAATATAGTTTCTTGTGTGTATACGAAGAAGTTTTGTTTCTGCGTAAAGTGTCCCTTTCTGACACAGGTTCACATTTATGCATAAAATTAAATTTAACATTTAAAATTTCAGTTTGGATCTCAGTTTATATGTTTTGTTTAAATTTACACAGATTTATATATGGAGGACGTATTGTCTTAACTTATATAACACTTAAATGGTTTCGTCTTTTATAAATAGTAGTCTATACTTATAACGTGTGGTTTTTTATCTCTTTTCTACAATTCTTAGGCATTACGTTATTGTTTTCTGTCTGCGTTATCTTTTCAGTTTTGTGTGTTTGCTCTTCTTAAAATAGGAATTTATTTAGTTTTATTATTTTGACTTTCTTACGTCCCCGGAATCCCTATGATTGCTGTTCTGTAAAATTTCGCAACATTCAGCATGAGTAGAGTGTCCTTTTCAGTTGCCATAGTCATCGATGAATGTGTCAATAATATAGCGTTTCACTTCGTTAATTGAAGTCCGTACATTGGAGCATTGATGTCGTTCTTGGTTATCTGGTAGAATAAGGAGTTGCTGCAGCTCACCCTGCGGAAGACAAGTGTATTTTGATTGTAATATTCACTTGTTGGAATTAATTAGAATATAGAAACACAACCGATAGAGGTGAACAAAATCTGATTATAATCAATCAGTGTGTGGCCTTTGAAGTGGGTCGACTATTAGTGGATATCTACATAATTATAATGGCGCAGTTGAAAAAAAAACAAGAATTTTAATAGACAGAGTTCTTGACTAATTTCATGTCGAAAATCGACCCTATCTTTTATAAAGATGTACTACTAAGAAAACGTACCACAATTTTTAAGCGAAACAATAGCAAAAAGCGACATCTACATATCGAAGAATAGAATATTTTAAAAAAGTTTTACTCATGATTTATATTTTAGTGCTTCACAATGAAAATTTAGAGCAAAAAAATTAGTTCGTTTCCACAGTAACATCATTGAAATATTATGCCGAATTCACAATGCCGCGTTGAACGCGTGCGTGCGTCGGTGCGCTTTGACACGCTTTATCGAAAGTTTACGATTTTAAGTGCCAAAGCGCGCGAGCAACAATTTTGTAAAACGAAATGCTGCTTTGAAGCGAATGCGCGTTGAGAGAGAAGAGTATGACACATTAAAAGTTCGGTTTGTTTCTTGGCTAAAAAACACAAATTCAGAGCAGAATTAAAATTTCAAGTGTACTCCTTTTTTTCTTTTATCTGTAATTTGTATGCACGAATTGAAAAAGGATTCTCAAAAATACAAGAAAATCATATTTAACATTGTATGTATCAAATCAAAAAGCAACCATAATTGGTTAATATTTTTTCTCCAAAAAAATCTAAAGAAATCAGTAGTTGCTCTACAAGAAAAAATGTTATTCGTCATTTCCACACACTGAATTAATTAATTTGCATTGAAAGAACGTCATATAGCTCTTTAAAAGTTGTGTGTGATAAACATTAGTGGATCTGTGCCACTCCAACTATGAACGGCACATTCTATGCCTTCAAATCGAACAAGTCGAAATTCTCAAGTTGTCAAACGCGCGAGATAGTAGAAAGTAGCTCTACTCAGGCGTCGCGTTGAACTTTACGATATTTACGATCTAAAGTCGACTCAACGCCTGAAGCTGTATTTTGTGTGGCAGCATATGAACGCTTTGTTTCTACATAATCTGTCAACGCACGCGCGCGTCAACGCGACATTGTGAATTCGGCATTAAAATAACTGTCGTCAACACCTTTGTAGATACAAAATTGCTTACTTTTAGGGGTAGGTAAATTGCATCCCTTCCGAAAAGGGATTAAATCTAAGACGAGATATATTAATTTGAATGCGTTACTCTGGCAATATGGCGACGACAAATTGAATGTCACCAAAATGCATTAAATAAACTGATAAGGATTTTGTATGAGTAACTGTTAATTTCATTTTACCAATCTTAATGGCGACATATACCCACGATTTTGTTTGTGCACATCTATGGCACAGCACCTTTCGAATGATATAAGTTTTATTCTTCTCATTTCTTTTTAAATACTAAAAAAGTGTACGTAAACTTCGGATGTTCATGTATTAATAAAATGATTTGTGGAAATGGTTTTTCCGTTGGTTTTTTGGTCATAGGCGTTTGAAGAAACTATATTAGTTAATTGCTTTTTCCCGACGTTTCGGCACGGATTGCTGCCGACGGGAAAACCATTAATTAATTAAGCATTAATTATGCCGAAATTTCTGTCGAATCATCGAATGTAGCCTCAAAAATGTTTCTTTTTTCAGCCGGAAATAAATATTTCCGAAAATCGACTACATCGTAATCGTCGACGCAAAGTCCGCTTCCATATATTCGACGACATAAGGACGTAGTCGATTTACCACCAGCTGCTGTTTTATCGACTCTTCGACAAATTCGTCTTCTGCCGACGAAGACTTGAATAGTTCGTCCATTTCACGAATGAAGTTTATTTTTTTTAGCTTCTTGCTATTTTTTATTTACTAGTCCAATTTTATACTTTTCTTATTTCTTGCGTCCTGGGTTCATGTTCGGGTTTAACAACTTAATATTATGGACTTGGGCTTAATTTTTGGGTTAAGATCACTTAAATCCTTGTGCAAACTTTAACCCGGATTAAAGTAGTGAATAATATCGCTGTTAAGCAATGCACTCATTCGAGATAGACCAAATGAGAATTCTTTGTCATATAGAATGAAATGCCCTAACGAATCAAATGCACGGTATGTAATACCTATCCAATTGGTCTCAGTGATATAGATTATAGATTATATTTTGGATTTATTCTTATTGAAACTTGAAAATGTATGAAAAATTGATCCATCTCATACAAACATGTATCTAATTTTGAACGATTTGGAATGAATTTAGCCAGAAAAGATTTGCGAACAAAAAGGCTATAATATACCTGATGAACCGAAAGAGATAGACCAAAACTGATTTCAGATTTAGACAGAGGGCCTTCAAATTAGCAAATTTGCACCATTAGTTGATTCTGAAGATTAATTGGGTGGACCAATTTTGCTTTCCGCTGACGATAAGACAATTTGTCCCAAACTGTGCTTCCGGTGCCCCGTATGAGAGGCATTCCGGTCCACTACTTTTAATTATTCTTACGAATTCTGCCATTTCAACAGACAAAAATATGCGGAGGATTTAAAACGATATTATATTTATCTCCTAAATTGATTGGCGTAACATAAAATGTTAACCAATAAATATACAAAAGGGCAACGTCTTTTCTTTCAAAGAGTAATTAAATGTAATCACTAATTTAAATCCGTTCGTTTGAACAGTGTTATCATAATTAGGGATCTCGATGACATGTTCGATAGCCAACAAAAATGAATACTCCTTGAAAATATATCTTGCATCGTCATTATTATTATTCTTTATTCTCAATTCATTATTCAATTTTTTAGGTAATCCTAAATAAATATCTAAAATTCAGAGGGTAGTTAGTGACATTCTTATTCATTGATATAGCGAGGAATGTCACTCAAAAATTTAAAATGAGGAGTGAACATTATGTAAGTATTTACGTTATAGTACTTCAACAATTCAAATGTATACCTTGTTCGGTATAACTTTTTAATTTGTTACCCGAGCGAGGTAAATTTTGCACGCAGTTCGTTCTTTTATGATTTTTGATTTGGATTTTTACAGTTTGCTTCGACAAATGAAATTCTACTCCTATTTCGTAGTTGAAAGACTGTAACCGTTTTTTGCTCCAAAAGGTACTCGATCTTCCATATTTAACTCTGTCAATTTTCCCATAATTCTAGTCAAAATGGACATGTAGGAATACAATAAATATATCGTATTTACTTTAAATTCATCTGATAACAGTTTTTTTCGCCAAACAAACCATGTGGAATAAGTTTGTCAAAATCTTTTTGCCAGTCAAAAAATCGTACTTTAACCACAAATAGGCCAGAGCTGTCCAGCGATGAGTCTCAAATGGTCACATTTACACACACAATCATGGGTGACACCATATGCAAGCACTGAGTGAAAACTGTAGACAGTTGCCGTAGCGGTCAGGAATTATTCGCCTTGAAAAGCGACCTGGCCGATACAGCAGCTCATTTACGTATTTTTCTATAAATAGATGTCGCTCTTTTTGTTTATAAAAAAAAAATATAAAAAATATTGAAAATATTGTGGTTATTATTACATACCTACCTATAAAAGGTATGGTCGATTTTCGGCCACAAGCGATACGAGTTTTAAAAATTCAGAGAAAATGGATCGAAAGGAGATGCAACGATGCACAATGGACGTCCAAAAGCAATCCGTTTAACGTTCAATTGACAATATTGAAGCAATGCGTGCATGAGTTTTGGTTAAATGCCACGTACATCAATCGCGCGTCGTGGAGGTGGAAGAATTGCAAATTTCAAGAAGCTCTTTAGGCACATTTACTAAAAATTCATGCCTCGATGCTACCTGAACCCAAAAATACGATTTTATGACTATCCTCCTATTTCTAAATCAATTGGGCTACATCTACACCGTTTTTTTTTAGACTTCAACTATTATATAAATATAACCAATAAAAAGCAGATGTTCTGGCCTAGCACGTGCGGTTTCAACGAAAAGAGAGAGTTCCTTCTCGGTCTTTATTTGCTCTTTTAACAATTCATAAAAATTACAGTCCACACTATTACAAAGATTCAAGTCTTGATCAATTGTTCTACCAAATTTCAGTCAGTTAGGTAGTGTTTTAATTCGGTTCTTCTAGAGTGTCGAATATTTTAATAAGCCCTTGTATTTTGGAAACCAATAGAATCTTAAAAAAAAAACTCTAGTCTAAGCTAAAGTCAAAAAAATGTGTTCCAACTTCATCGCACAAAGGGCCAGATCATATAATCACAGCCCTTCGGGTATATTAAAGCTCGACCCGACAACCCTTATAAAATAAGTTTGCCAAAAGCTCGACTCGGACTTCCTCCATTACTTAAGGATATTAGTTCTCCTTTATCGCGAGCACCCTTCCACCAACACCAAACATAATATCAATTTCAGACATAAAGGACCATTTCACCACCACCCCAACCATTTTGTACATACGCAATTCAAACAGTTTCATTCAATTACGCGAAACATTAATAGCCATAAAATGTCCCCCTTTTGCCAAACAATTAATTTCACAAATAAATTCAACAAATGTGTAAAAATGAAAAAACGAAAACAAACTCTCTATTCAATACTCACACTGAATCCTCGTCCAATTTCCACATCGGCATCGTTTGGCAGCGAGAACAATCGTTTCGACACAACAAAACTGTTTGTCCACGAACAATCAACATAAATGGAAATGAAATCTCCATTTTGGATGCTGTAAAACAGGAAGAACGGGATAAATAAAAATTAATACAGCACGCAGTGTAAAGAGCAAACACTGCAGCAACAACAATGAAATGTAATTAAATTTCCTGGGCATAAAAGAAAATCTCTTTCGCAGTGTTTCCTTTATTTGCTGGCTCCTGCTGCTGTAACATGTTTCTGGCAGAGAGATAATCCACTTGCACACTTATCACACAACACACTGATGGTCAGACATTGACGCTGGTGCCAAAGCAATATCTACAGCAACCTATGGACCTACCTGATCGAAACCTGGTGCCAACGGTTATCGTATAGCTGGAATTTCACAGGTAGCATTTCGGTGGCATTATCTCGTTCCTGGTATAGTCTTAAGCCATCGGCAGCAGTCTCTACATACAGGTTGTGGGTTGTGTTCCGTGTGGAGAATATTGTCGATGTGGACTTTGTATCGTTCTGGAAGAGAAAAACGGAAGGGAAAGCCATTCAAATAGATGTCCATAACACGGGCGTGATCTCTAATAACCTGCGTGACTAAATAGCGAGTAATTTTCGATGGAAATTATGTTTGAACACCTCAGCATTATGGCTGTTCACCCTTACCACAATTTCGGGGGCAAAGTGAGTGTGGTGCTTCGTGTTTGAGTTTTTATGAGCTTGATATGCAGCAGCAGTTGGTTTTTAATTAATTCAACTTTTTAACACGACTTTGCGGTGGGTAGCATGACCGGGAGAGTAAACCGTGCTTTTGAGTGACGTTAATTAGCAAGTTTTAATTGATTGTTTGATAGCAAAAGCCGGCAGTGAAATATGTATTTTTTTAAGCCTGTTGTGCTGACCTTTTTTTTTGTTTCGGTTTATTGTGGAGCCTACTGAATAGGGAAGGTATGCTGACTTTGGCAAATTATTTTCGTCGGCATGGTACTATCATTTGTCAAGGACGAAATGTGTTTGGTGGTAAGTATTACATTTGGAAGGCAAGTGCGACAATATGAGACATATTTTTGACACACGTTTGCAATTAAAATGCTCAAATTTCGATTGATGGGTTATTTACCCCGATTATTTATGGTTTTGCAGCTTACTGTTTCTGAATCGACTTACCTACTGCCAGTGATATTGAAAATGAGTCGGTAAAGTAACTGCGGAGGGTTCCTGTAAAGCTGGGTTTCTGTTTCCAAAAGCACCTGCCGCAAAATCTTTTTGCAATAGCTTTAATCACTAAAGGAGTCAGAAATTATTTTTAAAGTTATGGTAGAGGAAGATCGGATGCGTTGGCCAATGAAATAATTTACTTCAATGGAGAATCTTCACCCAAATTACCTATCAGTGCCATAATTTACTTTTTTGCAGGGGAATTGGCATGAAGAAGCGGCAGCCTTGTTAAATCGAACAGGTTACAATGTGTTCTTTTGATAACACAACTGAAAGTCTAAGACTGGAGTGTCTCAAATGCGTTATGGTAAAGAAGTAAGTAATACCACAAAGCAGAAACATAATTATACCTAAACCACATTTTCTACTATTTAAAAAATAAATAGTTGACGCAACAGGACCTTACAGGGACCCTAGGCCTATCTTCTCACAACCGTTCGTTTTGTGATTTATTTTCTTTTCTTTTTTCACTTTTGGGACGAATAGAAGGGATCTACAAATAATTTATGTCGAGTCCAAACGGCTAATTGAGAAGCTCTTTCATGACAGACAGACATGTCAGACATTCGCAAGAGGTGGCGCAGTGGAAAAAACCTTAAGATGTAGATATTTTGTGTTTTTCGGTGAATCGAAACTGGGTTCCCTCGCGTAGTATAGTCCAACACACTAACGGCGGCTTTTTTCTACTACAAAGCTCCTTAAATAAGCATATAATGACAAGAGTTTCTGAATAAAGGACCATTCACATGAGAGCGAACTGCGAACTGGCGAATATTCGTAGATTCTGACACTTCATTCACATGAAAACTTTGTTCAGTCATAGGTACCCGCGAATCATTTGCATTGTTGAAGGTTAAGTTCGAACGAATTTTTCATTCGCGGGCTTGTGGATCGTGTCTGTTTTATGTGGATTGTGAATAAAGTGTGACAGTTCGCGGCAAGAATTTTCAATTCGCGGGAAAATTGCTGTAATTGTAAATTTCACTATTTTAATCAATTAAGACTAAATTTTTTTATTTTTTTCGATTAGATGTTAGATTAATTGAATATTATGCTTTTGTGGTAAAACAAATTCATAAATACAGTTAAATTGATTCGCCTTTTCGCAGTTCGCGCTCATGTGAATGGTCCTTAAAAATAGGAAATGTCTTCCCTATAGCAGTTGCGTGGTTCCTACCCCACAAAATAAATAAATAAAGCAGTAGGAATCGTTGTTGCTATATACAACTTAATTTTCCAATGTGCTGCGAAAATAAATTCAGAAACTATTTAAGGTAACAAAGTTTATGCGGGCTTAATGGATATTTGTAAAGTTCTGGATAGAGTTACTTATAAAATGTGGCTATAAATGTACATACAAGACTGTGTTTCCCAAAATGTAAAGCTTCATAATACTTATTAAAAAAAAAATTGTTTACCGCTGGTATCCCCAAGGAACTCATATTGGACCTTTACTTTTTACTCTGTTTGTGAATGATATCGTGAAATCTTTTGAAACTTAACCTATGATGGTTTTAAAGCTACCTCCCGTTAAGCGTTTTTTAAGTGTTAAATTGTACCAGTTTCTCCCTGTAAATCCTTTATCATGTAAACGTATTCTTTTGATGTATAGTAATTCCCTGGATTTCTGTAATCAAAGAATTGGGCGTGATTCAAGACACTAAATTATCGTTCAATTAGAACGCTGAGTCCATCACATACAAGGCAATAGAACACGGGAAAGGTTAAAGCCCTATGCCTCTACGTTTTTGAAAACCGTGTGTGTTGCACTTTAGTCTAGGATTCACCTCTATTGAGTGCTATATCTGAATCATCACACGAAAGTAACTCCGTCTGTCTATTACCTTTTCGGGACTAATCCTCTGAACCAATCGTTATAACGGGTGATTTTTTAAGAGGTTTAGAACTTTTTTTAAAAAAAAACACAAAAAATTCGAAAAAATGAATGAAATATTTATTTGAATCGATAGTTTGAACCTTGCAATTTAATGTTTAAAGATAATTTCATGCAAATGTTGACCGCGGCTGCGTCTCAGGTAGCCCATCCGCTGAGTCCAATTTTGGCATACTCTTTCACACATATCGGCCGGTATCTCACGAATGAATGCATGGATGTTGGCTTCCAGTGCGTCAATCGAAGCGGGCTTGTCCCTATACACATTAGCCTTGGCATTCACCCACAAAAAATAATCGAATGGTGTCAAATCGCACGATCTAGGCGGCCAATTGACCGGCCCGAAACGTGAAATTAACTGTTCACCAAACTCGCCTCGCAATTGCGCCATTGTTTCGCGTGCTGTGTGGCATGTGGCACCGTCTTGTTGAAACCACATATCATGCAAGTCAAGAACTTCCATTTCGGGCAAAAAAAAGTTTGTTATCATCGCTCGGTAGCGTTCACCATTGACAGTAACGCTGCGATTCGCATCATCTTTGAAGAAATATGGCCCAATAATGCCGCCGGCCCATAAACCGCACCAAACAGTGGCTTTTTCGGGATGCATTGGTAGCTGTTGCAATGCTTCTGGCTGATGCGGCAATTTTGCTTATTTACGTACCCATTCAACCAAAAATGAGCCTCATCGCTGAACACAATTTTTCGATAAAAAAGCGGATCCTCGGCCAGATTTCCAAGAGCCCATTCACCAAAAATTCGGCGTTGTGGTAGGTCGGCTGGCTTTAGTTCTTGCACCAGCTGTATCTTAAAAGGCTTTACGCCCAAATCCTTCCGCAAAATTTTCCACGTAGTGCTGTAACAAAGGCCTAACTGCTGGGAACGGCGCCGAATCGACATTTCGCGGTCTTCTGTCACACTAGCTGATACGGCCGCAATATTTTCTTCACTACGCACAGTACGTAAACGTGTTGGTGGTTTAATGTCCAACAAAGTAAATTTGGTGCGAAATTTGGTCACAATCTTCCGAATAGACTGCTCAGAAGGTCGAGAATGCCGATCATAAAATGGAAGCAGCGCGCGATGAACATTTCGAACCGAGCACGAATTTTGATAGTAAAATTCAATAGTTTGCAAGCGTTGTTCATTTGTAAGACGATCCATGGTTAAATTGCAAACCAAACTGAAGCTGTTTGACAGTGACACAAGGTACTAAACACACGTCAGCTGTCAAAACCAGTGTTGCCAAAACCAAACCAGCTAAAAAATCACCCTTTACAAACGTGGATACTAACTACCATCGTGAATTGCTGCTGAAAAAAAAATATTTTAGCGTTGATATTATTTTAAGTTCGGGTCTAGATTGCTTTTAAATTATTTGCTTAGTTTTCATTTTATTTATTTACTGTTGGGGCCTATTCAAACCCACAAAACGTTTTGATTAATTACGAATTGATGCTGTGCGACCATGATTGCATGAGTGTGCATAATTTGGTAATTAAAAATAGATTATACAATTTCGGACTGGAGTGGAACGGTTTTAACGACCAGCTAGTGGTTAAATCAGAATTGTATAGCATTTTTAACGCGAAAAACGGTTTAAGCATCACATGCGTATTTCATCCCACTGATGAGCCAAATGATGCAAATATCGATGACGCTTGGAGCGCAAAGAGTGATAAGTGTAATTAGTGCGGGCAGGGAGATGTTGGAAATTGATGAAAAATAGATTCTGATATTGATGTCATGTCCATGCTTTTAATTGCCAGCATACTACTCACGTGGCCTAACAAAAGGATCCATCAATCCCACTTAATGTCCATTTCAAAGGAGTAACCCTTATCGATGGAGCATTTAGCTATAATTTGCCCAAACGCATTGTTTACTGTCAACAAAAGCGGACCCTTGATGATAGGATACACTTTGTGTCCGTAATCGGCAGGCAGCCCCAAAAACTTTTGTGATAAATAGTCCTATCCTCGTTCATATCTATGTATGACAATATAATTCCCTAAGTAAACTTTGCCAAGTGTCAAAGATGACACCCCAAGGAGTCATTGTCCCCACCGTGCATTCATCAAAGAACCAAGCTGAAGTGCAAATAAAGGGAAAACCCCCAGCCACCGCTTTCACATGTTTCCTTTTTGTTTTCACTTCACACGATTGATGATATCAAATGTGTTTCATGTCCCCCTAACGAAGCGTTGCTTCCGCTCACTCTCCCGATGAATAAAATGAAAACATTCTTTGTGTGGTGGTGCCCCCTTCACCCTTAATCAAGAAGACTTTGAGCCTTTCACGCCATAATACTTACCTTCAATCTCAACGTGATCATTAGCGTGAAATTCAGCGAATTCTTCCAGCTCCTTATGTATCCTGTGTTGGGAAGTGTTGTCGATGCAGGTACACTCGACCCCGTCGGCGCTGGCGATGCCGATGCCGATGCCGATGATGTAGCTGCTGCTGTCGTCGATAGTTCGGGCTGTTGTGGCATCGAGGTAGTTTCGAGCTCTTCAGCCGGCAGGAACTTTTTATAAAATTTTAATAAGTCACTTATGTCGTCTGCGGGAAGAGACAGAACGACAGACAAACTGAAACTTGACTTTCAAAGGATAACAAACATTTCATCACCTACCGGTACACTCGAATGTATTGCAATTCCGCTGTTCGATGTTGTAGCCCTCACAGGACATGGTTGACAGGCTTTTAGCTTTCTTCCGTTTCCTACGTTTCTTCAATTTATTCGAGGAAGTGCTGTTGCCCGTCGCTCCACTACCACCACCACCTGCGGTCGAAACTGACTTTGTTCCATTGGTGATGCTACTGTCGTTGTCCTTTTCCGGACTGTCTGAATGGGTTCTGCTGTTGCCACTACTCCGACCAATACTACTGCTACTTCCTCTTGAGTGCAGCAGTTGATGATGATGGTGATGATGTTGTTTCTTCTGCTGATTGGGCACATCTGACTGCTGTTGTGATGGATTAGTGACGTCCAACATATCCTGCTGCTCGGGTGGTGGCGGCTGTTGCATCTCATTGCCGTTCATTTTCATGTTCATGTTTATCATGGGGTTGTCGAGCAGACATCGGCGGAATCGCTGTTGCACACCCTTGCCGCACTGTACACTGCAGAGAGTGAAGTCGCTCCAATCGTCCCAACCTGTCGGGAGAAATGAGAACAGAAATATGAAATTGCATGTGGCATTGCTGCGACTGATTGGAAATGTAATGAAAAATTAAAAATATTCCCCATCCCGATTTTAAGCTGATAAGCTTCTATTCTGTTACTGAAGCCTTGGTGATGTTAAATCCGTCCAATTGAGGGCAGCTCTTGCAGAGCTTTTGAGCTGCGCCAAGTGTCTTTTGAGTGGAATGGTTTTTTTTTTTCTACGTCCTTAATCCGATGAAAAACCCATTTCACAGATGCCTACACTCAGACAGCTGTATAGAGTGGGGATATTGCGCCTATGACTTCCAGATACCTTTTGTCGTGGAATTTGGTCTGGTGAGAGTGGTTATTATATTTTTTTCCACCTAGGCTGGGAAGTAAAGTCGGCAAGGGTGGGTGGAATTGAATTGAGGTTGATGGGAGTTGTGGAGTTTTAAAAGTGCATCGTTAGCCTTGAATTGCACTTTGTGACTGAGCAATTGCGCATGTGGGCTGGAGATTGCAGAGTAACTTGTAGCTTAGGAACTCGAATAGAAAAACAGTAACTCGTAGCAATCTTTTGTATAAGAACTACCTATTAAATAGACTGACAGCTTTCCTACGTTTTCCCGATTTCCCCCGCAAATTTTTTCAATATTAGCTCTCGATTGTACCGTCTGTGAATACGTGTGAAGCAGCAAAAAAATTAAATTCTAAATGGCGGGAGGTGGAACAAACAACTGACACTCAGCTGTGTTCTTACATCGCAGTATCTCTGCATTTTGGCGGGAATTTCGATTTCCGAAAAACTTTCCGTCCGTAAGAGGAAAAAAACTTCAAAATTGCGGGAATTTAAATAATCTGATGAAAATATATTCAATCTACATTTCACCACGAATATCAAGGCACTAAATGTCCATAAAAAGCAGACTTGCCTTTAGCAAAAATTTCTAGTACCAACAAACAATCATTATAATGCGAACAGACTGCGATTTTTATACTAATGCAATTTTCTTTCCGCAAAACACGAATTCTTCTAAAAAATCGAGGCGATTTCATCCCGGTGAAAAGGGACAAATTACCACGCTTCGTGGGAAAAATAAATAGAGAGTGATAAGAACACTGACGGAGATTCCTCAGCTGATGGATGCGTTCCGAGAGTTTGAATTCGTTGTTTTATTTCACCACGAAAATATGTAGGTACTCTACAAAATGGTTTATAGCTAATGCAATCAACATAAATAAATAAAGGAATTTGCAATGAAAAATTCATTCGTCAAACTAAAATAAGATAAGTTCCTACAACTGTTGTGTCTGTTTTCGTTTTTGTTTGTTTTTTGCGAAAAATTATTTCGCCGGGAATGTCCACAAAAAAACGGCAGGGAATTTAAAGAGAAGGATCGATGACGAATATTTAAAATTTGAATTATGATTTTGTAGTTATAACCTCTTCATGGAGATTTCGTTTAGTAACGAAAGACAAAAAAAAAAACACACATTAGTTATCAGACATTTGATAAAAAATAAAGATATCCTTACTAAAATAAAACTGTATCTTTTTTCAGGCTGAAATGTGTTTGCCCGGTATAGATTAAAAAAGTCCTGCACGAAATTGATTCTGGTTTTCACAGTTGCATAGAAAATTGTCGAGATTAAAAGATAGGATATGTGTTACGAAATTAAGTATCGCAAGAAAAATTAATAAAACACGACAAACATGCGAAAACAGTAGGCAGTAGAGTTTGCTAGTAGAGTGTCAAACAGCTGTCGATACTGCAGGGTTATTCTACAGACCAAAATATCCAAACACTTCTTCGTAATGAAAAGTGTTATATTGGGAACAGTGAGTCTGGTGAGAAAAGTTTGCTGTAAGTTTCTCACAAACAAGAGCAAACATTTTTTTTTTTTTTTTTGAAAGAAAGGGGAAATTCCTTTGTCCGGTCAAGGCATGCACAGTACGAAACTCACGAGTAACGTATCTATTTAGATTTGGAAGTCTCAGAGTGCAGATCACAGTGAGCAAAAATTAGGAAATATAGTTTAAAATTTCCGTTGTATAAGAAAAAAAAAAGAGAAACACTTTTTAAAAGGACAGTGTCCACGAATATATAAAAAAGGAGCAACGAAAAGTGTGTGCAAAGAAAAAAAGAAGGATAAGGGAGAAAAGAAAAGGTATGTAGAGAAACATAGTAGTATCCAGGTGATAAAGTACATTTTTTTGATAGGAACTTTAGAAACCACGAATTTTCCGTGAAGACGTTCCAGCTAACTATCGCTAGGCGTAAAATTCGGAATTGGATACTTTAAAATTCCCGAAATATTATCCCAATTGGATAGTGTCGCATAGCCGAAGTTACAACCAGGGGCTGTCCATGCGAGTAAGACAGCCAAGGTAGGGAGGGTAAAGAAGTCGTCTCGCGCGAGTTACATTCTCGCGATCACCAAACACCCAACCAGCGGATGTCCACCAACATATCAACATACCAACATACGTCAGCATAATTCAATAACCCGGCTTAGTTCCAGGAATTACTAATAAGCAAATATTACAGAATTATTAATAAGCAAATATAACAATATTCAATGTAAGCAAATATTATAATTCCAGGAAATACCGTTATTGTATCAAGTTCCATTGCACTTGCCTTGGACTTGGAAAAATTATTTCAAATCAGAAATAAATCAGTTGTCAAAAGGTTCGGTTGATTTTTTTTTATCAAGCTCCGGGCTCGGAATCATAATTCGCGCGAATGAACATCTATAGCCCAGTCTGGCATGAAATTTTTGTACGTGCCTGGGTCAAGATCCTACGCCCCCCGGCGAGCAAAAGGACCGGGACCAGCATGCCAGCACAGACCCAAACTGAGTGCACGCATCATATGTTTTATCTTTGTGCGCTGTCCGGAAGCGGAGATCTAAGCTGATATCTAAGAAAAGTTGTAATTCTCGAATGTCTTCTAGCTCCTAGCTTTGGAATGACTCATCCAAATGAAATAGGATTTTCAGTTTAGTACGAAGATTTTAAGATCTTTGTACGTTATCCTGAAGTTGAACAATAAGCATTTAACTATAAATTTTATGCAATTCAAAAAAGTTTAATTTTCCATTGAAGCTAAATCGTTGGATTTTCCCAGCGTTCAGTGAAGGACATTTTGTGTGTGTGTGAGTCTGTTTCTCTGTACCTTTTGTGCTGTGTGCTTTTTCTTTCTATTGTTCGTGTGCATGGTGAAACCTGTTTGTGCATCTGCACCTTTTCTGCTTTGAGTTGATTTTGTTTGCTCTTTTTTAATTTGAACTGGAGTATGTTTGAGTAGTGAGCGAGTCTGGCGCATATGGGATTGAGAGAGATAGGTTATGAAATTTAAGTGGAATGTAAATAAGAAAGGGAATAATAGAAATTAGCCTACCTATTTGTTTGGATTGTTTTACTGACAGTTTTTCTTCACTTTTTTTTCGGGTAAAGTAATCATTTGAATTCCACTGAAGCCTTAGTATATTATATTTACAACTAGCGCAGAAAACTTATTCGTTGTAGCTCCTTTTTGAAAAACTGAACACAATGCGCCTTACCAACAACCATTTTTAGTTTCGACTTTAAGTTTACGAGAGCTCACAGTAGCGAAATTTTTATGGAAAATATAGCCACTATGAACTACTTAAGCTTGGAGTCGTAACTAAAAATGGTTGCTGGTAAGGCCCATTGTTTATAAAGAAATTCTGTAAATTGGATTCTAATATCCTTTCGATAATTAACATTATACCTATGTACCATTGAAAGAATTCGCCGGCGAAAACTGTTTCTTTTATTTTATTTATGTACGCATACATGGGTACATAATATAATTACTTCACATTCTTTATAATATTTTGTATTACTTTTTAGTTTGTTTAATTCCTATAACTAGTTTCCATTCTATTACTGATTTTCATACAAAAATACTACATACCTACATAATTAATGAATCCCTACTTTTATATAACTTAGTCATTGTTTCCTTTGTTTCTGGCAACACTTTACCGATAGCAGCTGAACCGATATAAATGGTTCTTTTTCTATCAGAAAATTTCGCGTTTAAAGTTGAGAAGTGAAACTCTGGCAAAGCAAGGCGAGCACGGGTCAGCTATTATAAAATAAATAAAATAAGTATCCAAAGATTTCTTGCAAAATGATGACTGCACATTTATTATTGTTTCTTCCAACAATGTATTCTAGGAAACTAATTTGTTTTTGTAATTTTTCTTAAACTTTTTAAAAAGACAGTACAGTTTGTCAGTTTTGTTTAATGCTGGGGTTAGTTGTTTGAAAAATTGATAATTAAAAAAAGAACAGTCGAAAGACAGCTTGCCAATACCGACAAAAATGGGAAATTTTAAATGTGAAATAGGAAACTTAAAGGAAATTCTATGGCGAACATGCCAACAATATTTTGATATCGATATCAAACAAATTATACATAGCTGTGTCCAAATTCCATTATGGAATGATTTTAAAGAATATTCCTCTTCTTTATATAGTACAATTTGAACATTCATTGCACTTCAATTACATAATTAGTGTCACTTGATACCAAGAAATAGGAAAATCGAACAACTATTCCTATAAAAATGTAGCGCATAGTTTCAACCTGGTACTCAGAAAAAGTATTATTTGCCCAACACAGCCCCATACTCGATATTGAAATGAGAATCCACCTCAGGCTACCTGACATCTGGTTTGAACCGGAAGTGTAGGCTGTTTTTTTTTAAGTATGCGTGTGCCCCCTTTGATTAACGTGGAAACAAATACATGAATTCAAACTGGGCTACATTCAAGGTCAAATTTAGCTTGTAGGCAAGCTCTCTTTTTTGGCTTAATCTGTCAGTCTATATAGTACTTAGTTTATGATAAGAACCTTCAAGCTGTAGTCGATCACTAATTATTAAAAAAGTACTGCACGAAATTGTTTTCACAGTTGCATAGAAAATTGTCGAGACTAAAAGATAGGATATGTTTTATCTTTGTGCGCTGTCTGGAAGCGGAGATCTAAGCTGATAACGGGTGATTTTTTAAGAGGTTTAGAACTTTTTTAAAAAAAAAAACACAAAAAATTCGAAAAAATGAATGAAATATTTATTTGAATCGATAGTTTGAACCTTGCAATTTAATGTTTAAAGATAATTTCATGCAAATGTTGACCGCGGCTGCGTCTCAGGTAGCCCATCCGCTGAGTCCAATTTTGGCATACTCTTTCACACATATCGGCCGGTATCTCACGAATGAATGCATGGATGTTGGCTTCCAGTGCGTCAATCGAAGCGGGCTTGTCCCTATACACATTAGCCTTGGCATACCCCCACAAAAAATAATCTAATGGTGTCAAATCACACGATCTAGGCGGCCAATTGACCGGCCCGAAACGTGAAATTAACTGTTCACCAAACTCGCCTCGCAATTGCGCCATTGTTTCGCGTGCTGTGTGGCATGTGGCACCGTCTTGTTGAAACCACATATCATGCAAGTCAAGAACTTTCATTTCGGGCAAAAAAAAGTTTGTTATCATCGCTCGGTAGCGTTCACCATTGACAGTAACGCTGCGATTCGCATCATCTTTGAAGAAATATGGCCCAATAATGCCGCCGGCCCATAAACCGCACCAAACAGTGGCTTTTTCGGGATGCATTGGTAGCTGTTGCAATGCTTCTGGCTGATCTTCACTCCAAATGCGGCAATTTTGCTTATTTACGTACCCATTCAACCAAAAATGAGCCTCATCGCTGAACACAATTTTTCGATAAAAAAGCGGATCCTCGGCCAGTTTTCCAAGAGCCCATTCACCAAAAATTCGGCGTTGTGGTAGGTCGGCTGGCTTTAGTTCTTGCACCAGCTGTATCTTTAAAGGCTTTACGCCCAAATCCTTCCGCAAAATTTTCCACGTAGTGCTGTAACAAAGGCCTAACTGCTGGGAACGGCGCCGAATCGACATTTCGCGGTCTTCTGTCACACTAGCTGATACGGCCGCAATATTTTCTTCACTACGCACAGTACGTAAACGTGGTGGTTGGTGGTTTAATGTCCAACAAAGTAAATTTGGTGCGAAATTTGGTCACAATCTTGCGAATAGACTGCTCAGAAGGTCGAGAATGGCGATCATAAAATGGAAGCAGCGCGCGATGAACATTTCGAACCGAGCACGAATTTTGATAGTAAAATTCAATAATTTGCAAGCATTGTTCATTTGTAAGACGATCCATGGTTAAATTGCAAACCAAACTGAAGCTGTTTGACAGTGACACAAGGTACTAAACACACGTCAGCTGTCAAAACCAGTGTTGCCAAAACCAAACCAGCTAAAAAATCACCCTTTATCTAAGAAAAGTTGTAATTCTGGAATTCTTAAATGGGTTAGACACTTTTAATACATCGCAAGGAAGGCGGCTATGCACCATAACCTTTAGAGTACCGATCGGGGGTAATTAAACATCATTAAAATAAGCTTGAATAAAGTTTATACCTGACTTTAATTGGGGGGACCTATGGCACCCCACTCCGTCTCTTGGATCTCAAAATTTACTTGGTACTCTAAAGGATAAATCGGGATCCTAAGGAGATAGATTAACGAAAATATTCCACCTTAAAGTTGGAGCGAAACAGAAACGGTTTACAAGCCATTCGTAACTAAACACTTTTTCAACGATAAGATGAGCAGGGTGCATTATAATTCTGTTAATAAGTTTTCTATGTGTGCAAATGTCGGTTCAGTTGCTCACTGACTGCGGCATATGGTGCATTATGGACAAAAAATTAGAGGAACATCTTTCCGTTTTATAGCAATTTTTTTGTGTCAGTCAGGACAATGCCGTTATGAATCTAATCCAATACCTTTGTTCTCTGGGATACCACCGAATCAACCAGCCAGCGCAGCCTTTCGTGGTAGTGATACCATATTCTTGGAAGTGAATATTTGGTAATTTTTATCATACCACACCTGAAATTATCATACTGAATTTTTAAAATAATGGCAAAGTCCAAACTTTATAATGAAATAACATTTTCATCAAAATATATCGCTGTCTGTGTTTTATTTAGCTTTACTTCGGAATCCAAAAATTGCATTACCCTTTAGTTTGCAGAAAGCCGTAAGCTAGGCGTGTTATTGTTCTTAACGTCATGGATGCAGCCCATTAATCATTTTGGATATCTGATTTACCAGAAACGAGTAAAAACTGAACGTATCTGTAACCGAACGTTGACTCACATGATCCAGCCTCAATTCAAATGGGGCTTAAACTATATCCAAGCTCTACCTTTAGCTGACATTATTCCACTCATAACAATAGCCCGCTGGCAAAAGTAAACATTTTCACAAGAAACCACCACTCATCCGCCCGCGAAAAGAACAAACAAAAGTGCATTCAACGCTAAACCCTGCTCCTTTCAAATAGAAAATCTCCGCGCTTTCACCTAACCTTCAGCCTAAGAACCGCTTAATTGCATTTCGCCCGCAGACGGGAGATAAAAATGCAAAACCCATAAAAGCAACGACATTTTTTCTAAAAAACAAAAACTCAAAAAGAAAAAAACGTGCGCACAGAAACCCCCATTCACATGGTACCGTTCATTTCTGCTACATTGTCCACATTTAATAGAGAGACCGAGAGAAGAATAGAAGCACAATAATCTCTCCTTTATCCATCGTGTCTGTTCGTTTTTCCTTCCGTAATAATACGAGGTCATCCTCATCCATACAGACTACGACGACGATGAGTTAAGGAAATATTACGCATACGACCCGTAGCCCCAGAGCCAGGGCCAGTAGTCAAGTAATGCCACAATAAAACAACGTCACCGAGCCATATGGCGCTCCGCATAATAAGGGGACAGCAGCAAAACCACTTAAGAGATATAAATCGTTCAGCTGCGGCATTAGTTGTACTCCACTTTCTGCTCCCCTACGATAGTTTTTATGATCTACTTGGGTAAGTATGCGTTTTATTTATTTTCCCCTTATCTCATAGCCAGGCATAACTTTATTTGACCTCCCGGAGCCCTGTGCCGCTCTGCAGCTTGCAATTACATGTGTTAGCATGTGAAATCGACATAATCAATACAAAATCAGCGCAGGATTAATTGCCAAAAGGACACTCATGACAAGAGTTATTCTAGCGTTGTTGCAAAATTTCGCTCGGTCAACACGGAATACCATGGACACGCTGTGGGCATACACTATCAAATGAAAGTATGGAATGTCACCGCGCATAAACGTACTCAAGTACCCCCTTCATTGCGCGGCACATTGTATTGCTCACGCGGCGTTTCATCACTAATTCTGCAGCTCACACCCATTGCAGTCGTACCCGTACAAAGGAATGCCCCGATCCGCTGCTTAGGGGAAGCAGATGCTCCTGCGATTGCAACGAAACGCAAAATGGAAAAGAGCAGCCATACAGATGCAGAGCACAATACTTTGTTGAACGAAAATCCCTCCTGCAATCGGATTCTCGGCATTCGCCGGAGCATTGTGTATGCGATGAATGTAGCCAGATTTGGGGACCGGGGGTTAAGCAGATACTCCCCTGGAGTTTCATCGTATGAGACGATGTTCTGCAGGCAGTTTATTAAAGAATTCATGAACAACGGAAAGTATTTAATATAGACAGGCCCAGAAGGCATTTGAAAAACATGGAAGCATACTTAAGACGGAATTTTAATCTGGAGAGTTGCAATTTACCATTTTGTGTTTTGGATTTCAAATTGGCACAGAGAAGGTAATGAGCACGAGAAACAGAGCAGTCATTGTTTAGAGAGGCGTACAGTGATCTGTATGTCGTACGTAGAAAAGTTGTCATTACGATGTTCAAAAAGTTAGTCTGCCAATTTTGTGTGCATGTTTGTTTTTTTTTTTTTTCTAAACGGCTTTAGCGTGTTGACAAGGTGATGTGTTAATATGTTTAAAATTAACTTCCTTACAATGGATACATTTTGTTGAAAAAGGCGAGACATTTTTATAGCCAAAATATCTGTTTTAAGATTGAAAGCAAGTCGACTTAGGGAACTCCAGAAACTCCGGATCGAAGCACGTCATCTCTTTTTTACGACTTTGAAGTCAACTTTAATCACGAGTATTAAAAAGCCATGACAAATTCCGGCATATCATTGAAGACCATTTATGCGTGTAAGATAATGACGTTAAGGAGTTTGAAAACAGGTAGGTATACTCTTTAACATCCCACCTTCAAGCGGTGTTTTAAACTTGCCTAACATCAGAGGTACAGCTTTTTTTAAGTTCCTCAAGGCTCTGTTTTGGGACCAATACTTTTTTTAATATAGATGAACTCTATTTTCTCGCTGAATACGAAAGGTAAACTATCATGGTGTGCTGATGACATAGACTGTTCCTATTCCCACAGCTTATCTTATGTTAAAGTCGCTCTCGCTGAGAGAAATATTTAGGCCGTTAATAGGCCCATTGTGTATACCACTGGTATTTAGGGGTTCCTTTGCTGGCGACAGTTCTGAAGGGACCGAAGGCCTAGCTTCTGACAACCATTCGTTTTTGAGAGTTTTTCATTTTAGGAACGAATGGAAGGGATCTACAATTTTATGCCGATTCCAAACTGCTAATTGAGAAGCTCTTTCAAGACAGTCATGCTCTCGGATGTTTGTCAGACGTTCGCGAGAGGTGGCGCAGTGGAAAAACCCCTAAGTTGGAATTAGGGCTTTTGCGGGATTCGAACCTGGGACCTCTTGCTTAGTAGTCCAACACACTAACCACTAAGCCTACCATGGAACCATTTACTACAGTTAATAAAGCTTAGAATGTTAGCACTGCTGATATAGCTTAGATCACTAAAATCATTGAGGAATTAGTTTCCTAAGTACGCCATCCTTAGTTTGTATAGGGCAGGGCAGCTGCAGAGAAGGTGGGTGGCAGACTCCTCCTCCTCCTCGTCCCTACAGCTTCTGCAAAAGTCATTGTATGGCAGTCCAAGTCTGTGCCCAGAATGCAATAACCGGTAATGACATTAGCAGCTAACGAGATATTTTGTCTGTTGAGTCGCAGAAGCTCCTTGGATCTTTTGGTAACCAGTGTCGGCCAAGTAAGCCTGGCAACGTTTTAATATACTAGATGTTTCCATTTATGACTTGCTTTTCTTGTTGCGTCCGCATTAATGATTTGTTTAGCGTAGGAAAGCGGTGCTTGCACGTTGTGCAGACTAACGCCAAAACGAGAGATGAGGCGACCCGGGAACCCCGCCTTCAGAATATCGGTTGTGGCTCTTGTAGTGTGTGCCGTAGCTCCGTCCAGTTGGAACTACTTGTCCTCCAGTCCTAATTCGTCCAATTGTGGCAGAAAAACTCGGTTAACATGGCCCTATAGCGTGCACCGTCAACTGTTGTCGTTTGACCAGCGGCGTTCTCGACAGTGGTTCTAAAGGCTCAAATAAACATAATCAAAAAACAGAATCGAAGTTTTTCATTTAGAAAAAAAATTAGAGCCTTGTATTTACTACCAATGGAATGAATAAAATACAATCTAAAAATCTAAAAAAACTTTATAAAATGCTTAAAATTGGGACAGGTTAATGGTGGTAGCCTCTGGCGGCCATTTTGTTTTGACGGCGTCTGTTTAGTCGCGTATTTTTATTATTAAGTCACTGATTCCAAATTGCAATCTCAAGTAACACGAAAAAGCAGCATGTTGCAATGATCAGTGTTCGTCAGCCCGCAAAGGTCCATCAAAGTCGACTCTTTAACCTTTATTGGCCGATACACCGGGTTTGGTTAGTAACCTACCAATACCCTTATGTCAAAGGAACGCCAGATCCGCCGAGAACATTGCCGTATGCGATCCGTAAAAGTATACAGCAAAACCTGAGGCAGTCTTCGCCGTGCACAAGGAGACGGCCTTTCGCAGCCTTCATTTTTGAGAATTTTGGTTTGGGACTTGATTGTACACTACATCCCTGCAAGATCGAACGGGCCCAGGAGCTTAGAATTAATTATCATATAGGCAACGCCGTTTGTTCGCTGACTAAGCTTTGGAGCGTTTGGAAAAGGATTTTCCCGAAAAAAACAGGTTTATCGACGAGGTGCATTTATGGATGATTGGCTATGTTCACAAGCAAAATTGACGCCAACCCAGATGAGGTTCACCAGGTGGCAATGCATCCACAAAATCTTTGGACTGACAGTATCATTGGCCGGATCTACTTTTTCGAAAATTACGTTCGTGCGACCACCACCACCAACGGCGAATGCTACAGAATGGAAGTAGACGGCATTTGTGGTTCCAGCATGACAGGTCTACGTGCTTCATAGCAGAAGCCACGATGTCCATTCTGCATGAACGATTCAAAGGTAGGTGAATTGGCAATTTGACCCCGATAGACTTCTTTCCGTGGGGTTCTCTGCATTCGCAGATCCATGCCAATAAGCCGCAATCGACGGATGCCTTTAACCAAATGCCACCGTCCAAATTAAAGCGTATCTATGCGGCAGAGTCATTAAAAATTGAACTACTCGGATCCGTCCCACCGTGACAAGCCCCGGCGAACATTTGAACGATGTTGGAATCCATACGTGGGCATATGAAATGAAATAATTCGTTGTTTCTTTCCATTTCAACATCGACACGTCGTTATGGAAAACCCTTTTGGCATACGAATTTAAGCCATCATTTTTTGTTTATATCGTGTCGATGATGTTTTTCTTATAACTTTAAGATGAAGTACAATTATGTATTTTATAGATCGAATTATGACCGTTAGCATTATGTATGAAGTATGAATTATGCTGTCGTTCAAGTGGTCGCCACTGGCAGTCGGACTTTTGAGACAAATGAGACATTTGCTGTTATTTTAACAATTTCATGTTGTTCTTCAAGTAGTCCCATAGGAAAAAATTTAATGGGGTTAAAAAAGAAGATCATGTAGTCCAGTCGCTTTTTGGCATTATTCAGCCAGGATGAATTTCTTGCAAAATTTACTTTGAATCTGCCTCTGATCGTCGTTTTCGAACCATAAAATTACGCTGAATGATTGACTGCCAAAGAAATCTACACCAAAAAAAATCACGCAAATCAAAACGAGTAGAAGTAGAAGTATTAATTCGAGCTTCTTTTATTGAATAAGATTTTATTGATTAATCATTCAGTAGTGGTAAATCGCGAAATATTTTTTGGCAATTATAGATTGTAAAGTGGTAAAGAGCGCTACGTCCAATTTATGGTCGTCATAATCGTCCTAGCAGATCAACAATTGAGCGTCTAGTGGAAAAATTTGAGTCCACAGGCACAGTACAAAATGTCCCCGTGCCAGTGAGACAAAGAAGTGCCCGTAGTGTCGAGAATATTGCTGCCGCTGAGGCTTCAGTTGAAGAAAGCCCAAATGTGTCTCTCACACGTCGTTCTCAAGCGTTGGACATGGATGGACGAATATACGTGAGGAATTGAGGTGCACATAAGGAAAAGGGACAATATTCATAGTCCTATTGGAGCGAGAAAAGTTGAGCCTAGTGAACCAATAAGTTGGGAAATGGTTGTATATGATTTTGTGAAGATATATACAGTTCCTGGCGTTGATGTAATCATGTAGAGACATCCAAGAAGCTCCCGAGTGTAAATGGAGATGTGGTCGCTTCTATAAAGACCATACACATATCTCACCGCATCATTGAAAGCAACTTGCAGTTTACGATGTGATAAAGAGTCAAGTGGGCTATAGACAGCCTCAGTATATGTAATGAGAGGTTGTACTAAGGCAATTACCAGCTTTCGTCGAGTTTCAGCGGGGGTGAAATAAGCAGACATCCACAATTTACGAAGGCATCCATAGATTCGTCTAATGACAATGTTTATATGATTGTAGCTAGATAGGCTACAGTTTATAACGAACCATAGACTACTGACACTTTCAACTACTCTGATTTTATTATCATTTAGCCAAACATCCGGTAAGATATCAAGGTTGAACTTTTTGTAACATATAGGGATAACTTGCGACTTTTTCGGATTTAGCTGAAGTCCATTCTCTACAGACCATGTGTGAATTCGTTCCAAATCTTCATTGACAAGTGCTGTGAGTTCATCAATATTTTGGAGCGACTTAAATGCATGAAGTTGCACATCATCAGCATATAAGTGAACTGATATATGTTTACAAACATGTGGAGGGTCATTTATAAAAATTCAGAATAAAATCGGTCCCAATATTGATCCCTGAGGTGCGCCCTGTGAGATCGGTTTTCTTAGAGAATGCTTCGCATTCGTGGCGACCTATCAGAGAGAAAACTTTTTATCAGCTTAACTGCTCTGTCACTGAGTCCGAATAATTTGTTTAGTTTCCAAAGCAGAATTCCATGGTTCACCTTAGTAAAAGCTTTAGAGAAATCTAACAAGCACAGCAGCTTTATGTTGTTTTTATCGTTGTTTTGCCTTATTTCCTCGAGTAAGTTGAGCCGAGGGACAGCTGTGGTAAGCTCTAAAACCAGACTGTCGAGAACTTAACAAATTATGTTGCAAAATGTGTTTTGTTAACTGCTTTGATATCAACTTTTCAAAGACCTTAGACAAACAAGGGAGGATTCTAATTGGTCGGAAATCAGCAGGAGAGATAGGGTTTGAGTTTTTGGCTATTGGTAGGACTCTTGCAACTTTCCAGGAATCCGGAATAGTGGTTGTTATAATGTACCAGTTTATAACTTCAGTGTGGTAGGTGAAATGATTACTGGTAAGAAAAGTTTGACAAATCGTATAGACACGCCGTCTTCTCCTATGGAGTACGACTTAATCGCGGCTATATTCTCTACAACTTAATTTTCCGTGACCACGTCAAAATCTTCCAGTCTTCCGTTAATATTTTGGTCTGTGGACTGACTGAAATCAAAAGCACATACACCAGAATCGCCCCTAAGAAAAAAACTATTTAATTCATACGGTTCAAGATAGCATTTAGAACTATTATTTCTATCGGTAACACGATGACGACGAGATCAGAATTTTGCTGCGTAATTGTAAAAATTAGATCCGCATATGAATTGAACTCCAAAGACTATTAAACACACAGAGTATTCAAGTTTTGGAAGTTTCTTGAAGAGTAAAAAACAAACCATTTAAATATAGATAGATCTAAGGCCGAAAGGCAATAATTTTAAGGATATAGTTAAGTTTAGAGAGCTCGCTAAGAGCCAGTAAGCTAGAATTAAGACAAATGTTAGCTTTAAATTAGATTTAATCGTTTTTGTCTAGTATTTAAGTTTAATGAATGAGAACAATAAAAATGAATTTAAAATGTAAAAAAAAATGTAACTATTAAACACACGTGTCGTTATGTATATTTACGGCTAAGTACCCAACTCAATAACCTAGTTTTATGTTACACAACAATACGAAACTCTAGAAGTCTTGAAAAATGCTCATCTGATCCGAATGCCATTATGCACACTCTGTGCGGCAGCGACAAACAACCAGGACAGCATATACAAAACATGATTATCACAATGTGTTGCCCTTGCTCCACACCTTCCATTAGATGCGTTCACTTCGCGCAGTCATAATCTGATGTTTCTGTTGGAAGAAAAATTCTCACACCCACTTGAAAATCCAATAAATTATAATTACACTTCACGAGCACGAACACGAACAGCATTTCCATTAAAAGCACACTCCGGGCACGTACCCGAGCTATATATACTCGTATGTTCAACCGCGCTGCACTTGTGGAAAACAGCGCCAACAACTCGCCAACAAATAGCTCATTAAATTCAATTAACCCACTCTAACTTCGTTTGGCTTCCCGGCTTCTACACATAATTCCACCCAGCGCTTGGGATATCCAATATCCATGGCAGGTTGACTACTGCCCTCCCCTCGACTTTCGACACCACACATACGGAACGGATATTAAAGTATGTACGAAACGAAAAATTGTCACTTACCCAGATATTTCCAAATGCGATTCTCGAACTGAGGACTCCATCGGTGTAGGCCATTAATGCTGATTCGTAAAACATCCGGCCGCCGGTCACTAACCAATTTGCCGAACGCTATTATTTCGGTCGGCAACAGCTTCAGGATATTGCTGTCGAAGCACGCCACTGGCTCTAGGGTTGCATTTAATTGTCTGTTAATGAAAAGGACATGTACGAACATTTAATTTAATGCATTTGGTTGGGGATTTCTTTTATTTCACTTTGTTTCTCTAAATGCAAAATGAGATGGGCAACTTGTGTTACATCGTCTCGTCCTTGGGGTGTGCAAGGATAGAAAGATAATTGGGCTGAATACAGTTTAAGGACATGGAACACTTAATCCTCGGTTTCATTATTTTACATTGCGAACAAGTGCCAGGATGGTTTTTATATTTATATCAAAGTATGGTGGAGTTTTAATCATTTTCTTTTTCGTTCGGTACAAAATGACAAAAACCTGGATGGCGAAGAAGACAAATGGCTGGGCTTCGGTTGTGTGAAAGGTATTATGTTTTGATTGTAAATAGCTACTTTGAGAATGTGTGTTGTACGGCTTGTGTATAAAGTTGCTTTCAAATGCTAGCGAATTGAATATAATGTTGAATTGGTGGATGAGTAGTAGTTTATCGGCTTTGATGGATTTGTGGAAATGTAATGCGTGGCTAGGCTTGCAAGGAAGATGATAATTTCCATTTGTTCTATGGTTCGTAAGGATGGTAATATTTCCACAGGAACTGCTTCATAATTCACAGGGATTTGTAGAATTTATGAGACTTTGTGGTTAAGAGGAAATAAAGTGTTCAAATTAAGACAACATTTGCTTTAGCATATATGAAATCGATAAAGGTTTGATTTACGATTTAAAAATGACTGAAATGCTATGTACAAAATGTAATTACGATTAATAACAATCTACGACTCAGTAGGTACTCGGTAAGCCCAGTTGTATCATTCCTGGCTGTCATGTTATAAAACCTCTGACGTCAAGAAATATTTTCTGTACCAATTGTATATACGGAAGACAGTGATGACAACTAGGATCGAAGTTTATTTGCCTAAACCTGAAAATCCCTTATTATTATCAATTTTTCAAAAACAAAATGCCTTTTTGGTGAAAAAGATTGCATATTTTACTTTGATAAACCAACGGAGATTAAAATTTTTTACCAAAATGTAACTAAAACTCTTTTGCTCTCTTATTCCAAGAGGATTTTGTTCCCACTTTTTTTTATAAATTTGTTTGGCCTCGAGTCAGTGAAGTTGGGAATTGGAAAATAAACATGACGAAAAGTTGCGCATGAAAATAAGTGACTTTGACCAAAGTACCAAATATACAAAATACAAAATTTATTTGTATAGATTGATTGAAACAACATAATATCTCAAAAAAGTATGCCTTTTTTTTCAAAATTATTCCCCTGTTCCTCAAGCCTGAGTTGGCATCACTGGCGAAGAATTACACATTTTACGTAGATTTTAGACAGCAGCTGGTATGAGACTAGCAGTTTTCATCCAATTTTCGATGGTTTCAACATTTCGATTCTTCCGAAAATCCAGTAATTGACAATTTTTTGCTCGAAGTTATACGGCCTAGATTTAATATACATATTGTACAGTTAGCCAAAAATCAGCTTTGTTACGAATTGTCACTTACTTCATATGTGAGTCTCAATCGCCCGTAGAAGTCATTGAGGAGTACACCTTTAAAAAAAAATGTTTCTTCTGAGATAGCCCAGTATTTTACTCCGATAAAGACAGCTTATAATATCTACGTTCCCAATTCACCAAATAACACTCGTTTTTACGATCAGGCTTGTTTATTGCAAAGTATTTTATTTGCTGGTGCTGCAAACTATATTAATATACAAGGTGGGCCAAAAGAGATCACCCTATTGGAAGATGCTCTTATTTTTGCAAATGGCCGCCAATATGTTTTGACATTTGTGGACTAGACAGACATTCTAGACACTAGAATACAAGTGAACAAGCCATGGAGCGATACACTCCCCAAGAACGCGGAATAATCGTGTCTATTTTTTTGCGTAATGATTCGTCTGTAGTGTTGGCGCAGCGCAAATTCCGACGCCGATTCCACTGCGTCCGACACCGACCGCCCAAACACTGCGCTCTCTCTTGGACGAAGTGGACGATTTTTCGACCAAAATCATAATGAGCGATGAGGCTCATTTCCGCTGGTCAAACGACAACAGTGGACGGTGCGCGCTATAGGGCCATGTTAACCGAGTTTTTTCTGCCACAATTGGACGAATTAGGACTGGAGGACATGTGGTTCCAACAGGACGGAGCTACGGCACACACTGCGGGAGCCACAACCGATATTCTGAAGGCGGCGTTCCCGGGTCGTCTCATCTCTCGTTTTGGCGATTTGCACTGGCCCGCAAGATCGCCCGATTTAACCGTTCCAGACTTTTTTTTGTGTGGTTTTTTGAAGTCCCGTACTTACGTGAACAAGCCCGAGACCCTAGAATCCCTCAAGGACAACATTCGACACGAGTGCGAGAATCTGTCGCCCGAAGTAAGTTCTCGCCGAAGTGATTAAAACGAGCCCGTATGGCAATCAATCGTGACGGCGCCCACTTGGCCGATATCATCTTCTCGACTTGACCGATAAAATTCTAAGGGTTCAAATAAACATAATCAAAAAACAGAATCAAAGTTTTCCATTTAGAAAAAAAATTAGAACGAAACAACATCGCATGACTTCTTTTGGCCCACCTTGTAGAAGGAAGGCTTTGCTTTAGATTGCCGTTTTTTTTTTTCGATAGTATAACTAGTCGAAGATAGAAAAAAAAGACCCATTCGGGAAGACACTCGTGAAAACAACCAACCAAACTTTGACGAACGAGACAGTTTCGTTCGACCCAGTCGTGCACATTATATATGAAGATGAATTGTTCAGAGGGTCTCAAGAAAGGAGACCCTCTGAACTGCGCCAATTACAGAGGTATCAGTCTTCTAAACATTGCCTACAAGATCTTATCTGCCGTTTTGTGTGAGCGCCTGAAGCCTTTCGTAAACAACCTGATTGGTCCATATCAGTGTGGCTTCAGGCCAGGAAAGTCCACCATAGACCAAATATTCACACTGCGGCAGATCTTGGAGAAAACCCAGGAACTTCAAATCGATACCCACCACCTTTTCATCGACTTTAAGGCCTCCTATGAAAGCATTTATAGGGACGAACTATATAGAGCAATGTCTAGTTTTGGCATCCCTGCCAAACCCGTCCGTTTGTGCAGGATGACGATGGAGAGTGCACGCTGCTCCATCAAGGTCGGTAAAGAACTTACCGAGACCTTCGATGTCAAAAAAGGATTTAGACAAGGCGATGCGCTGTCATGTGACTTCTTCAACATCGTTCTTGAAAGAATAGTGCAAAACTCAAACGCCAACACCAGAGGCACTATCTTTCAAAAGTCCGTCCAATTACTCGCATACGCCGATGACATTGACATAATTGGCAGAACGCAGCGTGATGTTAATGGCGCGTTTGTGAGTATTGAGACTGAGGCGGCGAAGATGGGTTTGGCGGTTAATGAGGGCAAGACGAAGTATATGCTGTCAGCTAAAAAGGACACCCAACACCGACGGCTCGGACAGAACGTCACAATTGACAGATATAACTTTGAGGTGGTTAAGGACTTTGTCTACCTAGGCTCCGCTATGAACTCAGACAATGACACCAGCGCTGAGGTTAAACGTAGAATTAGTCTTGCCAATCGCTGTTTCTTTGGGCTAAGAAGGCAATTGAGTAGCAAAGCCCTCTCTCGAACAACTAAAGTGACCCTTTATAAGACCCTTGTCATCCCAGTTCTGTTATATGGCGCAGAGGCATGGACTCTATCAAAAGCGGATGAGGTTACTCTTGGTTGCTTCGAGAGAAAAATTCTTCGTGTTATTTTTGGTCCCGTCTGCATTGACGGTGAATGGAGAAGGAGATTTAACGACGAACTGTATGGGCTGTACAGCGACATCGATCTAGTCAAAAGAGTGAAGGTCCAACGACTGAGGTGGCTGGGTCATGTAGAGCGAATGGACACGAATGCTCCGGCCCGGAAGATCTTCGAATCCATACCCGAGGGAAGGCGCAGTAGAGGAAGACCGCGACTCAGGTGGCGCACGCAAGTGGAAGGGGACCTTAACCAACTTAGCGTGCGAAACTGGAGACAGCTAGCTAAAGATCGCGCTGGCTGGAGACGCTTGTTGGTTGAGGCCCAGGTCCACCCCGGACTGTAGCGCAACCTTAAGTAAGTAAGTAAGAATTGTTAGGGAACAGTGTTGTTCCAGTGTTGCGCTCTTAATTTGTTTCGTTCCGCTTATAATACATTCAATATTTATCATGTACAGGCATAGCATTAAATCTTATCCTTATCAAACTTGTAGTTAATGACAGTTTAAATTAATATTAGTCACAGATGACAAACGAATCTGGTCTAGCAAAGCTTCTCTAAAAGATCTCAAATATAGAGATATAGCTATTAGCTTGACAGCATAGAAATAAATAAATAAATAGTTGGCGCAACAGGTCCGTAGGGACCCTAGGCCTTGCTTCTCACAACCATTCGTTTTGTGAGGTTTTTCATTTTTGGAACGAATGGAAGGATGTATACAATTTTATGCCTATTCCAAACGGCTAATTGAGAATCTCTTTCAAGACAGTTTATACTCTCGGATATTGGTCAGACGTTCGCGAGAGGTTGAAAAATACCCTTAGTTGGATTTTGGGTTTTTGCGGGATTCGAACCTGGGAACCCTCGCTTAGTAGTCCAACACACTAGTAAGTGTCGCGCCGGAACCAATTATTATTGGCTAGCAGTCAATGATCCTTATGTTAAGCTGCTTTCACATAACGAATTCACTTAAAAAAACTTTTATAATTAAATATCGCTTTTTGTTTGTTCCATTTCAAACATGATCCAATGTATATCTTCTAGATGACAGGCTGTCTTGTTTTGCGTGAGGGCATACTGAGTTTTTTAGTAGCTCCCAAGGTTATAGTTTACACATTTACAAGTGGTAGTCAGGGTTTGTTTGCTGTCTCAGGGCGTATTCCGTATTCATATTCCCGGCTCTTAAGAATTACATTTTTGTTGACAAAGGCGGCATGTGTCTCTGACAGCACAATGCGGGGTGGACCCTATTGCTGTGATACTTAATGTGTAAAATATTCCGGTGCCATCTCGACGCACTATTTTTATTCATATATTCTGAATGGGACTCAAAAAAATCCCCACCAACGTCAGATGTAAATATATCAAAGTATAGCTCATCTGTCACTACTGACGGTGCCGTTGGTTCTATTTATCAAATCCAGTCACCGTGCGACCTCCTTGCTCCTTCTCTGGACTTCTAAAAATCATTCAGCCAGACTTTCGCAGTTTTTTGTCGTCAATGGAAATTTAGAGACATCCTGTAGCATGAGCTAGAGAAGGATGTCTGCGTGATAGGCGGCAGGTCCGTTTTTATTTCGGTGGACTACTGAGCAAAGGGTTACAGCTTCGACCTCTAGAAAGCACAAAAATTACAAAGAGATATCACTGAACGATGGAAGAACATAAGAAAGCTTTCGAAAATTGGATACAAAGGAATTGTTTTAGGAAACAATGACACGCGTCCTCTATGGAAATGAGGCGCCAACCTTTTGTTAGTGTGTTTATTGCTGTAAGAAAGCAAGGTGTGTTGTCTGTCAATATTGTCAGGTCTACAAATGATATGGCAATGAGCTCATCTGACAGTAGCAAACTACCTTACAATACCAAATCGCCAGTTCACACGGTTGCAGGTTTTATCCCAACATCTGACAATTTCATTTGCAGATGGTATGCTTAGAAATAATTTTTCTGGCAACGTTGTCAGGTAGAAAATTGCCAGTTCACACGGCTGGCAGATGTTTGTTCACAAAATAATTGCAGATCACTTTGCAGGCATTGTCAGACAAACCAAAATTATTTTTCATTCGGTGGTGAAGTCTTGATTGAGAAGCACATAAGAAAAAAAATGTAATGGAACAAAAGTATGCAATTGCGTTTGTTTTGGTCGCGTACGTATTTGAGAGCAGCAAGGAGGATGAACAAACGTCGGCGTGTTTGGATTGGGTGGCACGCCGATAGCAGGAGCGCACGCAAAAAATGGGTTAAAATTAACTAAGTGTCTGTAGAAAATACACGAGTATTTGTTGTTAAAAACTACCGTGTTAAAAAGGTTAAATGCATACTGTTAAAAATACCACACTTTATCAGTTGTTCTCAACTATGTTTATTGATTAATATCAACCAAGCTGGTTTTTGTTAAAATCTAAAGAGTAAATTGGTTGAAAACAACATAGTCAATTTGTAGTTTTAACACAACGGTTGGTTATTAATAACCATTCTTCTTATCAATTTTAACCCATTTAATATTAGTTAAAATCTAACAACATCTCTGTTAAAAACAACCAATTAGGCTTGTTTAAATATAACAAACCAAGTGGGTTGGCTAATAACAACAGAATAACTTGGTTACATTCAACCAAGAGGGTTGGCAATAACAACAGAATAACTTGGTTAAATTCAACCAAGTGGGTTGGCAATAACAACAGAGTAATATGGTTAAATTCGACCAAGTAGGTTGGCTAATAACAGCAGAGCAACTTTGTTGAATTCAACCAAGTGGGTTGGCTAATAACAACAGAATAACTTGGTTAAATTCAACCAAGAGGGTTGACTAATAACAACAGAGTAACATGGTTAAATTCGACCAAGTAGGTTGGCTAATAACATCAGAACAACTTTGTTGAATTCAACCAAGTGGGTTGGCCAAAAACAACAGAATAACTTGGTTGTATTCAACCAAGTGGGTTGGCTAATAACAACAGAGTAACTTGGTTAAATTCAACCATGTGGGTTGGCTAATAACAACAGAGCAACTTTGTTAAATTCAGCCAAGTGGGTTGGCTAATAACAACAGAATAACTTGGTTACATTCAACCAAGAGGGTTGGCAATAACAACAGAATAACTTGGTTAAATTCAACCAAGTGGGTTGGCAATAACAACAGAGTAATATGGTTAAATTCGACCAAGTAGGTTGGCTAATAACAGCAGAGCAACTTTGTTGAATTCAACCAAGTGGGTTGGCTAATAACAACAGAATAACTTGGTTGAATTCAACCAAGAGGGTTGGCTAATAACAACAGAGTAACTTTGTTAAATTCAACCAAGTGGGTTGGGTAAAAACAACAGATTAACTTTGTTGAATTCAACCAAGTAGGTTGGCTAATAACAACAGAGTAACTTGGTTAAATTCAACCATGTGGGTTGGGTAAAAACAACAGATTAACTTTGTTGAATTCAACCAAGTAGGTTGGCTAATAACAACAGAGTAACTTGGTTAAATTCAACCAAGAGGGTTGGCAATAACAACAGAATAACTTGGTTAAATTCAACCAAGTGGGTTGGCTAATAACAGCAGAGCAACTTTGTTAAATTCGACCAAGTAGGTTGGCTAATAACAGCAGAGAAACTTTGTTGAATTCAACCAAGTGGGTTGGCTAATAACAACAGAATAACTTGGTTGAATTCAACCAAGAGGGTTGGCTAATAACAACAGAGTAACTTGGTTAAATTCAACCATGTGGGTTGGCTAATAACAACAGAGTAACATGGCTCAATCTAACCAAGTGGGTTGGCTAATAGCAACAGAATAACTTGGTTAAATTCAACCAAGAGGGTTGGCTAATAACAACAGAGTAACATGGTTAAATTCAACCAAGTGGGTTGGCAATAACAACAGAGTAACATGGTTAAATTCAACCAAGAGGATTGGCTAATAACAGCAGAGCAACTTTGTTAAATTCAACCAAGTGGGTTGGGTAAAAACAACAGATTAACTTTGTTGAATTCAACCAAGTAGGTTGGCTAATAACAACAGAGTAACTTGGTTAAATTCAACCATGTGGGTTGGGTAAAAACAACAAATTAACTTTGTTGAATTCAACCAAGTAGGTTGGCTAATAACAACAGAGTAACTTGGTTAAATTCAACCAAGAGGGTTGGCAATAACAACAGAATAACTTGGTTAAATTCAACCAAGTGGGTTGGCTAATAACAGCAGAGCAACTTTGTTAAATTCGACCAAGTAGGTTGGCTAATAACAGCAGAGAAACTTTGTTGAATTCAACCAAGTGGGTTGGCTAATAACAACAGAATAACTTGGTTGAATTCAACCAAGAGGGTTGGCTAATAACAACAGAGTAACTTGGTTAAATTCAACCATGTGGGTTGGCTAATAACAGAGTAACATGGCTCAATCTAACCAATTGGGTTGGCTAATAGCAACAGAATAACTTGGTTAAATTCAACCAAGAGGGTTGCCTAATAACAACAGAGCAACTTTGTTAAATTCTACCAAGTTAGTTTGTTATTTACGACCGAGAAAATTTGGAAGGGAAATTGATAAATTGGTTATTTTTAACCGAGTTTCGTTAATCAAGTTGACTCGGTTATTATTAATTCACTAACACTGTAGGAGCTATATTGACAGTATATAACCTGGTAGTTTTTAGCCGAAAGTTGATTGATTTTAATTAAGTGAAGTTTCTGCGTGTAGGAATCTTAACAGAACAGAACACTCTGCGGTACCACCACGAGGGAAATAAATAATAATAAGTGCAGAGACAGTGTTTGTGGTTACTTTGGATTGATCTACAAAGAAGTCAGTCGCCTGTTTCACCAGATCGCTTTAATCCTCCATTAATCAACCTCTGAAAATGTTCGTCAACACCTTCCATATTGCTTATCCAACACTTGCTGCATCAAGACCCGCACCTAGTTATCCATACTTCCGCATCTCTTATCCCTGCTTTCTATTTTTACATTCACTGAGGTAAAAGTCAGCAGGGGTAACTATATGATAAGGCAAATCGTTTTTCATTTCCAAGCCCATGTGCAAACTGATTGATTTTCCGTTTAGCATGCCCCCAAACCGAAACACATAAGTCCCACCACATTAACATCGCCATCGCTCCGGTGAATGTGAAATTCCGGTGATTTCATTAATTTCAGTGCGCACAGAAAATTGTTCCATTCACTGGTGTTCCACCAACATTTAGCGATAATTTCTTTCGCAAATCCATTACCGCGCAACCTAGCTTCTGATTGGAATTGGAAATACAATTGCCAAAATGCCAACAGCGGCTGGTTGTTGTGTACATCTACATCAGCGTCAGCACTCAGCAGTTAACAGTCAAGTGCAGCGAGTGGAAGGGCGTTTATTGTTGCCTTCGTCGCTTAGCTGTGTGCTGATTTGCGCGTTCACCATGTGTACGCCATCAGCACAATAAAGGACATCATCCATCCAGCAACAATTCGCTCGATGCTTTAATGGAAATAAATTGCTAAATTATCATATCGAGTGGAAAATTTCCAATCATAAACATCCGCTCACCCCGAAATTTACTGCTACACTCCGCCGACTTGGAGTCTGCATTTTGGTTGTTTATTTAAAATCGACTCCTCCATCGTTCTCAGTCTTTTTCTCTGCTAGGGAGTTTTTCCTTTTGACAGAAATATTCAAATTTATTCTTTTGTATGCATCGTGACAGTTGAAGATGATTTATGTAACAATACCCCAGCGCCGCCACATCGCACAGAAATTTTAAGCCCATTGTTGGTGTTTTTCGGAAAACACACATGCATACCTCCATACTGGCTTAGATTGTGTTCTGTTACATTCGCTTTGATTTATTTGATAACAGTAGCATCAGTAGAATTTGAACACTAATCCCGGCCCAAATACGAACATTTGAAATGTGAGATGCACACACACGTACATGAGCTGGTAAAGGCTTCGTGCTGCATACAAGACACTTTGTGTCAGTCAGCAGAATATATATCGGCATGCAGAGTCTAAAGACATGTGTGTTTCTAAAGCCAATTAAATTAATTCCACGGAATAGAAAGCCTTGACAGCCGACGACTATGGTTGGCGAGGGAGAGACGTATACATACCACAAATCCCTGCACACAGCCGCACGTCCCATTCTCGTACCCATCCTTGGGGCAGTCACACCTCAGTGGTTTCGAATGGAAATTGGATTCATATCTGGCGATATGAATTAAAGTAAACTTCCAACTGCGTGAAATGGAATTCTGCAATCGGGATGTGCAGATATATCTGGTTTATTGAAGGCTTTACGGGAAAGAGTTGGGTGCTCAAGATGACATAACAACAACGACTGGGTATATATAAAAACAAGGACGAATGCTGTGTTTTTGTTTCATCTATGTCTCTTTAGTTGACTTGTTCTTATAATAACAGATTAGTGGGGGTGGTGGAAACTGAACATACCTTCAGGCTGATGACACATGAATGGAATAACCTGTCATACGGAAAAATACGCCATGTCAGTTATGAGGAAATATAAGATCACAGGGTTGTCGGATGCGTTCCATAATCGTGCAATCATTTAGCTGAGTAAAATCGGTCGAAGGAAGAAGGCCTTTTGTTAAATTGTTTTAAAATGTTTTTCGTTTGAAAAACGCGTCAATAATAATAATCTGTAGGAAAGAGGTCCCCGTACGTACAGCCTTGTTTTGACACTCAATTTCGTCTCAAGAAATATATTTATTAATACGGAAAGTTGCGTCGTTTTTCTGTATCGTAGGTGGTAGGTCCTTTCCAGTTCTTAATCAAAAACAGTTACTAAGTGGCGCCCAACGTAGGACACTGTTAAAGTTAATAGTGTTGACCCGGTAACTTCTTACGAATTTCGCCATGCAATGTGTCCTTTATGCTAGCGCAATAAAGAGGCTTGATTACAGTCATTTTTAGCTGTCTTTCACTTAATTCGGCTCAACCGATCCCTGTATAGTGCCCCAGCTTTTTTTGAAAATGCTTGTTTTAGGTAGGTCTATCTGACCTTCCAAACGACCGAAGAAGGTTTAGGCTCAGTGGTTAGTCATTTTCATCAGGTTCGAACCCCGTAGAAACAGAAATTACGTCATAAGATTCTTTCCAGTGCCCGACCTCTCTTGGACGTCTGACAAACAGCCGAGAGTATGCCTAACTGTCATGGAAAAGTTTCTCAATAAAGGCGTTTTGAATTGGCAAAAATTTGTAGTACCTGTTGCATCAACTATTTATTTGTTTATTTATTTTCATTTCAGAAGGGACGGACAGGGGACTAGATTAGATACGATACTCCAAGTAGAGCCCTAAAAGTTGCTACGGCCCGACTTGTATTATTTTTGTGCCGGCATGATCCTTGGAAGCGTGAAAGTCAGGTCCAACTGCTGAAACGAAAGGGATATCCAAATGAACCATGTACCTATTTGCTTAATAGACAATATTGACGAAACCCTTGAGGAATAACTTACAATGGTCTGCAGCCGGCAATTGAAACATTTATTTCAAATCTTCGAGAAATGGGATATTTTGGTGATTGCATCCTACACATGATCTGAACGGTTGAATACAACTGGTGGTCGTTTGCCCCAAGGCTCAACCCGAGGTCGTATCCTGTCGATCGATATACATATGATGCAATTTTATAAAAAGTTAATTTCAAAGAAAGGGTGAATTATTAACTTTTCGGATGGCATTGAGGAAGTGGTTTTATGCCAAAACCTCAAGTCAATTTTGAAAATTCAGTGTAGCTACTTAGTTACAGCTGCTACGTCGATGGCAAGCTAAGCCGCTTGTATGCGACTCGCGGATTGTAAAACTAAAGCAGCACTTATTCTAAAGTTCAGGATAAACGAGAGTTCCTGTCAAAGCTTGTAATGTAAGTGTGGTTTTATATAAAATTCCACATAATATATTCCTCCAAAACAGAACTGCATCCTCTTGGTACTCACTAAAACTGCCTAAATTCCTCATTATTGACAGCAATTTTATATCGAAACCCAACATCCTAAAAAGAATTAAGAAAGCCACTACGACTTTGTAGCAACTGCTGTATGAAAGCTCTTGGAAGAAAATGGCGACTCAGATGGAATGATGGCCTCAGATTAGATAATATTATGGCTCTATGTATCTATCATCATTCTCAAACTAAGCAGTGAACTACTCAGGACACTGGTAAGAATCCTGTCAGGATTCACTGCCTTCAAAGACACTTACAGATTCTGCAACGACAGAAACTAGGGAAGGAGTGGTGTTTTCTCCCAAAATCCTAATTGCAGAGTTTCAAAGCCGGAAATCATGTCCTGTCATGGCAGCTCTATAATGTAGTGGACATCACTATTTTTACCTATAGTTAAAGACAAGGTCGAGTAACCGAGAGGGAACAACGCTAACGCCAACAACATCGGCTAACCCCAATTAAGGGCATCACAATGGGTCCACATGGACCTAAGTGGGGTGCGGCAGGACTCGCTTTTGCCGTACCCACCCATTTACCTAACCTAACCTACCTATAGTTAAGCCACGGTTAGATCCCCGGCATTACAATGTTCCGAAAAGAGTAAGGATATCCTTCAAAAGCAGAATTATAGGTGATATCCAGGGGGCGAACGCAGGTAGGGGTTTTTTCCTTATATCCGAAGCAATATCTAGATAGGGTGGAGAGGCAACTTTAACATCGTATAACTATCTTAAAGTAAGTCTACAATGTCATATTGAAATCAAAAAGAATAATGTGTAGAATAAATCGTAGAACTCATACTTTTGAGCTGTTCAAAAATCTTGAAATCTTTCCTATATGGCACTTGTGCTTGTATAAATTTTGAAAAATCGGGTTCTTATAATGGATTTAAGACATCTACAACATAAGAGTCAACAGCCGACATTTTCTAGCCCTTCCAACAGTATATAAAACGCACTTTTCACGGTTTTACCATATCACGGCACAGTTCACTATGTTACCTAATAATCTTAGATGTGTGGGAGATCGAAAACTGTGTTTCGGTTGGTGTTAAAAAATGCCTACTTTCTTTTAATCATTCTGTTCATACCTGTTGTCTAATTTTGATTTCTTGCTTTCTTTTTAAATTAAATTTTAAAAATAATTTCCGATTTTAAGAGATTGGTGCCATCGTGGTGCATGGCTGTATTTCCCGTTACCTGACGAGGGAAAAACACAAATAGCGCATTGAGCGCCGTTTTGAGACCACAACTTATTGAACCTGCAAATAAATGGTGATGAAGCATGTTAAAGGAGCTCAAAACCAGCCTGTGGAGTTGAGAAATTTGATGATCTTGTTGAAATGGATGCTTTGAATGGGCAAAAGGTCATCATAAAAGAGATGAACTAGTGCACTGCGTCTGGTTCAGTGTAATACCACAATTTTTTTTTATATTTTAATAATGCTAATTAAAGACATTACCCACTACCAAGACACGAGTCCATAATTTTAAATAAACACGTGAACCCATATTTAAATTAGAATACTTTCTCCAATAAAACTCAAAGATGAAACTAAAGTCATTTCTGGATCTTTGATTGGTCATGATTTCGATGTTGTTTTTTTTGCCGTCAGGTTGCACTCTGGGTTTCTAACCTTATGTTTTTCAAGATTTTCACCATCAATAAAAAAAATTAATTTCGGAAATAGTGGAAGTTATTGTTTTGTAGTTATAAAAATAGTAACAACCTAAGTCAATTCATTTTTAAATAAATTAAATAAAAAAAACTCAACGTAGGAGTTTCTATTTTGGAAATTATATACAGAGCAAAACGATATAAGTTCAGTTAGTTTTGTTGTGGCTCGTTTTAATAGCAAGGAATAACCGCCTATGTTGACTTAGATTTTTCGATTTTACAAAATTGAATAAGGCAGAATAGCTTAAGTGTTCTTTTTGTTAATAACTATTGAATGGGCAATTTTGGGATATAATGTGTAATCCAATTTACGAAGGCTCAAAATATCTTTAATTCTGTGAAACAATTATACCAAAACAATGATTTTCTGATTGGTTGCATGAAATTTAACCCTCAACCTGCTCTCCTGAAAAGTACAAACAACCGACTTCTGCGGTTATGGCTTGTCGCAACAGAATTGTCCAACATATTTGATTTGATAGATACATTCGCATCATGTCATCATGACAACTGATTGTAGGTACTCCACTTTTTCATACAAAAAGCTTTATTATACATTTAAAATCCGAACCTTAGAACTTGTAGATATATTTAGTTTAAAGCTGCTTTGATATGAAATATAAAATTATTATTATTGTTCTAATGGACATCTGCTAATGGGGCAGACCACAACGCATATGGAAACACAAAGCGAAACAGAAAAACATTTTTCGTTTCCGATAGCTTGATGGACCCTTATGAAAATAAAAAACCTTTTTCCATTTCCAGTCTGACTTGGAATTTATTGTCACTCCGCTATACGCTTTGCACAGTACAATAAGAAGATCTGTTGGCCTTGAAATCGGGTATTTTGTTGATGGTGAGCACCAAAATCGTACAACTCTGTACTTTTCAATTCATGCAACGGCCAAGTTAGTACCTAATACTTCTTTTGAATAAAAAGCAAATCGCTATGTGCTAGAATTCCGTTTAAATAGAAATAGTCTCTCTTGTCAAATGTGCCCCGTAGCTGGTATTTTTATAAAACAATAACTTCTTTTACATTTTGATCTCGAATATTCAATGCATACAAAACAATAACAAATTTTCCAATTTATTTATAATTTTCTGAAACACAGATCGTTGAAAAAAAAAGTGTCAAATGCACCCTAGTTTTCGCTACACACCTGTGATCTTGAATTGAAATTCTCACAAGCTGAGAGTCCTGTTCAGTTGAAAGCGCACGTAGGTATTTTACATCATAATATTTTCCAATTTCGCATTCAAAAATGTCAGCTCCTGGTGTACATTTCATCGAAGCCCAATAGCGCGCCTATAGACTTAAGAAATAAAAGTCCATCAAACATAAATTTTGCCGTCTACACGGGTTACAGTCACTTCTCATAATAAAACACAAAGATACCCTAAAATGTATAATGGATTACCGATTGCTTAGTCTTAATCACAATATAAACTTTAGGGTATTTTTGCATCTTTAAGGCACTTCTTTTCCATTGGCGATTCGAAATACCTTAACCTGTCACTATCATTGCAAGTGCCGAAGCATGTGAACAAGCACTTCATATTGAATTTTGTTAAAAGATTGGCAAATACTGTCCCGAACGAAACAAAAATTATGCTCTCCACATGATCGATGAATATTAAAGCAGAGAGGACAAACAACGCTATAGCTTCCAAATAAACTCCGTCCATCATTTTCATTTTAAGGATGCAAATTACTTCCTCATAAAAGTTGAGCCCAAAATGAATATGTTACGATGCCATTAAATAGGAAAAAGTTGTCGAGTCACACATCAGCTTTTTCGACGTTGTACACATTTTATTAGAAGTAAATACATGGCATCGAGTATGCTTGACGACTTCATCTCCTCAATTGGCCATAATATAGGCTCACCAAAACCTCCTCGTAAGCCCTGCCTACATCGATATACAGCAGTCAACCACCTGTTGGATGTATACACAGCATACCCCGCACGCATATGTGATCGTTAAATTTGTATTCCATTAAGTTCGCTACATCTTGTCTACTTTGAAATCTATAAATCGAGTTTACCCCCATTCGGTGCACTACCCTAACTATGCATCTAGACTGCTGTTTATACCACAAATCCAGCCACCCATTCCAATTTGTGTGTTGAAAACCGACAACGATAACTATACACAGGACGACAGCAATTTTCATTTTCGTTTTGCTCAGCAAAAAAATTTGCATACGCACACACCACCGCCCCAAACAATACGATTTCAACATCAACGTTATCCGAATCGTACCAAAAGGTGCTGCGAAAGATGAAGGGTGGCTCGGAAACATAATAAAATTTAATAAAACTCGCATCCCTTATCACGATTTAATTTTTTGTTTGGTCAACAGAATTCTGTTGGAAGCTCACTCTGCTAACACAATTTCCGATTGAGGGAGCTATAATATTATGGAGCCTTAAATGCTGTCCCGAAGCGCAAAATCGGGTCTCTCAGCAGTATTGACAGTTTAACTGTCAGTCAACCGAGCGTGAAAAAAATGTAATATCTTCCCTCTCGTTAACTTTGAATAGTCGGTTGTGTGCTCTGTTGGATTGCTGGCATAGGGCTGGGTTTGGTGATATGTGGAGGGACCCGAGAGGACATCAGGACAATGATACTGATTTAACTGAGTTTGTAGAAATAAACGAAGTAATAATCAGAAATGGCATCTGGCACAGTATGAGCGACAAGAAGGTGTGAAGCTGGCAAGAGTGTAGACATTATTATACAGTAGGTATAGTTGGGAAATTGTAGTTTTAAAGACGGAACTCCCAAAAAAATGTGTTTGGGTGGCTGAGTTCTGTTATAACAGATGCTTTCCAGTCAATTATAAACTGAAAATATAGGCTTGAGATACTAGCCTCTGACTTTAATTTGAATCGAAAAAAAATTGTAAACCTTTGCAGAGTATAGCAAAAGACCAAGAAATACGAACTATGTAGTTAAATTCGTCAAGAAATGAGTCTTAGTAGTATGACAGTAAGAAGAGAGAATCAAAAAGACACAAAAATATAAAGGTGCTACCGGTGGAATAAGAAGGGCATCTAGGCATGAATTGAGTTGCAATCAAATATAGATAGATAGATAACATTTATTTCAAATCATTAGTATATACATTATTTCAATTCTGATTTTAGAAAAATTTGTTGGTGACATTTTGTATTTTTTTATACTATAAGTATTAAAAATAGTGTCAAATGCCACTTCAATTGTAATAACAAGTTTAATTGTGGGGAGAAAATTAAATGGTAATATACACATTTGAAATGTGAAAGGTAATACAACCATTAATGTACAATTCAAGTTACCTACATATAAAGCTTAATTTTATAGAAAGATAAAAGAAAATACTTAATTTACACCAGAATGTCAGAGAAAATTGATTCAATATTACTGTAATCAAATTGAAAAAGCCATTGTTTAACACATTTGTGAACCCTACCAGGAACGGTTATTGATCTGATTGATATGGGTAGTTTATTAAAAATGCGACACGATGAAACCAAAATAAAAGTTACGAAAGGCCATCTTAGAGTCAATGTTGAGCCCTAAGTAATTAAACTCTTTTACATTCTCAACTAAAAAGCACTCGTCGCTGCAATGAAGTGTGTTACTGAAAGTGGAAAAAGATGGAGTAGATATACAATGACAGTCAAGCAGCATGAATTTTTGGCAATCCGTAGAGTGAAAGTAAAACTCAGCATTACAGTCGGAAGCAGTCGATAGGTTAAAAAACATTTATATAGTTTTAGAGCTAATCTTCAATCTCTTTTTGGCGAACCAGATCCTCAATAAGTTTAGATCCCAGTTGATATCAGAAACCAAGTCCAAAGCACTACCTGAACCGTAGGAACATCCAATATCATCTGCGAAGGCAGTAAGGTCACCCTTAAAATCCAGCTCAAAGAGTGAGTTTATGTATAGAAGGAACAAAATAGGTCCCAATACAGAGCCTTGAGGCACTCTCAAATTCAAAAATTGAACATCACTCCTAATTTCACCGATCTTAACTCTTTGGGATCTATTTGACAATAACGATCCAAACCAATCAAGCATAAAGCCACGAACACCAGTATTTTCTAGCTTTCTCAGCAAGATAGTGTGGTTAACCATATCGAAGGCCTTCGTGATATCTACAAACAAACCTGCAGTGCACTTCTTGTCATCAAGGTTGGAGAGGAACAGAAATTCAGTAAAGCATCTTCAGTTGACTTTCCCTGCCGAAAACCATACTGCACTGGGCTGAAAAATTATTCTTGTTTAAATAAGACAATAATCTTATTTTAATTATTTTTTCAAAAACTTTGCTAAAGGCGGGAAGAAGTGAAATTGGCCTGTAATTGCTCATATCTCCTGCTGAACCTTTTTTAAAGAGAGGCACTACGTCCGCACATTTGAGAGCACTAGGAAAAATACCAGAAAAAATGCTTCGGTTAAAAATAACTGCTAGTACATCTACCAAGAAAAACCCGATACGTTTTAGGACTATATTGGTGATACCGTCATAACAACTAGCATTCGAATTGTTCAGGGACCCAATGACTTTCACAAGCTCCAAAGCAGATATAGGCTCGAAGGAAAAGCTATTAATTTGCAAACGCTCATCACAATACGAAGATCAACTTACCTGGCCTGTTTGTAGGGATAAATTGTTAGCTATCGAAGAAAAGTAGTTATTGAAAACGTTAGCAACATCCAATTCATCAGAAACATTTAGGTTATTAACAAGAATTGTTGTAGGCTTTGGGGTGAAGGAAGATTTTTTTTAAATATTATTAACAACTCGCCATTCACTCTTCAAATTACCTTTTGCAAGAAAGAATAGATTTTTGTAGTAATTATCACGGCACCTACGAATTTCTTTTTTTAGTCGAGAACATATTTTCCTATATCTATTACATAGTCTTAAGTTGTTTGGGTTCTTTAAGCACTTGATTCTTAACTTATTTTTTGACTGAATTTTCTTAACAATGATACTTGTAATCCAAGGTTTAAGTCTTTTTCTCGATTTCTTTAGAGGCACAATGGAAGTATATAGATGAAGAGGCAGTGATAGAAGACAGACGTGGAAATAAAATTGTGATCGAAGCGACTTGTGTTTTATTTGCGCGTATGAAGTAAATATATATTAAAAGAGGCCCTGTTATAGTAGGTCCATTGGAATCACATTCAAAATCAGAAGAACAACAGCCTTTTAGGCTCTGCATCTGAAACTGCCGTGTTGGTTTTAGAAAACTATCAAAAGTTCGTGGTAGATCTTCAAACGAAGTAGATAGAGATCATTCCTTTTTTTCGGTATAAAAAGTTGAAGAAAGTGAGTCAGAAAGCTACCTCAAGAATACCGATATGTGTTTGTACCGACAAGTATCTAACCCTGAAATTGGCAGACCACAATACCCTAAGTTGTCCTCATATTCATCATCTTTCCAACCATCCAAATCTAATGTTGTCCTGTCGCTGAACCGCTAACTGCGGATGAAACATCAGATGTTAATATATCAACTGAGGACAAGCTGTGATTTTAAATGCAAAAAAAAAACGATAGGCTCCAGGCGAAGATGGAATTCCATTTTTTTTTTTTTTTTCTTTTAATGCAACATCTACATTTAGAACTAACCTGCAAACTCTGTTCAACAAAATTTAATAAACTGCGCACATCCCCTCTTCATTTAAAAAGTCGGTCGTTGTTGAAAACTATAGAGGAATATCCTTCCTGAATGTCGTAGCAAAGATTTTCTACGGTTTACTTGCAAAAAGACTGGAAAAGTGGATCGAGACAACAAATATTCTATCTGACTTCCAAGCTTGTTTTAGAAAGGATTATTCAACAAAAGATCAGATATTCACTCTCTCGTCCATTGTCAAAGCTTTTCATGGCAGAAAAAAAAGGTGTATTCCACTTTTGGTTGATTTTAAAGCAGCCTTTGATCTATTTAACAGAAATGCTCTCGTCTATAAGCTTTCTCAGCTTGGCATAACCTCGAAATTCATTAGGGTGATCAAGGAAATGTACACGGACATCAATGCAGCGGTGTGGGATGGATCATCCTATTCTGAATGGTTTAAAACCAATACTGGTGTAAAACAAGGTTCGCTACTCAGTGCATTGTTGTTTTCCTAACGATGTAGTAGAAGATCTTCCCGGAGGAGTAACAATTGCTAATTTTACCATTAATGTTGTGTTGTATGCAGATGAACTCGTCATACTTTCTGAGTCACGCGGAACATATGCAACTAATGATTAACCGCTTATCATGGTACTGCAAGAGTTGGGGACTTTCTATTAATACAGAAAAGTACAAAATGATGGCGTTTGCACGTTCCCCAAGAGCACACGCTGAAAGGCAATGGAAATATAACGTTCATATTTTAGAAACAGAGGTATATTTGGTAGTTAAACTGAGTTCAACTTTAAATTTCAACAAACGCTTAACCGAAAAAGCCAATAGCTCTCAAAGCTTGCTTAACTTTCCATGGAAAAATGTGCTCCTAAACAAAAGAATAATTTTATCTGCAAAATATAAAGTATTTAATTCAGTTGTTAAATCAACTCTCTGCTATGCTTCTCAAGTTTGGGGATCTTAGGAGTACGAGGTAATGGATAAATTCCATAGGAACTTTATAAAACTCTACCGCATTATTCAGAAAAACTTAACCGAAGACGCGTTCATCATAAAGGCTAGCGAGTCCGAAAGTAGTTTATTTAATCTAAACCGTAAAAACTACTTCCATGACTCACTGAGCTCTGATAAAATATCCTTAATATTCAATGCAAGGTGTGAGCTCCTTTCCTCAAATAGTAACCTTTCCAATGGAAGCTTCAATCAATTCTGTGCGCTCTGCAACCTAAGAAGATTGCTATCCAACTTCTAAATGAGTGTGACTGGAAAACCTTAAGTAAGTTTACAAGTGTAGTATGTTATTAATAACAGAATACGTTTAAATCTTTATCCGTATCTTAACGTTTCGTTGTTTATCGAAAATTGAATCTATTAATAAAACATACATTTATAAAGGGTCCGCCATCTCACTTTTTTTTTCAACTAGTGCGCTTATTTCGCGAATGGTAAAACTTAGCTAATGTCTGATTCGACAGATAATTAGTTTTATCCTTCCGCTGAACGAATATGGTTGTATATACGCTTGATGAAATGACCATCCAATTCGTTTTCGCTTCGCTAAGTGGGCCTGCGATCGACTTAGAGAAGATGCCGATTTTGCCAAAAAAATCATCTTTTCAGATGAAGCTCATTTTCATCTTGGCTGGTATGTAAACTAGCAAAATTGTCGCATTTGGGTGTTACGCCGACAAGCCAGAGACAGTTGACGCTTTAAAGGACAATATTCGTGAAGCCATTGGTGAAATACAGCTGCACACAATTGATAATGTGCTTAAAAATTGGACCGATCGTGTAGGCTACTGCATGGCCAGCCGAGGCAGCCATTTGAATAAAATTATTTTCCATAATTAATTGTACTTTCAAATAAAAAAAGAAATTTGAGAAAATATTCAGTAGTTTTTTTTTTATAGCATTTATTTGGCGGACCCTTAATCTTAAGGAACATTTCAAAAAAAGTTTCATCGAAATCTGTGCATTGGTTTTCACGCCAACCGTTAACACATGAAAACGCCAACATGTATAGATTATAGCCAAACGCTATTTCTTGACACTAATGGAACCCCATGTTGAAAAATCGAAACCTCTGATTAAGAAGCACTTTGAAAAAAATAGACGTGAGGGTAAAAGGAGGAGCGTCACTTCCCATAAAATAAAAAAAAATGTTTTTCTTAATTTTTTATTAAATAATTATATTATTAACAGCATGAGCCTTGACATTTGTTACATGCAACATAATGTGGCAGTAACGATAAAGGGGCGTCTGATCCAAAAAAAAATTTAGCATTTTTTATTGCCGGATTTAATGCGAAGGATAAAGCACGGGCAAAGCCGAGGTAGCTGTAAGATAAAACTAAAATAAAAGTAACACCTTTCTTGCCCAACACACTGTCAAACTACTAAAACGGATTTTTACAATGGCCAAAAACTACTCACTCTTCATATTGATAGGTTGATTCGCCTGCGCCACTCATCCCGTCGGGCTGTGGCGTTACCTTCAGCAGGGACGCTCCCTTGTATATCGTTTCTGGCGTTAACGTGATTAGTGTCGATTCACTGCCAGTCCATTGACGGGCATTGAACGTTGCTACCCCACCATTCGCCAGCGCTGGCACTGTCGTCACTGTATCCTCTGATAAGGAGACATCATCAATGCTGTTATCATCATCGAAATGATTGCCACTACTGCTGAGACTGGCATCGCTGTTAGTACCTGTCCCTCTGTTTGTTGCCGTCCTCATTGGCACGTCCACAGTGCCGCTCTGCTGTGATTTTAGTATGAGCTCTTCGGTGATTTCTTCAATGTCATCCCGGTACGGATAACTCTCGTAATCGTTGAATATTCGTGCGCCAAGTGCTTTTAGGATCACAGGACTTGATTTAATTAAATCTTGAATGCTGTCATGTTCGCATTGTGTTCCGGCAGGGGTCTCAAATGCATGGACAAGAACAAATGACAGCAGCAGGAGCAGAAGCCATTGCCATTGACTTTTCGGATGAACAATGGACATTTTGTGTGTGTTTGTGTGTATAAGATTCTGGTTGGTTAGGTAATTGTATGCTTTCTCTATCGTTGCTCGCAGGCTCACCATGCAACTGTTGCGGCAATCTGTTGTAGGCGGGTGGTTTTAGGTTGACAGAGCTTAAAGTTGTCGATATTACGGAATGGAAGGTCCTTGAGGTCACGTCGATTGATGGTCATGGATGGTTGGCATTTTGTTTTGTCCTTTTCGATAATGAATGCCAGTTGGTAGCCAATGATCTGGAAAGAGACAGAAAGAGCAACTGTATAAGTTGGCATCAGTCCGCGTTGGAGGAATGAAAATTGATTTGTGCAATGAGATAAATATTTGAATGCAATTGAATGAAGCCGATGGAGAAGAGGTGGCGGGAATGTGTGGCAATTATTCAACAACAGTAGTTCGGGTATTGACTTATATTCAGGTGGTTGGGCTGGAGCTCTGTGTGCAACATAAAGTGGGTGAACGCCTTCACGTGAATGTGGACCAGAAATCTAATCGATATGATGGTCGGTGGCGCAACAGATTCAAGACCCTAGGCCTATCTTGTCGAAAGCATTCCCAGGTTATTTTACATAGGTACGATCGCTCTCGGTTGTGAAAATTAAATTTCAATTATTTTCCCATCTTTGTTGAAATTCCACGATGCAAATTTTACACTTAAAATTTATGTTCGACAACTTACAACGATCATCATCTTTGCTACCCCGCATCACCAATTGTTATCACACCCTTTAGACACATACTCAAAGAGCCAACAAAGTCAAGAAGAGAATAAAAAAGAAAAAAATACTGAGTTAACTTCCTAAGGACTACCAACAGGTTTGCACTTTCGATACGATATGGTAAAAGCAATTTGTAAGCAACCTGTAACCGCCACCCATAAAGGACACCATGATAACAGCATTAAAATTCCCAACAAAAACCCCATTGAAGTGTCGTTTACAAAGAGTCGTCGGAACGCAATCATACCCGCATACACCATTACCCAGACAGATACGAGTACGTATGTAGGGAACTTCAATCCTACATCTCACTTTAGTCATTAAAATTATCCAAATGATTGAAGTGACTCGTCTCTGGGTACACCACTTCCATCCGCACAATCTTTGCCATAGATCCATGGTTATCAAATGGAGTTGCAGGGATACACACATCCGCAAAGTGGATGAGCCAGGATATGTAATCCACCATGGGTGGTATTTCTAACCAAACTTCTCCACAGAGTTGTTCTACTAATTATTAAAGGTTTATTTCATTCAGCACATTGAATTTAAATGGGTTAACCCGCACGCTCCCTCGAATGGCTGGTGTCGGTTTTATTGAAATTGCTATAGAAAAAAAGTCAACTTTACGGTTCGGACATAGCTAAACTGCGCTTGGTGCATATTTTTGGCGAATTTTTTATGAGCTTTTAAGGAGAGTGTGTTGATGTTGAATATATGATTTTGAGGTTAGGCTTAGGACAACTTGTATCTCATTTTTCCTTGAGGGTGTACTGTTATATTTTATGCCATATACGAGTAGGCGACAACACGAGTTTCTGATGCAGCCGCATATTTTGTTGGTAGTTACCAATTAATCCATACCCTAGGGACGGAGCAGTAGAGGAAGATCGCGACTCAGGTGGCGCACGAGCAACGATACGGTCTATTTCCACATCTATGCATAGGACGCATACGCGTACTCTCTATACACCAACATAACAACAGAAAAGCATCAAAACAACACTAGTATAGCACCGTACAAAATATTAGCTAGTTTGGCGGCCCTTTGATGGTCCGATCGTGTGGCAGCAACCGCAATATCAAACAAAATATCGATTCGTGCATGCAATCAATGACCTACATTTAACTTCAAGGAAGAACTATTAAATACTGACAATTTAATCAGAAGATTGAGGCGGGTAAGACCCCTTGATCTATAAGAATTAGCCAAGGCCAAGAGATTAGGTTCTTCTTCTGAATTTTTCAAATAATTTAAAAATAAATTGCCGATTAGTCGAACGACTAGGTGCAATCCCATTCGGGATGACGACAGTCAGTCCCTCCCGGGAGGTTTTTTAGAGGTTGTTCGAGTCCCTCACTATTGCAGAAGCATCCCTCGCGTACGGGCTCTGCAATGTCTATCGATTTTTCCTTCCAGCGAACCGCCAAACAAAACAAAAAAAAAAGGCACAACAGAAAAACACCGCACAAAAACGAAGCCGCAAGCAGAAGCACCGAACCGACGGGCGAAATCAACACGAGACAATGGGGCCGAAACGTCAAATGCTCAACTAACGTAACGACTATACCCATCGTCGACGTATAGTCCGTCTCCTCTCGCACCAGGCAAGATTCCTACATGAGTTATTAGTCGGGACTAGTCAGACTTACGAAGCGGGGTCTACAGTCTACAAGCAGTCTACTCCTAATCCTATCGCCATCTCGCTCTCACATATTGAAAGAACATAAATGGTTTAAATTAAGAAGTGTTAATGATTAGGAAATCGTATTGTATTGGAATACTAAAAATGTACAATAAATTGTTATATGTAAAACCATAACCAAGAAACAAAGTTTCACGGTCAAGGACAATGACCATTTAAGACCACAGCTGATCTTGTAAGTTGAATGTGAACCACACCTAAAATTCAAGCTTTTTTCTGCATTTCGTCTGACATTTCTCAATTCCAGACTAACTCAATTCGAACCATGGAAAGATACACAATCGAGCAATGCGTTAAAGTTATTCAGGCTTATTATGGAAATGGGCGTTCAAATCCAAATGCATATCGTGCACTTCGTGATTTTTTCGGTCAATTTAATCGGCACATTTTCACCTCAGTGGATTCGCCAATAAGCAGAATTGCCGCATTTGGGCGTATGATAAACCAAGAGTGACTGTCGAAAAACCAATGCACCCACAAAGAGTGACTGTTTGGTGCGGTTTATGGGCTGGCGGCATCATCGGGCCGTATATTTTCCAAAATGAGGCCAGTCAGGCAGTTACTGTGAATGGTGTTCGCTATCGTGAGATGATAACGAACTTTTTATGGCCCGAATTGGAAGATATGGATGTGGACGATATGTGGTTTCAAAAGGACGGTGGCACTTGCCACACAGCTAACGACACAATGGCTCTTTTGGGGAGAAATTCAATGGCCGTGTTATCTAACGTCGTGGCGATGTTAATTGGCCGCCACGATCATGCGATTTGACACCGTTGGACTTCTTTCTTTGGGGTTATTTGAAAGAAAAGGTGTACGTCGATAAGCCAGCAACAATTCAAGACCTAAAGGATGGGATAGGCCAATATTTTGTTCCATACATAATTGAACCATACCAATATTATCATAATAAAAAGAAATGACAATAATTTCCTAAATAATTTCCGTTTTATTCAAAATCAACATCGGCCCTTAAAACTTAACCACCCTTTACATAGGAAACCGAGCTTTCGCAAATGATTAGTGGAGCAGTTCAATTTCATGCGAATTCAAAACATTGAATTAAAAATAATTAAATATATTTTATAACGTTTACCGAACGTTCCGCGACTTTTGTTTCACCTTTCCAACTTCCAAGTGAATCATCAATTCACTTTTGCTGCGAGACGCCTTCTTCAGCAACTTAACTTTTCTATTCGTCGCCTACGTTTAGAACAACATGTTGGTAATGTACATAGTTGTACATACGCAAGCCAACAGCATCAGCAGTACAGTATCTACTGCTGTTTTTTCTCACCAGAAGTGACAGCGAAGAGTCAGTCGAAGAGAAGCAGTCATATCATTTAGACTTGCTTTTTAAATTTAGACTAGAGATTTAAACAAAATAATAATTAGAAGTCTTCAATAATAAGACACATAGCGTTTCATCCCTCGAGCAACATAACCCACGCAAGTGGGGACCTTAACCAACTTAGCGTAGGAAACTAGAGACGCTTGTTGGTTGAGGCCCAGGCAGGGCTGACTTCATGCGACAAAAGTTGCATTTTTCCCCTTTTTTTCTCTCTATACCCAATGAGACCACTTTTCCAAAATTGTCCAGATTTGCCCCCTTTTCTGTATTTCGTTGATACTTTTCCCCATTTTGAAAAAAAATCACGTTTTTCTATGAAACGAAATGTCTCATAATAAATACTTCATGTAGTGTTTGTAGTACGGGGCACATTCAAGAATCTTGCTATCTTAAGTCGACTAGATTGGTCTGGAAAAGATGCAACCTGAACGCAAGAACTAGATTGGTCGGAAACATAACTTTTTCTATGTCACTCACGTTTGCGAACTGTCAACTTAGTACTCAGTCACGAATTTCTTGACTAGATTCGTCGTCCACTCCTCCATAAACGTCAACTAAAACAGCTGCTCATATGAGCGATTTCAGCCAATCACAACAGAGATACTAGATACTCGACCTTCCCCAATCTCTCTTCATTTATCACCCGAAGGGTAGTCATTTTCTCATTTTTTTTCCATTTCACAGTTATTACTTAAATTCCCTTAAAAATCCCTCGATATTTTCTGAGAAAAATTCAATGAAATTCACTGAAAAAAAATTATATTTAATTAACCTTTAGTAGTGGAATCGTAGATTGTTAACATTACTAGGTATGACTATTTTCGTGGAAAAGAAAATTTTTCATAAAAGACAATTTACATGAGCAATTTTTTATGGACACTTTTTAATGGTCAAATGTAAATATTGATATTGCAGGAAAAATTTATAGTTTGAATGTTTTTTGTCAGATTCCTTAAAATCCTACGATTTCATTCTGTTTCCCTTTATCTGACGGATGGCTGCTTCACGAAACTAGTTCACAATTAATAGGGTTCTGAATGCGGACTTTTTTTTATCAGCCTTTGTCATAAGTTTAGCCATTAGCTGTTCAGCCATAACTTCTATTTTCAATGCAACAATTTTTTTTAGTATTGACCCTTTTTGAATGCAAATGCCCTTTATTTCGTGACTTTTTCAAAATCTTCGCCCAGGTCCACACCGGACTGCAGCGCCACCTTAAGTATGTTACCAATATTAAGACAGCTAAAAATGAATGGGGATTGTAGATGAAGTGTAAGATTAAGTATTATGACCCACACTCGACTTGTTTCACTTGCCTGTCACTTCTATTTATAACGAAAGAAACGGTTGAGGGAAACTAGTCCCCAAGTAAGAAATCCACTGAAGGACTTAGTTCCCACTTAGTTGGACACAAAGGCGCAATTTAGCGGCCAAATGATCCCAGAGTTTGAAGATGTGTTCGTAAAAGGCTTCCACAGCGGATTTGTTTGAGGGGTGCTACTGTAGAGAAAATGTACGAAAGTTCTGCCAGAGGGTGAAACGACCAACCCAAGGATACAAGGCCCGAACAGAAGTTCGCCTAATCAACCAGACAACACCCTACGAGATCACGCCACACAACAGAACGCAAGACAAACCGGTTAACCCGCAACAGGAACATTTACCAGGACAGACAGAACATACGACAAAGTACGGTAACGAACGAAGACGAACAAACGAACAAGCACCCTTAGTCAGTCAGCCGTCAACCACCATAGTGAATAGAGTTAATCATCGCAGTGTGCTACGCAAATAGTGGAAATAAAAATCAACTCTTAAACGTAACCGGGTGTTTGTGTTTCATTTTTACTAGAAGAGAACTCTACATATATTTAGTAAGCCGCCAGTGCCGCGTTTACAAATATTGAAAGGAAAGCGGTGAAAATAGGTGTTTAAGTTAGTTAGTGGACTGCAAACTTTTGGGAATAAAAATACAACTGTTTCTCAAGTCTGATAAAAAATCGTCCGTATTTTCAACTGCTTTTAGACTTATATCTGTGTAATTAATATCGACTGTCTTGATCGAAAGTTGACGATTGATTCTTTTAAAGGACACGCCTGTATCCTTCAGCTGCAGTTGATCGAAAACGATTGATGAGAGGAGCGAAGGGTAGTGCACGATCGTTGGCTCGTACACCGATAAGTGCGTAGAAAGATTGCGCGGCCAAAGTTTCGGTTCAAAATCTGTTTCGTTGCGTATAGATAAATACAAACGAGTAATCTGAAAACATTATTCAGGGAAATATTGAACTTAGGTCTTCATAACTCTCGATCTTCGGCCGCCTTTTAAATGATAAGGAACAATCAACGTAGGTAAGTTTTGAATAAAATAAAAAAAAAAATAAAGAATTCAAGTTTTTCAAAGTTTCTTGACGAATAAAAAACAAACAAAATTAAATATAGATAGATTTAAGGCCGAAAGGCAATCATTTTAAGGATATTGTTAAGTTAAGAGCGCCCGCTAAGAGCCAGTAAGCTAGAATAAGATAAATACTAGTTTTAAGTTACATTTAATCGTTTTTGTCTAGTATATAAGTTTAACTAAGGATATAAATGAAAATGAATTTAAAAAAAATCAAGAGGCTTCACATATGAAATACCGATAGATCACAATGGGACACATTGAATATCCTACCTGAAGGAGTGCTGTCAATATTCACGAACGGCTGTGGGAGTCGCAGCCGGGGTCTTCTCAGATGAACTGAATCTGAGCCTTTATTTCGCTCACCTGAAATACTTTAGTGTCTTCCAAACCGGAATCACAGTTATTCGTCCAACCCTGGGCTACTAAGACTAAAAGATCCAAAGAGCTCTGCGAATGAACAGATGTAATATATCGTTAGTCGCTACTGTCATTACCGGGCATCGTATTCTGGGCATCAGTCACTTGACAAAGCTGCATAGATGAGGAGGAGGATGAGCCAGTCACCCACCTTCTGTGCAGCTGCCCTACCCCATCCAGCTTAAGGGAGGCTTACTTAGGAAACTTCTTCCTCGATGATCTAACTGATCTAGACTTTACCAGTGCTACTAAAATTTTATCTTCATCAATGAAAGTGAATGATTTTCGCGAGTAGTAAAGGGTTTTCCAATGAGAGGTGTTATTGTGAATGACCCGCTATTTCGGTAGCTGTCACTTTTGAAGCTTTTATTCTTTGAAACTGCCAACACTAAAAATGGAACGATATACGCTTCAACTACGCATTGAAATTATTAAAATTCACTACAAAAATGGGGAAAATCTTGCAGTCACAGTTCGCAAAACTAAAGCATTTTTTGGTCGTCGTGAAGCAATTGGGCATTCCCCAAATGTCATTACACCGTATTTTGCGTAAAGACTTGGGTCTTAAGGCTTATAAAGTTCAGTTAACACAAGAACTCAAGCCGGCCGATCATCAACAACGTCGTGTCTTTGCTGATTGGGTGCATGATCCGGAATTCCATCGAAAAATCATCTTGACTGATGAGGCCCATTTCCACCTCGGTGGCTACGTCAACAAGCAAAATTGTCCCATCTGGGGCTCGGAAAACCCAAGAGTTATTGTTGAGAAGCCTCTTCATCCTCAACGTGTGACTGTTTGGTGCGGTTTATGGTCCGGTGGGGTCATTGGACCTTATTTTTCCGAAAATGAGGTTGGATCAACAGTTACGGTGAATGGATTGCGCTATCGAGAGATGATTAATGATTTGTTATGGTCGTAGTTGGATGGTATTGATTTGGACAACGTTTACTTTCAACAAGACGAAGCTACGTGCGAAACAAGCAACGAAAGCTTTGATCTTTTGTGGGAAAAGTTTCCGGACCGTGTTATCTCTCGAATAGGTGATCACAATTGGCCACCGAGATCTTGTAATTTAACACCTTGCGACTTCTTCCTTTGGGGCCATGTGAAAGATAAGGTCTACGCCAACAGCCCAGCGTCGATTCAAGACCTCAAAGATAAAATTCGTGAGGCTATCGATGACATAGGGCAGCCACTTTGCGATTTGGTTATGGAAAATTTCATGAAAAGGATATGGTCCTGTAAGCGTGCTCGTGGTGGCCATTTGGCTGATGTTGTTTTTCATTATTAACGGAATACCTTCCTCTTTATTATAAAATAAACATTCGATCATTTATCTCAAAAAATGGCATTTTTCTTTGAACACCAAAATAAAACCTCATATTTATATGAACCTACATGAAGAGCCCACTAACGGCCTAAGTATTTTTTTCACCGAAAGTCATTATAACAAAACAGAAGTCAACCCAGAAGTCCAAGTCCAATTCGAAAAGTAGTAATAGGAAGGTTATACGGCTATATATACTTATCAATCAGCCCTTGTTCTACATTTCGGGCTAGTCGCTGAAGCATATAAATGTTAAACTAGTTTCTATTGAGCATAAAAGTGGGCCATTGCGTTGCAATTAGACGTCAACATCAAAATACCAACAAAAGGCATTTTTACAGAAACCAGCTAATCATCTGCCAACGCTTTTCAACTGTGTTGCCGCATCACTGGTATTGACGACGAGGATATGTCACTGGAGATCACGTTTGTTCCACCCCGAGAGTCCATTGAACTTAAGTAGTTAGGTAGGTATTTTGAAGCGTCCCATATTCAGTTAAAATATCAACTACTACCGTCAGTTACTACAAGCAAAACAAGATACAAAGTGAATAACAAAACAATTTAAATTGAGAACGCCATTGTTGCTGGATGGAGAAAACCTTTTAACTAGACTCAAGTCAACCACCTTTCCAAATAGCTGTGCCAAATTAAACTTACTTCAACTAATGTCCCCTCGCTAAGACATACTTAGCTACCCACCTTCCGGCGTGGCACCCGAAACAGCACACATTAAAACTCGTCTTTATCAGAAAGTTCAAGCCAAATGGTTCATCCAATTTCGAATTGAATTAACTTTTATTTTAGCATCCTGGATCCACACTGTTGGAGTGGTTACAACCGTCACATCAACTTGTTTCATACCTCACTCCATGGACGGGGACGACAATTAGGAAAGAGGACAAAAGACAGACACCATGCTCCATATACCTGTACCTGTACCCAAAGGTGCAGAGTGCAGTAAGCAAGCAAACTTTTACCAACGTATTTCCGAAAAGTACTAAACCAAGCCAAACACAAACCGCCAACGCCACCGCCAAACCGGTTAACGAGCACTAGCTTTTTATTTAATTACTTAGCGGAATTAAAAACCGGATGAGAAGACGACTGATCTCCCCCGTTCGGGGTTGAATGTGTCCCGATTTTCCATGCCCTGTCGCTGTCCTATGCCATCTAGCAGAAGGACAACAAATTAAGATTGCATTTTAATGAAATGGCAGATAAGGGCATGGGACTAAGAGTATAACTGACAGGTTGGCCGGGTTGGGAGTTGAATTGGTGAAGCAGAACTTTAGTCCGGAGAGTGGGCTAGTAATGTTTAAAAATGTTTCCTCTATCGTATATACTTTGTTTGTTGAGATGACAGTCTGTCGCTGTTCAAAGAAGTTTAATTAAGGACGAGGAAAAAAAATCACTTGGATGTTGGCCCATCCGATGAGCATAGGAGAAATGAGGCCAAGCGAGAACCTCTGCTGAGCTGGATTAATTTCATTATCGTCGAATGGAGCTTGTGTAATTGACAGCGGATTTGAAAGTTGCGATTTAATTTTACTGACCGACAGTTAAACAATCGCCGGTTTATTTTGTGAGGGGTTTTTGGGTGAAGGGGAATTCAAATTTGCGGAACCCGAATGAAAGACGAACTTTATGGAAATCAAGTTAAAAATACCTAGGGAACCGATGGTTTCATCGGAAGTGTCGCTATTTTGAAGAAATACTTTATTTGCACCTAATCATCAAAGTAAGGGTCGCTGGGTAGGGCTATTGAATTTGGAAATCTAGTCCTTTCAGCTGAACAATAATAAGTTCCGTGGACGACTGACAATGCCATCTGCTCTTTATGTAAAGCCCAGAAATTTCGTATCGTTGAATCTTCTTCTCCTCGCACCATCGATACAAACTGGACCAAATATCGCCGGACGAATTTTTCACTCGAAACATCCAAGAACATCCGCTTTTGTTCGCGTCCATACGTATGGGGACTTCTTTTTCGATTCAAGCGTATATTTCATTTGGCCAGACCCATTTTCGTTGCCTTCGTTTGAATATTTTTAAACGCGACACTGACCGTGTTCTCGAGAACGTCAATACCATCGCTTATGGGTTAGATTACGTTAGACAGTTTGCATTATATGCAATTACACCCAAAAGCCATACAGGCACATTGTGATTATCCTCATATAGTACATGGCAGGACATGCAACTAACAAAAACATTCAGATCTGTTGACGAACCTTCTTAGATCTGATAGAGCTATCGTTGCTAGATCTTCCAAGGCTTCGAAAAACCGTGCTCCCAAGCAGGAGTAGTGGGCAGTGACACAGGAGATGTTCCACCAGATTCTACTTCCTCTTCGTCCCTGCAGCTTCTGCAGAATTCATTTGTAAAGATGACCATCCTCTGAGCCATATTTCCAATCATGCAGTGTCCAGTCACTACCCCGACGAGCATTCGGATATTAGTTTTTATCAAGATGTTAGTATCTTTGACTGTTTAGTTTCAATTGTGGGCGGCCACAAACTACGAGATATGATGCAACCGTAGGTGTTTTTCCATCGTTCTTTTGCCAAATCTAATGTGGCATTATCAATGAAGTTCTTAGCTGCGTTGAAAGCTGTTAGTACTTGTCTGTCAGCTAATAGTATGTCCATTTCAGAGCCACAGCTGGCCAGTTTATCCGCTGCCTCGATCCCTTTCACACCAACGTGTCTAGGAACCCAGCATAGCAGAATTGAATGATGTTTTATCGCTCTTAGTGCCGAGAGGCGCACTGACTTACAGATCTTGAGTTTACCGGGTTGGAGTTGATCGCTTTAAGTGCTGCTTGGCTGTCCACGCAGAGGGTAATTTGCACAGCTGGTAGTTCCCTCGATAAGACAGTCCGAGCCGCATTCTTAACCGCTTAGATCTCGGCCTGGAAAACGCTGCAGTGATTTGCGAGTCGGTATGATTGACTGATACCTCGTTCTTATAGTCAGTTAGTTTATTTAGCATTCAAATTGCTATTTAATAAATTTTACAATAAGTTATTTAGTAAAAAATTCTTCCATTTGACTTATTTAAAATTAATTAAAATGTATGTACAAACTCTCTTTAAAGGATTTCAGTTATTGGAATTTTAGTTTAACAAATTCTATCGTATTTTTCTTAAATTCCCTAAGACTGGCAATGCTTTTTAAGGGCGCTGGTAAAGTATTATATAATTTAAAACCCTTATATGCTAGGGAATTTTGTGCACCCACTTTTACATAGTTTGGCAAACGGAAATCGCCCACTTTTCTAAGAGAATATGGCTGTATATCGCAAATAAAGTGAATATATTCAAGCAGATATTTTGGCATTAAATTATTTTTAATTTTGAATATGAATATTAACATATTGACGACGATCCACTGGCCACTGCTTCACACTTGACCACATTAAAGCATTTAACATAAAATTAATCGGACTATATCTATTGCACTTTAAAATCATTCTAATTGCCTTATTTTGTAATAACTGTTGTCTTGAAATTAGGCCTTCCTTACAAAGAAATAAAATAGATGAACAATGCTCGAAATGAGGTTTAACAATCACATTATATATTTTTATTGCTGTTTAAGTTGTAATGTCTCTACGAATTCTTCTCATAAAACCTATTTTTTGTAGCTATTTTCTTGCAGAGATAATTAACATGGCTTTCAAACGTTATCTTGTAATCAATTACTATGCCTAAGTATTTTATTTCATCAACTCTTTCGATTACTTCGTTTTCAATATACAAATCCGATGCAATATTCATACTTTTTTTTAATAATCATACACTTCGTTTTCTTAGCGTTTATCTTAAGCTTATTTTGACACGTCCAATAGTAAACCCTGTCTAAGTCCTGTTGTAACTTGCGGTGATATTCATCAATGTCATCTCCCTCTACATACATCAGTGCGTCGTCCGCAAACAGTACGAGGTGGCAATCACTGACTGATTTGATCATCATTTATATATAAGGGGTCCGCCATCTAATTTTTTTTTCAACTAGTGCTTATTTCGCGAATGGTAACACTTAGCTCATGTCTGCGACCGATAATTAGTTTTATCCTTCCGCTGAAGAATATGGTTGTGTATGCGCGTGAACAACGCTGGGAAATATTGCGACATTACTTTGAAAATCATGGTAATGTTGCAGAATGTGTGCGAAAATTGCGTACGGAATTTGGAAGAAGAGAAGCACCGTCAGCTCCGTATGCTTGTTATCTTGTGAAAAAAGTGAAAGAAACTGGCATCCTCATCGATAAAACAAGATTAAAAAGCCAAAAACAGTGCGTACACCCGAAAAAAAAATTGCTGCTGTGGCAGAAAGTGTGCGTGAAGCGCCATCAACATCAATTCACCGTCGTTCTCAACAATTGAACATTTCGGAGATATCATTGAGACGAATTTTGCATAAAGACCTTGGTATGACGCCATACAAAGTCCAATTGGTTCAGGAGTTGAAGGCAAATGACGAAGGCGATCGACTTAGAGAAGATGCCGATTTTGCCAAAAAAATCATCTTTTCAGATGAAGCTCATTTTCATCTTGGCGGGTATGTAAACAAGCAAAATTGTCGCATTTGGGGCACAGAAAACCCGCACGCATACATTGAAAAGCCGATATACCCAAAACGAGTCACTGTTTGGTGCGGAATTTGGTCCAGAGGCATAATTGGGCCATTTTTCTTCGAAAATGAGCAAGGAGTGGCCGTTACAGTCAATGGCGATCGTTATCGGGCCATGTTGAACGAATTTTTGTTCACAAAAATTGAAGAGGGGATATTGGCAACATTTGGTTTCAACAGGACGGCGCTACGTGCCACACAGCCGAAGCTACACTCGATGTTTTGCGCCCTGTTTTTGAAGATCGCATTATCAGCCGCAGAGCTGATGTCGGAGCTGTGATTTGACACCGTTGGACTATTATTTGTGAGGTGCCGTAAAAGATAAGTGTTACGCCGACAAGCCAGAGACAATTGACGCTTTAAAGGACAATATTCGCGAAGCCATTGATGAAATACAGCTGCACACAATCGATAATGTGCTTAAAAATTGGACCGATCGTGTAGGCTACTGCATGGCCAGCCGAGGCAGCCATTTGAGTGAAATTATTTTCCATTATTAATCGGAAGGATTTTACTTTCAAATAAAAAAAGAAATTTTCAGTAGTTTTTTTTTATAGCATTTTCAAAAAAAAAAAAGTTATTAAGCGGACCCTGTATTATGAATAAAAGTGCTCCGAGCAACGAGCCTTGTGGTACACCCAACAGCACTTCTTTTGAATCTGACATTTTTCCATTTATAATTTCACACGTTGTGTTCGGTTAGATAGGTATGATTGAAACCAGTTTAACTCATGACCACTGACACCATATTTACTGAGTTTTTCAATAAGTAATTGCCTATCGATTGTCTCAAATGCTCTCTTGAGATCTGGAAACACACTTTATACACTTTTACCTTTGCCAGTAGATTCTTTCCAATTTGTTACTGCTAAGTTTATTGCACTTTCACATGAATGAGCTTTTCTAAAACCGGATTGAGATTCGATCATGAGTCCATTTCTTTCAAAATAATCTACTAACTGTTTGTACACAATTTTTTTCAATAATTTTTTCATACAAAGGAAGGGCATTTATTGGTCGAAATTCATCGCATTGTGTTGTATTTTGAACTTTAGCCATTGGGCTGACGATTGATTCTTTCCAAGAGTAGGGAAAATAACCTTCTTGGAAGGATTCATTTATAAAAGATTGCAGGGCTGGGCCTATTATATTAAAATTGTCTAAATATATTTTAGGGGATACAAGTAGCAATGTACAATTTCTTTTATTTTTTATCTGTACCAACGATTCACGGACGTCACTGAGCGAAACACAACGAAATTGAAACGAGGCATTTAGTTGACTTACTAGGTTGACAAAAGGTGTTTTTGGGATGGAGTCATTTACTTCAGTTACACTGTCGACAAAAAATCGTTAAATTTACCAACGATTAAAGTAGTTTCACTAAAACTCACGCCATTAAATTCAACATAATTAATAACAATTTCATCTTTTCGTAAGATGATATTTTTTTTAAATTGCGCCACATTTCTTTCTGATTATCTACTTTACTTTTTATAAATTTTCTTTTAGATTTTACGATTTCTTGTTTATATTTATTTCTTCCACGAAGGCTCCTTCTCCTTTTCCATTCTCTGGCTTTGGACCATCTGTGGATATGGGTATTCCTTTTATGATAGTACTCGGTGCGAGCCAGTCCTGCCTGTCCGGTATACAGACTTTAAATTTCTTGTCAAAGTCATACTTTGGTTTATTGTCGTCCGTGAGTGACAAGTCTACTCTGATGAAAGATGCGTACCGAACTGGCTGGAGGGGCTTGTTGGTTGAGGCCGTGGTCCACCCCGGATTGTAAGTAAGTAAGTAAGTACTTAGTCTGAGAGCACCTTTACCTGCGACGCTCTTGGTAAAAGGATCGATAGGTGGTAGGTTCCGCAGTGATTTAGTAAACCCGTTGTACCTATACAAGCGATCATCTGTACCTTGTTCAAATTCTTTCGTAATTATTAATTCGTAACATAATACGAATACCAAATGACCGAGCCATAGGTCAGAATTGGACTTACAATCGGGGTGTACATCCAGTGCACTGAGTTCGGTTGTAAGCCCCACTTCTTCCCGATGGCGTTTGTGCAGGCGTTAAAAGCATTAAGTCCCTTCGTCATTCTTTCCTCCGTATTCCTTTTCCGGTTTAATTTGGAGTTGAATATAATACCCGGGTATTTGCCTTCGAGTGAGAGATTAATACGAATGCCTTTTAATTTTGGTGGCTCCCATTTTGGTACCTAATATCTTCTGGTAAACACACTGAGTTCGATCTTGTTCGGGTTGACCGACAGGCCGTTGTTCTCCGTCCACTTTGATAGGTCTGAGCGCAGATTCCATTTCACTGATGGTGGGAAGATATTTTCCTGAGACCATTATATACCACTGACTTTTGAAAGATTCTCTACAAGAGAGGTACGCTGGTCAACGTTACCTCTAGGATTAACAATCTTCCAGAAGTTTGGCATTGATGCGGATTGTGGCCAGGTTCTCAATTACGTTGCGTTGCGTAATCCCAAGACTTCTCCCCTAGGTCTTCCTTTAATCACCTCCGCATCAAAATAACCGCTGATTCGGCTCACACTCTGTAAAAGTTTATTCTCGCAACTCTTCAACAAAGCGAGGTTTCCTCTACATCGCTAATCATTCCACACCAACGCTTTGTTAATCCATTAGAAGTAAATTAACATTCCACGAATAAGGCCTACAAAATGCGTTCGACAAAGCCCTATCCACGTAACATAATACGAATACCACCACTCAACACGAATTGAATCTTAACCATTAACTTAAGCACATACTCGTACTTTGTGCGCTCAGCACAAATCCTTTCGCAACGAACAAATGGATTTCAATATTTGAAAGAAAAATGTCCCAACACGCCAAGTGTTGTTAATAGAATGACTCTCCAATTCCAATTCACTTAAAATTCCGCAAGCTTCCATTTCAACGATGATTCCCGCGGATTCAATTCTTAATAATAAAAAAAAAACTCGTAACATCTGTCGATTGTATTGAAATCGCTTAGCATTCAGCTTTCAGTGGGGGTGGATGGAACGAATTGAGAACCTTTTTCGCACTTATCGATCGCATTGAAAGTTATTCACCCCATCAAACCGCGACAATCGAATTCCTCAAACCATTGAAAGGAATAGTGCACGCACTCATCCCGAAGAAAGGAAAAATTATATAATGAACGGTTCAGAGTCCCCTTCGAATTTGATTCAACTTTTGACTTTAAATTGTAGATATTGTTTGTTTTCCTAGCAAAAAAAGAAAAACAAATCTTTCTACACTTCGCACACCACTTCACAAAAACCGGCGCTCCATTCAAGGACTGCCATCGATTCCATGAAACCCATCCGGATCCGGGCACTCCAGAGTTGTAATTCTCCTTCGCATTGAACCACTAAAGGGGTACAGCGGCCGGTAAACGAGAACTCGGAGGTTAATTTGGACAAATGGCCAAAAAGGTTATGTGCGTACGTATAAAGCATCTCCTTTTAAGGCACCCGGAAGGGTTGATGAGTTATGGTTATGCTTATCCTTGCTCAGTTATTCGACTTTATTCGAGTAGAACAAAAAAACATACCGGCCATCCTAGTGGGTGGACTTGTGAATTTAAAAATATTTACAAGCACAAATTGCGAGTAATTGAATATTTTTCTTGCTACATTTTTTTTATGCGAATATTTATTGTTGGTCCTGGGAATACACGCAAGTGGTGCATGAGGGTGGATTTTTATTATTTTTTAATAAATTTTCTGTTTGTGGAAAATATGAAAATAAATTTCATGTGTTCAAAAACAATGTATGTGGGGAATTTGTGTTCTTTTGCACGTACTCTTTGAGCGTTCTGTTGAAATGGGAAACACACACTTAACAAAGGGATATTTGGACCTTTGATGATGAAAATCGAGTGCGGCGCTTGTTTACTGATGGGGATGAGTGTAACACACGTTCAAAGTCCGAATGGAAACGATTACGCTACAGAGGTGCGATTGATTTCTCCATGATCCTGGTTGGTGTTATTTGACTGTTATCTAAATTTGGCTGCAATTGGCTGTGGTTAAGAGGTGTCGGTAATAATTTAGTATGTATCATATAACGGCTATCTTTATGTCAACATTCATAATGTCTATCAAAATTTCGAATTGAGAAAGGCCAAGCTCTTATGATTTAGACTCAATGGTTTTAAACTAGAAAAACCTCCTGAGGTTTTTGTACAAGAAGAATTTCCTAAAAATGTTCACTTATACCAAGCTGATAGAAAAAAAACCAGAAGCAAACAACACACTTATCCGCTTCTGAACACTTTTTCACCGGATAGTGGCCAACCCTCAAGGTTTGATAACGAGGTACAGAAATCTGCAGGACTAGGTGGCATAATAAATAAAAGCCAAACTACAAGCGAAAAATGCCGGAGCTAGGTATCATCCTGAAGTTGTTATTTGTCAAAGGTTGAAAAAGGTTTTACACTCCAGCAAATTGTGGGGGTCGATTCCGACCTGTGAAGCTGTGAAGAACCTAATTATAGATCAAATAATTTATCATTTAAATTTTTTCACCAATGTCTTTGTTTTCTTAGAAGTTAACTAGGAACGTCGCAAGTTTATTTCTAGGTAGTCATAATCCATTCGAAGTTACTACTGAACTTAATTTATCTTTATAGATTTCCAAAAAAACTTTGCATGGAGCTTATTAATAAATTGATTTCGGCTTTCTAAAGTCCTTTAGTCTTTCGACCTTTTACATAAATGAACTGCAATGCTGATAGTACGGCACAATAAGGTCTAACGTATTTGAGGTGTTCGTATCCTATAAGTGACTTCTTTAACAAATAATAAGTTGAACTGGGGTTGTATATGTTCATCGCGAGTTCAGGCCCAATATTTCAGATTAAGTCTTGCTTTTCCTTGCAAAACTCTTCAGCAAATATATTTTCATCATACATTGACGAAGGCGACTAAATGGAAAAGCTATAATGAAGTTGGAAAGTGAAAGCTAACCGAAAGACCACTTTGAATCTAACCTGTCATGAAGTTACAATTGGCCAGACCAATCTCAATTGTTTAGATTCGTAGTGACGTGTGGTGGCTAGATTGGCTAGTCGTACAATCTGACAAAAATATGCGCAGCCTCCGACTGCCAATTAGTTATACTTGAAAGTGTCTTGTTTTAATCTTTTTAAATCTTTTTTACAGTCAGTCGGGTCTTTTGTTTTTTTAAATTAACTTTTTTATTTCTAGCTTTTTAGTTTAATATATAGTCAGGCTTCGGAGAGTAAGTAGATTCGTTAGTATTGTTGTGAGTTCGTTAGTAGCGCTTAGACTCTTTAGGCGTTAACATTTTTTTTAAGTTTTTTGAAAGGAAAAGTGCGAGTAAACTTAATTTATATATTTGAACGATAAGGGTAGTGAGAAGGTAAGTGTCCGGTTGCAGAGTTGAGATGTAGGTGCCGCTAGGTGCTGAGGATGATATGCGATGACTCCCCGAAAGAGGATTACATTTACAGTGACAAAATGTCATAAACTAAAGCCACGTTTTCACTCAGCCTCATTGCACGATTTAGGCTATTTCGAATTTCAATACAAATTAATATATACTTGTGACCACCACTCAGTTGCATATCACTTGTGACTTTTAATAATAATAACTTAATCTGTTATACACAGTTATATAGTTAATAGTAAACGTCAATTATAAACTTTTAATTTAAATGTTCAATAAGATGATCTAGCGCCATCTGTTACAATGAGCACAAACTACTACTTGTTTTGAGAAATGTAAATGAGTACTTTTTTTACCACCCTAGTGCTGAATATTTTTCATTTTAAAATCTACTAACTAAGCTGTTTATATTTCTAATAAAGACTTATAAATTTCTGAGTACTTACTTACTTACTTAAGGTGGCGCTACAGTCCGGGGTGGACCTGGGCCTCAACCAACACGCCTCTCCAGTTAGCACGATCTTTGGCTAACTGCCTCCAGTTGCGCACTCCAAGTTGGTTGAGGTCCCCTTCCACTTGCGCGCGCCACCTAAGGCGAGGTCTTCCTCTACTGCGTTGTCCCTCCGGGTTGGAATCGAAGACTCTTCGGGCCGGAGCGTTGGTGTCCATTCGCTCTATATGTCCTAGCCATCTTAGACGACTAATGCGTACTTTTCTGACCAGGTCGATGTCGCTGTACAGCTCGTAGAGTTCGCTGTTAAATCTTCTCCTCCAAAGCCCGTCAACGCAAACGGGACCAAAAATCACTCGAAGAATTTTGCGTTCGAAGCGACTAAGAAGATCCTCATCCGTCTTTGCTAGGGTCCATGCTTCTGCGCCATAGAGCAGGACAGGGATGATGAGGGTCTTATATAGAATCTCCTTAGTGCTTCTTGACAAGGCCTTACTAATCAATTGCCGTCTTAGGCCAAAGAAACAGCGGTTGGCAAGTGTGATTCTTCGCTTGATTTCTGTTGTGATGTCATTGTCAGAGTTTATAGCGGAGCCGAGGTAGACAAAGTCCCTTACTACCTCAAAGTTATAGCTGTCTATCGTGACGTTCTGTCCGATTCGTCGGTGTTGTGTGTCCCTTCTTGTTGACAGCATATATTTTGTTTTACCCTCATTCACCACTAAACCCATTTTTGCCGCTTCTGTACTAATACTTGCAAACGCACCAGTGACAGCTCGCTGTGTTCTGCCAACAATGTCAATGTCATCAGCGTATGCAAGCAGTTGCACAGACTTTTGGAAAATTGTGCCTCTGATGTTGGCTTGTGAGTTTCGCACAATTTTCTCAAGAATGATGTTGAAGAAGTCACATGACAGCGCGTCACCTTGTCTAAATCCTTTTCTGACATCAAAGGTCTCGGTGAAATTGTTTACGGAGCAGCGAGCGGTCTCCATCGTCATTCTGCACAATCTGACAAGTTTGGCAGGGATGCCAAAACTAGACATGGCTCTGTATAGCTCGTCTCTATAAATGCTGTCATATGCGGCCTTAAAATCGATAAAAAGATGGTGAGTATCGATCTGGACTTCTTGGGTTTTCTCCAGGATCTGCCGTAGTGTGAATATTTGCTCGGTCGTGGACTTTCCGGGCCTAAAACCGCACTGATAGGGACCTATCAGATCGTTGACGAATGGTTTCAGGCGTTCACACAGTACAGCACAGTACATGATCTTATATGCAGTGTTCAGGAGACTGATGCCTCTATAGTTGGCGCAGTTTAGAGAGTCTCCTTTCTTGTGGATCGGGCAAATGATGCTGAGGTTCCATTCATCAGGCATACTTTCGTCTGACCAGATCTTGGAGACGAGTTGGTGTATGCTCTCTACCAGGTCATCTCCCGCTGCCTTCAACAGCTCGGCAGTTAAGCCGTCCGGTCCAGCAGCCTTGTTGAATTTAAGCTTAGATATTGCTATCCTCACTTCATTTTGGTCAGGTGGACGGTAATCTTGGTTTTCACCGTCCAGGTTGAATGGTTCGTTCTGCCTGACAGCGGAATTTGTGTCATCTTCGCCGTTTAGCAGTCTGCAGAAATGGTTTTTCCATGTCCTCAGCACCGACTGTGACTCTACTACCCGGTTTCCTTGTTCGTCTCTACAGGTCTCCGTTCGGGTCTTGTTGGCATGACACGTTCTTTTTACCTTTTGGTAAAACTTCCGAACATTGTTCCTGGAGTAACACCTCTCTATATCCTCGATCGCGCGCTTCTCATGCTCTCTCTTTTTTCTCCGGAGAAGCCGATGTTCTTCCCTCCTTTTTTGCTCGTAGAGCTGACGAGCTGCTCTCGTCCTTCTATGCAGCGACGCTTCGTAGGCACTTTGTTTTGCTGCATGTGCTTGCCGGCACTCTTCGTCAAACCAGGGGTTTCGGGGGGGTGGGCTGGTGAAACCGAGCACATCAGTTGCGGCATTTTTGATGGCTTCTTGGCATCGGCGCCACTGGTCTTCGGCACTTGATGCCGGCAGCATAGGACTTCTCGAGAGGTTGAGGGATACGCGATCGGCAAAGGTTCTGGCGGTTTGTTGCGTTAAATCTCCTCACAGTATTTTTTCGTTGTTGTGGCGTCTGGGATATCCGCATTCGTACCTTGGCTACAACAAGGTAGTGATCCGAGTCTATGTTGGCCGCTCGGAAAGTTCGAACATCTAGAATACTGGAGGAGTGCCTTGCGTCGATCGCAACGTGATCAATTTGGTTGACGGTTTGATGATCAGGTGATCGCCATGTTCCTTTGTGTATATTGAGGTGAGGAAACCGTGAGCTAGCTATGTTAACATTACGTCCCGCCGCAAAATCAATCAGCCTAAGTCCGTTTGCAGACGTGGTGTCGTGTAGGCTGTGTTTTCCGATTGTGCTACCAAAGATGTCCTCCTTTCCTATTTTGGCGTTAAAATCACCCAAGACGATTTTAACGTCATGCTTAGGACATTGCTCATATGTTTTGTCGAGGAGCTCGTAGAAACATTCTTTGGTAGCATCGTCTTTATCTTCTGTGGGGGCGTGAGCGCATATTAGGCTGATGTTGGCGAATTTAGCCTTGATGCGGATAGTTGTAAGGCGTTCACTAACGTGTCGAAAGTGCAGGACTTCTTGCCTAAGTCTGCCGCTTACAACAAATCCGCATCCAAATAGACGCTGCTTTTGCTCTCTGTAGCAGTCACCGTAGTAAATGTCACAGTTTTTCATCCTTCTTTTGCCCGGCCCATCCCACCGCACTTCCTGGATGGCGGTGATACCTGCTTTGTAGCAGTTAAGGGCCTCCGCTAGTTGTTCGGCTACACGCGGTCTGTTCAGAGTTCGAACATTCCACGTGCAGATCCGAACGTCGTTGTCCTTTTTTCGTTTTGCAGGGTCGTCAACAGTGAATCCGTCCTTATCCGAGGCTATTGGTTGCTTCGCAACTGAGTTGTTTTTCCGTGGTAGGGTAGTTAACCCCACGCACAACCCCCAACCTGGAGGACCAGGCCCTTTCTGCGACCCCTTGGGCAATAGGAGCCGGAATATTCCGGAGTCAGTGACCCTCTGCGGGATGTGAGAGCTGCCGTTGACCCATTAAGGGCTCTTCCGCCACCATCTCTATTTCAACACCCTGACTAGTGTTGAAAATCCTCAATGACCTCAGCTCCAAATACGTCGAAGTAGCTCATTGAGGTATCTGCCATGTTGACTGTTGACGTCACCGTTGATTCAACCATGTGAATTCATCCGCCGTACGTCCTCTTTCTGAGGTGCTCATGTAAGACTACTGAGACTCGAGCAGACAGTCCACTCCAACAGAGCATTATAGTGTTGCTATTTTCTACGTGTTCAACACTCGCGCTTATAAGTTCAGCAAGTCAATTCCGGATGGACATAGACCAGTACACACTGACGTCATATGAGCGTTGGCACTCCGAGGAAGAATACGAATCTTATGACACCTCACTCTCCAAAATCAAGCCCTAAAGTCTATTCAAAAGTATTTTCTTCTTGTATGGATATGTGACCATCCAAAGGTCCTTACCAATAAACATTTTTAGTTTCAACTCTAAATTTTAGTAGTTCACAGTATCCACATTTTCAATACGAATTCCGCAATTGTAAGCTTTCGTAAATTTAAAGTCGAGGCTAAAATTTCTTCTTAATAAGTACGGAGCAAACTACAATTTTATCGAATGATTAAAAATATGTACAAAGTTAAGTTTCCATAAAACAATTCAAAATTGTATGGAATGTGTAAAGTGTATGTAGTTTTACAAAAAAAAGTATTAAACCGTTTCTTTTGTGAATGGTGCATTATATTCATTTGTCAGCGTTTTAGGAGTGTACCTAGACCACTGTACTGAAATCTTAAAAGCACTTTTATTTCATGTCGGTCGCACATAGAGTTTTCGATATTCTTATGTAGTAAAAATAATAATATTTCAATTAAAATAAATGAATTCATGACTCCACAAGACCGCTATTGTGAATTCATCTGAAATTAATTTATTTTACAGTTCAGTGTGTTGCATATCTTGACATTTCTCACAGATATTTTTTGTGTGAAAATAATTTTTTTCGTTAACTTAATCTTTTTTATATATATTTGTTTAGCCTATGACACTCCGGGGAAGAATACCAATTTAATGACACCCCACTCTTCAAAATCGGTCAAGCCGTTTAGGCAACAGGGCGTACCGTAGGAACGTACACAGGATACGCGCGAAACACATAACCCTCCCTGTGTACAGTCGGGTAAAAAAGGTATACATCCATTTTTCTGTAAATCAAGAAATAAACAGCTTTTTGTGCGAATGAAAATATTTTTTTCACCAAATCACTTATTACTCTAAAACCAGTCTTTCAAATGCTTTCAGTTTCAATCGCTCCTGTAACATAATCTTTCAGTCAGAGAAACAAATTGTAATTATTTGCACTTTTGCTCGATTTCTGGGTAGAGGCCTATAAAAGTTTGCGGTTGTTAGGGCACTACATTTGGGTAGTTTCTTTAAGATGATTGTAGGCTGCCCAGAAGATGCTATAACAGCTTAGGAGGTACATGTACGTACTTACAGGCTTTCAAGACTATGGCAGCTGTGAGCTTCCTAGATATTTGAAGTTGTTGCGCTAGCTAAGTTAACTTATGAGTAGTATAAAGCTCTATATACATGTACTACAAATTATTTAAGAAGCTGTTCTGTCTTTCGTAGCGCAATAATAAGACGGGACTTCCACTTCAATGTACAGTTTATTGCTACTAAATATAAAAAGAGAACACTCCGTGCATAGGTTATGTCTTACATTATACAAATGACGCTAGTCCGCTACTTATGCAAATATCTGATATCTTCCGATGTATATTTAATAGAGCTGTTGTAGCTGTACAGTTTTCTGAGTGCATAATGACCTTCAAAACGGGCCAATCAGCCCAACTTGACAATAGCTACTCTTAGCACGTGGCGCAGTGGCTTAGTCGTTAGTGTGTTGCACTACTAAGTCTAAAGTTTCTTGAAAATTAAAAAACAAAACAAATCATAGAAATAGATAGATTTAAGGCCGAACGGTAATAATTTTAAGGATATTGATAAGTTTAGAGCGCTCGCTTAGAGCCAGTAAGCTAGAATAAGATAAATGTTAAATTTAAATTAGATTTAATCGTTTTTGTCTAGTATGTAAGCTTAAAGAAAGAAAGAAATAAAAAATGAATTTTTAAAGTAAAAAATGTGTTTGACTACTGAACAAAAACCCAAATTCCAACTTATGATTTTTTTCACTGCGCCACCTCTCGCGAACGTCTGACAAACATCCGAGAGTATAACTGTCTTGAAAGAGCTTCTCTATAAGCCGTTTGGAATCGGCATAAAATTGTAGATCCCTTCCATTCGTTCCTGATATGAAACTCACACAATACGAATGGTTGTGAAGAAGCTTGGGTTCCTACGGACCTGTTGCGCCAACTAATTATTACTATTGTTACTCTTAGCACGTTGATGTCATAAAAGCAGTCTTGGCATTAGTAATTGGCGTAAGAAAGTAGAAAAGTCTTTGTGTACGACTACAGTTCAAAGCGTCCTCAATCAGTCCAATAACATCCAAAATTGAAATTAGCATAATTTACGACCAAACTGAATCACGACGAGTGTCACTCCATTTTTTTCACTTCCATTTTCCATCTTAATCCAATTTCTTCATTAATATCCTTCTCTTATCGGAGCGGCACATGATTTACCGAGATTTCCCTTCTCCATCGATGCCCTCGCAGCTCACTGAGATTCTGTATCCAAATTATCCTCTTCAATCGCAGCCAGCTCTTCTGCATCTATGGGCACTTTATAGACAGTCACTATAAAGGCAGTTGCTACACGCAGAGATCTCTGCAGCTTATAGTCGTATTTTGCCGTAATTCACTTTAAGTCACTTTTCAATTAGCAAGGATACATAGATACAAAACTATATACAATGGTATGGTGCGCTTACCCCTTCCAAATCCGAATGGCTGTCCATTTTTCCAGATTCGGAGATTTCATTTCAGCACCAGAGATAAGGAACGGCTCCCGTTCGCCCCATAGAAATGAATTCATTCACAGTCCAGGATTATATGATGGATTAGTTCTTCATCGAATCAGAGGAAATAAATTCCATTTAGGGATTACCCAGAGAGAATTTTAATGAAACTTTTCAAAATTCGGTTGTAAATCTCCGAACACCCGTGCTACTCACCCTTTGGGTCCTTATGAATTATTATAACGGTTGTTGTAAAGTGGGAAAAAGTTTTCTTTTTTCGATTTGGCTATAGGTACTCGAACTCCACCTCCAGGACATGTGAAAACTGAAAAGTTGTTTCCACACATTTGCACGTGCGTTTCGCTTTTGTTCTACAAATGCTATATAAATGGGTTTCACCGGGTAAGTTGCCGCAAATAGTTTCCTGCAGGCTATGAGAGAAATATTACAATGTACAGCATATGGTTGGCATGATCGATTTGCTATCAAAGAAGAAACGGACGAGTATAGGTACAATGGAGTAGAGTTGGGGTGCAGTTGCAGATCACAAACTTTTCCCATCGAATGAAATATTTTTTTAATGTTGTGCAAATAGTTCTTCGTCCTTTTCCATTACTCTCTGCGGATGGGGGTGGGTTTGTCTATTTTTGTAGGGGCGTTTCGTTAAAATGAATAACGAAGTGATTGTAGGAATTCATGTGAAGGGTGTGCAATTTGAGGGACATGTTTTCTTATATGAAAACTTTTGTGAATTTCTCATATTTTTCTATGCACGGAAATTTCCTCCTAAGGGGGGCGAGAGGAACAGCAAACAGGACACAAAATATAGGATGGTCTTAGTCTGAGAATTGGGTCACAGGGGTGACGGTTGCTGACTCCAATGTGACGGTCATATGTTGTATGTTGTATGGGAGTGGGGTGACGAAAATGTGGAAGAAATTAAATCGAAATTGAATTCTGAAATATGGACGATGGAAATGGGAGACTTGAGCGCGTACACATCCGGTTGGCGGCTGGTACTCAGGTAAAATGGATATTTCATGGCAAGTTAAGTAGTTTGTGAAATTGCTTCGTACTTACTTATTATAAGTACCACTTGAGAGGAACTTGGAAATATTATATTGTCGAACCTGCTTACGTAGGGAGAACTTTGTGGGAAACGGAGAAGCAGATTGTGTTGAGAAATTTTCCCATAAAGTGATGTCGTGAAAGTCGAATTTATTTGTTTATTAAGAGGAATGCATTTTTTACCAAGAAAAAGTTAGAAAGGAGTGAGTCAATCTTTCTATAATATACGTGTTAGATGGACAGCTCTACAATAACTTCTCAACAGGGGAAGGTGGTTCTGATGGTTCTGAATTGGAAATAAGCTTTCCAATTCACTCTTCTCGGACTGTAAGATGTTTGCCCGGGTTAATTTCAAAAACTACTGGGCGATTGTGACTCCGGTTCACATTTGCATTGGAAAATAGCGGGATTCAAAGATGCGGTATGGGCTGTCCAGATGCAGAGATCTGATCTTTAAGTACAAAATGGGTAAGTGTAATGTAATTCAATGGGTGAATGAATTTGAGAAGTAACTGCAAAAGAATATGCCGACATAATACCCATTCCACCAATTAAACAATTGATGACATGTTTTGATGGTTATATGCAACAATTATGTTTTAGTCTAGGCGCCCACATGCGGCTTTTAATGACACATCCAGAGTGACAGGTTTAATATTCGAAAAAACACAGACTTTTTACTTATTCATTTAAAGGGACGTGGGTGTATAGTGGTGGTTGGGTGTTGAATGAAGAGGGTAGACACTGATTGGCGTCAACTTGGCGATGCCCAGCTGTTGCAACTGTTCAGATACACCAATTGTGCTTATTTTACCTCCTAGTGGTCACCACCGGGTACTGGTCTATGTCCATCCGGAATTGACTTGCTGAACTTATAAGCGCGAATGTTGAACACGTAGAAAATAGCAACACCGTCACTCGGTCAAACCTACCTCCTTGACCAATTTGAACCAACCCGCAATAGGCATAGCAAACCGGTCGAATGCTACATTCACCTCTACAACTATGCTGAGTGCAACTTTTCAACATATTCGATAAGCTGCTAGAGGATACACGCGAAGGTCTAACCGATACGGGCACCACTCGCATATCCGAAAGCACACTGTCGACCGGTCATCCCCCTGACCAACCATTTTAAGTCTCCAGTTAGGTCCATAACGACGTTAAGCGGCCTACGTAATTTCGGCGAGATGTCGTAAGGATATAATCGATGGGCACACTGTTTCGGTCACCCATCGCTTATCCGAAGACACATCGTCCAACAGCCATCCCCAGGCTCATCTCTTCAAGGAGTTGTCTGAAGATTACAGGCGGGGTAGGACTGTTTCGGCCACCCTTCCTGTATCCGAGGATAAACTGCCCCCGACTCTCTCTACGAGACGTAGAAGAATTGCACACGCAGACAAAATGTCACAAGAAAACATCAATACGCCCATCAGTATGACCGGCTTAGAGAGTACATGACCCTCTTCCTCCCACCACCCCCCCCCCCCCCCCTCCCTCAACTCACAATGGACCTAAACCAAACTGGTCTAAGTGTGTCTTTCTAGACAGCCACCTAACCTAACCTAACCTAACCTATTATGCTCTGTTGGAGTGGACTGTCTGCTCGAGTCTCAGAAGTCTTACATGAGCCCCTCAGAAAGAGGACGTACGGCGGATGAATTCACATGGTTGAATCAACGGTGACGTCAACAGTCAACATGACAGATACCTCAATGAGCTACTTCGACGTATTTGGAGCTGAGGTCAATGAGGATTTTCAACACTAGTCAGGGTGTTGAAATAGAGATGGTGGCGGAAGAGCCCTTAATGGGTCAACGGCAGCTCTCACATCCCCGCAACGGGTCACTGACTCCGGAATATTCCGGCTCCTATTGCCCAAGGGGTCGCAGAAAGGGCCTGGCCCTCCAGGTTGGGGGTTGTGCGTGGGGTTAACTACCCTACCACGGAAAAACAACTGAGTTACCAATAGCCTCGGATAAGGACGGATTCACTGTTGACGACCCTGCAAAACGAAAAAAGGACAACGACGTTCGGATCTGCACGTGGAATGTTCGAACTCTGAACAGACCGCGTGTAGCCGAACAACTAGCGGAGGCCCTTAACTGCTACAAAGCAGGTATCACCGCCATCCAGGAAGTGCGGTGGGATGGGCCGGGCAAAAGATGGATGAAAAACTGTGACATTTACTACGGTGATTGCTACAGAGAACAAAAGCAGCGTCTATTTGGATGCGGATTTGTTGTAAGCGGCAGACTAATATGCGCTCACGCCCCCACAGGAGATAAAGACGATGCCACCAAAGAATGTTTCTACGAGCTCCTCGACAAAACATATGAGCAATGTCCCAACAATGACACAATGGACCCAACTGATGGTCTAAGTGAAGCTGTGGCAAATTGTCACAAGAGCACCCATTTACCTACCCTAATGTTCTTAGCATGACGTTAAAATCGTCTTGGGTGATTTTAACGCCAAAATAGGAAAGAAGGACATCTTTGGTAGCACAATCGGAAAACACAGCCTACACGACACCAAGTCTGGAAACGGACTGAGGCTGATTGATTTTGCGGCGGGACGTCATGTTAACATAGCTAGCTCACAGTTTCCTCACCTCAATATACACAAAGGAACATGGCGATCACCTGATCATCACACCGTCAACCAAATTGATCACGTTGCGATCGACGCAAGGCACTCCTCCAGTATTCTAAATAGATGTCCGAACTTTCCGGGCGGCCAACATAGACTCGGATCACGAAAATACTGTGAGGAGATTTAACGTTGGACGACTACAAACGCAGCAAACCGCCAGAACCTTTGCCCATCGCGTATCCCTCAACCTCTCGAGAAGTCCTATGCTGCCGGAATCAAGTGCCGAAGACCAGTGGCGCCGATGCCAAGAAGCCATCAAAAATGCCGCAACTGAGTTGCTCGGTTTCAAAAGCCCACCCCCCCGAAACCCCTGGTTTGACGAAGAGTGCCGGCAAGCACATGCAGCAAAACAAAGTGCCTACGAAGCGTCGCTGCATAGAAGGACGAGAGAAGCTCGTCAGCTCTACGAGCAAAAAAGGAGGGAAGAACATCGGCTTCTCCGGAGAAAAAAGAGAGAGCATGAGAAGCGCGCGATCGAGGATATAGAGAGGTGTTAATCCAGGAACAATGTTCGGAAGTTTTACCAAAAGGTAAAAAGAACGTGTCATGCCAACAAGACCCGAACGGAGACCTGTAGAGACGAACAAGGAAACCGGGTAGTAGAGTCACAGTCGGTGCTGAGGACATGGAAAAACCATTTCTGCAGACTGCTAAACGGCGAAGATGACACAAGTTCCACTGTCAGGCGTAACGAACCATTCAACCTGGACGATGAAAGCCAAGATTACCGTCCACCTGACCAAAATGAAGTGAGGATAGCAATATCTAAGCTTAAATTCAACAAGGCTGCTGGACCGGATGGCTTAACTGCCGAGCTGTTTAAGGCAGCGGGAGATGACCTGGTAGAGAGCATACACCAACTCGTCTCCAAGATCTGGTCAGACGAAAGTATGCCTGATGAATGGAACCTCAGCATCGTTTGCCCGATCCAGAAGAAAGGAGACTCTCTAAACTGCGTTAGCGGTTTTAGGCCCGGCATTCCCGGCAAAAAAAAAAAAAAACAAACGGCAATTGATTAGTAAGGCCTTGTCAAGAAGCACTAAGGAGATTCTATATAAGACCCTCATCATCCCTGTCCTGCTCTATGGCGCAGTAGCATGGACCCTAGCAAAGACGGATGAGGATCTTCTTAGTCGCTTCGAACGCAAAATTCTTCGAGTGATTTTTGGTCCCGTTTGCGTTGACGGGCTTTGGAGGAGATGGTTAGGACATGTAGAGCGAATGAACACCAACGCTCCGGTCCGAAGAGTCTTCGATTCCAACCCGGAGGGACAACGCAGTAGAGAAAGACCTCGTCTTAGGTGGCGCGCAAGTGGAAGGGGACCTCAACCAACTTGGAGTTCGCAACTGGAGGCAGTTAGGAGAGGCGTAAGCCACCTTAAGTAAGTAAGTAAGGGTGTATAGTGCTTATGTGAACCGTCTAAAACTCTTGATCTTCGGCTACCAACCCCTTTCATCGGAGGCAGTCACCATACGGAGAGGGGAGAGATTTCAGATTCATCCCGGATGTAATTAAAACCTTGGAGACACCTTCCTGATGGCATGCATTGCTAAGCAAACATAAGAGTCAGAGTTTGGGACATGTCAAACCACCGAAGCATTGAACACTCCACCTGGGGAATGGTGCTATACGACCACACTAGGAATCTCATTCCGGAAGCTGTACTTATGATCTTATTCTTTCGTTCATTATAACCAAATCTCATGACCATATAGGTAAGATTTGGAACAAACTCCGAGCTAAAGAGCAGCAACGTCTCATTGGCACCAAGTTCAGTCCCCCCGATAACAGAAAAATCCATCCATCAGTCGTAATTTATAGCCCCAGATATACTTAAACTTCCCAAGCTGTTCAATATTCTTATGAATATTGAATTTGAACTACCCGTGTGCGGGTGTGCGTCTAACCGCAACAAAGCAGAGAATGAAGCGAGACGGTCGGTGGTTGCACATATTTCTAAGCACTTATCGTTGTATGAGCGACCGCTCGTGCACTACCCTTCGGTCCTCTCACCAATGGGATTCGCTCAACTACAGCTGAAGGATACAAGTGTCCCTTAGGGGAATCAATCGTCGACTTTCGAACAGTCGTTACTAATTACCAAGAAATAAGTATAAAATCAGTGAAATAAACGGACGTGTTTTGTGAAAAAGTTGTATTTCTATTCCCAAATGTCTAGTCCACTAGTTAGCTAAAAGCCACAAGTAAATAAATCACAAGCCGTTGCAACGGCACTCATTGAAATCACTTCAGATTCGTTCACGTGTATTTGAATATCAGTCTGTTGGGGCCTGAGATTGGCCAAGACATCAGCGGAGAGCAGATCGCATAGCACTGTACACCCAGTTCATAGAAACAATGAAAAGGAGAGGAGACGCATTCCTCTTGAAGTCCAACACACACGGAGAAGGGTTTTGTGCCTATATTGAATGTCTCTCAAGAGAAGTACACCTTAATTCTTACCGCGAATGCCCCTATATCTGCAGGAATCACTTTTAACATCCTTCATCTGGTAATGGACACAATTTAGGCATTCCTGGGTGGATTTCTCTTCATTTCTTTCTGTAGGCTGGCGGTAAATCTGTCAGAACAACTTGTTTTCAAATCTGCGACGGTCGAAAAGTCGAGAAAAAGATTACCCTTTGAAGACTTTTCCTATCTCTGGTGATTTTTTGAACTCTTGGCGTTGTATACCGCAAAGTTATTTTCTCACCTTCAGCCACAATACCAAGGATCTTCACTTCGCAAATATCTTGCCTATAGGCAATGACTGCTGCTGAAAGCAACCGCCCTTCTTCCTCCACATCCAATGTATTTTATTCAATACTTTCCGATACCAGTCGTGCTAGTTCCTCCTTTATCTCATCATTTAATAACAAGTTCTACAATATTCGTGTAACCACATTAGACTGGTGTTTTATAAGGTAAGTTATTTGGCCATTGAGATACAAACTGCACATAGCCCTAGTCAGCCAAAAGTTCAGGCCCTTACAACACGCGAACATCACAAACCATTTATTTTAATACTTCACGTATTATCCTAAATTTTACGATTTTCGAAGGTATTTCTACGATTTTTTAAATATTTGTACGACTTTTTCCGATATTATACAAACATTAATTTTGCGATGGGAAACCGAAATACAAATCGACCTTTGGTAACTTTTCTGACACCTCTTGTATAAAACTCTTTAAACCAAAAGGATCGATAGGCCGAGCTTTTGCTGTCTGAACTGAACACCGAGATCAAGTCAGCATTTGCCCTTTTGCTCTATGTGTGGTTTCTGTCCGCACTGAGCTGAACACCCGGACTTGAGCATACCTACTACGAGTTTGAATCCGAGAAGACAGTCACAATTTATGTAAAATAGATTTAAGAAAACAAACATTATTGAATACCGTTGGGCCCCTGTTGTTGAGCCAACGCATTTAAATATTTATTATTCACCACCATTTGTTACCTAGCTAAAAGTGTAACTCGGCCTTACTTATAATCAAGCACTAGTGTCGACAATTAGTTGGATGTCAGTTTTAGTAAAATGTACAGCATTTGTAAAACGGTAACAATAAACCATTAGACCATGCACATTTACTAATGCGACAACTTTCTTAGAATCTATTACATTTGTTGTCATTGCAGAATTCAAATTCCATAATTTGTTTTCGTGAAAAACAATATCAATGGTTTCTTTCACAACGAAGATTTTATTCCAAAAAAGGGGATACATAGATTGCAATTAAATTTGCCCAACAGTTATCTTTATGTAAGCAAAAAACCAAAAACACAATATTGTTAATGTTTTCTATTTTTATTCGTGCGATACAACATTGAATATGGTTTTTAAGTCTATCAAACATAAATTTGTACAAATGTATGAAAAAAATTTAAAAATATTGCATTTCTAATTTATTTCTAAATACTTGAAGCATATTTTTCTGTGTTTTTCTCTGTTTTATCTTTTATCTTTTTAAGAACTTGCGGTCATCTTGCTTTTTGATTGGTTTTCCTTTTTCACTTTTTCATGCAACGAATGGATGCTTACTGAAAAATTAATATTAATTAGTTTGGGATATTTCCAAGGAATTTTTGAGAGTCGTCGCAAACAGAATAAAATATCAGCTTACTTAACCAGGGAAGGCTAATACTTTTTTTCAACAATTCTCAGTGCCTTAGGCGACTTAGGTACATATTTGGCTGCAACCAAAGTTTGTTTACCGAGAATGAGGATCCCTATGAAACACTGGTTGGTGTGAAAAGGTTGACTTCGTGGGAAATATAGTTTTAAGAATATAACTATCAGCACTCAGCAAAGCACACGCGAAATAACAAATTTATTAACTTCTGGAGAAATAACAGGTAGTACGAGAACATGTGTGAAATCATAAACTTTTGTCGGTTTCTATGTTTCCTGAATTAAGTAATATACAGGGTCCGCCAAATAATTTTTTTTTTTTTGAAAATGCTTTAAAAAAAAACTACTGAATATTTTCTCAAATTTCTTTTTTTTGAAAGCACAATCCTTCCGGTTAATAATGGAAAATAATTTCATACAAATGGCTGCCTCGGTTGGCCATGCAGTAGCCTACACGATCGGTCCAATTTTAAAGCACATTATCGATTGTGTGCAGCTGTATTTCACCAATGGCTTCACGAATATTGTCCTTTAAAGCGTCAATTGTCTCTGGCTTGTCGGCGTAACACTTATCTTTTACGGCACCCGACAAATAATAGTCCAACGGTGTCAAATCGCAGCTCCGAGGTGGCCAAACGACATCAGCTCTGCGGCTGATAATGCGATCTTCAAAATCGGGGCGCAAAACATCGAGTGTAGCTTCGGCTGTGTGGCACGTAGCGCCGTCCTGTTGAAACCAAATGTTGCCAATATCCCCTCTTCAATTTTTGTGAACAAAAATTCGTTCAACATGGCCCGATAACGATCGCCATTGACTGTAACGGCCACTCCTTGCTCATTTTCGAAGAAAAATGGCCCAATTATGCCTCTGGACCAAATTCCGCAAAAAAAACAGTGACTCGTTTTGGGTATATCGACTTTTCAATGTATGCGTGCGGTTTTTCTGTGCCCCAAATGCGACAATTTTGCTTATTTACATGCCCGCCAAGATGAAAATGAGCTTCATCTGAAAAGATGATTTTTTTTTGGCAAAATCGGCATCTTCTCTAAGTCGATTTTCAAAGTAATGTCGCAATATTTCCCACCGTTGTTCAAGCGTATACACAACCATATTCGTTCAGCGGAAGGATTAAACTAATTATCTGTCAAATCAGACATGAGCTAAGTGTTACCATTCGCGAAATAAGCACTAGTTGAAAGAAAAAAAGTTAGATGGCGGACCCTTTATAATCCATACCATTGCTAACGATGCAATTGTGATATTTAGACCACCAATCAGTTTTGATTTGCATCGTCAGCCTACGACTAAATCCAAGCTGTGTTCCGTTTATTGAATAATTTGAAATGGATTTTATTACGACAAAAATGCACTCATAAAACAACATTGAAGTAGTTTTAGAAAGAAATTTAAAGCGTACTATAAAAAGTACCGATCGAACGATATTAGGGCATTTGCATCTGATATTTGACAGATCAGTGGATATTTAGTGCATTTCCTATTTTGTTTTTTGCTTATAATAAGCCCGAAAAAAAGTCTTTGAAAGATATCTGTTGGGCGAATTTAATTCCAGTTTTGTTTTTCACGAAAGCAAATTATGAAACTTGAATTCTGCAATGAAAACAAATGTAATAGATTCTAAGAAATTTGTCGCACTAGTAAATGTAAAAATCTATTTGTTTATTGGTTCCGTTTCATAAATGCTGTAGGTACATTTTTACTAAAGTTGCCATCCAACTTAATTAATAGTAAGGCCGATTGAAGCTATCGCTGTTATAAGTTGTTTTGTATATTTCAAATACTTGTAATAAAAAATAACACAATTTCAGAAGAAAAAAAACCCCACACAAACTTAGAAATGTGTTAAGTATGATTTTACCTTTCCAACACATCCCTTTGCAATTAGATTAATTTTTACCGAGCACACTCTTTTGTTGTTTTTTTTTTTTGCGTGATGGGCTACCGGCTACTGGCTATGCTACTGCTATGTTTCGTCAAATTAGCAAATGGATACATTTACTTTTGCTAATTTGCGTTGTTTTTTTTCTTGTTTTTGAATTGCAGAAGATTGATCTAGTTCCCAAAAAACCAAATTAATATCAATGAAACCAATGGATATTTTTTTTAACAAAAACGAGTAAGTACGCATTACACTTTCCAAAACTATACAATGAAGTATTTTTTACCATTTTTAAATAAAAGCAAATCAAAATCGACCTCTCCAATTGATGGAATTGAGGTCGAAGGGTTTTTTTTTATTTTGAATTTGGAAGGCTCGGCTCAGCAGATTCAGTAGACTCAGTAAACCAAAGGCAATAAATGTATGTAATTTTGAAGTACATTTTTTTATATTTATACTAGAAACAAAAAGTTACCCATAAAAACGAGGCCTTTCTCTATTCGAGACGGATGAAACCATCGGACCAACGGGAATATTCGGCATTTTTTCGGTATGCATTACCTACTGAAAGGGATCTTCTGGGAAAAACATTCTAAAACGGCATCCTAATGTCAAAATAAGTGTTTTTTTTTTATTTTATTAAAAATTGTATAACTTGATTGATAGCAAACGAATTTTTTGTGAGATAGGTGTGTTCTACTTTTATATTTTTTGGTGGTACCTACCTCTAAATACAAAAATTTAATTGGGTATGGATGGCGAATGATATGACTGGAAAGCATAATTCAGTAGAACTCCTATGTAAACTAGAATGCCAAAATTTAATTGTTTTAAACTTCATTTGTCGTTCCTTTGCAATCCGTGCCTCCTACGTCTGCCTTAAGATATGTACCATCACATGTACAGTGTTTTCCAATGAGAGGTGTTATTGTGAATGACCCGCTATTTCGGTAGCAGTCACTTTTGAAGTTTTTATTCTTTGACATTTGACAAGTAGAAACTACGCCATTACTAAAAATGGAACGATACACGCTTCAAAAACGCATTGAAATTATTAAAATTCACTACAAAAATGGTGAAAATCTTGCAGTCACATTTCGCAAAACTTAAGCATTTTTTGGTCGTCGTGAAGCACCCTGTCGGACCGCAATACAGAAATTGGTGGAAAAATTCGAGCTATTGGGACAAGTTAGTGATGTGAAGAATAAAACCCGTGCACGTCGCTCAAGAACAACTGAGAATATTGCTGCTGTAGCCCAAAGTGTTGAAGAAAACCCAGGTTTGTCCATTCCTTGTCGTTCTTTGGAATTGGGCATTCCACAAACGTCATTCACCGTATTTTGCGTAAAAACTTGGGTCTTGAGGCTTATAACACAAGAACTCAAGCCGGCCGATCATCAACAACGCCAACAGCCCAGCGTCGATTCAAGACCTCAAAGATAAAATTCGTGAGGCTATCGAGGACATAGGGCAGCCACTTGGCGATTGGTGGCCATTTGGTTGATGTTGTTTTTCATTATTAACGGCATACCTTCCTCTTTATTATGAAATAGACCTCCGATCATTTATCTCCGAAAAAAGGCATTTTTCTTTGAATACCAAAATAACACCTCTTATTGGAAAAACCTTTAAAAAGTATGGTTCGTGAATCGTGATATCTATAATAACATTCAAAACAGAACAAAGTGAAAAGATCAGTTTCAAAAAATTATGAAAATCTTGAATTTAAGACCACAAAAGCTTCTACAGCCATCCCAAACGGATCGGATTTTGGAACTATCCGTTAAGCCTGAGTGGCTGAGGGTAGACGTTTCTGCGCCCCGATGGGGCTTGCAAGGGTTAAGATATAATCGATCGGAGTAAACGGCTTACAATAGCCAGTATATAGGTAGCTATTGAAGCACAATCTTATTTTTCGACGTTGAAGTACCAAAAACACCTCTTTTTGGGTGCTTTTTTTCCCTAGATCAAACATTTTTATTTTTTTATGATTTTATGTTGTTGCCAGTGAACCACTCGAGGTAGCTATGAAAGCACGATTTTAATTTTGTTTGTTTATCATCTTAAAACTGCGGGTTAATATGACTAAAAGTAAACAATCTTAGAGGAACAAGGAACTATTTTTTTTTTTCTCTGTGAAAATGAGATTAGGCTTTGCATATTTGTAAAGGGTTTTTCAATAAGAGCGCTCCAAAAGTTTTTTGAAATAAAACAAAAACGGTTTTGGATATCAATGAAATTCTTTATTCCTGTGAAAGTACGTTTGATGCCATTATGTATGAAACTCGATTTCTTTTGCATGGCCACCACGGGCAAGATTGCAGAAGTACAGACGCTGAACCCAATTTTCGACGGTTTTCAAGCATAAATCGGCCGATACTGCTGCAATTTCACGTTCGATATTCGTCGTCGTATTCAATCGTCGCTTGCTTGTTGGCATAGTCCATAGACTTGACTAGGGATGTTACGGAGGTGGTTTTACCGGAGTCGGAGTCGGAAGTCTCATACCGACCTCCGCGGAGTCGGAGTTGAATCAGAGTCGGAGGCGGAGGTCGCACGCAGGCACAAATTAATTATTAAAATATAAAATTTGCCGTATCCGAATCAATTTCACTGAAATAGCTCCATATTAAACTTGTTTTAGGCTTCATAGTTAATAAAGTCTTTAGTTAATAAACGGCAAATTATCTGTTTACTAAATCAACTAATCATTAACTAACTCACACGTCTGACGCACGCACTCTTAACTTCAATGCAAATCTCGCCTACTCATTTAAAGTAAATAAAAGAGTGAAAAGACAGCCGTATTGTATTGTTAGTGTAACATGTCGCAACTCGATAATTTTCACCGATTCCGAACGAAAAACCTCCGATGTGATTATATCGGAACCGAAGCCGGATTCGGAGGTGTAATTTAAACCGGAGGTTCCGACATATCGGATTCGGAGTCGAAGCTCCGTATCAACCCTAGACTTGACGTAGCCCCACAGGAAATAGTCTAACGGCGTCAAATCGCACGACCGAGGCGGCCAAGCGACTGGACCATTTCGTGAGATAACAATAAATTGATTGTGACATTCGCTGTGTGGCTTGTGGCGCCGTCCTGTTGGAACCACATATCCTCCAAGTCCATATCATCCAAATGGGGTCAAAAATATTCGGTTATCATTGAACGGTAGCGATTCCCATTCACAGTAACGTGCCGGTCTTGATCATCACGGAAGAAGTACGGCCCAATGACGCCGCCGGCCAATAAACCACACCAAACCGTAATTTTTTCGGGATGCAATGATGACTCATGGTGTACGTGTGGATTGCTGCCTGAAGAGAAATGGCAATACTGCATATTTTGTTTATTGACGAAGCGATTCAGCCAGAAATGATGACGACCATAAATTGGAAGTAGCGCTCTTAACGTTGAGGCCACTGACTCCGAATTTCGGTAGTAAATTTTAATAATTTCGACTCGCATATCTTTCAATCATGAAATGGCAAACCTTACTGTAGAGAAATGTCAAAAGAGCGGCAAGAAATTCGGCGTCTTTTGCTGTCCCTGTCGCTCTGCTTTTGTAGCGTCCCTTTTGAAAAACCGTTTATATCTGAACCATGATTAAAAAGAAGATATTTAGTTCATTAAATAGTTAAATTCGAATTTTGAAACGTTTACTATTTCATTGCATTTTTAATTTTGTTTCAGAGCTCACGCACACATATGCAATGTAGTTCACAAAATATCCGACTTGGCGTTATACGATTTTTCTCTAAACTTACTCTCTATTGTGAAAGCCTTTTATTTACAAAAGCAGACAAATATGGCAATGTTTGTAATTTTGTTTTGCTTCTCTTGTGTGACTGCCCACTATTTGTATGAGCATGTCCTTTCGTGTGAAAAAGGATGAGCACTATCCACTCCAAATGCACAAAAGGAGAGAGGGTAGTTGCGATCGCGCTGAACATGACAAGCACAGCCACAGCACAGCTCAGTGGTGAGTGATATTTTGCGAAGTGCGGTAGTCGTTTTGTTTGGTGTGCCAAAGGAAAAAGAAAGAAGCGAGAGAGGATTTTTGTGTAGGGTGAGTAAATCACTGGATTGCCTTTGCAATTCCTTTTTAGTTATTTTAGGTTCTTTATTGTACGTATCTCAGGAATATTTATTACTTATGTAATTCTTCTAAGATATGCATGCAGCTGAGTGTTTTCTCGTTTTGTGTTTTAGTCGTGGCGCGTCAATTTGGCACATTATTATGCCCCATCATGGCTTTGTGCCTATATTGCGCTGGTAGTGGTATTCCCCGTGCATCTGCCCACGACGAAAGTGTGTGTGTGTGTTGTTTTCCTGCGGGATACCAAATACGAGTTTCGTTTATTTCTTTCCTTAATGGTGGTGTGTGTAGTTGGTTTTCTTCTGCATACCTGCTTAAGTCGAGAGTGTGTCGGGGGTGGTTCTCTGGCACACATCTCTTATCCATTCTGTTATATTTGTTGCAGGGGAAGATGTGTTTGGGGTGTTTTATTCCCGCACATTTCCCTTTGCTCAGAACTTCTCTTTTGTGGTGCGTTAGTGTGGTGTCCTGCTGCGCATCTTATACGGCACGTGCTTGCGCTGGTATTCGGCTGCACGTTTCTTTTAAATTGGATGTGAGTCATGGTGTACTCTCTCACTCCAATTATAGGTAGAATATAAAGATGGTGTTCTCTTATATTCTTTTAAGGAAGCCTCTTTGTTGTGATGGTTTGCTCCTTCAGAGAGGCAAGGATTTATCTCAGTCTGGTGGTTAGCCAAGGGTGAGAATCCCGCTGAGGTAATGTTAGAGCAAAGTTCGTTGGAGGGTATTCTCTTCCGTATTTGCTTCTTCAAAGTGTGTCTGTGAAGGTGTTCTCCAGATCATTTCTCTCTTCTTAGCGTCTCTGAGGTTAACATATAGCAATGCGTGTGGGATGGTGTTCTCCTCCGCATTTGGTTTTTCGGAATGTGCCTGTGATGGTGTTCTCCAGCTGATTCCTTTATGATTGAAGTCGAGTCATGGTGTTCTTTCTCACTTCAATGCATAATCAACAACTCTCTCTGCTTGCGATGGTGTTCTCCTTCAGAGAGGGATTTATCTCGCTGAGATAATATTCAGAGATCGCTACAGTTTATTTTGTTCAAGTACTGTGATCAGTATTGGAGGATAAGGCTCAGCTGGTTTAATGTAATATAGTATTTATTAGGGTTAGGTATTTCATTTATTACCGTCTCGTTGTGAAGGTAATTCATGTGTTTCTTTTGTTTATATTTTATTTACAGGTATCGAGACGATTCGATCACGCCCCACGACATGCTGATAATCCATTCATGGCCTGCATTTTTAATTTTGTTTTTATTCAATTTTTTTTTTCCTTCAATAAAAATACGCTTCGTTTTCAATGGAAGTGTTTTGCAGTTTTTATTTAATTCCTTACAATTGAGAATCTATAGTTTGCAGATTTTCGCTCGCTGGAGCTGTTTGAACATTGAATGACAAAAATTTGATTATTTATTTTTTTTTGTTTTGGTTTCTGATAGATACATACTATTGCTGTTTGATAAAGTCAAGGGAGCAACAATGAGATAAGCTTTGATAATCCGAGAAACATTGATGTGAGAGTGGGTGGGAAATGGGGGATGATTTTTTTTGTTGTAGATGTATTGGAATTAGTTTGCTTTGTTTGTAGCAGTATAAACCCAGTTTCAAATATTATTGTTTTTTATTTCCTTGGAAAGGCATACGTACAATATTTGTGTTTTTAGTTCGATATTCTGAAATAATGCGTTACTATTTACTTACTACTGCTACGGAGTTCAGATATTTGAAAAAAAAAATAGCAAGATGCCGAAAGTATCAAAAAGAAAACCACATGCATAAAAACAATAAAAAAAATAGTTAAAATAATTTATCTAAATCATTTCTAGTGTATACAAAATGAAAAGTTTGCAACAAAAAACTGGTATTTTCGTTGAACGGTGTGGTAGAAAAAAAAAATCTTTTTTTGGTAGGTGATAGGGCCATTTGTGAAATCCAAATGCCCTTCATCGGATAGAGACAATAACTATGAAACAAACTCACAACTATTTTTACCAAATTAAAGGGGAGCTTCATATTACACATAGTTTTGCAAGAATCGAACACCTAACTAAAAAACAAAGTCCATAAGTAAATTTCGGCTTTAGAAAAACTGTCCTGTTTTATAATTCTTGTTTTTTTTGCATCTCCCTTTACGTTGTGCTGGTGGACTTGCTCAGTATGACTTTCAGGTGTCGAAAAAAAAACTGCACCTCATTCCTGTAAGCATACAAGCTTAAAAGCTGTACCAACAGTTCCCATTCTGTTTCTTTTCGCTCGACACTAGACTCTTAAAAAAAAAAAAAAACCGGTATAAAATGAAGTGAGTAAAAGTTTTTAAATACGAGTTTAGAAATAATTAAGAGAAGCTCTGCTTTTCTTAGGTATAAGTCTGCCGTATCAAGTGGTATAGATAAGAGAGAAAAATATGTAAAGTACATATACCTTCGGATTATGATTTATATGTTAAGTACAATTTGTTAAAAGCAACACTTACAATTTGATACAAGTTTCAGCTTTTTAAATTTTAAGAAAATGTCCGCTAATATTAGAGGCAAGGAAGACTGTGCAAACCGTTGGTGTAGAATTTTGTAAAAGGACAATAATAAATACATCCATGAATAGTGTATCATCCTAGGCAAGGTTCGGAAGGCGTTTCGCATAGATTCTAAGTTTATCGGTATGAGAAACCCATCCCAGACCAGCAAACAAAGAAATAGCAACAAATAAACACAACCCGATTTTGTTTAATGAGCCAAAAACCTTAGCCAATGAATGAAGTAGTGGATTTTGGATACTTTCGGTATATATAGAATAAAATATAGTATAGTTTTTTCGATTTGTGCCACAAAGTATATTAAATAAAAAATAATTAAATATTTTTCTCGATTTTAAAAGATTTAATTATTCTTTATTTAATAAATGGATACATATTCCTATTTTGATTTGTACCATACCGATAGCTTATCGCCCTAGGCAGCCAGCTTGTCCTTTTTGTTGTTTTTTATTTTGATTTTTAAATAAATAAATAAATTCTTCCATAAATTAGTAAATTAAATCGAATTTTCCAGAGCGAGAGTCCACAAATACATCTGGCTTATCCGTAAATAAAAGCACTATTTCTGAGTCTGTTTTATTGCTTCCTAAAATCGAAATATGTAAAATTTGAATCAAATATTTAATATAGAATATTTTTGACCGTGAAAACTTGTAAATACTTAGGGACAGAAGTCAGTATTTATTCAACCGAAAACTCTACGATAATCAGCCCGACCCAAATAAAAGCATTTAAAGGTGATTGTGTTTTGTATTTTCAATAATTTTGTGATCTAATATTAAAAAGATGCGTTTTCAAACGTTGGTCAACAAGAAAACACAACACTAGTCAATCTTTTCAATTTGTTCAAAATTTTGGTTTTGCCTTGTGAAATTCAAAAGATTGACTCCGAATACAGAGAAATTAGAAATACAGATTTCAATAACTTATTCGGAGAATATTCAGAGATCATTAGAGTGGGACAATATTGGAAGGAATTTTTCGTTATTTAAAACGCTTTTCCTCTAATGGGAAAATTTATTTTTAATGTTTTGAGTTTGCCGAATTCTAGAGCGAATGTTGGAAGAACATTTTCGCAAATAAACCTCAATAAAACAAACGCGAAACAGACTAGTGGTTGATACCTTGGAAGGAATGTTATCTACTTTGCAAAGACTATTTAAGAATTAACAATTGTAATTGCTACAACCTTACAATTAATTCAAAAATGTCTAAAATGTTTAACATTGATATTTACAAATCCAAAGTTTCGAATAAATAATTACTACTTCAGTTCCTATCAATTATCTCTTATAAATTCAAAAGTTAGGCTTTAAAAAAGTATTTTTAATAACATTAAATTAATAATAATAGTTGGCGCAACAGGTTCGTAGGGACCCAAGGCCTCGCTTCTCACAACCATTCGTTTTGTGTGAGTTTCATTTTTGGAACGAATGGAAGGGATCTACAATTTTATGCCGATTCCAAACGGCTAATTGAGAAGCTCTAAAGACAGTTATACTCTCGGATATTTGTCAGACGTTCGCGAGAGGTGGCGCAGTGGAAAAAACCCTAAGTTGGAATTTGGGTTTTTGCGGGACTCAAACCTGGGACCCCTCGCTTAGAAGTCCAACACACTAACCACTAAGCCACTGTAATACCATTACCTTATATATTTACAAATATTTTCGTGATATTTTTGTTTTGTAGTTCTAAGTTTCCATAAACTAAACGAACTTCTGTACACCCATTAATATTAAGATTGACTGAAATCAAAGTGTTGCTTTTGAAACCATACAATTTCATTTGTTTGCGCTCTGAATAGAATCTTCTTTTTTTTTGTACCTAATTGTATTTATTAAAAAAAGCTGCTTTTACATAAATCACGCTTAACATACCTAAAGATATTAAAATTACATGTGTCTTCATTTTTATCGACTTGCGCAGTATTGAAAAGAAAGACTGAATTGTTTGTAGAAATAGTGAAAATATGTTAACTTATATTATTTGATTGCTTATTAAATAAAGCTGAAATAATGATATGAAACGAAGATTCATATGTATTCTTTGAAAGCATAACCTACTTCTGAAGTTGAATTTGCTTGAAATAAGATTCAAATTAAATACAAAATGACCTCTTCGCTCTTTAACGCATTGTTTGTAGGTATGTACTCGTAAAACTACAAAATACGACAAATACGATTTTGAACCGAGAAAATTTTCAATTCACAAAAAATATCCATAAAAACACTGGGTGCCTATTTATTTTTGTTCAATCAATATCAAAAAATTAGTTGCATACTTGCAGGAAATTTGCCTATAAGAGCAGTAGTGGTGAATAAGTCGGTGCAGAACTTTGCAGGGTAATACTGAGTGGTTATTATGTAAAAAGAGATAACAACTTTCTTGTGTGACTGACAACTGGTCCAATAAAACATAAACACGAAAAAGGAGACACACATTTCGAAGTGATGGAGGCAAACAACTCAACCTTAAAAAGAACCCGCGATGCCCATCTATCAGCTGAAATGCCTACAAATTCACCTAGGTATATCATCCATCCATTTTAAGACCAACCCGTCCTTTCGATAAAACATACCCAAAGCTGTTATGCAAATATCTCTGTCTCCTTATTCGTAGGACCAACGGACCGATTCCGTTTCCATTCACTTCATTAATCAATTCAAAGACACTCGTTTTTCCATCAGTGTTTTGCAGAGGTAGTTTCGAGTGACAGTCGTGTAGGATTTTCAATAACTGAAAACTATTCCCGAAGAACTCGGGGGGAGTATAAATAAATCTCTACGGAGAAAGGGTATAACATAGCTGGTGTGAGCATCAGGTGCTTATACCTTCTGCCAAATGATGCCAAAGACATTCGTTTCTCAATGTAAATTCAAGCCCCGGATTGGTATCCTTTTATTAACATTTAAGGACCCTTTTCACTTGGCCGATTCCAATATAATATAAAAATCATAAACAAAAGGGACTCAAATTGAAATACTCGGATGTGTCTTTAATAAAACTGCAATCCCCATCGACCTCTCAGACACACATATGGCAAATAGGCGAAACCCCATCTAACCAAAACACTGAACCAGGACAATGAACCAAATGAGATGTAGACGGCTATAGTGGGTGTTTGCACGGAAGAAATGGATGGCAAACCTCCAGTATATCCAATTTGACATGTGGCGGGTGGCGGCTACACCTATCGCACCAGATCGGTATCACAAACCCTCCCCCCGAAGAGGAAGAAGCATCAGCATCGCAGCGGCCAGATTGCGACGAATGTATGAAGGATATAACAAAAACCAATCCGTAGGGATCGTGGGCATAGAAAAAAATAATCCACCAGGGATTTCGGGCGTCCTTCTGCAAATTTATTGGCAATTGTGAACAAAACATCGAGAATGGAGACGATGAGAATGGAAATTCATCGTAGAAAGGCGAGCCAGATATACTCGTTTATTTTATATCACAGGAGCTCTGCCGAAAGGATGAGAATATATACCTTCTCATTGGTCTGCGCGCCTTTGTTTCCTAGGAGAAGAATATCTGATTGACGCCATAGTCTGCATTTTTATTGTTTTTTCCTCGTTTTGGATTGTTTCACTTCGCCTCCTGCTCCTGTTGTTTCGACCGGCGGCCAACTATAGAGAGAGGAGCACATGGGGTTAAAAGGATTGCAAATGAAAATCTCGCTGGATAAGCTGAGATTTGCTCTCGGTCTCGAGGATATACGGGAAGGTTATAAAGCTGGATGGCAATTAGGAAGTCGGGGTCCGGAATTGTTTCATCTGGTGCACGCTCACCGCAGCTTGCAGTATTTTTTTCAAATACACTCGCCCCCGCCAGGTTTGAGTTGAGTAATTTTCTTTCTTTCGTTTTTCCGCTGCTGGGGCAATATTGGATTTTGGAAGGATCCGATTCTGTGTTGATTTTCATTTAAGAGGATTGCAAATTGTTGTTGACTTTTACTCAAAACATGTATATACCTATGGCTATGTTTTGAAGGGCCAGATTGTCAGTAATTTCATTTTTTTTCCCCAAACACGTACAATGTACACACCCGAATATTGTGTCTGTGTGTGCCTTAAAGATGACTGAATTTGATTATGTACACGAGGTAGGAAAAGGGACTTCTAAGTTAGAGCAGAATGTAAATTTCATCAACTAGGACTTGTTGGTTTTTGCTTTGATCTTGTTTTGTCAAGCATAAAATTAGGACTGTGCTACTTCGTTTCAAAGTGCTGTCCAATTTGGCAGAGAACGAATTGGCGACCCAACTCAAGACATTCGCAGTTTAGTTGATTGCCGTTTGTGTTATCCTCTAAGGAGTCACCATTAGCTGGTGCAGGGAAATAACTTCACGGGCAATAACTTCACATGCGGAATAATTTCACTTTTTTTTTTGTGAAGTTATTTTGCCCACTGATGGTGATTTTCCACTGTTAATGAATTGTGGGCTTACATAATCGTCGTCGCATATTAAGTGAAATTATTTCACTCACATTCAGTGGGAAATAACTTCCCATAAAAAAAGTGAAATTATTTCCCACTCGAGGTGAAGCTATTGCTCCTTGGCCGAGAGATAATGCAATTTTTCTTAGCAGCTATGCTTAGCTAGACCAAAGTCCTGTGCCGATTTATTCTATATTTATGCATCATAAGGGTTCACACTTTCGCAATGTAAGTAAATTTGCGACCTAAGCCAACAAACAGAACAACTTGCAACGCCCGACTTTTCCGACTTCTTCAGTTCAGAATTGAAAGAAAAGCTTTGAGCCTAATTGAACAGAGAAACCTCAATTAGCCAGATTGGCAATATAAGACTGTTTCTATCAGCAGCATGTTATTATGTATGAACATCGGCAATAGTGGGCTCTAACAAAATGTTGCCTATTACTGAACGAGAAAGTTTAATATGCGACCCAGTCGGTAATGTAAATATAAAAGTCATGGACTAAACTTATAGGTCAAGATAATGTGTTGAATGTATATTTCTCAATAGAATACTTGAAGCACCTTATTCAATTATCTCCACTTTGCAGCGTCTATTCTCAAGCAACCAAATAAACCCTTGGCATAAAGGATATGAACTCTGCATACCAGCAGCTACATCCATTACACATAAACCCGCATACTGATCAATTAAAACAGTCTGTTCAACCATTTAAGGGTTCAAGAAACCAAAACATAAAGACTGCCTGTCTGCCACAACATTGTCCTTAATTCTTTGAAATAAAAACATCCCAGACAAGGCTGTCTTCCCTTTCACTTATCGCATATAAGAGTTTTGTGCTGTGTGTCCCTTCTTAATTGCTCTCTCGTCTTCCTCGAAGCCTGGCATAAAATGGGTAACAAAATTCGTTGAAAATATAAAGGATGTTGTATCCTATATAAGGGTATACAATGATAAAATTGTTCTCCAAAGTATGTAATACATCCTCGCAGAAGCTCATCTTCTGGAATATTTTTGTTGTAGAAATCCAACTTAAGGAAACATTTAAACAGCTTAATTATGCTGCTGGGCATTATGGATGCATCAGATCCTCTCTGATATAGACAACCTCTCAAAGGGTAGAACTATTTCGAAGTTCTACTGCATTGAGGTTAGGGTTTGGTTGAAAGTGATTTCAATGTTTTTCACTTCTGCATAGAGAAAACAAGGATTCTGCATGATGTACAAAAAATTTGTTTTAGTACATTGTTATTCTAAAATGTGTATACAAACTTATCCCAAGGCTACTGTTAGTTAATAAAATAAATGAAATAATAAAAAAATATGAAACTGTGGGCAGGGATAAATTAGAAAAGGTATTTTCTAGATATCGAGCAATAGAGTAGTCTTAAGTGAGTCATTATTTTAAGTTTACTCGCAGTTTTCCTTTCAAAAGCTAAAAAAAAAAAAAGCCTAAAAACAACTTTAACGCTCAAGGAGTCCAAACGCTACTAACGAACTCACAACAATATTTACTTACCTACTAACTCTCCGACTACACATAATAAACTAAAAAGCTAGAACTTAAAAAGTTATTTTAAAAATCAAAAAAACCCGACTGACTGTAAAAAAAGATTTAAAAATATTAAAACAAGACACTTTCATGTATAACTTATTGGCAGTCGAAAGTTGTGCATATTTTTGTCACATTGTGTAGGTAGTCTCCGATTTTCAATTAGTTATAGTTATTTGAAAGTGTTTTGTTTTAATCTTTTTTACAGTCAGTCGTGTTTTTTTGTTTTTTAAATTGACTTTTACTAGCTGAATTATTCATTTTATGCATATGGGATCGAGTTTTTACATTAAATTATTTCGAAATACATTATAACAAATGTGTAAAAATAAAAGTGAAAAGAATGTTGTTGTTTTTTGCAGACACAAGAACCAATAAAATTCGTATTTCATGTTCGATTTGGCAGCAGAAATCTGAAATCCTGACATCTCAGATCAAAATCTGAAAGGCCAAATCAAAAACGACATTAATAAATCTATTGTTATTTTCGTGTTCTTTTTCCATATAATAAACATTACAGAATTAATTTTAGATCACTCTTTGTAGCTTTGCATCTTTGTAATAGATGACGTTCTTTTGTTTACACGTTACTAAGAAATTACAAATTAATCTCTTCGGACAAGATGTCGCTGTTTTGTTTGTCGAACTTTTTTTTTTGCAAAAATGTCGCTTTTTTGTTTACGTTACTATGGAAATTTAAGCTTGACGGCGGCTTGCGTTTCATAGCTTATCCGCTGTAAAACAGTAGCGCCTGTGCTGTTTTGGAACATATTTTCTCGCAGAAGCGTAGGAAAATGACATTTCACAAGCAGTCCATATTTGGTGTGTTTATGGTTCAGAGTCCGAATATTGTATTTATTTAGACCGAAACATAATTATTCACGTCATAATTCGCTCTCTTTGACATAAGCTGTGCCTAGAAAACTCGACAGCGTTTCCACAACTTACATAGATTGCTGCAACTTCGGGCTAGAAAACGCCGGCTGCGTTGGGCAGGCGAGAGGTTTTGGGAAATATCTAATTCTGTTGAAAATACTTCCCTCCCACTCATAGCCTATTTTAGAGCCATCTATGAAGATGCATGAAATCCAAATTTTATTATTTCTTGTGTGTATTGAGATTCCCTTTCAATTGATTTTCACACATTTATAACTACGCATTTCCAAATAAATGAATAAAAAAACTAATTTCCATACGCGTAACCGCCAGTTGCGGATCATATGTCAGATCCTTTTACGACTGAGTTCTACTTATATTCCGATCTTGAAGGAAATTATGCAGAGATTTTTTTTTTTGCATGGAAACTGAGTTTGGTTATTGTGTGGTCCGTGAATATACGTCCTATCTGAGCGGGTACGGATACCTTTCGGTCCAGCATCCGAATTCTCTCAATTAAGCTCAATTGCACTCTTTAAGATTTACAGCCAGAATATTAAGAATTAGGTTGATCGTAAGGGCCCCGTAGTTCCAATTCCAGCTGTTCTGTGAATTCTGCTCAATTTGATGGTGTTGAGAGCTTCACTAAGTGCAGAACACCGTACCAGGGTTCCATAAGTGTGAGCGGGGCGCATCTACAGGTTCGCATTCATCCAAAGTAACCATTTAGTCCCTATCTTTTGCCGAAAGTGTACTACCGGCATGCAACATGCTCTGCTGGCCTTCCGTACTCGCCATTCGATGAACGCCAATTAAGTTTATGGTCGATAGCGACTCATAAGTGTTCTACACTGGCGGATAAAGAAAGATTTTGATTAAACAAGCGGGGAAGTATGAAGGTCGGTATTTCGGTTTTATTGGTAAAAATCACCAGTTCAGTTTTACTTGGGTTAACGCTGGGGGACACCTTATAGCCCAGGTGCTAGCCTGATGTATGGGAGATACTAAAACTGCATAGATTTCGCGAAAGAAAGAGCGTTTATTTTTTTTTTATTTTGTATCTATAGGAGCCGCCAGGCCCCTTTGTCTGATCCCACTTTTTAAAAAGTGCTGTGTACACTCTCAATGCATTGAACATACATATACGAAATGTTGCAACTATTGCTGAAGGAGCTACTATTTTTTTTTCTATACCAAGTGCTTCTAATCTGAAACACTTCGTAACACTCTCAAAAGACCAACGATTGTTTGACGCTCAATGGCTCAGTTAATATAAGATCGGAAACAAATTTCGAGAAGCTGTAAAAATCAAACAGGGTCAATAAGACCATAGGTCCCAATTTCTTTTTTTAAATCCGCCTTCTTAGTTGAAAAAAGTGCGTAAATTTGTACACATGTAGTGGATTCTTCAATTGGAATAGAAGAGTTTTTTTTATCGTCTATATACCATGGGCGCCAGAGGTTCCGCTTGTTGCGGTAAGATTTCCCGCAACAAGGTCCACTCTTTGTTCCCTCTTCGCTCCATCCATGTCCCTCTTTTATTTCGGGTAAACCGCGTAGGGTACTGGGACGTGGATGGGCATCCGAGGCCCCATCAGCCTCTGGACCACATCCCGGAACCATAAGCGTACACCCGAGCAGGTTTTCATACGTGGAAATGGCCATGACCATTCACCCAACAGACGGACGGTCTATTTAGCCACGAGATCCGGTTGTGTAGCCCTTCGGACGGAAGGGAGACTCGCTTCCGTCGATTAGCCCAGAGGAAAGTCAGTTGGTGAGCCTGGCAGGCGGCCAGGAGACTCCCACCGACTCCAAGGCACAGCGAAAAACAGACGGGCGGTCTGTAGAGAAAGATGAGTGGGGGGAAGACGATCCCTTTAACAAACACTCCACCGTGGGAGCCCTAGACACAAAACAAAATTGCGCACTCACATATAGCACCGCACCGAAAGTGCGTAAAAGCCAAGAGGGTACGAACGACGAAAGGAAAACAATTCACCGGCACTGAACTGTGATAACAGAGGCCTTAACAGAGAGCCACTGCAAAACAATGAAAGACCGAACGAAGGTCAGCCTCATCGTGGAGGATGCTGCACGGATCAGGATGGCCGAAGCCCAGCCGATACTTAAGTCTATTGTGAGGGATGGCCCACTATCTGCAAGCCCCATCCCCCAAATCTGCGCGAGAGTCCACCGAACGAGATTAATTAGTCGCGAAAACCAAAAAAAATATAACCATTCCTGTGGAATCTCTGTCACCTCTGTCGGTGGATATATCACATCCAAAAAGAAGGAAAGTCCAAGTCCGGGTGGGGTAGAGTAATTACAGCGTCCACGTACATCCTTTCTTTCTTTTTATATTTAAGTTTCTTTATATAATTCATGGGGAAAAATGTCGAGTACAATTCCTCCACGAATTATTTTGTTTGTTTACGTTTGACTAAATGTCAAAGATAATTTTCTCAAAAAGAGAGCCAACTCTGAAAAGAGAGAAAAGTTCGAAGTCGGCTGGCTAATCTCAAATATACTGGAAGGACCCAACGGGCGAATTCCAGTATACAAAGAGAGGAACGACTGGAAGTTTTGAGAGGATTAGCTGGTTACGGCAGCGCATTGGTGTCGCAATAAATTGACCGTTTAGCCCGCTAATATGTTTGAATGTGGTGGTTAATGGCCGTGGGAGGCATTGCTGAATGCCAACTAAAGATCCCACCGTTGGGGCCAAATACCAGCGTACGGATGAGAGAGGAAGTCACTTCTTGGCTAACCAGCAGTATAGCAAGGTGCTTTGAGGAGTTTTTTTTTGGACTGCGAACATTAAATCGTGGAGGAATAAAGTAAAGTAGCATTGTAGGAAGTGTCGAGAATAAGGAAGACAGGATAGTGGACCGAGAGGAACAAAAAGTTGTCAGAAAGAGGCACATAGAAAAAAAAAAAACAAGGACAGAAGAGACAGGAATATTCCAGAAATAAAGATAAGTAAAGTGGCATAATTACATAATTAATTTTAAAGTAACTTTCGGTAGACTCTCGTTCCCGTTAAACTCCCGGAAAAGCGGGACACGCGACCCGTTACCAAAAAAAACTATTCTATAATCTTTCAGACGACGCGATAGTGGGCTATCTTTAACGGTCTGAACACCATCTTGTTCCTTCATAATCACCATAATTCTATCTCTAGGGTTCCCCAAGTAAATAAAAGACCGTGCTCCAACGGAGCGTTATAACGTTTTGAAAATCTGCTGTTTTAATTCTTTTCGGGCTTTCAGATTTCCCATCATCCTTTCTTTGTTGTTATCCTTTTTTTTCTCGCCGCTCGGCAATTGTTTGGTTTCAGAATTTCAAATAAAAATTCTGTGGTGCCCTCATTATTTTTGCAACTAGCGATCTGCACAAAGTGAACATATTGAACACACCCCCTTCGCTGACTAGCCATTGGAAGCATCCAAAGTGCTACCTGTTGCACACTTTCTTCGGGTATATGTGGTCTGTGGCATTTGACACATTCGACCCTTTAACCATCGGTGCAGTGGTGGCTGCAATTTTTATACTAATTTTATAATCATTTTATCGCGATATTGTTCGGTTTGCCCACCAATTAATTCGTTTAGGGAAGGTGTAAATTAATAGTAAATTAAAGTGCAACACGCTTCGCTTCATTTCGGTTAGCAAGCATATGTTTCTTGTTTACTTCATCAGATTCCTAATGAACTCATATATATAGGTAAGTAATTAGTTGACAAATGGTCCAGGTATAGCTTCTTAGAAAACATGTCTGGTTTAAGAATTTTTTAATTCATCAATTTGTACTGTGTTTTTGGGCGTCGGCTTTCCAATACCCGTCGTTTCCTAAAACGGTTTTCACACAGCATCAAGTAAACAGTATCAGAACTTCTGTTTCAACCTCCAAACGACTTTGGTCGCAGAACAATGGCGACGAATTATAAAAACAAAAATGTGTATCTCGCTTAACCTCCGTTGACGTGGAATTGGAATCGCCATAAAATACAAAAATAATATATAAAAAAAAAAACATAAAATACCTTAACCTATTCAAATATTTACCGCCCCCGCAGAATAGAATTTATTTCAATATTGGCTTGTTGTGCCAAGCGTTTCTGCCTTCGTACAAATAACTCGGAGGTCTTTTATCCCTGCTGCTGCCACTCATATTTCAAAATAAGAACCTGTCCGTCTTTCTTCTGATCGTTCCGCAAATTGAAGTGGCCAACAGTTTTCAAATTGAAATTAATTCCCCTTTCCCCTCCAAACTGTTCAGACCTACTCTGTGCAAATGGCAATAGAAAATAAACGAAACACACATCCAACCTTGTTGTTCGTGTTCGGGATGCTTTGGACAGCATTTTTAAACTCATTCGTTGACAAACACTAGCCGAGGGAATGTTTATTATTATCCTTTCGGCAGTCATCCCCTAATGTCTGTGCCTACGCCACTCCATTGTCGTGTCTTCATTCCAGACTACTTGAGAACAGCCCCGCACAAAATGTTCTTCCTGTGCTTTCTCAAAATAAATCCCCAAAAGGACATTCGTTCAAACTAAAGGATAATCACCTCTATCGAGCCACACGCCACGCTGCTAGTCGTCACGTCACAGTTGCTGTGCTATACAAACACAAGTCCCTGCTGTCTTTAGAGAAGAGAATTTTTTGTTTCTTTTGAAATGTCCTTGACGGACTTTCTTTCTCGCCGCATACTTAATGGCGAGGTGTAGGTCTTCATTCCCAGCACTGTCGCCAGTGGGGGCACTTGAAAGTCTCGCCCTCTTATTAGATGGAGTTTAAAAAACGAAATTAATTCTTTCCAACAAAGTTTCTGGGGGCCCTTCGAGGGTCCTTACAGCGGAGAGTGTCTGGGAGTTTGACTTTTAAGAATGTACTACGTTTTTTTCTACACATTTTATTTGAATTTTACTCCTGCTCGCAGTGACAATTATTGCGTAACCAATTTCAAACTTTCACCACTCACACAGAGAGAGATATCCCAAATCTCTCGTCTGAAGCATTGCGGCAATAAAACCCAGGTTAAACTCATATAATCACTGGGTGGCAAATTTAGGGGAAGCATTCTCGCATAAATCTACAGCACGTTAATTTTACACCGTCACATACGAACACCCTAGCTATCTGCAGATAGGACTGTGAGGCGTGTAGTTGAATTAAAAGGATCTGGTGTATCATTAAGTGTCGGTATATAATTGCAGGTGAGATCTGAGATGTAATAAAATTTAATTTTATATGTAAATTCACTTCAGAGGTAGGTATTCGCGTATAGCTCGTGAGCTGCAGAGCCCCTCGAGCCTTCTAAATGATTAACTCCAGTGTTTGAGGAAGCGTGCAGAACCGGGCGCCCGCCCCACAGCTGTATGCGTATACTCAACAAATTTTATAGTTTAATTTGCCTGACCGAGCTTTGGTCCGGAGAAACCTTTTTCGGTTTGCTTAAGTGCGATCTGGAGTTTTATTTCGTAATTATGCTAATCCTTTAAAAGTAATTTCCAGGAAAGCAACGCAAATTAGATTGGGATAATAATTTTTGTTTACTCTCATTTTTCCACATTTCTGTTGTTTTGCATTTTATGGATAAAGAACAAGCTAGGCGAATAATTTGTGGGTATTTTACTATGGGCAATCTGGAGAATGTTTCCGAAAAGGTAACTTTTGCTGATAGGCGAGTTTAAGTCTTAGAAACTACCAGTAGGAAAAGTTCCACAGTTTGAGGCGCACTTAAGAGCTTTGATAAATTAATGGGCCAGTAGTTTATCAAGGATATATTTTAGACGAAGGTATGTAACTTAGGGTTTATAATGGCGAAGGTATCGCCGCTTCCTTAGCTGGACGAGGATGGGATTTTGTAGGTAAAATGTGGTATGTGTATAATCTTATCAATTACAATTAAGTTGACTTGGCAATTACATAAATTTGAGGGTAGGCCTGGGATTGTTTCCGAACAATTTTGGGAGGGAAGAATTTTTGATGCCAAATGGAATAAGTAGGTATCTACAAAATAGATGGCTGTGTAGAGCGTTAGCTGACAATACATTAAATCAGAACTGGCAGTTGTTTCTGATTCCACCTAGGGAAGTCCATCATACGGTTGGTTAACAACCCACGAATAGCGTCCGAAGTGGAAATCGTGTACCGGAAAAAGCAGTTTCAGTGTTAAGTCACTCGAAAAAATAAAGGTACTCTATTAGTCAGCGTCCTATGGTTTGATTCTTTAGTGTGAGCTACTTTTGAGCATAAGGGGAAATCAAGCAAAGTGAATATTGAAGTCAATACTCATTCATCACGTCCGCACTGTTGGAGGGTGTGTTCAATTTCGTTACGCTGATATTTCTTGTTTCACCCTCACGGTCACGATACATATCAGATATACTAAATAGGATCTTATCAGGCAAAAAAGTGCTAGAGTAGATCGTGTCTTGGACTGCAGCAAAGCAGATATCGTCGCCATTAAAGAAATGCAGTATAATGGACCAAAAGTTGTAAGAAAAGATGTGGCATAGCCAATGTAATTGACACAGAGAAAAGGCTCCAGTCGGTGGGTATTTTCAAGAAGCGTAAATAAGGCAATACAGCTTTCGACTTCGGTGCATAAATGACGCATCTATGGGCTTAATATACTAACAAAAAGCAACATTTGGGAAGTTATAATTGTCCTCGGTGATGTTTATGCGCAAATAGACTAATAAGCGAAACCTGGCGCCCAGGGCTCTCATCGCGTAATTTATGAAACGATTGTCGTCGAAACGATTGAACAAAACGATATCGTTTTTAGTTTGATTCATAATAACAACAACGTCGCATCCATCAATCGAATCGTTCTTCGTTTTCATTTTGAACAGTTTGAACATGACTCTAAACAAACTCTGACACCTAAACAATCAAAAAATTTATAGAAATTGTTTTCTTCTTCAATTTGTTTATTTTTCTTCGTCCTCATTGCAAAAATGGATAGGTAGTAAGGAATTATGCCTCAAGATGCAAGTAAGCACTCATCGCCCAAGCAGAGTGAAATGTGAAAGTGAACAGTGAAATTCCAAAACCATATATTCGATGAGGAACTTTCGACGAACGGAATTGAAACAATATGCTAAAGTGTATGTAGATGTATAGGATTGGACTTGGTGGTTTTAGGAATATAAAGGGTGATTTTTTAGCTGGTTTGGTTTTGGCAACACTGGTTTTGACAGCTGACGTGTGTTTAGTACCTTGTGTCACTGTCAAACAGCTTCAGTTTGGTTTGCAATTTAACCATGGATCGTCTTACAAATGAACAACGCTTGCAAATTATTGAATTTTACTATCAAAATTCGTGCTCGGTTCGAAATGTTCATCGCGCGCTGCTTCCATTTTATGATCGGCATTCTCGACCTTCTGAGCAGTCTATTCGGAAGATTGTGACCAAATTTCGCACCAAATTTACTTTGTTGGACATTAAACCACCAACACGTTTACGTACTGTGCGTAGTGAAGAAAATATTGCGGCCGTATTAGCTAGTGTGACAGAAGACCGCGAAATGTCGATTCGGCGCCGTTCCCAGCAGTTAGGCCTTTGTTACAGCACTACGTGGAAAATTTTGCGGAAGGATTTGGGCGTAAAGCCTTTTAAGATACAGCTGGTGCAAGAACTAAAGCCAGCCGACCTACCACAACGCCGAATTTTTGGTGAATGGGCTCTTGGAAAGCTGGCCGAAGATCCGCTTTTTTATCGAAAAATTGTGTTCAGCGATGAGGCTCATTTTTGGTTGAATGGGTACGTAAATAAGCAAAATTGCCGCATTTGGAGTGAAGATCAGCCAGAAGCATTGCAATCCGAAAAAGCCACTGTTTGGTGCGGTTTATGGGCCGGCGGCATTATTGGGCCATATTTCTTCAAAGATGATGCGTTACTGTCAATGGTGAACGCTACCGAGCGATGATAACAAACTTTTTTTTGCCCGAAATGGAAGTTCTTGACTTGCATGATATGTGGTTTCAACAAGACGGTGCCACATGCCACACAGCACGCGAAACAATGGCGCAATTGCGAGGCGAGTTTGGTGAACAGTTAATTTCACGTTTCGGGCCGGTCAATTGGCCGCCTAGATCGTGCGATTTGACACCATTAGATTATTTTTTGTGGGGGTATGCCAAGGCTAATGTGTATAGGGACAAGCCCGCTTCGATTGACGCACTGGAAGCCAACATCCATGCATTCATTCGTGAGATACCGGCCGATATGTGTGAAAGAGTATGCCAAAATTGGACTCAGCGGATGGGCTACCTGAGACGCAGCCGCGGTCAACATTTGCATGAAATTATCTTTAAACATTAAATTGCAAGGTTCAAACTATCGATTCAAATAAATATTTCATTAATTTTTTCGAATTTGTTGTGTTTTTTTTTTTAAAAAAAGTTCTAAACCTCTTAAAAAATCACCCTTTATATGTGGGATATATATTCCTATACAATAATACCCTACGAATAACGAACAATAGACAGGTACATAACACAAACACAAGTACACATTACATAAGATCAGAACAATAGTACGATCATGCGACACGCAGCCGGACGGTAACAGCAACCAATAAACGGGTAAGCGAATAAATGAACGAACAAAGAGTCAGTTTTTATTCAACTCCCGTAGTATACACAACACGTGCAGAAGTGAAGAGCCGTCAAGCTAAGAATAAGTAAATGAAAAGTATGGATTCGCCAAACTCGCAGCGTCGCAGTCAAAAGTAGATTTAAGATTACGTGGATTAATAAACATTATAACGTTTTGAAAGTTGGTGTTTCATTTGAACGAGCCAAAGAAGAGTATAGTAGGATCCTGAGTAGTAAAAACCTACATAAATGTATGTCTTAAAGCAATTAAAATGCCAATAAAGATCTTAGATTTCGTGGAACAGATGAGAATTTTTATTGCTTAGTTGTAAAAATAAAAATAAAACAAATGAAACTCAAGTGAAATAAGCATTTCTTATTTGCAAAGTATGCATTGTTTTACAGTTCGGATAAGAGTGAGTCGCCTCCAAAGAGAACATAAGTAGGTATGTGTCTTATTTTCTTATACTTCTCTCAGTCCTAGTTTGAATTTTTAAAAATGCACCAAACCGATGAAATGACTGCAAAAAAGCCATCGTTCAATCGAATCGTCTCGACGAGGGTTTTTGACGTTTGAATTAGTAACGTGAAGAAGTTTGTTACACGAAGTAGCAGCATCGTCGAGACGATGTCGTTCGATCGTTTTGTGCTTACGCGAATAGAGCCCGCGAACAATGTTTCAGTAAATTAATTTGATACCGAAAATGAACTCGACGAAATAATATCAGCTGGTCCCGGTCGGGTATAGATGATCGTTAACCAAATCGTCATATTTTTAAGATTAAATTTCCCAGCCGGTGTGCCTAGTATATTAATACAAAAATGATTGTACTTAAGAATAAAAAAAAATATCGGTATCGATTCAAGTACGGATAATTACTTGACATTTTTTTAAATTAAACATGCGAATTCTATATGTAAGAATGCCGTATTACCAGTTTCAAACTGACGCGCTTGATTTAAGCACAGATCGGATAGCAATTAATATGACTCGAAAATTGATTAATTTAAGCCTGCTTTTGCCTACTTTCACTTTCACTAAATGTGCACAAAAAAAAAAACAGCTTATGTAAATCGTCTCTAACAAAGTGCGATTTTTATACTAAAGGTTAATTTTCGTGTATAATACAAGATTTTGATGCAAAAATAGTACAGTGGGTTTTTAAAAGCGAATTTGACTACGTTGAAAAGGGAAAGAAGACCACGCTTCATGGGATAAATGAAGAGAGAGTGCCACAACACTGCTCCTCGGTCAGATTTTTCTATTTGTTTATAGGTACCAAAGTTCTAGAAAATTGTCCTTATTTTTTACAACAACCTTAGCCCTGTCAGAGGTCCCGGGTTTTAGACAGAATGTCAGTTGTCCCGGGTTGCGACTAAAATTCCAAAAAAAAAAAAAAAACCTGCTGCAAACATCTTCAATTGTTTACAACACACTCATTGCGTTCTAAATTGACCACATTGTTTATAGGAATGTAATTTATGCAAATTGACAACTGTCATTCAAATGAAAAAAAAAAACTATTTTGTATGGTCACGGGAGAAATTTGGGAATCCCGGTTTTTCCACATTTTCACATCCGTCCAGTCGAGCTGCGAGCAAAATCTGACAACCTTATCAAACTGTCGCACATAGTAGCATTGCAGTTGCAGGCAATTTTAATTAATTTTAAATTTATTCACAGCTGGCGGTCTAAGAGAGTTTCTCATAATTAACGCCAGAAGCCAGTTTAATTGAAGTAAATGGTGGTGTAATGCACTGAATAGCATATCGGATTTTTTTTTTTAATTGCCTCAAATGTGACTGAATTCCGTTGATACTGCTCTCAATTTGCTCCTCGAAGGTTTGATCGTGGACTTGTTGGCATTAAGTTTATAGGTCTTTAAAAAAATCTGCAAAGAAAAAAACCTCGAGCAGCGTCATATATTATATGGCATGAATTGGACGGTCACAAAACTGGCCGGAAAATTACTCAATCTGAACACCTTCAATCTTAAATTAAATTCCAAAAAATTGGACGTAATTTCTTCGACAAAAACCAACATTCTTCATATTTTTGAATGAAATGATATAGCAATTTCAGCCTTATGGCTGTGATGAAAAATGATCGTGGTGGACTGTAAGCTAATCTTAGTTCCGATCGTATTTTTTTGACATGAACTGCACTTTTTACTATAGTTGAAGAATATCGTTTTCGTACAAAATTTCGAATGATTTCGGGAATCTTATCAATTTGATTTAATATTATGCAATTCCGTACGTCTTTCTGTCCGTTCCTCGGGTTCTGAGCCCGCCCCTTACAGGTAGACGGAATTGTTTCAAACTTCGTTTTTAGAGTTTGTGAGCTTAAAGTTCGGAGAAATTTTTTTGTTTTTCAACGCCAGTTTAAAAATTTGTATTTTTCTCGAGAACGGTTAAACAACGATTTAAACAAAAATTACGTATTTTAGAAGTATCCTATGTCGTTTAGCTCAAATCAATATTGTATATTGGTTTTCTATTGGTTACAGCAACTTTATCCTAAATGCACGAACAATTAATAATTTTAAAAGAATTCCCTTTTTCGTTTTTTTTTACAAGAATCTAACAATAACAGTATTCCTTTTAAGCAACTGCTCGTACCACCACATTTTCGGTTTTGATAAAAACGATTGCATTCTGAACAATACGTTGTACTTACTCATTTAACTTAACTTAACAGTTGAAGAAGAGTAGATACTTTTGGAAACAAAACTTGTCAAAACAATTAAGACCTCCCACTTTATTTACTATTACATACTTTCATTTTGAATGAAATCAAATTAGATACTTAAAATGGGTTCAATTTATGTTTATCTTGTTTATCTGCATAGTAATGAACTTTTGCGACTGTGTTTAAATACTGTCCCTTAGAAATAGAAAAAACTATATTCGACTTTCAAGTCCTCTTTTGGTAGTACAATCTAAATCCATTATGAAACAAATTCAACAAAGGTCAACTTCGAGTACACAAGAATAGACTCAATTTTATTGTTTCTTCAAGTTGTCGTTTGAACCAAATGAATTTAAATGTTTAGGATTTTTGTTACTTTTAGTTGTTAATACATTAACGCGCACATAAAGAACGACAAGCACTAAGTTCCCAAAGTAATTATTACTTTACTTCACAAATTAGGTTAATAATAAAAGTATTTCTGAACTCACCCCAATGCGAACTTCAACTAATTGGATTTAACAAATACCACTTTAGATTTGACTCAGTCAGCGGTGACTCCAATTTAACTATTTCCTTACTTAAAGTGAAATTTAATATTTCTTATAATTTAAATTGAGAGTTATTTTGTCCCCAAAAGTCGTATCTAAAATGATTTATTGCTAAGGGGCTTGAGTGTAACTATGCGTTTTTGTTCAATTAAAAATAAAACACTATGTGAGGGTATCTTTTTCAAGACGATTGTATTTTTTGCCAAGTCCATTGTAACTTTAAGATTACGATTTTAACACGTATTTTAACCCCGCCTGATGGTGATTTAATTTTAAGTCTGATATAGTTTGCGTAGTCTTAAGCGGCTTGACAGTGTTTATTGGTGACTGCCAGCTTGTTCATGAATTTGTTCATTTTCATAGCAAGCATACGGCAAAACTGTTTTCAGCTCATTTAGACGATTATCACGTGAAAACTCCTCTCATTTCCTTTCTTCCGAACCTTTTTTTATAAATAAAGATGATTAAAGACTCATGATGATTCAAAGATCGACACACAAAAAGTAATTGGAAGTACGAAATGTTTAAATGATTAAATACAATTTATTAGCAAGTCTCTAAAAAGTAGAGCAACTTAGGCTACTTTTCAATGCCTGAAGTTTGCGTTGTTGAAAATAATTATTTATTTTTGCACACATATTCAGAAATGGCACGTTTAATAGATGTTAAAGATCAAAAAACAAAAACACTTTGACAGCTGCAAACTATTAGGGTTGGTAAAAGTGGATTAGGAACTACTACACGAAACATTCCCATTTTCGAACAATATTTAAAGAAAAAAATTAAGTTTTGCCGACATATTTCGCAAATTTCGTATAAAATATTGTCGGAATATTGTTCGGCTTCATCAACACGCTTTTAAGTGTAGCTCTCAGTTTCATTAATTTGGTATAATAGGTATTTTTGATTTTAAACTAATCCAGGTCAACCATAGGAAGTTGTAAATTAGATATAAAAATATGACAATGATATAAATTTGTCGTCATGTTAAACTGACAATTACCTATGCCACCTGTCAATATTATATGAAACGAAACAAGTGCTATAAATTAGTAAAATTGTAATCTGTCAATATTTATGAAATAAAGCCCAGATCTGCAATTTCAAAGACAGATCTTCTTGTTGAATAAATGCCAAGACATCGGCCTACATTTTATTCGATTCTGGGTCATATAAAATACCATCAGAAGCCCTCGCACAAGCGGAAAGGAACCTTCTTGTAGCTGGACGCAGCCAAAGATCATGTTAACTGAAGATTCATATGTGCTGAGCGGAAAGCGACATCCTGGGTATTCAGGTATTTTATAATTGGAATATGATCATTATAGTAGATTCAAGTCGACCGTCTATAGTAAAAATTCTCATCAAAAATGACAGCAAAATAGAATATTTTCAATATAACGATTAACGACATACAATAAAATTATCTACAAGAAAAATGGCAACCACTGTCATAAAACAGAATCGAAGAGCCGCTCCGATCAATCGTACTAAAAATTAAAAAGAAAATACCTGGGTAGTCAGACCTGCTTTTCGCAATTAGATATTGGTCAGTTGATATCCTTACAAATGGCGACAGCTTCCCATCAAGTAATACTCCGATAAATCAGACGATAAATTCGAATTGGGCAGTCACATCTACTCTTTCGACGTAATGATCGGTCAACAGATTACCTTAACAATGTCCGCATCTTCTATCCAAATACTACTTTTTCTTCAGATTATACTACCTCGGATTTAAACTACAAGCACAAGCTGTTCGATCGAAGTGCTAATACTCAATGGGAAAGATTAAAGAACTAACTTACTTTAATTTTAAAGTCACTTCTTTATCAAAAACCGGTTTCCGACACCCATACTTAGATGGTACACAAAATAGAAATCGAAATTTACAAAACTCCCTTTAAGAGATAAAGCGTTGCGGCACAAACACATTTTGCTACTTAGCCCCGTAAGAATAACGTTTCTAAAACGTTGGGGGCAATATTTCAAAAGCACAAAACGTGAAACAGTAAATTAAATTCGCCGAGAAGATGGGCGTCCTTTGAGGATTAATTGATTTGGGATGTCGGTAAATTTAATTTCCACCCCACCATATCCTTTCTGATGTTGACAGACACTGTATTCCCTTTCCAGTATCTCATGCCTAAACAAACTAATAGTCACACCAAGCACAAGGTAAATAATGACCTATTTACCTTTCGAATGAAATGATACTTGTTGACAAACAGCAAACAGTTCCATTCTCCCATGGCAGATAACATTTAATATATCGAATTCCCAATTACTCCCTTCAGTAGAATATAAAGCGGGTACTCACTTTTCCTAAGCCATCCTTAAAAATGTCCACAGAATCATGCCAAATCGTCTGCAATCGATTATCCCTTTTCGTTTTGTTTGCACGCAACACTCCTTCACACCAAAACAATTAATATTCGTTTACACCGCACAGTCAGCGAGCGGTGAAGAACTTCATTAAACCACTCTGGCAAAGCACACGAAAGTGGTAGGTATCAAATTTGCAATTCTCGCCACAGGATGAACCCTACTTTCTACAACTCCTTAGATGGCACAAATTATTATTCGCAGCGAATGCCCAAACTAAAAGCAGTCACAGTCTGGTCAGGGAAAAGCAAAACATTCCGACCGTCGTCGCGTCGTTGCCCGAAGCAAAATTCAAGGATATCTCTGAAGAACACTCAAAACGCACGGACACATTTCAGAAATACAATACCATCGAAGAAATAGGATGCCGCAGAAGTGCCGCTTCGTGCACGTGCACACAGCGCGTTCACAATTAACTGTTAATCACCGCAGGAGCAGACGAAACTTTTATTTTTGTTACTGTTGGTTAGAGAAGCCACCCAAGCTCGTGAGAAACGCAATTAAATCCAAATAACCGCAGGGATGTGTTTACACTGGAGAGAACTCCGCACCACCGCCCCTGGGGCACTGTTTTATTGTCTCCCTATCTGAACAGACACCGGCACACACTCTTCCGAAGGCAATTACCTTCTTGGACGGGGAAGGAAAATGAAACTCAAAATCAAATGCCGCTCACTTTGTTCCTTGGGTCGCGATTCGATCGAGGAGGAAAATTCAACTGAAATTTACTCGACGGATGCTGCTCTGTTTTATAGATACCTCGCCTGAGCTTTCGGGATAAAGGCCTGGCTACTGCGCGTGTGCGGATAAGGTAACCATAACCATAACCACTTGTTTGCCAAAAATGTCATATGGCAATCGTTGGAGCAGGTGGTAGGTATAGGCTCCTTCAGATGTTTATTTGCATTATGTGAGCCTAAATGCCAATTATTCGAGAATCTTGTGGTGTAGGGAAGCTTGGTCGTGTACCTGTTACCTAGGTAGCGCGCACTTCATTAAAGCAAATATATAGCAGCGCTGCGACTACGACGGATAGCCAGACAGACAGGTGGTTGTGCTTTATATTTGCTGTTGTTGTTTACATTTATTCATGTTCACGTTCACCCGTTGCATTTCTTACTTTTATCCTGATGTGTGGCTGGAATTTTTTATGAGAGCTTGCCGACAGTGTTATGCTGTGGCAGGTGCTTTGGTCTCGTATAGTGTCAAAGACACGCCTTGAGGTGTTAAAGCGGCAAGAAGCGTGATGGGAATTGAATAATGTTTTGTTTGCAGTTTTCTTGTTTACTTAATACTGCTTCTGGGCTTTTAAAGCTGATGTAAGATTGTGAAAAGTGTCACAGGACCAAGGAAAATTATGTTTCGCCTATTTATTTGCCTTTGTGGTAGCTTCTCAAGTGCTTCTTGTCTGCGAATTGTAATTATTGCACACAAAAATGATTGATTGCCATCTGGTAGACTCGATTCCATAGCAAAAAAATGCGCCCAGATTAATGTACTTAAATGTTTATATATTATTACTATTATTTTATTATTTTATTTCATGATTGGAGCTCAAACACAGTAAGATACAATCTTATAAAATAGTGCCAAGCTTTATTTAGGTTGGATAACCACAAAAACAGTACGTACTCGATGGGACTACACTGAAAATAAAACCCTAGTATACATATTTGATGGAAATGAGGCTTGACTCAACAATTTTTTTTTTTTTTTTTCAATATGCGTCCAACAAAATGTTTCTACCAGATTCACAAAATATTGGTCAGTTTTATCTTGTCTTAAAACTTTTGATGTGATAGTAAAAAAATTGTTGTGTTAACAAAAAATTGTTCCTTGTGCGTTTTAAAATATTTTGTTTAATTAATCAAAACGTTGTTAATTTTACAAAAAAGATTTGCCAATTCTACCATTGTTGTTTTGTCAAATCAACAAGAAACTGTTGCTTTAACAAAGAAATTTATCAATTTGGTCATTATCTTTCTGTCAAATTAACAAAAAAATTGTTAATAATATGGCAGAAGTTTGTCAATTCAGTTATTGTATTTTGCTAAATCAACACTTAACATTGTTGTTTTGTTGAATCTATTTGAGATTACGTTGACCATTTAACTAAATATATATATAATCTAAAAATGTTTGTCTCTTAAAATCATAGTTCTAATTAACGTAAATTTATTGTGAAGCTAAAATTAATGTATTTTCTAACCTTTCCATTTTGAACCAATCCCTCTTTTTTTTCTGTAACACTTATGCCCAATTCACAATTCGGCGTTGAACGCGTGCGTGCGTCGGCGCGCTTTGACACGCTTCATCGAAACTTTACGATTTCAAATGCCAAAGCGCGCGAGCAAGCATTTTGTAAACCGAAATGCTGCTTTGAAGCGAATGCACGTTGAGAGGGTAGAGTATGACAGACTAAAAGTTCGGTTTGTTTCTTGGCTAAAAAAACACAAATTCAGAGCAGAATTCAAATTTCAAGTGTACTCCTTTTTTTCTTCTATCTGTAATTTGTATGCATGAATTGAAAAAGGATTCTCTAAAATACAAGAAAATCATATTTAACAATATGTATATCTATCAAATCAAAAAGCAACCATAATTGATTAATATTTTTTCTCCAAGAAATCTATAGAAATAAGTAGTTGCTCTACAAAAAAAAATTATTCGTCATTTCCACACATTGAATTTATTAATTTGCATTGAAGGAACATCATATAGCTCTTTAAAAGTTGTTATTGATAAACATTAGTGGATCTGTGCCACTCCGACTATGAACGGCACATTCTATGCCTTTAAATCGAACAAGTCGAAATTTGAAAGTTGTCAAACGCGCGTGATAGTAGAAAGTAGGTCTACTCGGGCGTCGCGTTGAACTTAACGATATTTACGATCTAAAGTCGATTCAACGCCTGAAGTTGTATTTTGTGTGGCAGCATATAAACGCTTTGTTTCTACATAATTTGTCATCGCACGTGAATTCGGCATAAGGGTTAAGGAGTTATTGCAAGTATGTCATCTTATCAGGTATGTCATCTTAAGCATAATTCCCCTATGTGAGCAAGGTCATCATTTATACAACTCAGAGCATCTCTATAAAACCAAGTGGACAGCTGAACACTAGCTGTGAGTCGTCCGCATAAATGTGAAAATAACAATTTTGTATGACTGATGTAATATCATTTTAATAAAGTGAAAATAATTGTGGTCCGAATATTGATCCCTGAGGGACACCACTTACTTCGGCTTGCTTTCTGTTTTTCTGTTACTCAAGAAGAGAAAAATTGTAAATATGTGATAGTTTATGACATTCGAAAGAGTGGTCAACAGTGTCAAATGCTTTAGAAAAATCAATGAGCACCAAGAAGGCGACATTACCATTATTAATAGCTTCGCGTATTTCCTCGGTAACCATGACTGCGGTAGTGAAGCTGTGTTTCGGACGGAGGCCATACTATATTATGAGCTGAAAGAAAACTTACAATTTGTTTTTGAATGATTTTTGCAAATACTTTGGATAGAAATGATTAATTTTGTGTTACAATATTAAGTTTATTGTTTAACTAAGAAAACTTATTCAAAATTTTTGAAAATAATGCTCACAGTTTTGAAACAAACCGGGAAATCAAAAGTTAATTCACCGCTAAATGCGAACTGAGGCATTTAATTTTTTGACATTTGATTAAGTGTGAATTATCTGTAAAAAAGTTTATGAATAAGATTTTCTGCAATTAAACCAAAATTAGATCTAATTAAGCTTTAATTAAATGTTATGTATAAGGCTGAAAGAGTTTATTAAAAACTGAAGAGAGCGCGCTAGCGTCACCGTAGACATCCAGACAAAGATTAAACAAATGAGAGATTTGGCCGCAACAACTCACATGAAACATTAGAGGATAGAAGTCCAATAAATTTATTTACATTCAGCGTGTTCATTCCATGTGCTAAAGGCAAATAAACAAAAAAAAACCGGATTAATCATTATATTAATCGATGAGCTGAAATAAAATTCGCTACACACCTACCATTGTCAGAGGCACGTCACGAAAAATATTGACAACTGTCACGAAATGGCTTCGTTCACACACGGTATAGAACAATCTCCGTTTGGCACATCCAGAAAAGAAAATATTAAGCCTAGGGTACCCAGGTAGTTCGCGGCAACGTGAAGTCAAATAAGAAGCAGAAAAAAAAACAAGCGATAGCTTAAAAACTTGTAGGAAACAGATTTTAAATGGCTAGCCAAACAATAATAACAGTAGTTTAACAATTAACGTTTGTTCAGAAAAAAAAAATGTTCTGAAACTGAAAAATTTGCTTTTAATTGTTTATTATGCCAACAAATTGAGAAAGAAAAAGTATAATTGAATGTATATTGGAAGATACTGCAGACAAAATTATGTAAATTGGAGGTATAAAGAAACAAACGATGACAAAGATAAAAAAAATTGATGAACATGATTTGTTTAAGACAATCTAGAGAGTAATGACGAAGATAATATAGATGAAATCCTCATTGATCTTGAAGAGGATATTTTATTGTTTGTTTCTTTCCGATAGCTGCATACAGGAATTAACAATTTGGCGAACTGTCAACTTGACAAGGCTTCACTGTACTATATTCTATTTGTCGGCGTTTTTCTTTTTTAGTTCAGAGCTGAGCACTGAACTGAGCTCGAGCATAGGCCGTTTTTCTTTTTTAGTTCAGAGCAGAACCTGAACTGTTATACAAAAATTTCGTGTTTCTTTTTTAGCTCAGATACATCAGAACTCAAATTTGTGTTTCTTTTTTCGTTCGGAGCATGATCAGAGCGCGCTCTATGAGCTCAGAATAAATTGACTGAGCAGCCTGAGGAAAGAGCTGATTACACATTTACAAGCACACTTCCAGTCACATTTGACAGAAAAAAAAAAAACAGGAAAAACAAAAAAACATCAGAATGCTCTGAGCACAATCGGTTCAGAGCGCGAATTAAAACACTTGTTTCTTACTTTTAAAATTAAACAATATTTATTTGGAACTATGTCCTTTATTATTGAAATACTTTTTACTAATTCTAAAAGGAGCTTAAGGCTACTATGTAGTTACAATAAGACTGTTGATAAATTCATCATACAGTCGTATTTATATACTTTTCTTATCTATCTACAAGGAGACCCAAGCGTACAATCGTCTTGCTTGATAATGAAGAAGAGATAATATTCCAACATTGTATACAAACGATATTATCTCTTTTACATATGTTATCATTGTAGCGTTGTGTGCAAGACTGTACTAGAGACTAAAGATATCATTGAATACAAATAATGTTATCTTTTTTCTCAATATGTTTTGCTATGGATACTTAACTCCCCCCCTTGTTAAACGAAATCGTCCCGATTTTTCGACGCTATTTTTAACATTTCTCTTTCATAAGTTTTGTTATATGCGTCAATCTTTTTTTGTTTTTGACGATCTGTTATACATTGTATAGTTTTTATCATTACGTACGTAAATGCTAGAATAACAATCAGTGTTACAATTGTGTATATAGTTGATAATATCGGTTTTTCTTCAAAAGGAATAATTAGTTTTTTTAAAGTATCTATGTTATCGAATTTGTACATTGTATCTTCTTTAATTATTTGGTCGATGTAAGACTCTGAATTATGATTTCTTAATATAACTTCTTTAATTTGCTTATGCATGTTTTTGTATATTTTATCGTCTAGATTTATAGTATTTTCATAAGTAACTAAGTTTATACCATTAATTGTTTGATTATTTAACTTATGCTTACCGCTTAATAACATAACACCGGATTCAATTTCTAAGTCGTAATCGTATTCTTGTTTAATGTTGCATTTTGAAGTTATATTCTTTAAAAGTGGAATAAGACAATTTTCTTCTTCAAAGTTAATTTCACAAATGTTTTTACTTAGATGATTTTGACAATTTCTTGTTCTTAAATAAGTTTGGTTACATAAGGCAATTGTTTTATCTGTAATGATTTTTCCATGTTTTGAATTTAAAGGTGTTACTTTATACAATTTACATGATTTAATTAGAACTGGATATTTATATATTGTGATGAAGAATTCATCAGTTCTAGCTAATAATATTTTAGAGTACTCAAGTATATTTATTATGGGTACTTGAATTATTTCATGTTGAATAATATTTTTAATGTCATCTAAGTCTAGGCTTTCTGATAAATATTCATTATTTTTTGCTGCATTAATTGTTCTGGTCAATAATAATAATTGTTCGTACACTTGTTCTATTACTAAATGTTCTTTAAGGCTCTGACCTTCGAATTGTTGCAAAATTTGTTCAAATCTAGAATTTATAGTTTTTTGTTTATTATTGTTTTCTATGAGATTATTTATACTCGTTTCTATGTTAACTAAGTCATAATGGTCAGGATTACCAAACACATATTTGAAAGCTGTTCCTAAAAAGTTAATTGATCTAGTATGCCTAGTATGTTCTTGTAATTGGTCTGCTAAATTCTTAATTTTACTTAACCAAATTTTTTCTTCTTGTGTAGGTTGATATTTACTAGTTACGATATTTACGTAAGGTTGAAATATCGAAGTCAGGTTGGTGGCATGTAACAAATAAGTTTGTTCTTTGAATAAATACACGTCATCTGTTTGCGTAAGTATAAACTTCTTGTTTAGTAACTCAGTTATTTGAACGTTTCCTTGCCCTTCTTGACTCTGTACAATTCCTAGTAATGTTAGGAATATTAATATTTTCGTCATCTGAAAAATGATAATTCTTTATGTTATCCTTGTGAATTTTTATTCCTTCTTTAGAGATTACAGTGTCTCCTTTATCTTCTTCTACTATTCTTGTTATGTATCTGGCGTTAGATTTCTTTCTAAGACCTGTGATTCTTACCATTATCTTATCTCCTTTTTTATACTCTCTGTGTCGAGTTCCTTTATTTAGACGTTCGATCACTTTTTTGGATGCTGAGTTTAGTTTATTTATTATAATTTCACTATTGCTATATTTATTTTGATTAAAGAAAATGTCTCTAGGTTTCAAACCGGTAACTGAGTGTATAGAATTATTTAATTCACGCACTGTTCTAAATATTTCTTCGATAAGTCTTGTTTTATTCTGAATTGTGAATATTCTAGACAGTTCAGTTATTGTACCGTTTACACGTTCTACCTGACCGTTCGCTGTCGATCTGTATACTGGAGTTTCTACTTTAGTTATGTTGTATTTCAAACACATTTGGTTCACCATTTCTGTTTTGAATCCCTTCTCGTTATCTGTCATGAGTCGTTCACATTTTGGGAAATAATTAGATAAGACCTCTTCCATAACGTCGTACAGTCTGTTTCGAGTTTCGATTTCCCGAAGGATTGTATATTTAGAATACTTATCTACTGTTACAAGGAAAGTATACTTGTCGTTGAAGTATATGTCCATATGAATGTGTGTTCCCACATGTGTTGGTATTTCTGAATTATTCAGAGGTTCTCTGATAGGTTTTCTTTCATATTTTCCAAATAGACATGCTATGCATTTTCTGTTGAAACTCTTTGCTTGTTTATTTAGATCGGGCCAGTAATATTTCTCTGAGATTTCTTGTATATTGTTACGTAACCCTCGGTGTGCTCTTTCGTGAGTTACCCTTACAAGTTTTAGTTGTTCCTCCAAATTTGTCACGTCTTGAAGTTTTCTTGGTGTGAATATAAATCTTACTAGTGGGAATTCTTTTTTTATGTTTTCACCATATTTGTATATGTTTTCAAATTTCGTATGCAAAGCTACAATCTTTTGGGGTTGTATAACTTCTTTCATCTGCCTTAGTAAAGAGTCTTTGTCCTTAAACTTTATTATGAGTCTTATTTTGTTACTAAAATAGATTTGTGTTTCGATATTATTTGTTATATCTTCAATAAGTTCGAACTGTGCAGTGTATGCATTAAAAGGCTGATTCACAGTTTTTATTATATCATTAGAAGAACTTTCAGCTGAATGTGCTGTTTCTATGGTAGAAGTATTTATGCGTTGACGTGATAATGCGTCAGCTACAAGATTTAGGTTTCCTGGTTTATAAACTAATTTTGCTCCAAAGTCTTCAATGATTCCCTTCCAACGTTTCAGCTTTGTGTTGGGATTTTTTTCTGATACAGAATATATAAGGCTCTGGTGATCGGTATATATGGTTAAGTCTGCTATACCATATATGTAGTTTCTGAGTTTTTGTAAGGACCATATGATCGCTAATAGCTCTTTCTCGTTTGTGCTATAGTTCTCTTCTGTCTTACTCAGTGTTCTTGACAAGAAGTGTATAGGTTGCTTATTCTGACTTAGTACGGCTCCAATAGCTATGTTGGATGCATCAGTAGTAAGCTCGAATGGTTTACTATAATCCGGTTGAAAAAGTTCGACTTGTTCTTTCAAATAATTTTTTAAAATTCTAATCGCTTCTAATGCTGAATCATTCAGATTTAACTTAATATTTTTACTTTGTTTTTTGTTTACTTTACCGTTATCTCCTCGTAAATATAATGTCAGGGGCTTGGCTATGCTTGCGTATCCTTTTATAAACTTACGATAGTAACCTGTAAGACCTAAAAATCCTCTCAAATCCTTTACCGTTTGTGGGACTGGAAAATTTTCTATAGCTGCTATTTTCTCAGGGTTCGTAGTGATTCTACCATGTCTGATTATGTGACCTAAGTATTCTACTTCTTCTTGAAAAAACTTACTTTTCTCATCAGATATTTTTAATGTGGCTTTATTGAGTACGTCGAATACTTGACTTATGTGCTGTATATGTTCTTCCTCAGATGAAGAATATATCAATACGTCATCAATGTAAACGTGTACGAATTTACCTACAAAGTCTCTCAAAATGTCGTCCACGCATCTCTGAAATATGCTTGGTGCATTTTTGAGCCCGAAAGGCATTCGTTTAAAATGATATTTTGCGCCATTTATAGCAAAAGCTGTTTTTTCTTTATCATCTGTTTTGATTTTAATTTGGTGGAAACCTGACTCCAAATCTAATGTTGTAAAGTACTTGGCTTTACCTAAATTTTGAATTGTCATGTTGACATCCGGAATGGGGTATCTGTCTGTTACAGTGTGAGCGTTAAGTTTTTGGAAATCAACAACCATGCGCCGTTTTGGTTTTCCTTTTTCGTCCAAACCTTTTTTAGGTACTGTCCATATGGGACTGTTATAAGGACTATGGCTTTTTTCTATTATATCGTCATGTAAGAGTTTCTGTATTTCTTTGTTTACGAATTCGTTATCTGCTATGGGATATGGATATTGTTTAACATAAACCGGATTATCATTGGTCGTCCTAATGCTTGCTTCTATAGTATCTGTAAAGGGTAACGGTCCTATGCTGTTATTAATCTTCATCAGTCTATCTATGTCTGCTTTATAAATATTATTTTCCCCAATTATGTAATTAATTTTCTGAATAGATTCGACACTGCTTATGGTAGTTAGAGTCATATTACTGAAATTTATTTCCGCGTTTAGAACTTTAAGTCCTTCATATCCTAATATCATATCAAAAGACTGAATATCCTCTAATTCAAAAAATGTTATATTTTTCTTTAATATCCTAACTACTTTCTTTGTATCTACCATAGAATAACCATGCATTGTTTTTATTTTTATAGGTTTAATTTTAATTTTTTTGCTAGAGTCGCATTTTCTATTAATGTAATTATGGGTTGCACCAGTATCAATAAGAATTTTATAAATTTTCTTAGAAATAGTACTAGTTAAATTTAAGCAGGGCAACCCGTCTACTAGTTTAAATGATCTATTCTTATGTTATTATTTACCATACATTCCGTTTCATCTGCTTCTGCATATGTACTGCTGACATCGTCTCTGCGTTGTTGTCGGGAGTTATTTACTCTCTGCTGCTTGAAGTTCTGCTGATAAGATCGTTGCGGTCTGTTGTGTGTGTTGAAACTCCCGCTGTGTTCACGTTTCGCTGGTGGATTATATACATCGGGTTTGTATTGATTCCAATTTTGTCGCTGTGCATGTACAATTTGTCTCGAGTTTATCTCCATCGGCTGTGGTCCTTGATTGTGTTGCTGCATATTATCGTATTGCTTCTGGGGTTGATAATTCGTTGTTTGGCTCGAATAATTTGGTCTTCTTTCGTTTCTGCGTTCATGTGGCATATTTTTGTGGTGCTTATCCTGAGTGAGATGTAAATGCCTGTGCACATTATCATGTTCTATTCTGCGAGCAATTGCGAATGCGTGTTCTAGATCATTTATTGTAGCTGAATATAATGATCCTCTTGTAAAGTTGTCACTCATACCATCAATGAATATACGAACTGCGTCGTCGTTAGCATTTTTAATTAGTCTGTCGATTATATTCGGCGGATCACCTGACATAGTGATTTTTGATATTATTAAATTGAGATTTTTATTTATCTCGTCGTGGTATTCGGACAGTGTGCTTCTTTTTTGCGTGATGGCTTTCATCATGTCTTGTAGCACGTATAGAGGTTCTTGATTAGAGTACGTATAATCTAATCTGTTACGTATCGCCTCAAAATTAAAAATTGTGTTATAATTAGTTAACACATTCGCGGCTGCACCCTGTATTTTACTTTTCACTATAGTCAATGCTGCTGCGTACTTACTGTGTGTTTTGAAGTTTTTAATGCTGTCCATTAATCTGGATGCTTCTTCGCGCCACGACCGATAATTTGATTGATCGCCGTTGAAAATAGGTAGGCTTTTAAATGCGTCTAACTGTATTTCACTACCATCTGTATATGTGGTTCTTATTTCCTCTAGCACAGGTATGTTTGGTACTATGCCTTGCATTCTCTGTGCGTGTGTGCTCTAGGGTTTGTGTTACTGTGTTGCTCCTGGTTTCTAAAGCTTCTAATCTTGCCATTAATACTGCGAGTTGTTCCATTTTGAACTCGTGTCTGTTGTCGTCGAATTTGTGTGTTTTTTTTCTCCACATATACACTTTCACTGAATTGCTTTGCTGCTTCGTACGAAGAAGCTATATTTGTACCTGCTATGCTAGGTAATTCTTGTAACCGGTAACGCGAGTGTTCTGTTTATACTAGATTTCACTACTTGTTCCCGAGGTCCGCTCGATTGAAGTTAAAAAGTATATTTAACCTCCTGGCAGGATCGCCAATTAAAACACTTGTTTCTTACTTTTAAAATTAAACAATATTTATTTGGAACTATGTCCTTTATTATTGAAATACTTTTTACTAATTCTAAAAGGAGCTTAAGGCTACTATGTAGTTACAATAAGACTGTTGATAAATTCATCATACAGTCGTATTTATATACTTTTCTTATCTATCTACAAGGAGACCCAAGCGTACAATCGTCTTGCTTGATAATGAAGAAGAGATAATATTCCAACATTGTATACAAACGATATTATCTCTTTTACATATGTTATCATTGTAGCGTTGTGTGCAAGACTGTACTAGAGACTAAAGATATCATTGAATACAAATAATGTTATCTTTTTTCTCAATATGTTTTGCTATGGATACTTAACTCGCGCTCATAATGCTCGAGCTTAGGCGTTTTTCTTTTTTAGTTCAGAGCAGAACCTGAACTGTTATACAAAAATAATAAACAATCAGCACGCGATATCTCGAGATCGGGAAGCGTAATAAAATTAGGACTAACTGTAATAAATGTGTAAAAAATGATGTAAAATGTTTCGTTGCGGTGGGCTGATTTGGCTGGTGCAAGTTCAAGGTACTCCTCACCACCGACTGTGAATCTTCTACTGAATTCCTATGCCCATCTCTGCATGCTGCTCTGTTCGTCTCGTTGTGGTTGTCTGGTGAATCGGTGGTGCCACTTATTTTGTCACTGGTCCTCTGCAATTAGTTCTGGCCCAACTAACGATGACCTTGGAGAGAGGTTAGGAGAGACGCAGTCTGTGGAGTTACGTTCGTATTTATATTATTATTGTTTATAATTATTATTATTATTTGTTTTTTTTTCAGACAGTATTTAGGTACTGGCCAAAAGTGGCACAAAAACAAGACTTAAACCCTCCTTCAGTACTAAAGGCGGCAATAAATTCATACAAATTTGTAAGAAAAAATAATATATGTGCTTCCCATATTGGAAAAATACCCGAAGCTTCAGGGCTGACTGGATTAGACATTTAGACCTTTAAAAGCATTGCCATTAAATTTATAAATTAAAGCCAACACATTAACTGCTAAAAACTAAAACAAAATATATGTATATAGTTGTTACGTAAAGGCAATAGCTTCTCACAAATAACAATCACGCATTTATGGCAGTTTTAATTTCTTCGAAGGAAGATAAGTCCACGAGACATAATGTCCTACCGAAGTGGGACATAAATATCAGTGATGCAATTTGACTTCTCTGAATTGTACTGAAAACTGAAAACAAATAGTACCGAAACGTACAAGATACATATTTTTTTGTATTACCATAAGATAAATATTGTAGCATTCAAGCAAAAAAAAATCATATTGTATTGAATCAAACGGCCATATTATTCACTCCGAGTGTAAATGACATTTAAGTTAATTTTACACCCGACTATTTTAATCTAATTTTTTTAAACCCAATCATCGGGCTTGAAAATGTAAACTATATTTTTTATATTCACTTAATAATATGGATTAAGCCCGACGGATAAACATACAATTTAAACGAGGAGTTTAAGCCGATTTTAGCCGGACTTAAACGTACTTAATGCCAATTTAAACATAAATTGATATTTTGTCGTTTGTCACGGAAATTCATTGCTGTTTGAGTTTCATTTCTGTTGTATTATTTATGAACTAAGCCTTCAAAATTAACCTTTTTTTTTAGCCGGAAATATTTCCGAAAATCCACTACAGCTCGTAATCAATCGCAAGTGCGATATAACCGAAGACGAGAACGATGTTGATTCGCAATCTGCTGTTCCATCAGCTCTTCTTGTTGCTTATGATTATTGAAAATAATAGTAGAGCTGCCAGACTCGTAACCATGCAGCGTCCATTGTAGTTTAGCCGATGGCGATGGTTCATTCAACTTGGATTATACTGTGAATTTAAAATTTGGGCTATTTTTCATATTAAATAATCGCTCAAAGTGTTTAAAATGTAAATCAAGCAATTGATAATATTACTTTGGGCGATCGCGAATTTTTCTTCTTTGATTTTCTCAAATTTTCTGAAGCAAAACAAAACGTTTTTTGGGGATACAATTGGACGGGGAAAGAAAAAGTTCAGAACAAACAGTTTTTTGAAAAAATAAATTGGCTTTTTATTCCAGAAAACTTGAGAAAATAAAAGTAGAAAAACGGGCGATATTGTTTTTGACATACTTTCGCATATTCATATTTTCAAATAATAATAAATCAAAGATTCTAAAACGTTATAATTCTAATTTAATTTTTTCCAGCAAGTACCTACATTAATGGTCTCGTCAAGACAATACCGCGAGCAAATATGTTGACGCGGTGGTGGTTGCTTTTAAGGAGAGATATGTCGACGCACCTACGAAAAACCTAATCAAAAGTCCCGCTTATGTCCCACAGGCCAAGTGCAAACGACAAAAACGAAGTGCATGTGCATCAGTGCATTGCATAGGCAAGCGAAACAAGTTGGTAAGTGTGATCCGCTAGCGTATGCGGTGCTTGTGCTGGAGGAAATAGTATGATCAAATGTACATAAGGGAGGTATATACCTAAGGCGATTTAGCTGAACATCTTTGCTCGTGCTTAAAACGACATGGAAAAGCTGTACAATAAGTTATACAATGTTTGGCAATAATTAAAAATGTAATTTGTGTTTAAGGTTATTTAAAAGAGTAATTGAAATCTGAATTACTATAAAACAAAAAGCATTTTTCCTTTTCGTGCTAAGAATGCGGGCTTTATTTTTCTGGCTACTTTGTTAAAAAATGTCTGAAACGCGGGCTTCGGACTTTGTTTTATCATAACACTAGCTGACCCGGCGAACTCCGTTCCGCCCAAATCCGTTAATGTAATGAAAATAATAATTCCGAGAAGGAAAAATTCACATGCTTCTTTAAGTAATTCGGTCAATTCAAATTCTTTATCAAATATAATGCAAAGTGCCACCTATCGGGTCCAAAAGTAGGTATCCTATTTTTCAAATGGGAAACAACCATATAAAACCACAAAATTTCATTGAAATTATGTATAGGTGTGTGTATAATGTAGAAGATAATTGAATTGAACTCAAAAACGAAATGTGCGCCTACAGCGTTACCCGAACACACCACGATCAACTTGCAAACTGTCAAAATTATGTCACAAATCTGTAAAATAGAGTCAGCGTTGCCACTTCAGCAAAAATCTTAACAACAGAGCTAATGAATTAATTACTCTTACCTAATGATTTTTTTTCCGTTTTGCTTAAGATGGCGACTAGAACGGGCAATTGACTCTTTTCAGCCTTTTAAATCACGGCGGGTGGATGGAATTACGCCAGTCTCACTACAAAAAGGCTAAGGTAAATTGCTTCCATATTGGGCAAGAATTTTAAAAAGCAGTCTGTCACTGGGCCAAACCATTAGAGACGAGCGAAGGTAGTGTTCATTCCGAAAGTGGGAAAAAAGGACCCAAGTCTACCGGTCCTATAGACCACTCAGCCTTACTTCGTTCCTTCTTAAAACGATGGAAAAGGCTGTGGACAACTACTTAAGAGGAAATGTACTAAGTATATCGCCTCTTCATCATCGCCAGCATGCCTACAGAGCGGGCAGATCTGCGGAAACTGCTCTGAACCAGCTCACTGTGATTATTGAAAGCGGTCTTCAAGTGAAAGAGATAGTATTGTGTGCCTTCTTGGACATCGAGGGAACATTTGATAACATATCTTATGATGCAATTATACGAGCTCTTGATAGAAAAGGAGTAAATAAGACATCATCGAGGTTGATGTTTGAACTCCTGAGCACAAGATCAGCGGAGACCCACACCTGAGAAGGTATTATCAAGGTTAACACAGCAAGGGGCTGTCCGCAAGGAGGAGTTCTATCCCCCCTAATGTGTAGTCTTGTAGTTACTTGACGAACCAGGGCATAAACTGTTAAGCAAATGCTGTTGACATAGTAATTATTGCCAGGGGTAAGTTTGAGGGAACCCTACGTGACATTATACAAATGGGACTCGACATAACTCGGGATTGTTGGGCAACGGCTGGCCTAAGCCTAAATCCGGCAAAAATAACAGTTGCACCAATCACGAGGAAAATAAAACTTGAACACTTAGGCTGATAAGGTTATCGGGCATCATTCAATGAAGTTAAATATCTGCGACTAAACCTGGACAGCAAACTCGTCTGGAAAAAACAAACAGTAGAGATAACCAGGAAAGCAACGCGGGCTTTAATGATTTGCCGGAGCCTGGCTGGCAAATCCTGGGGATGTAGCCCGACCACCCTCAGACGGAATTATGTTGCTATTGTGAGACCAATGATCACTTATGTAGCGATTGCATGGGCAAAAAGAACCAGTCCATCCACCACAAGGAAGACTCTCAATAAAGTGCAAAGACCGGCATGCCTATATGTATTACAGGGGCCATGAGAACTTGCCCAACCGCAGCTATGGAGGTGTTATTGGAACTAACTCCGTTGCACCTCGTGGTTGAGGAATGTGCAAGTAAAATGAACCTAAGAATGGTCAAGGAAGGAAGGACAGTTTGACGTACTTCTCAAAAAACAATCATAACTGGCCTTTCCTAGGGACGACATTATCAAAAGATTTGATTTCCAAAATAACTTTGTTACAAAGCTCGGCAATAAGAAGAACTGGAGCAATGAATCCACAATTGACAGACTGGGCAATTACACAACAAAGTGGCACACAAGCGGGTCGAAAACTGATGAGGGAACTGGAACGGGAGTATTTGGGCCTGCAACCAAAAATTATGAACCAATGGGTAAGAGTACCAGCTTCTTCCAGGCTGAAATGTATGCCATAGACAGATGTGTCCAAATCAACCTCAGCAGAAAAAGAATAAACCATGATTTAGCTATAATGTCAGACAGCCAGGCTAATATTTTGACACTTAATTACTAAACCTCATTAAATCCAAACTTGTAACTGCCTACAAAAACTTAAGAACCCTCTGCTGGGTGCCTGCCCACGTAGGAATAGAGGGTAATGAAATGGTCGACTCCCTAGCAAGAAAGGGAGCCTTAGAAACTTTCATGGGTCCTGAACCATTCTGCGGAACAGGGGATTACATCTGTGTTGTATTAGTTATTCATACACACACCTTAAAAGCTACAATACATTTCTGATGGAAAGGGTTTTCCATTAAGAGGTGCTATTTTGGTATTCAAGGAAAAATGTCATTTATGGATGTTTATTTCATAATAAAGAGGAAGGTAATAATGAAAAACAACAAGAATTACTTGAACAAATTCATCAAGCACACCTTGGCAGTGCTAAATGCAAGGCAAGAGCGCAACAAACCGTGGCCCAATTGCACGAGGGATATTGAAAACTTTATCAAAAGGTATGGAGTATGTATCAAGGAGTCAGTATGTCGGCATGAGACCTTGTTAAGCTCAACTTTTCCGGAACGTTCGTGGCAGATATTTGGAGTTGATTTGTTTTGTTTTAAATCAAAAACATTTCTAATAATAGCTGACTACAATTCCAGGTATCCCGAAATATCCCAATTAGAACGTCAAACAGACGAATGCGTTGTCAAAGAGCTAACTAACCACATGACTTTGAACCAAAGGAACCTCAACCTACAATTCCTAGACAGTCAGATGCAGATAATGAAACCATACACGTTCAACCTCAAGCAGTAGACGCAAAAACAGCAGATGTAACCCCAAAAGTTCAAGACACTGAGCAATATGTTACTATAGAAGCGGGAGAATGGTGAGGAAACCAGATCGATTGACTTACTAGGAATATAATGAGATATTTCAATTTGTATTCGCGATAATGCACATAACATTTTTATTAACTTAAAATTTACGTAATGAATTACCTCTATTGAATTGTTGAATTGTTTTTGAAAAATACTTTGCAATCTCATCGATTGGTCACCATCCTGATTGCGTCCATGGGCCCCTGACAGCCGCCCACAAGGGTTCATCAGTGCCACCGAGACCCGAGCGAGGCCGTAAGCGTCGTTCGAGTCTCGGCAGCACTATTCATGCTAGCTAGCCCGGCCCCTCCCAAAGACGTGTTGTGTTCTATTAGTTATACATCCATTCATACACACACCCTAAAAGCTACAATACATTTATGATGGATATATAAGTATGTGTAACATTATTATTTGAAGTGACACCAATAAAGCAATTCACTTTAGAAATAGCAACATAACAACACCCTCAAAGAAGAATTTAGGAAACCAGCGAAAGAAAACAGGGCAAGAACCTGGCATAACACTCAAGGCATGAGGCAGGCCAAGAAAAGATTCTAAGCTTCCATGAGCAAAATAACCTCCGTATCCTAACGGGCTCCCTAACGGGGCACAGTAGACTGACTGATGGAACACCTTGGGAAACTGGGTAAATCTGAAGAAGGTCTTTGCAGATTCTGCGATGAGTCCAGTGAAATCCCAGAACACTTGCTTAGATTCTTAAAGGAAACAGGACTGGAGAAAGTGCTATAGGACGGATTTCTGGCGCCAAGGAGAAAGGAGAGTACAAGAACCTCTAAAATGATTCCGAAAGGAATCTTACTGTGAGGGGAACTCTTATGAGGGAATATACCTTTTTTCTTTCAATTTTCTTTCACATAATAATAGTACTAGTTTTTCTTAATTAGTTTTTGTTTTGTTTGATAAAATATTCCCTGCAAAAAGATCAATCTTTATAGATACAAAAGTTCTTAAAGAAAATCTTCTGCGTACGAATAGTCCTAAAGTGGCAACGCTAAATATAACCAAATTTGGTGTTCCGTATTCAAATTTATAACTTATGTCCTTCCGAAGTATGGGACTAAAGTCCATTACGAATCTATGTCTCGTGGACAGCGGTGTCCTTACCCATTGCGAGGCTCCTGGCGGCAGGTCTTTGCGAGGCCCTTTGTCCTTCGTGAAAACTATGTGATGCGAAAGTAGGTCTGGACGAGGAATGCTAAAGTTATACAAATAAATAAAATTTGAGTTTTAAAAAATTTTGCATTGAAACATTTAAAAAATTAACAAATACAGAGACGATGAATTTTAAAATTGATGTTTGCGGCTTTTCCTAAGTCTAAAATCTTAATTATAGCACAATACTCTAACGAATGAACCACGTCATTTTCAATTGAAAGAATAGTAAGGGCTGAAAGCCGATCTTGGGTCATCGAACTCTTCAAATGTGTTTTAATAATATTAAGCTTCGAAAAACTACTTTCATCAGACGCAACTGTCACAGGTGCGGTGGCAATAATTCTCAGGACTATTTCGATAGTGGGGTAAACTACAGTTAATTTGTTTTTTCTATCATGTATTTCAGCATTCAGAAAATGTCGTCGTTTCCTTCATACACGGGGATGAACATATACGTTGAATGTGAACCACACCTAAACGTCAAGTTTTTTTCTGCATTTCATTTGACATTTCTCAATTTCAGACTAACTCAATTCGAACCATGGAAAGATACACAATCGAGCAACGCGTTAAAGTTATTCAGGCTTATTATGGAAATAGGCGTTCAAATCCAAATGCATATCGTGCACTTCGTGATTTTTTCGGTCAATTTAATCGGCACATTTTCACCTCAGTGGATTCGTCAATAAGCAGAATTGCCGCATTTGGGCGAATGATAATCCAAGAGTGACTGTCGAAAAACCAATGCACCCACAAAGAGTGACTGTTTGGTGCGATTTATGGGCTGGCGGCATCATCGGGCCGTATTTTTTCCAAAATGAGGCCGGTCAGGCAGTTACTGAGAATGGTGTTCGCTATCGTGAGATGATAACGAATTTTTTATGGCCCGAATTGGAAGATATGGATGTGGACGATATGTGGTTTCAACAGGACGGTGGCACTTGCCACACAGCTAACGACACAATGGCTCTTTTGGGGAGAAATTCAATGGCCGTGTTATCTAACGTCGTGGCGATGTTAATTGGCCGCCACGATCATGCGATTTGACACCGTTGGACTTCTTTCTTTGGGGATATTTGAAAGAAAAGATGTACGTCAATAAGCCAGCAGCAATTCAAGACCTAAAGGATGAGATAGTTCGGCACATTAACGGCATAGAACCTCAATTATGCCTCAGCGTCAACGAAAATTTGGACCATCGGATGGAGGTTTGCCGCCGAAGTCGCGGCGGCCATTTGGCCGATATTTTGTTCCAAACATAATTGAACCATACCAATATTATCATAATAAAAAGAAATGACAGTAATTTCCTAAACAATTTGTGTTTTATTCAAAATCAACATCGGCCCTTAAAACTTAACCACCCTTTATTATCCATGAAACCAAATATTCTCTCATGATGTTTAAGTGCCTCAGACCAAGGATGGCAGCTTGCGCGCATGTTGTCGACAAATAGTTTGACTTCTGACTTCTTTAAACTGTCTGTTAATATCAATTTTCTCGGCTATTTCTCTCGCTGTTACAAGGGATGACTGAAAACCATTTTCTCAATAATTATCGAGCCAATTTTTGAATGCGTCTAGGTGTTGTATAGCCTCATCTAAGTGCATGTTTTCGCTTTGCCACATTTTACTTTTAACATTTATCTTTGTAAGGATGGCATGCCATATGACAAGTGAAACTACCAATTCGTACGTATTAATTTCTTTTTCTATAGAATGGCATTCACTGACCAACTGACAATCTGTTGTATTGTCTGCCAAATCCTTTAAAGCATCACATATATCGCTTAGTTTTTATTTAACGGCCTTCACCGGTGCTACCCTGCACTCCCATCTAGTTTCAGAAAGTGGTTTTAGCGATAACGATTTTACATGCGTATTTAAAACAGCCCACCTCTGACTTGAGCCGACAAACAGAGAGTGTAAAATCTTTGTAGCAAACCAAAAAAAAAAAAGACGATTTTTTGTCAAAATTCAGCTTTAACAGTTTGTTTTAAATAACACAACCATAAAATGTTACACAAAGATTGTGCTGATATTACTGGAGACGACTTTTTGGATGAAAGTTTCCCCGAAGCAGCCATCCCAACATCAAACTAGAAATACAGGAATCTCAAAAAGGAATTATCTGATGTCTCTATTTTACTTAATTTTATTCACAAAACTTAAGACTTACTAAATCTAAAAATAAATAAAATTCCTACTTAAATCTAGTTTGTACACTATACATAATATTTATTTTATGTTTATTTGCTGAAAAAAATAAAGTACTTATTATTATGCTAAACAAAAAAATAATATTGTTTAATTACCTTGTGGATTTGCTTCTTTCATGCTTCTTCTTTTCGAAGTCCAACCGCTCCCTGTCCAAATCCAGTTGCCTGCTCCGCATTCTCCTATCCCCGTCGTCATGCCTCTCCTTTGCCCCAGATATTCACCTGATTTCCTCCAACATAGCTCTGCCAATTTCCACCTTCTTCCTTTCGATTGCCATCAATTCGTCCCTCGCCGTACTGCTGTTATTACGGCTGTATCTTGGAGAAATTTCGCATGCCCTTCTTCCTTTCGAAATAGATCAAAAGTTTTCCACTAGCCCAAACTTTTTCCAACACAAATGCGGTTGTACAAATTATTATTAAGGTCGACGTGGCTTTCGTCGTTTCGTCGATTAGCTTTATGAGGCTAAATATAGTTCAAATATGTATCTACCCAATGTCCACCAGTTCCCCCACTTTGCTCCTTCAGCACAGCCCATACATCCGTCGGCTACCACCTGTTGTCCAAAATGTCTTAGCCAAGGCTTAATATGAGATGTTGGACTGAAAGAAACCGTTTTGTAAGCCCCATTTATCAAGGTTGTCCAAGACATGGTCAAAATTCTTTTTTTATGTGTTACCTTCTCGCACGCACATCAAACACTAGCACTTCGAATGACAGGCAAGACAAATGGCGTGAGAGGCGGAATGTGGCTGAACCAAAAAAGAATCCTATTTTAAGGTCGTAAAAATTTACTCAGTTCAAGTCTCTGGGAATGGCGAAAAAAACTGAACGCACGAGATTTATCGCAGTAAATGCGTGTCCAATGCGAAATCGTGATTAAAGATACAAATCATCTCAAAATGAGTTCGCAAAGTATACATGCACGGTAAATGGTGTGGAATTGAATAGACCACTTTAAGTGGATGCCTCTTCTTACCTCTGAGTGGCTTTAATTTCACCTCGTTGTCTCGACAGTAAACGACTTAACGTGGGCAACTTATATGCACATAGTTGATAGAGCATCATTAACCTCTTAAGGTGAGCCATCAAATTATATGGCCTGCCGCACATACTGCAAGCCAGGATAAGTAATAGGGGAGCATTTAAATCCTTTTGACTGAGTTGTGGGATACAATCTCTGTAATTTCCTTCAAGGTATGTACATTCGTCTGAGGATTAAAGTGAGCGATGGCGTATAATCAATGTAATGATGATGTCGCAAGGACTTGCTGTTCGGAATTATCTGGCAATGCCAAGCATAAAACGAACTCTTAGGCGCATCAGTCTTCGCGAAGGCTACCACTTTCAACTGGTCACCACCTTGTCCGATCCATCTAATGCACACTTTGTGGGAACACATATCAAATTGGTATTATTTTCTTCGCCACCCTGCGGAACGCGACAATAACTCACGCCAAACGGACAAAACTCATAAACGCGATATTAAAAGCATATCATCGACAAATGTTCACGATTGGATGGGATTTTATTGGATTTCTCCTTTTGCAAGCGACCGAGAACATCGTCAAACGGATACTCATTTCTTCCGTCTGTCCCATATGGCAAAACAAGTCAAACAGATGCACTAGCTGCGAGAACTTGCATGCAACAACGACAACGACATATCGAGTGAAACCCTGCCGTTCATTCAAATAAACAAGCTGGGAACATTCCCATTGAGTGATGGCGTGGAAGATATTAAAAATTCGAACCGGTCCCTGCTACACCTCCTTGCTATGAAAGGATATGAATATTGACTACACTGTGCTTTGCGACGAGTTCATAATTTCACGTTCTAAGGGACAATTTGTTTTTTTTTTTTTGTTTTGGGTGGCACTGAGCCAACCAAAAAGGAAGAAAATGTCACTTTTGTCACAAATCCAAGAAGTATCCTTTTGAGATGCAAGGGACTGGCAGAAGGCGACACTGGCATTTGGGTAGCTTCTTGGAGACAATGCTCGACAAAAGAATGGAACTGCGCTTCGCATTGTGTAGCTGAATAGTGGTAGACGTTGTGTGAATATCCCGGAACTAGGCACAGGATGTGCAGTATCATTCCCTGCCTATTCGGCTCGTTCAGGCGGTTCAACTAATGTCGCGTCGCGAAAGTCGTGCATCGTCATTCGTGCTGATTAAAGTGATAGCACAGAGTCACACCATGTTGCTGGTTATGTCAGCATAAATAATAATTAAAGGATGACCCTCCTCGAGGATTTTCTATCTCGCGCATTCTACTACTATATCGAACCGATAAGCATTTGCAATTTCCAATAGCATGCGTTCGGGCCCCCCACTATCTGTGGCAAGAATTTCCAATTCAAATTCTCCCATTCCTACGAACATTGCATTGCAATCTATCAAGTGTCCTACTTTGTATAGGTGGCTGTGCCTCGCAATGGGGAATTGCATTGCGAGCGGCAAAATGAGGAAAAACCGTAACCGAATACCATATAGAAATCGAAGAGGAAGTCGAAGAACGCATTCCATTTTAACGAGACGGATCGAATAAACGAAAGAGAACCGCTCCGAGTTAGTAATGGCAAACAAGGAGTTCAGCTGCGAAGGAAAAAATGTTCTCCTACTGAGCTGCAGAGCACATTTTACTTTAATCCAATTCAAGAAATTCCTGCAGAAAACTTTACCACACAGCGATGGTGGCGGTGAGGATGAATGTGGGTGGAAGGCAACCGATGAATCAATAAATGACTGGGATTGCTGGTGCTGCATATAAATTAAAATTCCGAGGCCAAGTGAGTCCTTGATAATTGAACGATAAGAAATCAATGGCGTTCGAGATGAATTGCGGGGTCGCGCGAAAATGAGATGACTATTGAGTTTTTCACGAAAACGTAAGAGAATGATAATGACCTAGTCTTTTTGGGAAACGACAAATAAACTCAGTGGTTAGTGTGGTGGACAATAGGCTCAGGTGAGAGAAGACACGGACAAGGAATACTGTGAGTGACCATACCAAATCAGCTTGCAATCCTTGGCTTTTTTTTTTTTTTGTTTGGGGGTTCGCTGGAAGGAAAAATCATCGAAAGATGATTTTGCAGAGCAAGTACGCGAGGGATGCTTTCTGCAATAGTGAAGGGCTCGAACAACCTCTAAAAAACCTCGCGGGAGGGACTGTCTGTCGTCATCCCGAATGGGATTGCACCTAGTCGTTCGACTAATCGGCAATTTATTTTTAAATTATTTGAAAAATTCAGAAGAAGAATCCGCCGGTTGTCGGATTTCGAAACTTTTTTGTTTGAAGATATTACCTAATCTCTTGGCCTTGGCTAACTCTTATAGATCAAGGAGTCTTACCCGCCTCAATCTTCTGATGACATTGCCAGAATTTAATATTTCTTTAAGTTATACCTTAACATGGCTGAGAAGCCTACTTCTGTGTCTTTGGGCAACTTCTTAAACTTCATCTTCAGCCATTTCAATATTTAGATCTCTATGTATATCAGCGTTGCGTATGTGCATTAACTACGTTCCTTAGTACTTTATTTTGGAAGACTTTTGTCGCTTGGCGCCCTTTCTAGCTTTCCTCTGGTATTCTGGTCAGATTTTCTCAATCAAGCAAAGCAGAATGTGGGCATGCGGCAATCCTCGCTTCTGCCATTCGATCGAATACATCCAACAACGCGGTTGTACGAAAACTTCAGCTTAACAATGAAGTCAGTCATCGTTTTAATTTTTTTTAAATCGTGGGGAATTCGTTTGCGGTTGCTCGAAGTTTGCCCCTGCATTATCTCTGCCCATTTCGGTTTGCACGTGAACGTGATGAATAAGTCGGGGCGTCCGTGACGCTAGTGAGAATTGTCAATCGGCCGTAACTAAAGGAACTCACGATCTCCTTGATTGATTTGTTCTTGGATATTAATAATGGAAGTGTAATGGGACATTTGATCCACATTATAACGTTTTTTTTCTCCCACTACCGAGCGCCGAACTTGACGAGTTGTGGGGGCTGAGTAATGGTGAAGATTGTCGAGAATCACTCCAGATGAACCATGAAACCAAAGGGCGCTCTCCTCTCCCCTTCCCTCCTTTCTTGTCCCACTCCTACCTTTATTTTGCTCCTAATTCTATCTCTTATGCCATCCTGTTTCCGCCTGGGCCGGAAAAAGGTGTCATACGACCCGTGCCGAATATCAACCTGGCTGGGGGCCCAGTTTCAAAAATAGCTCAAGTCCAATACGGAGTATCCGGATACCTGGCAACCTCCGGATTAGCTAACCCTATCTGTGTAATGCGGATCACTGCACAGACGGACCTCAATTCTCCGCTACCCGTGGACAAAAACAAAAATAAAAAATTAAACAAAAAACAAAATGAGACCGGTTCTCCTTTAAAACCGGGCGGTAGTATGGCGAATTCGCTGACTACTGGGACAGCTCCTGCGGCAGCGAGCGGTGGAAAAATTGTGACCATTCATGATTCTTCTACTGTGAGCAGCTGCAGTGTGCGCAAAAAAGAAGATACACACCTCAGCAGTGGTGGGATTGTGAGTATACATGGCCCTACCACTGCTACTAGCGCAACAGGAGGTAAGATCGCTCAAGCGTCTCCTAGTGAGGCAGGGCGGCATCGCACTCCATCGAAAAGGGCGTATGGTAAACGTCGCTATGCTGTTCATATCCTAAAGGTCTTCGGAGAAACTTTGAAGGCTGTTAGGACCGCCGAGCAAAACAGCAAAATCGAATGGGCGGAAAAATTCTTGAAGAACGATCCACTAACGACCAGCAAAGACTCTACGTCTAAGCGCCAGAGATCGTTGGAGAAGACCGTGCCGGCTCCCAAAAGACCTAAGGTGCATATCACCGTCGCCCCAAATAGGTCATCCAATGTCACTTCTCAAAAGTCGTTTAGAGACGTTCTTAGGAATAAAATGGTGATCGCTGTGATCGATCGTAGCGACGATGATGGCACGATCTCCCCTGAACGGTGGCAGTTGGTCAAGACGAAGCTTTCAGGCAGCTTCTTTAGCGTCATTAGGGACAACCCGGGACCACCTCCCATTACATGCGATGGTGGATGGCATCAGGGCCATGTGAATCTGATCGCCTGCGATGATCAGAGATCCTGCGATCTCTACAAGATCGTTATAAGCAGGCTGGGAGAAGTTTGGCCGGGTGCGAAACTCGACGTCGTTGCGAGGGAGGATATTCCAAGCCGACCTAGAACTCGTACCTGGATCCCAGCCGAACCCTCCTCTAGCGAAGAGATCCTCGAGATAATCAGACTGAGCAATCCGTCACTCCCGACTTACAACTGGAAGGTTGTAAAGCTGGAAGAGCAAAGAGGTCTCTACAGGTGTGTTCTTATTGTCATCAACAAAGAGTCGCTTGCTCCCTTGACGCTGACTAAAGGTGTGATCAGATATGGTTTCGAATCAATCACCCTTTTTTTTTTTTTTTTTTTTTTAAATTTATCCCATGCCCAAATGGCTGACACTGCGACCTGAAAGATCTATTGTGTCAATGGGGAGAGGTTAAACTAAGAGACGTTCGACCTCCCTAATGAAGGTCAGTAAATCTTTAGTAGCAGAGTACGCTATCTCTGTTGGTGTACGATTCTCCCTATTGAAGACCCGTTTTCTTAACCAATGAAGAGCCGGACAGTCACAGAGAATGTGTTCAGAGGATTCGATATCCTCCAGACAGAATCTGCATTCTGTATCCGGACAAAGATTCATTTTGTTGAGGTGATATTTAAGGCCGCAATGACCTGTGAGGAAGCCCGCTAGCTTACTTAAGTTATCCTTACTGAGTTTAAGTATTTCCTTATAGGAGTAAGGTTTAATTAATCGTTTGGATTGTCTTAGACCCGGGACATGTTCCTAGTGTTCAAGACGGAGTTGTTTTTCCCAATCGTTAATTTGCCTTAGTGCAGTAGTCCAATTGACCGAGCAGTAGGGTTCTGGTCCACAGAGAATGGATTCGGAGCCAGTCCTAGCTAGTTTGTCTGCATATTCGTTGCCTGCAATACCCTGATGACCCGGCACCCAGCCGAGCCTTACCTTGTTGTGTTTGGCTAGGGCTTGCAAGGCATCGTGACAGCACTTAACTGTTTTGGAGTCAATTGTATTGGACGCCAAAGCTTGTAAAGCTGCCTGACTGTCTGAAAATATTTGAATGGTTGCGCCTTTCATTCCTTTTTGGGATATAAGGTCGGCACATATTTCGATAGCATGGATTTCCGCTTGGAAGACCGTGGGACACAATCCCATGGGTACCGATACTTTGGTGTTGGGCCCAAAGACGCCAGCTCCAACTCCGGAAACCATTTTGGATCCGTCGGTGTACCATACTAAGCTTTTTGGGTTGAGTGACGGAATACCATTGGTCCAGCTTGCACGTTCAAGTATTTCGACCTCATAAAGTTTTCCGAAACTGTACTCCCTAACCATAGTGTCTGGGACTGAGCAGAACATGTCCAAGTTAGGGACTAGGTTGAGTATTTTCAGATGTCCCACAAGGTCAGCTGGTTTAAACCTATAATCTAGCTGCAGTTTAATGGCGCATCTAGCTGCCGTCTTCATGATAAAGTACTGCAGGGGTGAGAGCCCAATAATGGCCTCAAGTGCTGTAGTTGGGCAGGTGCGCATTGCACCTGTGATACCGAGACAGGCAATTCTTTGAAGCTTCTGAAGCTTATTTGCCGTGGTTCGTTCGAGTACTTTTGGCCACCAGACGATTGCCGCGTACGATACAATGGGTCTTACCATCATGGTATACAACCAGTGTACCATTCTTGGATTAAGACCCCAAGTTCTGCCGTACAGACACCTACAGGCCCACATGGCTCTAGAGGCACGCTCTGTGGCGGACTTGATGTGTGAGTTCCAGTTTAGTTTCTTATCAAGGATGACTCCTAGATATTTAACTTCATTGGAGTAGTTTAATGTAGTTCCATTCAGGATGAGGGGCCCTAAGTTGACCAATCTCCTCCTGGTGAAAGGAACTAGAATAGTTTTACTGGGATTTATAGATAATCCTTCCGTAGTACACCATTCTAAAACATGTAGAAGAGCGCTCCTCATTCTACTATTAATGGTAGCGCAGTGCTTTCCACTAATGACAATTGCTAAATCGTCGGCATAGCCGATGGCGTCATAACCTAGATTATGTAAACTGACTAGTAGGCTGTCTATGACTAGTGACCACAGCAAGGGGGAGAGCACACCTCCTTGGGGGCAGCCTTTGACTGCTGTCACCGACACAGCCACTTCTCCCGACGAGGACGTTATTACTCGACTTTCCAACATGGCACGGATCCAACGGTTTGTCGAGTCTTCGATACCTTTACAACTGATTGCTCTAGTAATCGAGTCGTATCCAGTATTATCGAAAGCTCCCTCAACATCTAAGAATGCGCCTAGGGCAATTTCCTTGTGGTTAAGGGCGTCTTCTACCTTTTTGACGAGGTGGTGAAGAGCACCCTCAGTGGACTTGCCTTTTCTGTACGCAAACTGACTTGAGTGGAGAGGGTTAGATATTAATATCTGACCTCTGATATGAACATCAATTAGTCTTTCCATAGTTTTAAGAACAAAGGATGTTAGACTGATAGGTCTATATGATTTAGGTAGTTCGCTTGGCCTGTTGCCACTTTTGGGAATGAAAATTACGTTCACCTGTCTCCAGGTGGAAGGAATGTATCCCCAATTGTAACTAGCTCTAAATAGGGTTGTAATTGCTGGTAGTACGACGTCAATAACCCTCTGAAAGAGGGCTGGGAATATACCATCACCACCAGGTGCTTTAAAAGGTTTGAAGGAGCCAACTGCCCATCTAACCTTATCTGGACTGAAAATTTTTCCAGATAGACTATTTACTCGCCCAGAAACAGAGATCCTGGGATCAATGTCGTGTGAGCTTTCGTGTGATTCACGGATGGTCGAACCCGGAAAATGAACCTGAAGTAAAGTTTTAATTGTTTCCGAACGGTCCGTCGTGTAGGTTCCATCTGCTTTTTTAAGTAGACCTACACAGTTGGAATGATCTTTTCTCAGAGCCTTGTGGATACGGGCTGCTACTGGCATATCTAATATGTCTTCACAGCATTTCCTCCAGGAGGCCCTTTTAGATCGTCTTAATTCTGAGTTGTATTCTGTGAGAGCGGATCTGTATTCGTCCCACATTTTGGTTACTTTGGCTCGATTAAAGAGTTTTCTAACCTTCCGTCTGAGTTTGGCTAGTTGGTCATTCCACCAGGGAACCTTACGTTTACTCAAACTGGTTTTGCTGACACAACTCTCATGGTAGGAGGTTATCAACACGTTACTGAGCTGGTGAGCAGCCTCATCAATGTCCCATATGGATTCAATTTGAGAGACAAACATATTTGTTTTTGAGAGAACAAGTTCTCGATACATATTCCAGTCCGTCGATTTGGGATTGTATCTATTTTGTGCAGGTGTAGATTGACCAGGTATATCAAACCTTATATGCTGGTGGTCTGATAACGAGGCTTCGTTAGACACATGCCAATTTATTACGAAATTAGACATAAATGGACTGGCAAGAGTGAGATCAAGTACCTCCTCGCGTATCGCATTTATAAAGGTTGGTTTAGAGCCTTTGTTTAAGATATCAACGTTACTACCAACTAGAAATTCTAAAAGACACTCACCTCTTTTATTATTGTCACTGCTGCCCCATGCCATGTTGTGTGCATTTGCGTCACATCCAATGACGTAATGATGATGTTATGTGTGCCCCGTTCGGTTGGTACTTCTATTTGAATGGTCGCCAAGTCTTTTGTGATGAATTCTGGAATGGGAAGAAAGTTGATATTTTTGTCGATTAAGCAGGCCGCTCGTGGCACTGTAAATCACCCTAAAAGTCTACAAAAAAGACGAGCTAGAAATGCCTCCGTACCCCACAGGTTCAGAACCTGAGACCTTAGATCCTGGAGCATCGGTTTCATTCCCATCGTTAGATGATGATGCCTCCAGCACAAACAGTCATACCATGGAACACACTTTGTCGGATATGGATATGGACCAATTCAATAAGATTCTTCTCAGCGAGACGAGCTTCTTGGTTCATCTTCGGAAGTGGAAGATCTCAACAACACTGTGGTGGAGATTCATCCACCTAGTTGTAGCAAAAATGCTGCAATTAGTTCAGATTAATCTCCATCACTCCATAGAGGCTTCGGCCGCCCTTATCCTCCGCCTCTCAAAGGGTAGAGAAGACATTGTCTTGATACAGGAACCATGGTTTGACAACAGCGTGGTTCGTGGACTCGAGACAACGGGATACGAAAAGCTGTACGTTACTGATAAAGGTAGACCCAGATCATGCATACTAGCGAAACGTAGCCTCAAATTACTTTTACTCCCTATTTTCAGCGATTCACATGTAACTGTTGCAGGACTAGTAACTGCGAAACGCCCCTACTGGATAGCATCAGCATATCTGGCCCATGACTGCACGGGCCCTCTCCCTGGGGATAAACTAGAGAGGGCCCGTGTAGTCATGGGTATGGGGAAGTACGGACATTAATAATAGAGGTGAGTTACTTTTGATTACATTTTAAGAACAAACCTTATCGTAAGCAATGTAGGTAATGAACCTACTTTTATAACAAAAAACCGACAGGAAGTTTTAGGTGTATGCGTGGAAATGGCGTGATTGGGTCTTATCTTATATAAAGGGTTTTTCTTGAGAGCGCTACAAAAGTTTTTTTTAAATAAAACAAAAACGGTTTTGGATATCAATGAAATTCTTTATTCCTGTGAAAGTAAGATCGATGCCATTATGTATGGAACTCGATTTCTTTGGCATAGCTACCACGGGCACGCTTGCAGAAGTCGAGACGCTGAACCCAATTTTCGACGGTTGAAAAACCCTTTATATCTATATTCTATATGATCGGCTCTTAATTTTTACTAAAACGCCATTTTCGAGGAGGGCAAAATTAGACGTTTGTCATTCTTTTGAATCAGTATTTTCTCCTTTCCGTACAAAATTAAATTTTCAGACATCGCCACCATTGCTCCTGAAAAAATACAATTTCCGGTTTTTATGATTTGTCGTACAAAATTTCCAATTAGTTGATTTTTAAAGTGAATTTATGTTAATGCAACTACAGATTCGATGTTCGGATAAACTTTACCTAGGGCAAATGTTCTCTTTGCAGAATGAAATAAGGTTAGGTTAGGCTAAGTTAGAGAAGGAGGCCCTAAGACCCATTGTGATTCATATAGGTTATTAAACAAACCCCGAAACAATGATAATGAAAGTTGAAGTCGTGTTTATGATCATGAAATAAAGTAATAGTACACAAATTGACCGGCAGCCCATATTCGTGATGGACAAAATTATTACATTGTCATAGATTAAAATTTTTCGCCATCCCATACAAAATTAAATTTTCAGAAAACCCCAACATCCACCTCTGGAAGTATGTAGTAGGTAGTAGTCCTGGTTTTTACGGTTGCCCAACTTTTCTGGTCGTAATTTAAAATGTTCAGTGTTGTGATACATAAAACTTAGGTAACAAATGCAGACTGAAATGTCAAAGTGACTCAACACTTCACATCAGTCACTTGCGCATGAGTGGATGAAAGTTCAATGTGTGGGGGTTCTGTTAAACTCACACTTTATTATTTTTATTTAAAGCAAACTTAATCTAATCAAAAAAAAATTGAGAGGAAAAATTAATTGCGCGTGAAATTATTTATGGGTATTGTTTATACAAAAATAATAAAATCCAGATGAATAAATTTGGTGCTGGGGAATAAAGCCTGAACATTGAACAACATCGAAACAAAAGTTAAAAAAAAAAATACAAAAAAGTGGAAAAATCAGTTATACTCGAACATGTTCCAGCTTTCACTTTTCGCAAAGCTCTTGAAACAAACACATTCAAAGAATGTGTTACTAGTTTTCCGCTAGATCACGTCATCGCATAATTCCTGCCAGTTGCGCAAGGAAAAGTTATATTTTCACTTCACTCGGCTAAATTTGTTTATTATTGAGAATTGGAGGGTGTACCCTAGCGGCTATAATTTGAACCCTACTAGACGTACAAGTTTGACAGATTGGCGAAAAAATATACGTAAAAGAAGCTAAGCGAGATTAAATATTTAAATATTGTGTTAATTAGAAACATACAAATAAATTTCCAAATAGTTTACAGTAACGGAAAATAAAGAAATAGTGTTGGATCGAGCGTCTGATTGTGGTGTACCCCAGTGCAACTCATATAGACAAAATGGTATGTACATGTAAAAAATTCCAAAAGAAGTCTTAAACTCTCGATTCCTTTTAATTCGAGCCTGTTAATACGTATGAGACATGCCGCGATGTGCTTCCATTTTATTCCTCCACCAGCTTCGCACTAGCAAGTACAAATCCAAAATTTCCAAGACTTTGTAAGACATCTTAGTTTTATTTCGTGGGGGTTTGAATTCATTGAGGATGCATTAATAACCAGACCAATCACATCACTGTTTGCTGAATGTGGTATCACATTTATAGCCTAGACCCGACCAGCCTTGGCAAGCTCTTCCCCTTCGCGAATGGAGAGTTGTATGACGCTAAAATCTGGCTAAAATATTCTGCAATATCGCATATGGTTATCGAGGAAGTCTGACATAAATCTAAGTTAGGTGGGTCCGCCATTGGTATTTGGATATTTGGGATAATGCTGCACAATAAATAGAATATAAACAACAATTTAAAGAACTTTAAACAGTTAAAAATGAGTAATAAAACAACAGACTTGTTTACATGAAACTAACACAAATTTTTCTTTCCACTTTTAAACGATTCAAACATATTTTATGGTCCCCGGTTATTTAATTTTCATAAACAATACTTGATTTTTAGACCGCCCAGGCAAATCAATTAAAATAGTTTGTCATTTGTAAAATAAATAAATTACCTTTACAAAAACGCTCGTACCGCTTCCTGTACGTCTGATAAGGTTATTTTCTTTGCCACCAGATATCGCAGGCCAACTTGTAAATTTATGAATTGCTTCTGGAAATTTTAAATGTAAACTTAAAAAGTTGTGAGCTTCAGACTTTTCTCATGGATGTCATATAAATATGCATGTGTTTTCGATGAGTCTTTTCGACCCCAAATTAAAAAAAAAATCATAAATAAAATAGAAAAAAAAAATTCCGGGCAGGGACACCCTTATCATCCATCGGTATGAAATATACTTTCCGATCTATTCTCATTCTTACCAAATGTACACAAAAAATGTCATAAAAATCAGTCGAGCCGTTTCGGAGGAGAGCAACCACAAACACACGACACGACATTTTTATATAAGATGATTTTATAAAAAAAAAAGTAGTCACACCCAATCTCGGAGGCTAGTACCGCCCACTCAGCCATTGGGATACTCGATCAAGATTGGTATTAAATGGCAACTGCTTATCAGGGTCATTTGACACATTGTCATTTTACTGATTACCGATTGGAGTGAAAAAATATAGATAAATTGTTTTTGTTTTTAAATTTAAGAACAATGTAATCATGTTTGTACAAAGTACTGTAGGTAAAAAAGGGGAAACAAATATCTAAGGAAAAGTTGTTTACTAGTTTACTAGTTGGAATTTGTAAATTTTTTTTTAGATTCTTCCCTGAACTGGAGCTAATATTAAACAATTTGTGTATGTATGTATGATTGGCTGGCGTCCTCCATGTTACACTTCCTGGTTTCCCTTTCTGAGATTTATCTTTTCCCATCCGAAGTGACGCACCTCGCATCCCCGGAAAAACAGGCGAAAACACTAGCCCTGAGATTCGTTTTGTTTAATTTTCTTTTGCCTAAAAACCCAGGTAAATATTTGCTTAAATTAAGCACCTACTCACCTTCTAACTAATAAATTATCGAGGTATTTCCCAAAAGAGAAACTTAAACCCCGGTGTCACGCACCTGTTCTGTATTTCTTCCCCCCTTAATCGCCACTGTTAAAATAAAAACGAAGCAAGAGCAGAAGATCGCGTAGAAAATCACCGTACCACGAATTAATCCATTTTGCTTGTTTGGAAAACCCGCTACAATGTACCAAGCATCAGCGAAGCTGCGAAGGCCATAGGAAACGGCGTCGACACTCTTTGGAGACTTCCAACCGCACCAAGCATCACGCGCCCAGAGCGATTTATTATCAGCGATTATTTGCATATTTTGCATAGTCCATAGTCATCCATCGATCGGAGAGCGCGACACACAGTGTTAACGGCGGTCCTTAGTGGGTTGAGCGGCGCGAGTTAAGTTTCTCAAAGAATAATTTCTTAAAAAAAATATTTATTTGTGACCGTTCGGTCTCAGATGTACAACAATAATCAGTTTTACATTTCAATTTTTCGATAAAGAAACCTATTTGCCCCGGTGAATTCCAAGAACTTGAAAAGTGCAGCGGACGCTAAGTCATCAAGTTCTTGTCACCTTGGCAATTACAAATAATTATAAGAATACCTAATTGACAATATTAATGCTGGATCTGCATGTTGATTGGTGTTTTGGATTAGAGGTGAATGTGCGGACGGCTCGTGTCATACTGGGTGGCGAGGTGGAATGTGCTGGAAGGGGGTCAATGTGTGGGTGCCGTAACTCGCGCGTTTCGCGCGGAAGCGGTATTTTTCGTTGTATTCTGAGTGCAAGCAGGTTCATGTGTTTTCGAAGGTCGTAGTCATATTAAATGTTCCGCTATGACCGAATAGGTCAATATTATGTAAATCTAAAAGCCTAAAAGTGATGAAAGTATAGAAGAATGGAGAGAATAATAGAAAAAAAAAAAAAAAATTTGCTTTACAATTTGCCTACCTAAATTTGCTAATTGTCTACTCTACCTACAATAAAATAATAATTAAATATTTGCTACCTACTTAAAACTAAATTGTGTGCTACTGAGTTTGGCTTATAAATATTGAACACCGACAAAATTGGATATCGCAACAAGGGAAATTGAGCACAGTCTCTGCAGGGATAAGGGTGAGTTTCTTTTTTCTAGTAAAGGGATTTCCAATAAGAGGTGTTATTTTGGCATTCAAAGAAAAATGCAATTTGTTGAGATAAATGATCGGATGTTTATTTCATAATAAAGAGGAAGGTATGCCATTAGTATTAATATCCTTCTCATGAAATTTTCCATAACCAAATCGCAAAGTGGCTGCCCTATGTCCTCGATAGCCTCACGAATTTTATCTTTGATGTCTTGAATCGACGCTGGGCTGTTGGCGTTGTTGTTGATCGGCCGGCTTGAGTTCTTGTGTTAACTGAACTTTATAAGCCTCAAGACCCAAGTCTTTATGCAAAATACGGTGTAATGACGTTTGTGGAATGCCCAATTCCAAAGAACAACGAGGAATGGACAAACCTGGGTTTGCAGCAATATTCTCTGTTGTTCTTGAGCGACGTGCACGGGTTTTATTTTTCACATCACTAACTTGTCCCAGCAGCTCGAATTTTTCCACCAATTTCTGTATTGCGGTCCGACACGGTGCTTCACGACGACCAAAAAATGCTTTTGTTTTGCGAACCGTGGCTGCAAGATTTTCACCATTATTTTTATAATGAATTTTAATAATTTCATTGCGTTGTTGAAGCGTGTATCGTTCCATTTTAAGTAATGGCGTAGTTTCTACTTGTCAAATGTCGAAGAAGTGACAGCTACCGAAATAGCGGGTCATTCACAATAACATCTTTATTTGCTTAACAAGTAAATAGTTTGATGGCCTACCGTATAATGTATATTTTTATAAGTGTCAAACAATACTATTTTTTAATTTATTTGTTTTGAACAAGTTTGAAGAATTTTATATGAGTCCCGTAATCAGGAATAACTCATTTTGCAATAAATTTGAGTAAGCATGCAGAGTTCTAATTTTCGTGGGGTGGTGTGTTTGGGAATTTTGGGATGTCGTAAAGAAAGTGGAATGAAGTAAAGTAGGGTACATAGTTCCAAATAGGAGTAGTTTTAAATAAAGTGCACGACTCTGTCGCACGAAACTTTATCGTTCGTATAAACAGTTTGGTTGATTGCTTTTTGTTTGATTACATATGTAGGTAAAAAACTCAGAAGCGATTCTATAATCTTTAAACAAACCGTTCAGAAAACATAACAATATACCTACTTAAATAAAGTGAATTTTTGGCTTGAACATATTCATTCCAGATCGTAGTGCGTCAAATAATAATGTTAGGCTTAATCTCTTAGCAAGTTCTATTCACAGGTTCTTACACCTTGCACGATATTTGAGTATGTACCTACAAGGACAAGTGTATAGCACGAGTCTCCCATCTGTTATGGCAGGTCCTTGTTTTTGACTGGAAAAGATTGGTGATCGTGCCGATAACATAAGATTTTGAGGTGGTTTTTTTAATTTTCATACATATTTACAAACAGGCCGATTAAAGTGTATGACTGTCAGAGTAGCAATGATCGTATAAGTTATAGGTGGTTGGTGGTTGTTTTATAAATATTATATGTTCAGAATAAGAGCAGAAGTGGACGATAGTTGCTAAATGAACACGCAGAAAAATTGCTTATTTAAAATCAACCAACTTTCGGTTAAAAACTACCAAGTGATACCGTTAATAAAGCTCCTACAGAGTTAGTGGATTCAAAATAACCGAGTCAACTTGTTTAACGAAACTCGGTTAAAAATAATCTTTTATCATTTTATTCCAATTAGTCTCTCGGTTGAAAATAACAAACTTACTCCGTTGAATTTAACCGGCTGGTTGATATTTATCTAGAAACTTGGTTCTTAACAACTGATGAAGTGTGTTATTTTAAACAGTATGCATTTTACCCATTTACATCGGTAGCATTTAACAACGAATACTCGGTGTTTTTCAACAGAGACTTGGTTAATTTTAGCCCAATTTTTTTTAACCGAGCAAAAATCGCACTCTGAGCCACTTTTTGAGCGTGAAGTTTTGCGTAGCTGTTATTGTACTTTTAATGCAAGTGAGGAATTGAAATAAACAGTAATATACCGTATTTGAACACAGACCGGTATTTGGGTAGTCATTTAAAAGAAATATTTTTGAACAATTGTTAAAAGTACCGTTTTCGGTAATTCGAATGGAAAATGCAGGACGTAATTATTTTGAAAATATGAATTTTACTGCTAGTTTGAGTTTTTGTCGAAATCACTAGGTACTCTACTTTTCAAGTTTACCTACTATAAGAACCATTTTTCTTTTTTTACAAAATAACTTCTTTCGAAAAAAGCCTTTACTATAATAATTAAGAGAAGGATGTAATTTGTTGTCATGTTAGAAATGACAATATTACCTTATAAATAAATTATTGTTGCAATTGTATTGCCCATTTTTGAGAAAGCTCCAATTTTTGAAAAGTATACCTAACGTTATTCGATTTTTACCTAAAAACTGGGTACGCAATTTGGTTGAAATCGTTATGGCCGTTTTCGAGAAAAATCCAACTTTTTTAAAACCTTAATTTGGGAAGTACCGTTAATAATGCGACTTGCAAAACTCCAAATCTGAAGTTTGGAACAAATCTGTCCAGCCGTTTAGGCTGTAGACCTTAGGAGCCGACGCAGGGACAGCTGGACATAGTTACGAAACCTACTTTTTTGAGTTCCTCTATGATCGTAATATCAGAATTTATTAAAATCTGGAGGACGATTTCTTGTACGAATAAGATATCTCTCTCTAACTACGTACATACGAGGTAGTTAAAAAGAGGAACACAAGGAGCCATGTTACTTCGACGTAGCGTTTTTTTTTTTCACAATCTGACGTGTTTTGGGTTTTTTTAAAATTCAGCCATATCTTTTCGCTATGGATATTGTCAGATCAACAAATTCGATAAACCTGGGATGGGATTCTGTAAAAAAACGAAACGAAAATCACTTTCGCATTTCAAAAAACGAAAGAAATCACGCGAAAGCGAAAATTTGCTTCATGTAACTCCTTTCGTTTCCTTTTTCTCTTTCTGTTTAAGAAACAGTTTGACGCTGAAATTAAAGTCTGAGAAGCTGAATGTATCATAATGAGCATATATACAGCCGGCAGCTGACAGCTTCAATATATTTTATTTGTTGAAATTTTGGTTCAAATAAATAAGATCAACATTGTAAATAATAATGTAAGTACAATAAATAATTACCGACGCACATACTCTTGATTTGGATTAATTACGTATTTACAGGACGTCAACAACAACACAAACAGTAAATATAATGATTTAGTATCCTTTTCTATGCAAATACAATTGAAAAGCTGTCACTTGCCGCCGGGCATTTTATATTTTTGGAAAAAGTCACTCTTAGTAACATTTTCTTCCAGTAATGATGGCCATTTTATCCATTGAGGACACTAAACGTTTTCCATTACATTAAGAGTTACGTGAAATATTTTCGGCAAAGTACTCTGTGCGAGAGGAGAAGCAAACGTCATTCGTTTTTAGAGTTACAAGAAGCAAAATAAACGAAAACATAGACGAAATGGCTTCCGTTTTCTTTTACATTTTAAATTCATTTTTATTGGTAACTTTCCTTCAACTTACATCCTAGACAAAAACCATAAAATCTAATTAAAAGCGAACATTAATCTTACTCTAGCTTACTGGCTCTAAGCGAGCGCTCTAAACTTAATAATATCCTTAAAATTATTGCCTTTCGGCCTATCTATCTATTTCTATGATTTGTTTTGTTTTTTTAATTTTCAAGAAGCTTTCATGGCTTTCGTTTTTTTGCTTTCGTGCAATCGAAAATTCCATTCGTTTTTGTAGTTACATGAAGCAAACCGTTCGTGCAAACGAAAGTGATCAAACGTTTTCATCTTACAGAATCCCACCCCTGACTTTCAATACATTGCGTCGAAAATTTCATTCGAAAATGCTTTCAAAAACAAATAAAAACCGGGACTACAACCGGTCGTAAACTCCCAAAAAAACTCGACAAATGCGTACAAAAAGCGTCCAAAAACACGCTCAGAGACTTTGTGTAGCTTTCATATTTTGACACATTATATCCACCCTTCACAACATTATGATTTGTATAATTAGTTTTTATTGAAGCCCTGTTTGGTACATAATTACAATATGTATTTACTATTTCCCATAAATTCCATTAAACCTAACAAAACATTAACCAATACGGCAGCATTTCGCCCCAAATATTTCCAAAAATACCTTTATGTTCGATTTAATTTGAATTGCTTGTAAAACAAATTTCATCATAGGTAATTGGTTTTTTCTATGACGTTCTACCCAATCACAAAAATGATAAATCATTATCTGCAATTGACGTTTTCCCCGGCATGCCACCAGATAACCATAATTCAACTGAAGCCTCCACACAGCGTGATAACAGAGAATCACTTTCAATTAAAATTATTTTCAAATCGACACAGAGCCCAGGACCAGGCCACCCTGGCACCCCACTGCGAGCTGTACAATAGGTGTCCGACTCTGCATTATGATTTTATTGGAAAATTCAAGGAATTCCTTCAACCTTTCAACGATTGTGTATACACACATCTGTATCTACAACAGCAGCACAAAGGAGGCGATCGAAATCCTTAAAAGAGTTGAACTTTTGCTCAATTTTAAACTTGAAATCGGAAAAGTTGTTGGCCCAAGTTATTTTTTTTATAATCTTCCCAATCAGCATTTTTTTACATCTTACACGAACGCAAGGGCTAGAGTTTAAATAATATTCTTCTCTCACACTCTTGTTTTTCTTTTTTCAAGTCTATATTTTTCTATGTTCTTACTTTGGTTATTGTTCGATGGGGAAAAGTTTGCTCAGTGTAAATTTATGTTTATTGGAAATTTATTAAAAAGAAAAACAATCAATTCGTCGTTGGAGGGACGCCGGTTTCAATTTTACTGGTCAATGGTGTGTGCTGCTTGGTGGCTTGTTGGTTCAACACAATTTCGAAATTGACTGTGTGAGAAAATCATGTACAAATACAATGGGAAAAGGAATATAAAGTTGAGATGAAGTCAATTAAATGCTTTTCAGGCAATTTTAAGAGTCGCTACGCGGATATGCATTTGTTTTACTGATAAAACTTTTTGGGATTACTTTTAACGTTGGCATTAAAAAATTTTGGTATGGGTATCTGGGTCTAAGGTGTTGAACATTTGTCTTTCAAGCGAACTCTCCATAACTATCCGTCTTCCGCCCAGTGCCGGCTCACCCAAACGAGAGTTTGCCTACAAGCTGTTTTGCGTGTTTCCGTGTTTCTATGAATGGATTTTCAACTTTTTCAAAAAATTGGTTGGTCATCAGAATTTCTAAAAAAAAATGTTTGTCATGTTCATGTCCTATTAATTGTTAAATGGTAGCTATGAACTTTATATATCATTTTGTAAGGTATCATTTTGAAAAGAAGTCTGCACCAAAATAGTATAAAATCCAACACGCCGAGTTTAAAATTATTTTATTTATTAAATTGTTAAAATTTTGTAATAAATTAATTTTTTTATTTTTTTTTTTCCTTTTTGTTTTCTGTTATTATAACTCAAAAATGTTAACCAGAAATTAATTAACCAGAAGTTAACTCAGAAATGTGCATATCTGAACCCCAACATACTTGAAAATTTAATATTCCTTATTAATTCTTCCCTTTGAATTCGTTGCCTCTTTTCTGTCGCCGTTCGCCGGCGAGATAATTTTTCGCCAAAAATAACCAACAAAAACAATAATTGTAGGTACAAAAATGTTTTATTTTATTTTTACGAATGAATATTTCTTAGTTTATTCCTTTATTTATAAGTTGATTACATTAGTTATTAACCATTTTGCAAAATACGTGTTTTCGTGGTGAAATAATACAACAAATTTAAACTATTGGAACGCATCCATCAGCTGATAGAAACTTACCAACTACCCGACTGTCAGTCAGTGTTCCTACGAAAAAGCGAGGACATTTTTCGCTTTTCACCGAACTAAAATTCCCTCGATTTGTTTATGAAAAAATGATTCTTCTAAATAAAAGTAAAATTAGTGTTATTCGGATAGAAATTCACATTCACCTTCAGTATAAAAATCGCAGTTTGTTTACATGACATTGATTATTTCTTGGTACTAGAAATTTTTACTAAAAGTTAAATCGCTTTTTTCATGGACATTTAGTACGAAGGTTTTTTCGTCAGATTCCTGATATTTCCACAATTTTTATGCTTTATTTCTGTTTTGCACGGAAGGTTTTTCGGACATCAAAATCTTTACCACGATGTAGGATGACTGCTGAGTGCCATTATTTCATTATACCCCCTCCATTTAGAATTCTTTTTGTTGCTACTACACACGTATTCAACGCATACGAAATACAAGAGAGAATTTTGTTTTCAAAATTTCCGAGAGGGGTAGGTGCGCGGGAGCTGACGGTATATTTAATACTTAGTTTATGCGTAGTACTCGATCACGATTCCCTAGAATGATTTTTTTTATTTGAATGTTTTCATATGAAAATTTTGCTAGTGAATGTGCAAGAAATAAAACCTGCACATGCGTGTATGAAGTAAATAAAAATTAAAAGAGGCCCTGTTATAGTAGGTAGTATGTAAGTAAAATGACAATCATACAATTTTAAGATGACATAATTTTAAATGTCTTCAGGAAGTGTGTTAAAAAATTTACAAGATACAACTGTGTAAAAGCTTCTCAAGCTGGAAGTGCGAAAAGTAGGTATGTCAAGCGGGGAACTAGAATTGTTTCGAAGGTTATAATCAGGGATGAGGGATGGGATTTTGTTAATCTAAAAAAACAAGGCAAAATAAAACACTCAAACAGGCAAAACAAAATTTCGCAAAAAGAAACATCTGCTTTAGTGCCTAACGGTTTTGACTGCCCGTCAAGGAACATGTAACTAGAACCATAATGGTTAGGTCCGTGAAAACCGGACTGCACTCCTGTTTCCATTTTGGAACCATCTGTATACCACTTTAGGCCATTTTGCCAAGTAGGTAGGCTATTACACGTCCATGCTTCTCTACTCCGTAGAGAACCGTTTTTCGAAACATAAAGTCTTTGGGAGGCGGTCTGTACTGCGAAGATCATGTCAAGTACTTGAAATTCGGAGAACAAATCATCTAACCAATTGTGCGTCCTATTAAGGCTTCTATAGCCGCAGCAGGACAGGTAGGCATAGTTCCGGATATACCGTCTTATTTTACATTCATGTACACATTTTAATATGCTAAAGCCCTAGTGATACCGGTACAACGACAAAAAGTAGTACAACACGCAAACTGAATGCTGTGTCCACAACGTCACCAGTTGCTGATTTAAAATGGTGAGTCATTTTGGACCTAATTCATTTGTGTGTATACTGTATAGATAAATCAGATCTAAAAGGGAATGGTCTACTTAGGAGAATATAGAAGCCAAGAAAGAGAGGGTAGAGGTGAACTTCTCGCAGCGTTAACATCACCTACACGCGAAAGACTGGCATGGTTTTTTATTTTTTTTTTTGTTGTGTGGACCAAGGGTCCAGTCCTACACCCACCGACGAGCTAAGAAAGGGAACTTGCATGCCAGCAACGACCCGAGGGCAAGCACGTTCTAGCAACAAAATGGCATACTCCAAATATTCCAAAGTAAATATTTTTTAAGATGTTTGTAGAGCAGTAATTTTTAAGTCAAAAAAAGCTTCGCAGAGAAGATAGAAAATATTGTTTCAAAATAAATATATGATCACATCAGCTTAGATTTTGCTTAATTACAACACCTACGTACTTATAGTTCTTAACTGTGTTGAAAATATTATTTGAGTCATACGCAAACGCGAGGTCGTCAGCAAAAGCCTTTAGCCTACCTAAAAACGGAAGATTGAAGGCCGAGTTAAGTAATATTAAAAACAATAAGGGGCCTAGGACCGATACTTGTGCAACGCCGAGGCTAATTAACTCAGAGCCGCCACCAACGTTTCGAATTTTTTTTTTCGCATCCTGTTCCCAAGGTAAGATGCAAGCCTATCTCCGATAAAGCACCGCAATCCTGCGTGGTACAGTTTACCCCCCAAAACAATTTCGTGATACACCATTTCAAAAGTAAAATGAGAAAAATGTAGTATAATACGGTCTTAACTAAAGATCAATTAACAAATTATTTGCGTATCGCGATTTGTACTAGTTTGAAAAAAGATTATTTGTGTGGCAGTGTGAATGCTTCAGACCAACGGTATGACTGAACAAAATTTACAATTTCTCTATACAGTTGGCCTAAAATACACTACCAAATGTGGATTTACAACATGGTCCGCAGATACTACCGATGATTTCAAAACTAGCTCATATCGTCCAGTTGGCAAATCGCTATGTAATGGCCAACAGCATTATATCCTTCTTGTAATGTTGTAGATGAAATAAAATCGATGACGCCTATAACACGGTATTCACATTCACACCCACCCATTTGATGCACTATTTTAGGGGGTACACATTTCATTGGAATCCACATCCATCTGTTTTTTCATCACAAAACTCAACATTAATGAATTTACCTACAACGAAAATAAGATCAAAATTACATAAATTTTAAGCTAAAACAATACTATGTTTATAATTGAATAATATTCACCTTCCGCAACAAATGAGGTTGTTACTTCATCAGCTCTACAATTGTAGCAAACACGTTTTCCGGGAATGGATTTTATTTTGCTTACCTATACAACTCCTTAAAAACTCCGTATCGCTCAAGGAGTTTATTGGTAAGCTGATTGTCTCAAATGAAGTTTCCTTTTCTGTAAAACAATTACTACAGCGAGATGGTATTCCCCACAGCAGGGAGTTAGCTAAGCTAGCGACATTCGCATTGCGATTTATTACACCATGCATTGTGTTCTTCAGTAGCTCCTTGTTCGTGCAGGTTAAATTCACACACCAGCCTTTCAATATTTCTGTACGCCAACAATAAAGTTTCCGCTTCGACGTTATCATATAGACAAGCAATATCGACAATAAACTATTAAGGGCGCATGTGTTTGTTAATGGAACATAATAGCCTTCTTTTGCAGAACTCTGTAAAAAGAAAAAAGAGAATATTCATATTAAAATATTAATTTGTATACAATTTTGTGCAAAATTTAATGTTTTTAAGAAGTTATGTATAGACGATGATACTTACTTTTAAAGACGTTTATTCCCATTTTTTAGAATCGGGATCTGCTTAGCTTTGGTTTGAGATGATATGAAATCAATTACTTGTTGATTTTTGCCAAGATATTTACTGCTTTTCTGTATCTTTTTGTTTGATGGTCTTCCTTCTTCTCTGATTTCGAAAATTCTTTTCGTTTCAAATTGGACGCAACAATCGCAAAGTTCATTTCCATCTGAAAAGTTTTTAACTGGATCAGTTATTTCCACAAATTATTTTAAATCTTACTCCTCATTTTCGTAGTCATAAGTATCGTAGGTCGCAGCTTCAATTTTAGAGTCTTCAATTTTTGCATCTTCAATTTTCATGCGGCCTTCAATATTATCCAAATGAATCGTCACAAATTCGTCAACTCGAATGGGAAGCTTAAAATTTCTTAATATTTTTGATACTTAGTGGAATTAAAATCACTTTCCGATCCTGTACTACTGGCTTGGCCTACGTCCATATCCAAAATTATTCGTCATGACAGGCAAATATTTCAGTGGAAGAAAATATCTTTCAAGAGTCGAGTAACGAATTTTGGCATATGATGAGCATTTACTCGGTCTCCTTCTACAGCAGCAGCAATATCGGCTTCTTTATTTGTTGTTGCCACATTTTTTGTCTATCTGTTCACATAGTCACAGTCTTCAAGTTTACTGTTATCCGGGGTTTGTTCGCATGTTTCCATTTCTTCAGTTAGGTAAGGTTTTCAACCATCCTGTACTTGTTTTTTTTTTTTTTTTTTTTTGTTATAAGACAACATCAAATCATAAATAAAAATACCTTTTTTTTTACATACCTTAATGACTAGTTTTAAAAAGAGTACGCAGTCATTTCTTGTGAAGTTCGCATGGGATAGGAGTTCCATCAATTGTAAATCCGCCTGTTTCACTTTTTGTGACCGCTAGGATTGACTTGATTATAATCCTCGTAGTAGCTTCATCTTCCGCCATGATTAACTGTCGGATAGCTTGTAAAATTAAAGTTCGAACCCTCGACATGGTTGATTTTAAAAAAATCGAATACAATTTTATGAAGTGGGACGGAAATTTGGTTCTAGAGCAGTCATTTTTGTAATCCTCAACAGGCATATAATTGGTAAATGGAAACACTGCAGCATTGAAAAGAGCCGTTGAACAATCCGTTATGACTTCTCTCGGTGGTGGGGCCCCAGGTCCATCTCATGAGCTATGTTGTTATAGCTATTGTGTCGTTGGATTCCGATAACATCTGTGAGACTGGATAGCGGGCATTTTTTTGAGTTTGTATTGCTTCGTACAAGAATATTTATTTGTATTTTGTTTTTTTTTTATCAAATTTATGAAGTTATGGATGTGGGTGCTTCCATAGAATTAACTCGATAAAGATGTGTTTGATAATTGTGCAGTATAACACGCTGAAAGGATCGTAGCTCAATAAGTGAATACTGTTTTTCCTTGTCGATCCTTTCAATAACCCCAGGGATATGAAGGGATCAGGGTTCATAAAGGCTGATGCTGCGTTTTCCTTTTTCGCTTGTTTTAAAACACTGCTACCGTATAATAAGCCGGGTTCGTTCTGTCCTGGCGGAATTATTTCTTTCGGTTGCTTAGCTTTTCATACGGACACAAACTTCTTACATAGCTCTTTTGCAATTTCCTTTCTATGTGGTTGTTGCAAATACCACTTCCTGCAGCTCCCATTGTCTTGAGTCACTTCGTGATCAGCTTGGATATATTCATTGTCCTTGCCTTGATGTTAATTATAGAAGTGCATGCACATATTCCGCAAATAAAACCAGTGGATCTATCCTGTGTAATTTTCGGGGTCTTATAAATAGTTTTATCCACATTTGATTCTTCGTAATTCGTGCAGAACTTTTGTTATACAGTCCTGCCATAACCCAGGTTGCAGGGTGATACTCCGTCTTTTATAATCCTTTGATCTATTGTGTTGGGTGTTTTGGTATGACGTCTCGTACATTAGCTCGTTTGTTTTCTTTTTTGATATTGGCAACTTAAATTTATGTACATTATCACACTAGTCCGAAATCGTTTCGACACTTTCACTACTTGGAGCACTACTTTCTGGAAAATCTGCACTGTACGATCTTTTTGGATTCCTGACCAGATAGGTATTAAGACTCGAATGTTAAATTTGTTATTCGCAACATAGGAATAAATACGATTGGCAACATTTCCACTCAATGACTTCTTAATTTCACTCCAAATCTTATCAGTTTTCGATACTATTATGCATTCAGCTGGAATGTCCTTCCTGTATAATATGCCAGCCAATAGCAGATCACCAGAGACTTTCGACTTTGACAATGGACAAATTGGGGTGACACAACAAATAAAGAAGCCGATATTGCTGCTGCTGTAGAAGGAGACCGAGTCAATGCTCATCATATGCCAAAATGCGTTACTCGACTCTTGAAAGATATTTGCTTCCACTGTGGTAATGAATGTCATGACGAATAATTTTGGATATGGACGTAAGCCAGCCAGTAGTGCAGGATCGGAAAGTTATTTTAATTCCACTAAGTATCAAAAATGTTAAGAAATTTTAATTTGGATAATATTGAAGGCCGCATGAAAATTGAAGATGCAAAAATTGAAGACTCTAAAATTGAAGCTGCGACCTACGATACTTATGACTACGAAAATGAGGAGTAAGATTTAAAATAATTTGTGGAAACGAAAAAACATTTCCATTGCAAAAACTGCAATTGATTAAAATAACTGATCCAGTTAAAAACTTTTCAGATGGAAATGAACTTTGCGATTGTTGCGTCCAATTTGAAACGAAAAGAATTTTCGAAATCAGAGAAGAAGGAAGACCATCAAACAAAAAGATCCAGAAAAGCAGTAAATATCTTGGCAAAAATCAACAAGTAATTGATTTCATATCATCTCAAACCAAAGCTAAGCAGATCCCGATTCTAAAAAATGGGAATAAACGTCTTTAAAAGTAAGTATCATCGTCTATACATAACTTCTTAAAAACATTAAATTTTGCACAAAATTGTATACAAATTAATATTTTAATATGAATATTCTCTTTTTTCTTTTTACAGAGTTCTGCAAAAGAAGGCTATTATGTTCCATTAACAAACACATGCGCCCTTAATAGTTTATTGTCGATATTGCTTGTCTATATGATAACGTCGAAGCGGAAACTTTATTGTTGGCGTACAGAAATATTGAAAGGCTGGTGTGTGAATTTAACCTGCACGAACAAGGAGCTACTGAAGAACACAATGCATGGTGTAATAAATCGCAATGCGAATGTCGCTAGCTTAGCTAACTCCCTGCTGAAGGGAGTGCCATGTCTTGCAGAAAAATCTCGCTGTAGTAATTGTTTTACAGAAAAGGAAACTTCATTTGAGACAATCAGCTTACCAATAAACTCCTTGAGTGATACGGAGTTGTATGTAAAACGTGTTTGCTAAATTGTAGAGCTGATGAAGTAACAATCTCATTTGTTGCGGAAGGTAGGTAAATATTATTCAATTATAAGCATTGTATTGTAATAGCTAAATTTATATTATTTTTATTTTGTTTTACCTGCAGGTAATTTCATTAATGTTGAGTTTTGTGATGAAAAAACAGATGGATGCGGATTCCAATGAAATGTGTATCCCCTAAAATAATGCATCAAATGTGTGGGTGTGAATACCGTGTAATAAGCGTCATCGATTTTATTTCATCTACAACATTACAAGAAGGAAATAATGCTGTTGGCCATTACAGAGCGATTTGCCAACTGGATGATATTTGATGAGCTAGTTGTGAAATCATCATTCATTCATGTAATCCACATTTGGTAGTGTATTTTAGGCAAACTATAAGAAATTGTAAATTTAATGAACACAGCATTTAAACAAATAACTTATTAAACACAAATATATCTGATATATATATAATTATATAAATACAAAGCAGTCGGTCTTTTTAATTTGCAGAGCATTTCATCCTACAGGTTTAAATATTGCAACGATCTATAAAAAAATAATAAAAGCAAATAAAATTTTGTTCACTCATACCATTGGGCTGAATCATTCACACTGCCACACGCAATGTCTTTTTTCCAGTACAAATCGCGATACACAAATACATTGTTAATTGATCTTGAGTCAAAACCGTGCACTACATTTTCCTCATTTTTATCACATTAAATCTTGTTGGAAGGACAGCTGCTTGTAAAAGAAACAAAAAGTGTATAACGAAAGGGTAGGGTTGGCAGCAACTGTTTACAAAACAATCAGAAATTTTCGAAAGAATTTATTTCAAAAATAGTATTGAAATATCAAAAAAAGATTCCTATTTGCTATTATCTCCTTCTGTGATTGTTGTCTTGCATTATTTTGTCCTTTAAAGCAATGACGAAGTAATTCCGGCAAATGTATTTAGACTTTAGAGAAACTTAATAATCAGCGGGGGGAAATTTGGCTATTTAGTTAGTAGGATTCGAATGGTATTTATGATTTTTTTTTTTCGAATTTTCCAACTTTTTTTATTTGTACTGTTTGATTTTTTTCGGAAAAGAAGAGCAACAATTTTATTGAATAGGTTGATAGCTAATGAATATACGCTTCTAAGGAGATATGTGGCATAGTAGGATTCCAACGAAATATATGACTTTTTATTCTTTTAACATTTTTATTTTTATATTTTTAGTCTATTTTTTTGGTCGTAAAATGAACTTTTTACTTTTTGGCACACTAAGAGGACAGCGAAAAATTATTTATTTTATTCTTCAAGTGTTTTCCCCTTAAGAGAAGAGCGACGCGTTTTTTCACCACTTAAACTAAATGGTTGAACTTAATCTTGGACTTATGAATGAAAAAGTTAGCTTATAAAAAAAATAAGCAAATTATCTTAAAATTTTCTAGAAAAAGAATTTACTAGATTGTTTCTTGATCGACAACATTTTTTCGTACGGAAAAAGCAAAAAAAGAAATGGCTATGACTTGGACCTTAACTGATGCTCAAAAATATTTTCCTGTGTGTTCAAATTCATAAGTACATACGGTTTGTTTCTGCTTGAAAACTCCTGGCTCGTGGTACGATTTTTTTTTCACCAACAGTCGCCTTACGTCATTCATTACGACTGCAAACGCGGTTCCGGTTTGACGTTCTCACCGCCGAAATGAAAAAGTTATATAATTTTCAAAATTTCAAATATTTAGGTTTGTTCTATTTGAAGTGACACTTCCCGTTTTTCTCTCCAGTTTTTTTTTATTTTTTAAGTACAGTTCCCTACACAAACTTTCATAATATTTCAGTTTTTTTTTCTTTTTTTTGGATGTGAATCTATACGATACTAGCTGACCCAGCGAACTTCGTTCCGCCCAAATTCATTAATGTACCTAATAAAAATAATAATTCTGAGCATGCAGAATGCACGTGCTACTTTATGAAATAAATGAAGTACATACTATAGCAATATCGATGGGTTTGCTCACACGTGAGCACGCCATATACAATTGACCATGTGAGAAACATGGGAATTGAATTGATGCCACAAATATTCAGCAATTGTCCTTGCGACTATTTGTCATAGTGAAAGCGAGGCACACGGAAAATTTAAGACGCTCAAATACGAATGGCGAATCGTTCTGAATAAGGGGATTCCGCTGAATGAAAATGTTGGCATTTGAATTTTTCCCTCAAAATCGTTTGCTGCATGACATTCGATTTGAGATTCTTCACAATCAAATCAAATGCGTTCCGTTGCAAACTTTCGGAGCATTTAGGTTGCGCAACAAAATTATAACTGAGCCGACTTTCAATTTCATCCTATCTTTTAAATACAGCAATACGAATAAAACAAAGAAAGAATCATGAAAATTGGCTCAGTGGATATCGAGCTATAATTATATTATATTTATGTAGATATGTGGAATAGATAATGTAAAGGGTTTTTCCATAAGAGCGCTACAAACGTTTTTTTAAATAAAACAAAAACGGTTTTGGATATCATGAAATTCTTTATTCCTGTGAAAGTACGTTCGATGCCATTATGTATGGAACTCGATTTCTTTTGCATGGCCACCACGGGCACGCTTGCAGAAGTCCAGACTCTGAACCCAATTTTCGACGGTTTTCAAGCATAAATCGACCGATACTGCTGCAATTTCACGTTCGATACTCGTACGAAGTTCATCAATCGTCGCTGGCTTGTTGGCATAGACCATATGACTTGACGTAGCCCCACAGGAAAAAGTCTAACGGCGTCAAATCGCACGACCGAGGCGGCCAAGCGACTGGACCATTTCGTGAGATAACACGTTTTCCAAACTTGGTTTCCAATAAATTGATTGTGACATTCGCTGTGTGGCTTGTGGCGCCGTCCTGTTGGAACCACATGTCTTCCAAGTCCATATCATCCAATTGGGTTATCATTGAACGGTAGCGATTCCCATTCACAGGAACGTGCCGGTCTTGATCATCACGGAAGAAGTCCGGCCCAATGACGCCGCCGGCCCATAAACCACACCAAACCCTAATTTTATCGGGATGCAATGATGACTCGTGGAGGACGTGCGGATTTCTGCCTGACCAATACTGCATATTTTGTTTATTGACGAAGCCATTCAGCCAGAAATGATGATGACCATAAATTGGACGTAGCGCTCTTAACGTATCGCACGCAGTTGTCACAAATCACTAACTTACCTTTGAAATAGCCAAAATACAGAAAGCAAACGAACGAAAAGAAATTTTGAATACAACTGGAAAAACAGAACAAAACACTTAACGATCTAACAAAACAATAATAATAATAGTAAATTTAAAAATTTTATTTAAAATTAATTTGACTTTCTTTCAAATGTTGTTTTATTTTTCTTTCTTGATTTACAAAAGGGTACAACTTCTTTATCAGTACACATTAGTTAATTCATTGCCCCCCCCTCCTCCGTGACCACACAGCCCAAATTATCAAATCACAAAGAACATATACTGTGCTATCAAATGGAATGACCGCCTACAGCGCCACCTGTTGAGAATTTTTCAATTTTTCTTTTTTCCTAAACCTTCGCGGAGTAATTACGAACAAATCCGCAGAAGGAAGTACCCAATTTGGTCCAGTCATTTTCGAGTTTTAAGCATCCGAACAAACCAAGATCCATTTTTATATATATAGATTTTAATAGTTATTCTGTCGGGGCGGACACAAATCCAACAATTCAAAGATCAGACATTTTTGAGTTTCAAATGGTGTTACTAAGCCGACTTTGTTTTATTTATATACCTACATATATAGCCTTCTTGTGAATGAAAGATATTCGCAAAGTAGGAAAATGTACAGAAAAATTGGAAACAAATATTTGCCGAAGGGAAAAATCTCCACAATGACATTCTGATCTGATATCCGAGGTATTTTCATATAAGCTGGCATATGCGCATAAGTACCTCTATTTGGCTGAAACCTGGGTCAGGCAGTATGTCAGAAAGCAGCGCAATGACAAAGGCTTTTTGAACTTCTGTGGTAAACCACTCAGGATTTCTACCCATCCGTCAAGTCCAACACTTGTGAACGTCTTCAAATCTCTCCAGGTGCTACCAACTTTATCTATACTCAGTATTTAGCTTTTCAAGTAAGTTAAAAAAAGAAAACTCTATCCAACTTTTCAAAAGCAGTTAACTTTGCCGATCAAATTTTCGCAGAATACATACAAAGAAACGTTACTTAGACACCCCATGCACCACGTCTTATTAATAATTACAAGGACTAATGATTTGATTAATTATTTTCCAAGACTTACTTGTAACTCGTGTACGAGTAAGTATATTAAGTTATTTTGTGAATGACAGACAAGATGAATGTAGATGTTGTATGGCAAAAATCGTATACCATTCTATTCCATCAAATTAAGTGAAACATATTAATTAGCTCCTGACGGGCAATTTACAAACAGAAATCCGGTTTTTTGGGTCCCAAACTTTAACTCGGTAAAAATATCCCTTGGGATCTAAGAAAGAAGCACATACACGAACATGATTTATCACACGAAATGTGTGCCTACTGATGGCGAAATCGTGCCGAAAGATATAATCCTCACATAAATGAGCTACAGCATGTGGTCAGCGTTCGGGTTTGGGGAATTGAATATACATAGAAGGCTTTAAGTGCGAAACCTCCTGTGGTTTTAATTCCGCTTGGCCCTCTTGGAAGGCGTGTGGTGTAAGTACATTTTAACCCGTTAAGGTGAACCGTATACAATTGACCTCAAACACGATGAATGTTTTCATTTGCATAAGCGTAAGGAATGTTGATCCTGCTTTGTTACTGCCAATAAGTAACCTGGAAAGTAATTGGCCTTCCAAGTCATGTAGGAATATAGGTGAGCAATGTCCTGCAATGATGATGTTGAAGGGATTAAGAGTTTGAGTATCGTCAAAGTCAGAGTAAAGTCAAGGTGGAAATTTCGTTGGTATAAGTAGGCTTCTTGACATTCCCCTGGGTGAAACTTTTTTTTATATAGAAAATACTAAAATGTATTATATGATTGACAGTCCTCATCTTTTCAAATCCTTCTGGCGTAATTTTATGAAATACGATATTGTTGCACTTGATACCAAGAATGTAAACTGGAATGACGTAGTTAATTTTTACTTGTGGGACAAGAACCGTTCATTCAGATTGGCTCCAAAACTAACAGACGAACATATTTTTCCAAATAACCCCCAGAAGATTCGGGTAAGGCTTGATACTCAAAAATTAACATTAACAATACTGCTGAAAGAATCAAAAAACTAGATAGGTTGTACTATCTTTTTAATTCGTCTAAATTAAAAGACCCCAACAAATCCAGAAGGCCATTTTTCGGAAATGAAGAGCAAGTCAATTTCTTAAATTTTATGAATATTTTTCTGCAAAATATTACTTTTCTTGATAAGTGTACCAAAGTTACTAAAAAAATTCAATTTTAAAAAAGATGGCAGCAGAATATAAATGCTCTCATTGCCATTTCAAGTGATTTAAGAGCAGATGGTATTGAGATCCTTTTAACGAGAGACCTCAATCAAGATTGTCGCTGTCTTACGCAACCGAGGAGGAAATAACAAGTTACTGACTCCGTTTCAATTCAGTTGTGCATTTAAAAGATCATTTTCAGCAAAGTACATGGAGGATATGACCCACGGGAACTGCGAGCCAACTGCAATTTTAGAGCTTCCCGAAGTGATTAACATTTTCAAAACCGAATCTGACTAGTTCTTGTTCTATAGCCACCTCGTCAAACAAAAGAACGCATTTATCTCTGTCATCAGTTGGGCTCTGCTACTGAGTAGACTAAATACATGGCCTGAAAATCCAGCGGAATGCCAACGGTAAATATTACTCACCGCTTGCAAATTTAACACCATTTTCAACAAGTTTGAATATGCGGTTGGGGATTTGTTAAAGAGTTTGAGACAAACATCTTTTTCGTCATTTCTCCAATGACTTTGAGGCTCATGAAACATTTGGGCAAAAAAAATGTCTGGACATCAGCTGGTGAGCCTTCCAACTGGCATTCCATAAGTTTCCGCAAGTTGTACTCCTTGGCCTTCTTCTAGTCTTTTTGGTGTTTCCAGAATGTGTTGAGGTATAACCCGTACGCACTCCGGTTTTGACTGTTCCATTTCGGCGGAATAAAGAACAGGAAAAGGAAATTGAGATCATGAAATGTGGGAGCAAGAAGGTATATCTGCAAAAGAATAATTTCCAGCGGAATGCCAACGGAGAAATGACGAAAAAGATGTTTGTCTCAAACTCTTTTGGGCCTCGGAACCCTTTTTAAAAGAGAACGAGATTCGGAGCTCAAGCTATGTGGCTCATTTGGTACTTCTAAAACATCAGAAGTATTATGGGAGGGAAGTATCGATGTTGGTGTGTCCGCAGATATCGAGAAGAAGTAGTGGTTTGAGGATCATTCGGTATGTAAGAAAATCCCGTTGATTCAGAGAAACCATGGGCCGATGTTTCTAAAGACAACGTTGAAGTCGGTTCCTGTAGCGAAACCCCCGAATTCATGATGAAGAATTGTTTATTTTTAATTTATTACTATGAATTTTTGTCAGTTCTACTTGAATAGTATGAACGAAATCAATTTGTATGCACTCCAAATATTGACAACTAATCGAATTATGCGAAATATAAGACTGACTCTATACACTAGCTGTCAAGCGTTTAAATAAATTTTCAATGAATTTGGTTCGATGGCTAGGTATCAATCGTCCAGACGCTTGATGGGTCGTTCAGTTAAAATTTCAGATGGTGTGGAAGGGTAAGTCACTGCTATCGGCGAATGGCTTGATTGTGCGTGAATATATATGTAGTATGGGGAAGTTCACAACTGAAAGCCGAACTTTCAGGTAGGGTGGGATAAGTTATGGCTGCGCTGAGTACCATCCACAGCACCCTCTTTGTATGGAAATGTCCGTCTGCGTCCGAAATAATAATATTAAATGTCAGTGTAGGCACGATTTATATTTTTTATATAGATAAGGTTGGTGTATGAAGACAAGAACCCTCACCATTCCGGCGAGTAAAGTCGAGCAAAGCAAGCGTGCCCCTTTCCAACACTCCCCCCTTTGTTTTGTTTTCTTAAATTTGAAGAAACTTTAGAAAACTTCATGCTAAATAGAAATTAATTTTGTAGCAATTCTACCCAGATGGAAGGGATGTAATTGACATAATTTAACATTATGAATAGCTTAGTTATAATAAGCTTGCTTTCTCCAAATGCTTTAGTATTTAATAGCACTTTAATTAAATCTATTTATTTTTTTCTTATAAAGTTTACACTTTTAGCGAACACTATATTTTGTATTTCTCACTTATTGAACTTCGAAATGCGAACTGAATCGAATAAGAGGAATATGCAGGCTTTGCTTCTTAGCCTGTGTTTGTAACTATTTGCATACATCATATTATACAATAATAAACAATCTGTTCATCACATTGAAGAAAACAATGAAACGAATGCATAAATATGAAGATACACTTACAAAAAAAGTGTGTCAACATTTTCATAGAATACGCATTTGATCTATATTGCTTAATTTTAATGCGTCAGTAGGTACCTACTAACGGGTCCGCCAAATAACTTTTTTTTTTTTGAAAATGCTATAAAAAAAAAACTACTAAATTTTTTCTCAAATTTCTTTTTTTATTTGAAAGTACAATCCATGGTTAATAATGGCAAAAAAAAAAATGTCATTCAAATGGCTGCATCGGCTGCCCATGCAGTAGCCTACACGATCGGTCCAATTTTTAACCACATTATCGATTGTGTGTAGCTGTATTTCACCAATGGCTTCACGAATATTGTCCTTTAAGGCGTCAATTGTCTCTGGCTTGTCGGCGTAACACTTATCTTTTACGGCACCCCACAAACAATAGTCCAACGGTGTCAAATCGCAGCTCCGAGGTGGCCAAACGACATCAGCTCTGCGGCTGAAAATGCGATCTTCAAAAACAGGGCGCAAAACATCGAGTGTAGCTTCGGCTGTGTGGCACGTAGCGCCGTCCTGTTGAAACCAAATGTTGCCAATATCCTCCTCGTCAATTTTTGTGAACAAAAATTCGTTCAACATGGCCCGATAACGATCGCCATTGACTGTAACGGCCACTCCTTGCTCATTTTCGAAGAAAAATGGCCCAATTATGCTTCACGCACACTTTCTGCCACAGCAGCAATTTTCTCGGGTGACGCACTGTTTTTGGCTTTTCACGCTTTGGTTTATCGATGAGGATGCCGGTTTCTTTCACTTTTTTCACAAGATAACGAACATACGGAGCTGACGGTGCTTCTCTTCTTCCAAATTCCGTACGCAATTTTCGCACACATTCTGCAACATTACCAATGATTTTCAAAGTAATGTCGCAATATTTCCCAGCGTTGTTCACGCGTATACACAACCATATTCGTTCAGCGGAAGGATAAAACTAATTACCTGTCAAATCAGACATGAGCTAAGTGTTACCATTCGCGAAATAAGCACTAGTTGAAAAAAGTTAGATGGCGGACCCTTTATTATTGCACATGGCTACGGTCACAATATTTTAGAATTCCAAATAATGAATAATAATTGTCTATTATTCAAATAGGTACTTTACAAAGAAAAACTTTAACAAAAACTTAAATAGAACGCACTTTTTATACTAGATTATTTTTGTTTGTGGCATTAGCATTAACATTTATTCATTGAATTTATATTATCTTAATTTTTTACGTTATTGTTTGAAGAAATAGCGAAGCACTTATAAAATACACAACAATTATATATTATTTTTGTGTACAAAAATGCTTTAGTATTTAATAGCCAATTCTTGAGTTTTGTTCAATTGTATGGTGTCCTACTTCCTCTATTGGGCTAAACACGTATTGAAAGAGTTCAAAAAGCTTTTACAAGATTTGTAGTCAGGCAGCTGAGGTGGAGAATTGATTCTCCTTCATATGCATCTAGATGTGCCTTAATTGGTCTAGATTTATTAGAAAAAAAGACGGTCTATTCAGTGCATATTGTTTGTTCATGATGTATTTTCATATCGTATTAAGTGTCCACAATTTCTTACCTACTTTGAAATCTATATTCCAGAGAGAAAATTACGTCTACGTCATTTTTTATACAATCCAAAACATAGATACAATTATGGCTGCAATGAATCTTTTTCTAAATGTATAAAACTGTTTAATTCTATATGTAATGAACTGGATCTCTCAGTAAACAGATTGGAATTTAAAATAAAAATACCAAATATTGTACATTAGCTTTAATTTTTCCTTTATATTATCTAATTACATATAATGAATTGTTAGTAATCTGTAAGATTTTATATCCGTAGATGAATAAATAAATAAATAAATAAATAAATAAATAAAATAATTCCTAATGAACATCGTCTTCAAATACAATTATAATGAACTTATGGTCACCGTACGCATGGAGCGCTGCCAGGTGCAAGTGCACCAGTGCATGCGTAAACTTGCATATTACAAACATAAGCATTTTAAAACAAAACAAACACTAAAAAATCAAATCAAACAAATTTTTAGTTTATTTTTTCGTTGACTGGACTTGTATTGAGTGCGTTGAAGTTTGGCTGATTGGAATCAACTCACATTGTTTTCGATTGTCATTTGAAATTCAAGTATATAATTTTTTTCTCTAGTATTATTATTATTGGCGACGGGCGAGGGTAAACCGAAAAAAAAATCAACGGTATGTGGACTAGGAAAATACAAAACTGGGAAATGATTTGCGCAAGGAGTGCATGACAGACAAGTAACAAAAGGCAAAGGGAAGGTTTTCCACACACTATTTAGTTGTGTTTGTTGAATGCACTCCGTTTATTTGCACATGACATGTTTGTTAGTTTCGAAGTGTATAAAACTTCATACTAATAATAAGAGTTTGTTTCGTATGTACGTGATACCTAATCAGTTCGACAATTCCATTAAACAATCATCAACTGGATGAGAAAATGACTAAGTTTATCAAAATAAGTGTTTTTATGAAATGATGAAAAATACGCCAAAATCTTATAAGAATCCAGCCGAAAAAATTAATGATTCATCATATTGAAGAACGGTTCATCAAACAGCCATCTTGGAGTGGGCAACTTGAAGCAATTTCCAAAAACAGCTTTAACTGGTGGGGAGTACTGATTGAAGACCTGGACGCCTGGTCCCCGGACTGAAGAGATGAAACTTTTTCTTGGTATAGGAGATGAGTTTAGTGTTAACAAGTCCGACACTGTTATTGAGTACGGGTTCATTTTACCGGCTAAGTTTGCTTTTAAAAATAGAGAGGTACTTATCAGTCGGAAGGAATGCCTCCCTTTCCATAGAGCATAGGTTGGTAGTCTGTAGTTCCTTTTAGATCCTACACTTTCATCCAATCTTCCGAAGACTATTCCCAGGCTTATACCTGTTCCGTAGGTACAATACGATATGGTAGAGGAACAAAACCAAACTCGAATGCAAGACCCACTAGAAAATCAAATCTTAAGCTCAAAAAGAACATTTCGCACTCCTAAAGGATTTTTCGTTTAATCGTTGACAAATGTACCTAACCCATATGCATTTCAAACCAAAAGCATCCAGCTAAATGCCCTTTGAATAAAACAGAGTACACATCCTTGAATATACACTCACATAAACCGAATTAGTACGCTACAGCTCTTAACCTTTCTTTGCGCAGAAAGAAAATGGAACACAATTAATGTTCCTTCTTTGTTCATGCTTTTCGTGTCCTTTGAATGTTGCGAAACGGACTGCGGAAGCAATCTTTAGCATTCAATGTCTTTGAGATAATGACCTGGTTATGACAAGTGCAGAGTACGTAATAAATAGCTTTGGCAGAGTTCCCAGTCGCTGGGAAATATATGCGACACCGGCCTCTAGCACGTCGGTCGGTAGGTAGGTGGGTATGTCTTTACTCGTCGACAATGGTGTACGAATCTTGTTGACAAGGCTCTTTGCCGAGTCCTACTTCAGAAGCGATGCTGCCATTTCAATGTCCTCCCACAGTTCACTTTTGTGGTACTGTTCGGTGTCGTCCTGCAGAGTTTCCTTTCGTTCCTTTTTTTTTCTCTCAATATTCTTTATAAAACATATAAAATGCAATTGCTGCATAAAATGAGAAGGAATTAAGGATTCGAAGGATATCTCTCTCTTCCTCCTCGTGAGGTATAGGTACAAACTTTACCATTTACCAAAACATACTGGGCTTTCGTTCCTTCTTTCCGCACAGTTCTGTTTCATGTGCAGGACAATTGGACAGATATCGCATATCCTTCCAGCAAATTGCGCAAAAACTTTATTTTTATGAAATTTCTTTCCTCTCTGTTCTAGTTTTTATAGTGGACGGAAACTTCTCAGTTGTGTGATGTTTTTTAAAAAGTTGCACCGAGCAAGGAAACGACGAAGAGACCGACAACGATATTTGCAACCGAAAAGCGACGAATGAAAATGTTGCCTTCGGCCACATAGTATGAGGCTAAACTTTATAGGACAATGTAATGGAATTACATTTTTGTTGGCTAATTTTTACCGTTTAAATGGAAAAGTTGGCGGGGACAAAGAAATCCCAAATGGGACTTGTGTTGCGATAAGTTGTCGCAATTGTAAATGACATAATGTTGATAAAGTTTTTTGTACGACATTATAGTGCTTCCAACAGTTATTTTTGATGCTTCTATTATTCATTTATGTTGCATGAATATATTTACTAAGTTAGTAGTAGGGCTATGTCTTTCTTGGCCCACGAAAATGACTCATCGTTCAAGAATTTGAGAGCAAGACCATAACTCCCTCTCCCCCTCCCCCTCTCTCTCTCTCTCTCTCTCTCTCTCTCTCCCTCATTAACTTTGTATAAAATTAGATGATTAGCTCATAGAGTTGAATGTACTCTGGATGTAAACAAATAGGGTGGGTGCAGAAATGAATCATGTTGTTTGAAGTATGGTTAGTCATGTGAGGCGATGTTTTATAATCTTCAGCGCCCAATGCAGCAACAACAGATATCGTCAAGGCCATTGTGGTTGTAGTTGATAAGGAAATAAAATAGCCGTCAAGGCCGTGTTGTAAAGTGCACCACTTGATGCATCATACCAAGAACTTTACAACTTCTTTACTCACTGTCACTGATCACTTTTTATTTTCATTCATTTTTTCATTCCCTTGCGCAACTAAGTGCCCAAACCAATTAACACAAGTCAACCAACTCATTATGTTGTTGTTGCATTTCTTTCACCATACCAACGATCGTATGCACAACTAAGTAACATGAGCCACTTGACTTGTCCGGGAATTCCCTTCTGCGTTTTCTAGTTCTTTTTGTCTTTTTGTTTCTTTTTCATTAATCGAACCTCGAATTGAACGATTCAATTCAAGGCTATTTATATCGGTCACTGTGCAATGACGCGGCACCCAGTTCCTAAGCTGGAGATCAAACCAAAGTTGTAAAAAATTAAAAAAATAATAATAAAATGTGCACATGAAATATTGTCTATTATGTATTGCTTGGTAATTTTTTTTTATCTATTGTTATCTGCGGCTGCGCTGTGGTTTGCGCTCCATATTTTGGGTAATGTTCTGTGAGTGTAGAAAGAAAGGAATTGATTTTGCCACATCCAAAGTGAAAGAGGATTCTGGGCAATGTTTTCAAAAAATACGTTTCAAAGGGAGGGTGATTGAGTTTAGGTTGACAGTGAAACCGATAGGAAGACTGATCCGCAACTTACTTGTTCTCAGTTGTAGATGTTTTCAAATAAGAAAAAAATAACCAGCCTTTAGCTAGTACTTCCAATTCAAGGAATGTGCAGCTGATTCGAACATAGCTGCCGACTTTAAAAACCAGCAACCCAAGACACTAGTGAAAAACAAAAAACTACCTGAAAGGTTAAGGAAAAAAAAAAAAAAAAAAAAAAACACAAACAACAAAAAAATTATTTTTTCTCTAGTTTATTTGGAGCAACCCCATTAATACGGGGTTAATCTCATTAACGTCAAAGGCGTCGGCCTTGGCTCTGTGGTGTAGAGCCATCAATAAAAATATGGCTGCTTTTAACAGCAACCAGCTCCCTGTACGCCGCACCTCCTTCAAGACGTCCTCCAATTCTTGCGACATTGCAGGGAACTCCCAGCATGCCTTATTTATTGCGGCAAGATCGTTTGAAATAAGCCTTATAATGTTTTCCATTGTGCGGGGCTCAAGTTGAAATACTGATGCACAGATGATAGATATTTATTTTATTTTTTCTGATATATACACTACTACGATGCTTATTTCTATTAAAGAGTTAGAGGAATTGAACTGAACTTTCCAATGCACCGCTACAAAACACACTGAAATAATATTGCAACTGCTTTGGATTTTGTCCACAAAATAAACTCCTATCATAATTTGAGAGTAGGTACTTCACTGCAAAAGAAGACCCAATCTTTGCTTACATTTAAAATGTCATCAAACTTCTTCATTCTTATCAGCATTCTTTTTAACTATATGTGACGACCCAATGTTTACATTTTAAATTTCATATAACGTACCCATTCACAAGAGGGCAAGTCTTACCCTAGATATTATAAACAAAACAATTGATTCATTTTTAACACACAAAGATGCTCGAAACAAAACTCAAGATAAAGCATCGATATGCTGCACACTTCTCCTATTACAATTAGGGTACTTCATAGAATAGAATTACTGTTTACGTTTCATCTAACATTCATTCACGCAATCGGCAAATTAAAATCGTTCAAGCAAATGATGGAAAAGAATGTATTTGAAAAACAGCATCATATTAGGGAATCTTTGATATGGGGAGATCTACCACATACTGCGTTTTCGCGCAGAATCAGATCAGGATGGGCACTTTCATCAATCATAAATGTTATTTTCAATATAAATAAATATTCACCAATTGTAGGAAGTTCATATATAAAAGCACCACTAAGTATATCTGGCAAGAAAGCTTGTATTAATGTAAAAAAATACCGATAATGCATGCTTTGCATGGGCTGTAGTATCTGCGTTGTTTCGTGCAGAAAAAAATGTGGATAGACCAACAAGTTACCTGCATTATAAAAATGTATTAAATTAAGATGGTATAACTTTTCCAATGTCTTTAAATTTAGTACCAATTTAAAAAAAAAAAAATAACAATATTTCCATAAATATTTTTACATTACATAGAGAAAAAAATGACAAGAAAGCTGAAATATACCCACTTAAATTATCACAATTAACATGTAAAGAAAAGATGCATATCAATTTATTGTTATTAGAAGAATATGCAAGCAATAATTTTACAGTTTTGAAACAGCATTTCATATGGATTAAAAACCTTTCTGCACTAGTTAAAAGTTCTTTAGCTAAAAATACAAGTAAGCTACGCATCTGTAATAGATGCCTTCACTATTTTTACTCTCAAGAAAAATTAGATATTCATATAAATGATTGCGCCAATCAAAATAATTGTAAAATTAAGTTACCTACGCCAGAAAATAAAATATGTTTTAATTTCCAGCCGAATATCAACTGGTCCGGTCTTTATTATTTCCATTTGATGTCTACAATCTATTACGAAGATAGTAGCTTGTGATTTAAATAGATCTCTCGATAAAAGTGGTTCCGCAATTGAACGATTAAAGTATGATTTTTGAAAATCTGTGTACATACTATACAATGTACTTAAATAATTTTTTTCAAATGCCAGATTCAAATCTTCATATGGATATACATCAGAGATTAAATGTACATGCAAATTTGTAACATGACAATGATCAAGTAAGAAGGGTTTTCTTTCAGCAAACTACGCTTATTGGTTTGCAAAGCTACACTAATGTAACGCGGTATGAGTTTTTAGTTATTAATAAAGATTGTAGTGTAGATGAGGGGCGGTACAATAGATCTTTTAAAGAAATAGCCGTTCTATAAAGCTATTCAGTTATTAAACAACTGTCTACATGACCACATCTGCTTTAGAACAGCCCTGTTATTAAACTGCCCTGTTATTAAACTGCCCTGTTAATAAACTGCCCTGTTTTTAAACTGCCCTGTTATTAAACTGCCCTGTTAATAAACTGCCCTGTTATTAAACAGACCTATTTGAAACCTGTTTCATATACAATAATAAATATGGATATCGATGAAAGTTTGCTCAAAGACCTCATAAAAACTAAAAAATCTTTGAAGAGAAAATATATGTCCCTCAAAACTGGAAGAATTGCAAAGGAAACCGAATTTGAAAATACTTTTAAACCAATAGTTGAACCTTTAAAGGAGATCGTGGAAAATGTCAAAACAAACAAAACTCAAAGTATCGAAAACATAAAGAAACCATTGAAACGAAGGAAGTTAGAATTTAAATCAGATATAGAAAAGGAGTCCCCATTACACTACTCAAGTCCGGTTGAAGAAGAAGAAGAAGAAGAAGAAACAGAAGCAGAAGATGTTTCATTTAGAACACCCACCAATTCACAAGTTTATAATCAAAGCACACCATTCAACCGATCAACGCCGTCATCTGATGAAAATCGCGACAAAATCTATGGTCCATATTTCGATGCACTGTCAAATTCAACGAAATTAGGCAGATCAACATTTTCAATTAATAAACACAATGATTTCATTATTGATGATGAGGTCGTTAATGGAACAGACGGACTTTATGAGCTAATTATGCGAAAAAAACCTAGAAAAGCACGCTATACCAATGACGACTTACTGGAATATCGAAAAATATTACAAAAAACTAACTTGCACATGAGAAACCATGATAGCAGCTCACAAATTAAGGGTAATAGAGGGCAAAAGTACAAACACATTATTCATCCCCTAATTCAAGAGCTATCGCAACAGAAAATTGGTAAATCATATGCTATGGCATATTCTGAGAACCCCATCGATTACGTACATTGGGATGATCCTAATGAACTTGTTGATAAACTTAGACTTTTAATCGCATCGCAAACTGCTGGCAATAATAATCATCAGAATGAAATAAACTCAATTGTGGAGGAGTTACGTGAATCAAATATCATATATTAAATACAGTTTTGACCGTGTGCCAGATACTTGCGCTTGTTATATGTTAGAGAAAAGATTGCTTAGAATTAAGAATTTTATGTTGCTTTATCGCCAATTGGCTAGATAAAATATCTAATAAAATAAAAACTTTGCTTGTTTCTATCAATTCTTTTTTGTAATGAGTAAACGAGATGTTGTTAATGAGTTGCATAAGCCAGCTCGAAGGAATTTCACCAGACGAAGAGTTATTATTAAGGGTTTGACGATCTGTGGCAAGCAGACTTGGTTGAAATGATACCATACAGCGATGAGAATGAGGGCTTCAACTATTTACTAACCGTAATTGATACCTTTTCAAAGTATGCTTGGACCGTTCCTTTGAAACATAAGACTGCATCAGCTACAACACAAGCTATGAGGACAATTTTTACCAATTCAAATCGGACACCTAAAAACCTACAAACCGACGATGGTAAAGAATTCTTCAACAAAATCTTCCAAAATCTGATGAAAACTTATAAACCTATGCGATGAACACATCATAAATATGTATATATTTATATTTTAATAGGATAAAATAAAATCAAAGTGTGTTAAATTAATTGTTTTTTATTTCTCCATGAATTGTGAGCGGGTGGGAAGCCCAGCCATTTGACATAAACCTTATTGCCCCTTGTTGTTATTACCTTTTCCACCAGAAAGTATTGGGAAATTTGGTTTTTTGTAATTCTTCTTCATAGAAGCTTCCACTTATAGGCTGGCCTTGGTAGTCTTCAATTATATAAGTAACAGGATTTCTTAATTTTACTTTGTGTAAATGGGTGTGTAACCATTCGCAAAAGCATGCTTGAACTTGCTTATCCTAACACTGTCATCAACTTTGAATTTTCCCTTAGCGGCAATTTTTATTCGATTATAAATTGTTGATAGTAGATCGTTAGCATTGTCTTTATTTATATCAACGGGGCGTCTTTTTATTGTTCTATGCATCGAGTGATTATATGCATGCAACAAATCCTTATAAATAGGCAGCCATTTGTAGTAACCATTGAAACTGAAATCTTTCCACATCTTTTCCTTGAGCGTTCGATTAAAGCGTTCAACAACTGATGCTTTTAACGTACTGTGCGTTGAGTAGTGATTAATTTTATAAGTTTTCATCAGATTTTGGAAGATTTTGTTGAAGAATTCTTTACCATCGTCGGTTTGTAGGTTTTTAGGTGTCCGATTTGAATTGGTAAAAATTGTCCTCATAGCTTGTGTTGTAGCTGATGCAGTCTTATGTTTCAAAGGAACGGTCCAAGCATACTTTGAAAAGGTATCAATTACGGTTAGTAAATAGTTGAAGCCCTCATTCTCATCGCTGTATGGTATCATTTCAACCAAGTCTGCTTGCCACAGATCGTCAAACCCTTAATAATAACTCTTCGTCTGGTGAAATTCCTTCGAGCTGGCTTATGCAACTCATTAACAACATCTCGTTTACTCATTACAAAAAAGAATTGATAGAAACAAGCAAAGTTTTTATTTTATTAGATATTTTATCTAGCCAATTGGCGATAAAGCAACATAAAATTCTTAATTCTAAGCAATCTTTTCTCTAACATATAACAAGCGCAAGTATCTGGCACACGGTCAAAACTGTATTTAATATATGATATTTGATTCACGTAACTCCTCCACAATTGAGTTTATTTCATTCTGATGATTATTATTGCCAGCAGTTTGCGATGCGATTAAAAGTCTAAGTTTATCAACAAGTTCATTAGGATCATCCCAATGTACGTAATCGATGGGGTTCTCAGAATATGCCATAGCATATGATTTACCAATTTTCTGTTGCGATAGCTCTTGAATTAGGGGATGAATAATGTGTTTGTACTTTTGCCCTCTATTACCCTTAATTTGTGAGCTGCTATCATGGTTTCTCATGTGCAAGTTAGTTTTTTGTAATATTTTTCGATATTCCAGTAAGTCGTCATTGGTATAGCGTGCTTTTCTAGGTTTTTTTCGCATAATTAGCTCATAAAGTCCGTCTGTTCCATTAACGACCTCATCATCAATAATGAAATCATTGTGTTTATTAATTGAAAATGTTGATCTGCCTAATTTCGTTGAATTTGACAGTGCATCGAAATATGGACCATAGATTTTGTCGCGATTTTCATCAGATGACGGCGTTGATCGGTTGAATGGTGTGCTTTGATTATAAACTTGTGAATTGGTGGGTGTTCTAAATGAAACATCTTCTGCTTCTGTTTCTTCTTCTTCTTCTTCTTCTTCAACCGGACTTGAGTAGTGTAATGGGGACTCCTTTTCTATATCTGATTTAAATTCTAACTTCCTTCGTTTCAATGGTTTCTTTATGTTTTCGATACTTTGAGTTTTGTTTGTTTTGACATTTTCCACGATCTCCTTTAAAGGTTCAACTATTGGTTTAAAAGTATTTTCAAATTCGGTTTCCTTTGCAATTCTTCCAGTTTTGAGGGACATATATTTTCTCTTCAAAGATTTTTTAGTTTTTATGAGGTCTTTGAGCAAACTTTCATCGATATCCATATTTATTATTGTATATGAAACAGGTTTCAAATAGGTCTGTTTAATAACAGGGCAGTTTATTAACAGGGCAGTTTAATAACAGGGCAGTTTAAAAACAGGGCAGTTTATTAACAGGGCAGTTTAATAACAGGGCAGTTTAATAACAGGGCTGTTCTAAAGCAGATGTGGTCATGTAGACAGTTGTTTAATAACTGAATAGCTTTATAGAACGGCTATTTCTTTAAAAGATCTATTGTACCGCCCCTCATCTACACTACAATCTTTATTAATAACTAAAAACTCATACCGCGTTACATTAGTGTAGCTTTGCAAACCAATAAGCGTAGTTTGCTGAAAGAAAACCCTTCTTACTTGATCATTGTCATGTTACAAATTTGCATGTACATTTAATCTCTGATGTATATCCATATGAAGATTTGAATCTGGCATTTGAAAAAAATTATTTAAGTACATTGTATAGTATGTACACAGATTTTCAAAACTCATACTTTAATCGTTCAATTGCGGAACCACTTTTATCGAGAGATCTATTTAAATCACAAGCTACTATCTTCGTAATAGATTGTAGACATCAAATGGAAATAATAAAGACCGGACCAGTTGATATTCGGCTGGAAATTAAAACATATTTTATTTTCTGGCGTAGGTAACTTAATTTTACAATTATTTTGATTGGCGCAATCATTTATATGAATATCTAATTTTTCTTGAGAGTAAAAATAGTGAAGGCATCTATTACAGATGCGTAGCTTACTTGTATTTTTAGCTAAAGAACTTTTAACTAGTGCAGAAAGGTTTTTAATCCATATGAAATGCTGTTTCAAAACTGTAAAATTATTGCTTGCATATTCTTCTAATAACAATAAATTGATATGCATCTTTTCTTTACATGTTAATTGTGATAATTTAAGTGGGTATATTTCAGCTTTCTTGTCATTTTTTTCTCTATGTAATGTAAAAATATTTATGGAAATATTGTTATTTTTTTTTTTTTAAATTGGTACTAAATTTAAAGACATTGGAAAAGTTATACCATCTTAATTTAATACATTTTTATAATGCAGGTAACTTGTTGGTCTATCCACATTTTTTTCTGCACGAAACAACGCAGATACTACAGCCCATGCAAAGCATGCATTATCGGTATTTTTTTACATTAATACAAGCTTTCTTGCCAGATATACTTAGTGGTGCTTTTATATATGAACTTCCTACAATTGGTGAATATTTATTTATATTGAAAATAACATTTATGATTGATGAAAGTGCCCATCCTGATCTGATTCTGCGCGAAAACGCAGTATGTGGTAGATCTCCCCATATCAAAGATTCCCTAATATGATGCTGTTTTTCAAATACATTCTTTTCCATCATTTGCTTGAACGATTTTAATTTGCCGATTGCGTGAATGAATGTTAGATGAAACGTAAACAGTAATTCTATTCTATGAAGTACCCTAATTGTAATAGGAGAAGTGTGCAGCATATCGATGCTTTATCTTGAGTTTTGTTTCGAGCATCTTTGTGTGTTAAAAATGAATCAATTGTTTTGTTTATAATATCTAGGGTAAGACTTGCCCTCTTGTGAATGGGTACGTTATATGAAATTTAAAATGTAAACATTGGGTCGTCACATATAGTTAAAAAGAATGCTGATAAGAATGAAGAAGTTTGATGACATTTTAAATGTAAGCAAAGATTGGGTCTTCTTTTGCAGTGAAGTACCTACTCTCAAATTATGATAGGAGTTTATTTTGTGGACAAAATCCAAAGCAGTTGCAATATTATTTCAGTGTGTTTTGTAGCGGTGCATTGGAAAGTTCAGTTCAATTCCTCTAACTCTTTAATAGAAATAAGCATCGTAGTAGTGTATATATCAGAAAAAATAAAATAAATATCTATCATCTGTGCATCAGTATTTCAACTTGAGCCCCGCACAATGGAAAACATTATAAGGCTTATTTCAAACGATCTTGCCGCAATAAATAAGGCATGCTGGGAGTTCCCTGCAATGTCGCAAGAATTGGAGGACGTCTTGAAGGAGGTGCGGCGTACAGGGAGCTGGTTGCTGTTAAAAGCAGCCATATTTTTATTGATGGCTCTACACCACAGAGCCAAGGCCGACGCCTTTGACGTTAATGAGATTAACCCCGTATTAATGGGGTTGCTCCAAATAAACTAGAGAAAAAATAATTTTTTTGTTGTTTGTGTTTTTTTTTTTTTTTTTTTTTTCCTTAACCTTTCAGGTAGTTTTTTGTTTTTCACTAGTGTCTTGGGTTGCTGGTTTTTAAAGTCGGCAGCTATGTTCGAATCAGCTGCACATTCCTTGAATTGGAAGTACTAGCTAAAGGCTGGTTATTTTTTTCTTATTTGAAAACATCTACAACTGAGAACAAGTAAGTTGCGGATCAGTCTTCCTATCGGTTTCACTGTCAACCTAAACTCAATCACCCTCCCTTTGAAACGTATTTTTTGAAAACATTGCCCAGAATCCTCTTTCACTTTGGATGTGGCAAAATCAATTCCTTTCTTTCTACACTCACAGAACATTACCCAAAATATGGAGCGCAAACCACAGCGCAGCCGCAGATAACAATAGATAAAAAAAAATTACCAAGCAATACATAATAGACAATATTTCATGTGCACATTTTATTATTATTTTTTTAATTTTTTACAACTTTGGTTTGATCTCCAGCTTAGGAACTGGGTGCCGCGTCATTGCACAGTGACCGATATAAATAGCCTTGAATTGAATCGTTCAATTCGAGGTTCGATTAATGAAAAAGAAACAAAAAGACAAAAAGAACTAGAAAACGCAGAAGGGAATTCCCGGACAAGTCAAGTGGCTCATGTTACTTAGTTGTGCATACGATCGTTGGTATGGTGAAAGAAATGCAACAACAACATAATGAGTTGGTTGACTTGTGTTAATTGGTTTGGGCACTTAGTTGCGCAAGGGAATGAAAAAATGAATGAAAATAAAAAGTGATCAGTGACAGTGAGTAAAGAAGTTGTAAAGTTCTTGGTATGATGCATCAAGTGGTGCACTTTACAACACGGCCTTGACGGCTATTTTATTTCCTTATCAACTACAACCACAATGGCCTTGACGATATCTGTTGTTGCTGCATTGGGCGCTGAAGATTATAAAACATCGCCTCACATGACTAACCATACTTCAAACAACATGATTCATTTCTGCACCCACCCTATTTGTTTACATCCAGAGTACATTCAACTCTATGAGCTAATCATCTAATTTTATACAAAGTTAATGAGGGAGAGAGAGAGAGAGAGAGAGAGAGAGAGAGGGGGAGGGGGAGAGGGAGTTATGGTCTTGCTCTCAAATTCTTGAACGATGAGTCATTTTCGTGGGCCAAGAAAGACATAGCCCTACTACTTAAGTTTTTATTTCTATATCTGTTTGAACTCTTGGGATAGGCTTAATGAATGACTTCTTCCTCCTCGATCGGAATTTTTCTACAAACATTCCAATGAGGAATGCTCTGAGGAAGATTCGAATTTCGCTTTAAGAATATGGAATCACTTTGAGTGTACAAATTTTAAAGATTACTTCTAAATATATTTGGCAAGTGATGTTGTCCCGCTGGCAGATTTATTTGAAAACATTCATAAGATGCCATTTTAAAAATGACAAGAGTAGAATTAGAGCTTTTAACCGATTTCGAAATATTAAACTGTTTCCAAAAAAGGAACTAATGGAGGCCAAACTCAATGCAGTGACAGATATTCAGAGTCGAAAAACAAATATATACCTGCTCTATATAGATGCAGATAATCTGTACGATTGGGCAAAGTTTCAGTTACTCGCTAGTCAGGCATTTGAATGGGAAAATCTAAGAGGGAAATGAATACCTACGTGTTAGAAGTATGCTTAGAGTATTCACAAACTACCCACACATTCTGCTCTGAAAACAATTTTACTTAATGTTCTAAGTGCAGGAAATTCACTCAACAAAAAAAAAAACCTCGTCATTTATGACGTACTTCATGAAGAAATTGATGGAAACTTTTTGACAATTGATGAATGAATTCAATATGAAGAAAGTGCAGGATTCTGATACGAATTTGGCTTATTTGCTTATGAGCTAAGTTCATCATTTCATTAAAACATTTTGTAGCGTTAAATTTTATCGCAACAAGGTATGCTCTGAAGTCCTTTCTCTTCCTACCCATGGTAGGAACAGCAGCAATAAAACGAATCAAGGCGACATGAACACTAAAAACTAATACTGCTGCACAGCAGCACAAAACCTTGCGTTGTGTCGCCACGACATTTTCTTCTTCTGGGCTTTTATCCAACCAATAAAATACCGCGCTCCAACTATAACGTCAAAGTAAAGTAGTTTGATCGCGCTAAAAAGCATTAACAATAATTTTGCAATATGTGATTTAAAAGTTTCATCATAAATAGTTACATGTTTATCTTTTAATAAATGTTCCCCCAATAGTATGAATTTAAATATTGTATTGAAAATTGTTTGCTGTTGAATAAACGTTTTAAATTGCTCCGGCCGACTGATTTTGCTAAATACACTGCAGTAGATAAAATTGACAACAATTAATGAAGTGTAAATAAATTCAATAGTAGTGTAAAAATGGTAGAAATATAAAATGCTGTTATCTAATTTCGGTTAATCACAACATAAAAAAATTGTATCAATGTTTAATAAATAGGTAATCAATAGAATGGTACTGTGCTGAAGACAAAAAACCGACTGGTAAAATAAAGTTAACAATTTTTCCATACAAAAGGCTTATTAGTTAATTGAAAGCATTTTGGTGACATTCAATAATTGTTCGCCGAAATATTACCAAAGTTATGTATTCAAATATAAATCATTTTTAGTTAGAACATATTTTCGATTGAGCGTCTCTTTTACCCAAAAAGGAATGCAATTTACCTTCCCTTAAAGGTATGCAATTAGATATTGTAAAATTTTAATACAGGTGCATACGTATCTCTGCTATAATAAAATGGATCAAATCTGGGGCCCCGCCAACAAGAGAAGTAGTAACGGATTGTTCTAAGCCCCTTTTGATAGCTGCAGTGTTCGGATATGACAGCTGAGGATCACGCAAATACTTGCACTAAAAGCGAACTTCCATCCTGTTATATACGCTTAGATGTGGCCACTTCATAAGAGTGTATTGGAATTTTTTTTTGAAATCAATTATGTCGAGAATTCGAACTTTTCTACTAGTAGCTAAGGGACTATTTGTGGCGGCACGACCGACTTGACCGACACGCCACCACACCGACGAACGTGAAAATCAATACCAAAAGAACACACCCCAACCGACAAGGACAACAGCTGAAATGGGCTGCGCAACCACATCAACTCGCTGTCAGTTCAATAAGTGCACGACAAAAATCGTTTGGGAAAATATACGTTTGATTTTTTTAATGACGTCATTTTTCGTTCAATCGGAACCGGTGGTGGTGACTTGTACTCCTGGATGTCTGAAGTAATTTTTAACCAGACCTATTGTATTTAAATAAACGTGATATTCGCAATAAGTACAACCAACGTGTTTTAAATTCGTACTAAGGTGGATAATACCCCACAAATTAATCATGGTTAGAGAAAAAATAATTAAATCAATTCTCGTGATCACAGAAAGTGAAACAGATGGTTGTTGTTTTTGGATTATTCGGCTGTAAATAGTTTTTTCCCTTTGAATGTTGATCAATCATCAACACCCGGACTTGAACACCCTGAGGTCAACCCAGACAACGATGCATATTACGAGTACGAATCCAAGAAGACAGACACAATTTATATAAAATAGATTTAAGAAAACAAACATTGTATACCGTTGGGCCCCTATTGTTGAGCCAACGCATTTAAATATTTATTATTCACCACCATTTGTTACATTCAACTTTTGTCACTCGAACAATAGATTGTACGATACTATTTTTATATGTACTTATTAAAAAATGAATTTATAAAAAAAAAACATTTAAAAAAAAGAAATACCTACATATATAAAATAATTTAATAGGCAGAACTCCAAACCCTTGCGAATTGCACCAACAAAATTGCCTAGTTTTCTTAAATTGAGTCAGGGGCTATTATAATTAATGATTTAATACTGCGTTATTAAAAAAAAAAAAAAAAATTGCAGAATGGTCAAACAACTTAACGGAAGAAATGGAAACTTGCGATGATCCCGACCTAACAGCTGATGATAATAGCATATTAGACGACAGCGATTATGTGAACAGATGGATAAATGGGGATGACATAATAAATAAAGAAGCCGATGCTATGGAAAGAGACCGACTCAATGCTCATCATAAGCCAAAATTCGTTACTCGACTTTTAAAAGATATTCGCTGGCTTCCAATGGGTTGATGCATGTTGATAAATAATTTTGGATATGGACGTCAGCCAAGCCAGTAGTGCAGGATCGGAAATTTATTTTAATTCCACTAAGCATCACAAATGTTAAGAAATTTTTAGCTTCCCATTCGAGTTGACGAATTTGTGACGATTCATCTGGATAATATTGAAGACCGCATTAAAATTGAAGATGCCAAAATTGAAGACTCTAAAGTTAAAGCTGCGACGTACATTACAATAGTGATGACTACGAAAATGAGGATGAAGATTTAAAAGAATTTGTATAAACGCAAAAACATCCCGATTGCAAAAACGGCGGAAAATTAATTAAAATAACTGATCCAGTTAAGAACTTTTCAGATGGAGCTGAACCTTGCGATACTTGAGTCCAATTTGATGTTCAACGAATTTTCGAAATCAATGGTCCATAAAAGGCGATCCATCGAACAAAAAGATCCCGAAAAACAGTTTGGGATAATTTTAAGAAGTAAATGATTTCATATCAGCTCAAACCAAAGACAGACAGATCCCGATTTTTCGTTATGGGAATGAAACGTCTTTGTGTAAGTATCTTTATCTATTCATAATTTCTTAATTTATACAAATATTTTAATATTTATCTTTTTTTTACAGAGCTCTGCAAGGGGAGGCCAAATATTTGTTTACCAAACACTTGCGCCCATAGCTGTTTATTGTCGATAATTCTATATGATAACCTCGAAGTGGGAACTTTATTCTTGGCTGCGGATAACGAGATAGCGAAGCTGTCAATACATACGCAAAAAACGGTGTAACCGTCCACTCCTACAGACGACGGGCGTACAGAAATGCCGAAAGACTGCAACAATTATAAATCCAGTAGGGGCAGATATTCCAATATTTATCATCTAAGTAATACATTGGGCATGGTTTTGAGACGAACTATCCCAACCAGCCAAATCAGTCCTATGAGAATATGCACCAGCCAGGAGTCTATGAAAATAGATAAATGGGGATTAAATTTTGAAGGGCAGCTGCAAGAAATGTTAAATATTGAACACACAATGCGGGATTAAATTTCAGTTGCAGTAATTGTTTTAAAGAAAAAGAAACATCATTTGAGATAATCAGTTTACCTATAAACTCTTTGAGAGATCCTAAAGATCCTCAGGTTTCTAAATAAATAAAATCCATTTCCGGAAAATTTATTTGCTACCAATGCAGAGCTGATGAAGTAATAACCTCATTTGTTGCGAAAGGTAAATATTTTTCGATTATAAACATAGTATTACATATTCTACATATAATTTGTAATAGCTATAAAGTTATTGTCATTAATGTTGTGTTTCTCGATGAAAACACAGATGGATTGCGGATTCCATTGAAATATGTACTCCCTAAAATAATTCATTCAATGGGTGCGCGTGATTATCGTAAAGAAGGCGTCATCGATTTTATTCCATTTATACGAAATTGCAAGAAGGATATAATGTTGTCGGACATTACAGAGTGAATTGCCGCAGACCGAACACAAAGTGGATGATATTTTTGATGACGTCATTTTAAAACTATCGGTAGTATCTGAAGATCATGTTGTAAATCTATAATTGGTGGAGTATTTAAATGCAATGCACAAATTACTTAGACAAATGGATCCTTCAAAATTTTTAGAACATTTTCTCATTTTTACCGTTGCTTTCGAACTTTCGCACTGAGACACAAATTAAGGGTAGGTATTCACTTAATCTCATAATTTTATAATTTTTTTACTTAATCTCGTAAATTCATACATTACTGCGGTGCTTTAAGTGAACACCCCTCGGAAATGTCATAGCATAAATCGCTGCAAAGAACTAAGGGGTCCGCCATCTAACTTTTTTGTTCAACTAGTGCTTATTTCGCGAATGGTAACACTTAGCTCATGTCTGATTCGACAGATAATTAGTTTTATCCTTCCGCTGAACGAATATGATTGTGTATACGCTTGAACAACGCTGGGAAATATTGCGACATTACTTTGAAAACCATGGTAATGTTGCAGAATGTGTGCGAAAATTGCGTACGGAATTTGGAAGAAGAGAAGCACCGTCAGCTCCGTATGTTCGTTGTCTTGTGAAAAAAGTGAAAGAAACCGGCATCCTCATCGATAAACCAAAGCGTGAAAAGCCAAAAACAGTGCGTACACCCGGGAAAATTGATGCTGTGGCAGAAAGTGTGCGTGAAGCGCCATCAACATCAATTCACCGTCGTTCTCAACAACTGAACATTTCGGAGACATCATTGAGACGAATTTTGCATAAAGACCTTGGTATGACGCCATACAAAGTCCAATTGGTACAGGAGTTGAAGCCAAATGACCATCCAATGCGTTTTCGCTTCGCTAAGTGGGCCTGCGATCGACTTAGAGAAGATGCCGATTTTGCCAAAAAAATCATCTTTTCAGATGAAGCTCATTTTCATCTTGGCGGGATTGTAAACAAGCAAAATTGTCGCATTTAGGGCACAGAAAACCCGCACGCATACATTGAAAAGCCGATATACCCAAAACGAATCACTGTTTGGTGCGGAATTTGGTCCAGAGGCATAATGTGCTTAAAAATTGGACCGATCGTGTAGGCTACTGCATGGCCAGCCGAGGTAGCCATTTGAATGAAATTATTTTCCATTATTAACCGGAAGGATTGTACTTTCAAATAAAAAAAGAAATTTGAGAAAATATTCAGTAGTTCTTTTTTTACAGTATTTTCAAAAAAATACCCTGTATAAAGCAAAAGAATACATTTTTTTTTTAAATTCTTACCGCCATTAATGCAACTCTGAAATATTGAAAAGAAATTCACACAACGCGGAACACGCTTGTCGAAGTTTGACATTTGTCAATTTGTGTAACTTTCCGCACTCGTTTTCCGAGCCTAATTGATAGCGGAAAATTATGAGGGCTGCGTAAACTATTCTCCATACAAAATCTGGAGATTTTTGGTAAACCTCTGCAGTTTATGAGGTTTTTGGGGGTGAATTTGAATTCAGCATATACACTTTCAGTTTAAGTTAATCTGATTCGAACGAATAATCAGCGAAATTATTGACTCGACCGAACAGCTTTATCGAACAGCTTTATCGAACCCAAGCCAACGTCAATAAAAAAAACCGGCGAATCGAATATCCCTCCAGGGAAAGCACCAAAAAAAACAACAACGATTAAGTGTCCTCAGCGATCGGCGATTTATTTGGTTGCTTACTCTTTGATGTCCAAACCCAAAAGAAAAAGGAATTCACATGATACAAATTAGAGAGCGGTTAAAATTGATCATTAACAGCAATCGGTACATAGTTGTATCCGTTAAGATAACAATAGAAAAGAAGAAAAAAAATAACAACAAGAAAGGCTAATAGAAAAAATAGGGCAATAGTACATTATTTCACTGACGGGGAAGCACATTTGTGTTACAACACAAAACAAAAAAAAAGGTGATACTAATCATAAACAGGGGTTTTTACGCGTTTAAGTGAATACCCTTACTGTCTTTCTCAAGTACAAATCGCAATAGTTATTTGAAGAACATATTCTTCGATGAAGAAGTATTCAAAACTGAAAATATTTGGCGACTCTTTAACTTACCATTTTAGGTCTATTTTTTTAAATATTTGATTAATTAAGAAAAGAGCAACAAAGTTATTTGTGTGTCTGGTCACATCTTCTATATTTGAATAATTATAATAGGAGGGGGTAATACTTTATCAGCAATAGAAAAAAAAACAGCCAAATTGTGGATGAATTGAAAAAAAAAAAACTAAAACAAAATACAAGTCAAGTCATTTAAGTTTAATTAACTTCTGGCTATTCAAATGTTCAATTCGCTTTTATTCTTATAAAATATGGTTCCCTGGTTCATGAAACCATTGGGATAACTTCGTTGCCCAGATATACAAGAAGTCAACGAGATAAGTGCGGAGTAATCATCAGTAAATTCGTTATCCATTGATCTATGATAATCAATTTTGGGCTTTTTTTTATTTTTTTAGTAAAATGAGAATTTATTCAATATTGCTCGAGTTTTAGATATACTAAAAGGATCCGCATGGAACCGCAACCGCAGAAGAAAGCATCTATAAAAAGTGAATCCTTTGCTAACCATTTTGTCCGGCAAAGAGAGCACCCTGGCCTTCCCCCCACCCGCTTCCCTTAGTTCATGTGGTATCACAAAAGACCAAAACCAATTTGGTATAAGTGTGTCTTTCTAGACAGCCACCTCACCTAACCTAACCTAACCGTATCGAGAGTTCGAATTTGTTTACTACTAGCTATGCGACAATTAATCATGTTAGGTACTGCGAGAGAAATAAAGGGTTTTTCAATAAGAACGCTACAAAAGTTTTCTTAAATAAAACAAAAACCGGTTTGGATATCAATGTGAAAGTACGTTCGATGCCATTATGTATGGAACTCGATCTCTTTTGCATGGCCACCACGGGCACGCTTGCAGAAGTCCAGACGCTGAACCCAATTTTCGACGGTTTTCAAGCATAAATCGGCCGATACTGCTGCAATTTCACGTTAGATATTCGTACGAAGTTCATCACTCGTCACTGGCTTGTTGGCATAGACCATAGACTTGACGTAGCCCCACAGCAAATAGTCTAACGGCGTCAAATCGCACGACCGAGGCGGCCAAGCGACTGGACCATTTCGTGAGATAACACGTTCTCCAAACTTGGTTTCCAATAAATTAATTGTGACACTCTCTGTGTGGCTTGTGTCGCCGTCCTGTTGGAACCACATGTCCTCCAAGTCCATATCATCCAATTGGGGCCAAAAATATTCGGTTATCATTGAACGGTAGCGATTCCCATTCACAGTAACGTGCCGGTCTTGATCATCACGGAAGAAGTACGGCCCAATGACGCCGCCGGCCCATTAACCACACCAAATCGTAATTTTTTCGGGATGCAATGACGACTCATGGAGTACGTGTGGATTGCTGCCTGACCAATACCGCATATTTTGTTTATTGACGAAGCCATTCAGCCAGAAATGAGCCTCATCGCTGAAGATGATTTTTCGAGAAAGTCCGAATCATTTCCAAGTTGTTGCTCAGCCCAATTCACGAACATACGTCGCTTCTGGTGGTCAAGCGGCTTCAGTTCTTGCGTCAATTTAATCTTGTAAGGATGTAGGCCAAGATCTTTTCGCAAAATTCGCCACAACGACGTCACAGAGATGCCCAACGCTTGAGAACGACGTGTGAGAGACACATTTGGGCTTTCTTCAACTGAATCCTCAGCGGCAGCAATATTCTCGACACTACGGGCACTTCTTTGTCTCACTGGCACGGGAACATTTTGTAATGTGCCTGTGGATTCAAATTTTTCCACTAGACGCTCAATTGTTGATCTGCTAGGTAGATCATGACGACCATAAATTGGAAGTTGCGCTCTTAACGTTGAGGCCACTGACTCCGAATTTCGGTCGTTTGTAGCGTCCGTGTTGAAAAACCCTTTAATTAAGTCAATCTAGTGATCAGTGAAACAGATGGTTGTTGTCTTTAGTGTTGTCTTTATTTTTTGTTTTACCTAAATTGATCCTTGAATGTATGTTGAATTTTTTCTTTTTTTTTTTTTTCTTTCTGTTTCAAAACTTATTTCTTCTCTTGGCCATTTTTTCCTTTCTGCAATTATCAATATGTGTTTGTTAAGTTATTCGGGACTGTTTCCACTCACTAAATGCACTCATAAAATCCAAGAATTGTGAATTCAAAAAATAATGAAGATTTTTATATGCAGTTTACCCAAATTATCGACACAAAAGTGAAAGCAACCATTGGAATTAAGAAAACTAAGTATTTCCTTAAGTTATTCGGATAATACTAATTTTTGTATGTTTACAACAGTCTTATTGGTTTCAAGACTTGCTCGTGTATAGCAGTAAGTTATTGTAGTTGGACAGGGAAGAGTATCTCCCAATTTGAGTTTTGTTATTAATGTATACTGGAATGTGTGGTACGTTTTTATATGTAAAATTAATATGGACTGACTTCAGGTCATTCAATCTAATCTGTCACTTTTTAGTCCATTCTGAAATACCATTTATTGCCATTTGGAGTTTTTTTGTTGCTATTTCGACGGTTGCTCCTACAGCAAGCACAGCAGTGTCATCTGCAAAAGTTGCTTTTGAAGTTTCTTCACTTTCAGGTATAGAAGGTATAGAAGGTATAGCACTGGACCTAGGACACTACCTTGTGGTACACCAGCTTAAATTGCCTTTAGTGTTGAGTACTCTGTCTCTTTTTTAATTCTGAAGAATCGATTTGTTATAGGTATAAGACTCCAGAATTGTGGAATACTGCTTCGGCAGTTGCCTTCGTAATTTATGGATCAGACCCTTATGCCAGACTTTATCGAAAGCTTGTGCTATATCAAGAAATATTGTAGAGCACACATTTTTCTCTTCGAATGCTTTTTCGATATAATCTGTGATTCTATGATTCTCGTGGGACCAAAAATTTCTCAATCAAATTTTATAAATTTACAGACAGATGCCTCTGAAACCGCATCAATTTCTGTAGTTGCTGCTGGGCAACCAGAAAACCAAACAAATCGGGTAACCCCGACGGTGAATATCACATGCGCTGTAGAGCCAAGTGTGAACCCAGCCTCTCGGTCTGCTGTTGGGCAACCGAACCCCCTGCAAATAGATGACGACGTCATGAGGGCTCCATCTACCAGTCAGGGCTGTGCAATATCCGAGCACAGGGAATCGTCGACATCTGATTCCGACACATCCACCATCGTTGACTCCTGTAGTGTAGTATCCGAGAAATCGGGATGCTCCTCTATTGGGAAGAGTCTGGCTGGACTACAGGTTCAACAAAGTGGATACGTGAAACTATGTGGTTTCGAAAAAAGACGCTTCAAAAGTGCCTTGCGGCGAGGCATGGACAGAGAAAATGCTCTCATCTTCGCCAAAGCCGCTCTCAATGACAGACCGATCTCTAAACGGGTTAGGTCGGAGGACAATACCCCACCGACATCGGCCGCCAAGAAGGTTAAGAAAGGTCCTTTACCTGATGTTCCCACCTTTAGTCAGGTGGCGAATCTAGTCAGGTTAGGTATCGTTCCGACCGACTTGATAAACCAACCCCTCTCTTCTGAGCAAATGGCTCTGGTACAGGAGGCGGTCATTGACACCTCGATTGAGCTGACCAACAGTGGCGTGTGGCCAAAATTCTCTGGATCAGTTCCAAAGTCAGGGTGGGTAATGTTCATTTGCACAGATGGTGCTACCGCGGGATGATGTTGGTGGAAGAGAATTCTTTTCCAAAGCCCCACATCGTTCGAGGATTCTTCCCACATAGCCTGGAACTCTCAAATGAGAAAGTACTTGCCACCCTGACGGCTCAAAATGCCGCACTAAATGCTAAAACCTGGAGGGTCGTCAAGAGGGTTAAGGATGGTGCATTCCTTCACCTTGTACTTGCAATTGACGACGCTTCCATGGCCAAACTCCTTGAACTGAAAGGGAAAGTCTCATACCGCTTTGGACAGATAAAGTTGATTCTTAAGAGCACCGATAAGAATCCTGTGTCTGACAGCGGTACCCCTAAAGCAGGAGTGGAAGCCAACTCGGCACCTTTCTCTGGGATCGTGCCTTCCCAACTGGTACCTGCAGTGCAGTGCAGTGCCAATTTACCGTCCAACCCCATAGACACCAATAGCGGTAAGGAGATGGCGTTGAAAGTTGTCGGAGACCGCATCCTAGAAACAAGCAGTGGTATTGCTACTGGGCAAGCCACTCCTAGTGGTTCAGGGTGCAGTTCTGGGGCAACGATCGGCGCTATGACTAACCGCCATAAACAGCAACAAAAGGGCATTATGGCCCATAAAACTGGTGGTATGGCCAAATTTTTAAAAAGTAACGCAGCCTCAGGGCGCGTTACCCACAAGAATGCACAAGACGAGTCTGACAGGTCCAAAAAAATAGTTCGTCCTGAACAGACTGCTTGCCGCAGAGGAAAGGGCCCCAAAAAGGCCCAACTACTCAGGCAGGCCGGTTCCTCCAAAGAGGACCAATGAGCACCATCAAGGTGTTACAGGCGAACCTCCACCATGCTAAGGGCGCGTCCGCTACCCTTGCCAAGAGATTCGCCGAGGAAAAGATAGCCCTTGGCCTCATCTAAGAACCATGGGTTATCAGCGGACACATAAAAGGTCTTGGAAATAAAGCAGGTGAGCTTATTTATAAACGAGACGAGCCAGTGCCACGAGCGGCCTACTTAATCGACAAAAATATCAACTTTCTTCCCATTCCAGAATTCATCACAAAAGACTTGGCGACCATTCAAATAGAAGTACCAACCGAGCGGGGCACACATAACATCATCTGTGCCTCAGCATACTTCCCAGGCGACGACACCAACATTCCGCCCATCGAGGTCCAGAACCTTTTAAACCACTGCAAGAGGAACAACCTTCATTACGTCATTGGATGTGACGCAAATGCACACAACATGGCATGGGGCAGCAGTGACAATAATAAAAGAGGTGAGTGTCTTTTAGAATTTCTAGTTGGTAGTAACGTTGATATCTTAAACAAAGGCTCTAAACCAACCTTTATAAATGCGATACGCGAGGAGGTACTTGATCTCACTCTTGCCAGTCCATTTATGTCTAATTTCGTAATAAATTGGCATGTGTCTGACGAAGCCTCGTTATCAGACCACCAGCATATAAGGTTTGATATACCTGGTCAATCTACACCTGCACAAAATAGATACAATCCCAAATCGACGGACTGGAATATGTATCGAGAACTTGTTCTCTCAAAAACAAATATGTTTGTCTCTCAAATTGAATCCATATGGGACATTGATGAGGCTGCTCACCAGCTCAGTAACGTGTTGATAACCTCCTACCATGAGAGTTGTGTCAGCAAAACCAGTTTGAGTAAACGTAAGGTTCCCTGGTGGAATGACCAACTAGCCAAACTCAGACGGAAGGTTAGAAAACTCTTTAATCGAGCCAAAGTAACCAAAATGTGGGACGAATACAGATCCGCTCTCACAGAATACAACTCAGAATTAAGACGATCTAAAAGGGCCTCCTGGAGGAAATGCTGTGAAGACATATTAGATATGCCAGTAGCAGCCCGTATCCACAAGGCTCTGAGAAAAGATCATTCCAACTGTGTAGGTCTACTTAAAAAAGCAGATGGAACCTACACGACGGACCGTTCGGAAACAATTAAAACTTTACTTCAGGTACATTTTCCGGGTTCGACCATCCGTGAATCACACGAAAGCTCACACGACATTGATCCCAGGATCTCTGTTTCTGGGCGAGTAAATAGTCTATCTGGAAAAATTTTCAGTCCAGATAAGGTTAGATGGGCAGTTGGCTCCTTCAAACCTTTTAAAGCACCTGGTGGTGATGGTATATTCCCAGCCCTCTTTCAGAGGGTTATTGACGTCATACTACCAGCAATTACAACCCTATTTAGAGCTAGTTACAATTGGGGATACATTCCTTCCACCTGGAGACAGGTGAACGTAATTTTCATTCCCAAAAGTGGCAACAGGCCAAGCGAACTACCTAAATCATATAGACCTATCAGTCTAACATCCTTTGTTCTTAAAACTATGGAAAGACTAATTGATGTTCATATCAGAGGTCAGATATTAATATCTAACCCTCTCCACTCAAGTCAGTTTGCGTACAGAAAAGGCAAGTCCACTGAGGGTGCTCTTCACCACCTCGTCAAAAAGGTAGAAGACGCCCTTAACCACAAGGAAATTGCCCTAGGCGCATTCTTAGATGTTGAGGGAGCTTTCGATAATACTGGATACGACTCGATTACTAGAGCAATCAGTTGTAAAGGTATCGAAGACTCGACAAACCGTTGGATCCGTGCCATGTTGGAAAGTCGAGTAATAACGTCCTCGTCGGGAGAAGTGGCTGTGTCGGTGACAGCAGTCAAAGGCTGCCCCCAAGGAGGTGTGCTCTCCCCCTTGCTGTGGTCACTAGTCATAGACAGCCTACTAGTCAGTTTACATAATCTAGGTTATGACGCCATCGGCTATGCCGACGATTTAGCAATTGTCATTAGTGGAAAGCACTGTCAACTTTTGTCACTCGAACAATAGATTGTACGATACTATTTTTATATGTACTTATTAAAAAATGAATTTATAAAAAAAAAACATTTAAAAAAAAGAAATACCTACATATATAAAATAATTTAATAGGCAGAACTCCAAACCCTTGCGAATTGCACCAACAAAATTGCCTAGTTTTCTTAAATTGAGTCAGGGGCTATTATAATTAATGATTTAATACTGCGTTATTAAAAAAAAAAAAAAAAATTGCAGAATGGTCAAACAACTTAACGGAAGAAATGGAAACTTGCGATGATCCCGACCTAACAGCTGATGATAATAGCATATTAGACGACAGCGATTATGTGAACAGATGGATAAATGGGGATGACATAATAAATAAAGAAGCCGATGCTATGGAAAGAGACCGACTCAATGCTCATCATAAGCCAAAATTCGTTACTCGACTTTTAAAAGATATTCGCTGGCTTCCAATGGGTTGATGCATGTTGATAAATAATTTTGGATATGGACGTCAGCCAAGCCAGTAGTGCAGGATCGGAAATTTATTTTAATTCCACTAAGCATCACAAATGTTAAGAAATTTTTAGCTTCCCATTCGAGTTGACGAATTTGTGACGATTCATCTGGATAATATTGAAGACCGCATTAAAATTGAAGATGCCAAAATTGAAGACTCTAAAGTTAAAGCTGCGACGTACATTACAATAGTGATGACTACGAAAATGAGGATGAAGATTTAAAAGAATTTGTATAAACGCAAAAACATCCCGATTGCAAAAACGGCGGAAAATTAATTAAAATAACTGATCCAGTTAAGAACTTTTCAGATGGAGCTGAACCTTGCGATACTTGAGTCCAATTTGATGTTCAACGAATTTTCGAAATCAATGGTCCATAAAAGGCGATCCATCGAACAAAAAGATCCCGAAAAACAGTTTGGGATAATTTTAAGAAGTAAATGATTTCATATCAGCTCAAACCAAAGACAGACAGATCCCGATTTTTCGTTATGGGAATGAAACGTCTTTGTGTAAGTATCTTTATCTATTCATAATTTCTTAATTTATACAAATATTTTAATATTTATCTTTTTTTTACAGAGCTCTGCAAGGGGAGGCCAAATATTTGTTTACCAAACACTTGCGCCCATAGCTGTTTATTGTCGATAATTCTATATGATAACCTCGAAGTGGGAACTTTATTCTTGGCTGCGGATAACGAGATAGCGAAGCTGTCAATACATACGCAAAAAACGGTGTAACCGTCCACTCCTACAGACGACGGGCGTACAGAAATGCCGAAAGACTGCAACAATTATAAATCCAGTAGGGGCAGATATTCCAATATTTATCATCTAAGTAATACATTGGGCATGGTTTTGAGACGAACTATCCCAACCAGCCAAATCAGTCCTATGAGAATATGCACCAGCCAGGAGTCTATGAAAATAGATAAATGGGGATTAAATTTTGAAGGGCAGCTGCAAGAAATGTTAAATATTGAACACACAATGCGGGATTAAATTTCAGTTGCAGTAATTGTTTTAAAGAAAAAGAAACATCATTTGAGATAATCAGTTTACCTATAAACTCTTTGAGAGATCCTAAAGATCCTCAGGTTTCTAAATAAATAAAATCCATTTCCGGAAAATTTATTTGCTACCAATGCAGAGCTGATGAAGTAATAACCTCATTTGTTGCGAAAGGTAAATATTTTTCGATTATAAACATAGTATTACATATTCTACATATAATTTGTAATAGCTATAAAGTTATTGTCATTAATGTTGTGTTTCTCGATGAAAACACAGATGGATTGCGGATTCCATTGAAATATGTACTCCCTAAAATAATTCATTCAATGGGTGCGCGTGATTATCGTAAAGAAGGCGTCATCGATTTTATTCCATTTATACGAAATTGCAAGAAGGATATAATGTTGTCGGACATTACAGAGTGAATTGCCGCAGACCGAACACAAAGTGGATGATATTTTTGATGACGTCATTTTAAAACTATCGGTAGTATCTGAAGATCATGTTGTAAATCTATAATTGGTGGAGTATTTAAATGCAATGCACAAATTACTTAGACAAATGGATCCTTCAAAATTTTTAGAACATTTTCTCATTTTTACCGTTGCTTTCGAACTTTCGCACTGAGACACAAATTAAGGGTAGGTATTCACTTAATCTCATAATTTTATAATTTTTTTACTTAATCTCGTAAATTCATACATTACTGCGGTGCTTTAAGTGAACACCCCTCGGAAATGTCATAGCATAAATCGCTGCAAAGAACTAAGGGGTCCGCCATCTAACTTTTTTGTTCAACTAGTGCTTATTTCGCGAATGGTAACACTTAGCTCATGTCTGATTCGACAGATAATTAGTTTTATCCTTCCGCTGAACGAATATGATTGTGTATACGCTTGAACAACGCTGGGAAATATTGCGACATTACTTTGAAAACCATGGTAATGTTGCAGAATGTGTGCGAAAATTGCGTACGGAATTTGGAAGAAGAGAAGCACCGTCAGCTCCGTATGTTCGTTGTCTTGTGAAAAAAGTGAAAGAAACCGGCATCCTCATCGATAAACCAAAGCGTGAAAAGCCAAAAACAGTGCGTACACCCGGGAAAATTGATGCTGTGGCAGAAAGTGTGCGTGAAGCGCCATCAACATCAATTCACCGTCGTTCTCAACAACTGAACATTTCGGAGACATCATTGAGACGAATTTTGCATAAAGACCTTGGTATGACGCCATACAAAGTCCAATTGGTACAGGAGTTGAAGCCAAATGACCATCCAATGCGTTTTCGCTTCGCTAAGTGGGCCTGCGATCGACTTAGAGAAGATGCCGATTTTGCCAAAAAAATCATCTTTTCAGATGAAGCTCATTTTCATCTTGGCGGGATTGTAAACAAGCAAAATTGTCGCATTTAGGGCACAGAAAACCCGCACGCATACATTGAAAAGCCGATATACCCAAAACGAATCACTGTTTGGTGCGGAATTTGGTCCAGAGGCATAATGTGCTTAAAAATTGGACCGATCGTGTAGGCTACTGCATGGCCAGCCGAGGTAGCCATTTGAATGAAATTATTTTCCATTATTAACCGGAAGGATTGTACTTTCAAATAAAAAAAGAAATTTGAGAAAATATTCAGTAGTTCTTTTTTTACAGTATTTTCAAAAAAATACCCTGTATAAAGCAAAAGAATACATTTTTTTTTTAAATTCTTACCGCCATTAATGCAACTCTGAAATATTGAAAAGAAATTCACACAACGCGGAACACGCTTGTCGAAGTTTGACATTTGTCAATTTGTGTAACTTTCCGCACTCGTTTTCCGAGCCTAATTGATAGCGGAAAATTATGAGGGCTGCGTAAACTATTCTCCATACAAAATCTGGAGATTTTTGGTAAACCTCTGCAGTTTATGAGGTTTTTGGGGGTGAATTTGAATTCAGCATATACACTTTCAGTTTAAGTTAATCTGATTCGAACGAATAATCAGCGAAATTATTGACTCGACCGAACAGCTTTATCGAACAGCTTTATCGAACCCAAGCCAACGTCAATAAAAAAAACCGGCGAATCGAATATCCCTCCAGGGAAAGCACCAAAAAAAACAACAACGATTAAGTGTCCTCAGCGATCGGCGATTTATTTGGTTGCTTACTCTTTGATGTCCAAACCCAAAAGAAAAAGGAATTCACATGATACAAATTAGAGAGCGGTTAAAATTGATCATTAACAGCAATCGGTACATAGTTGTATCCGTTAAGATAACAATAGAAAAGAAGAAAAAAAATAACAACAAGAAAGGCTAATAGAAAAAATAGGGCAATAGTACATTATTTCACTGACGGGGAAGCACATTTGTGTTACAACACAAAACAAAAAAAAAGGTGATACTAATCATAAACAGGGGTTTTTACGCGTTTAAGTGAATACCCTTACTGTCTTTCTCAAGTACAAATCGCAATAGTTATTTGAAGAACATATTCTTCGATGAAGAAGTATTCAAAACTGAAAATATTTGGCGACTCTTTAACTTACCATTTTAGGTCTATTTTTTTAAATATTTGATTAATTAAGAAAAGAGCAACAAAGTTATTTGTGTGTCTGGTCACATCTTCTATATTTGAATAATTATAATAGGAGGGGGTAATACTTTATCAGCAATAGAAAAAAAAACAGCCAAATTGTGGATGAATTGAAAAAAAAAAAACTAAAACAAAATACAAGTCAAGTCATTTAAGTTTAATTAACTTCTGGCTATTCAAATGTTCAATTCGCTTTTATTCTTATAAAATATGGTTCCCTGGTTCATGAAACCATTGGGATAACTTCGTTGCCCAGATATACAAGAAGTCAACGAGATAAGTGCGGAGTAATCATCAGTAAATTCGTTATCCATTGATCTATGATAATCAATTTTGGGCTTTTTTTTATTTTTTTAGTAAAATGAGAATTTATTCAATATTGCTCGAGTTTTAGATATACTAAAAGGATCCGCATGGAACCGCAACCGCAGAAGAAAGCATCTATAAAAAGTGAATCCTTTGCTAACCATTTTGTCCGGCAAAGAGAGCACCCTGGCCTTCCCCCCACCCGCTTCCCTTAGTTCATGTGGTATCACAAAAGACCAAAACCAATTTGGTATAAGTGTGTCTTTCTAGACAGCCACCTCACCTAACCTAACCTAACCGTATCGAGAGTTCGAATTTGTTTACTACTAGCTATGCGACAATTAATCATGTTAGGTACTGCGAGAGAAATAAAGGGTTTTTCAATAAGAACGCTACAAAAGTTTTCTTAAATAAAACAAAAACCGGTTTGGATATCAATGTGAAAGTACGTTCGATGCCATTATGTATGGAACTCGATCTCTTTTGCATGGCCACCACGGGCACGCTTGCAGAAGTCCAGACGCTGAACCCAATTTTCGACGGTTTTCAAGCATAAATCGGCCGATACTGCTGCAATTTCACGTTAGATATTCGTACGAAGTTCATCACTCGTCACTGGCTTGTTGGCATAGACCATAGACTTGACGTAGCCCCACAGCAAATAGTCTAACGGCGTCAAATCGCACGACCGAGGCGGCCAAGCGACTGGACCATTTCGTGAGATAACACGTTCTCCAAACTTGGTTTCCAATAAATTAATTGTGACACTCTCTGTGTGGCTTGTGTCGCCGTCCTGTTGGAACCACATGTCCTCCAAGTCCATATCATCCAATTGGGGCCAAAAATATTCGGTTATCATTGAACGGTAGCGATTCCCATTCACAGTAACGTGCCGGTCTTGATCATCACGGAAGAAGTACGGCCCAATGACGCCGCCGGCCCATTAACCACACCAAATCGTAATTTTTTCGGGATGCAATGACGACTCATGGAGTACGTGTGGATTGCTGCCTGACCAATACCGCATATTTTGTTTATTGACGAAGCCATTCAGCCAGAAATGAGCCTCATCGCTGAAGATGATTTTTCGAGAAAGTCCGAATCATTTCCAAGTTGTTGCTCAGCCCAATTCACGAACATACGTCGCTTCTGGTGGTCAAGCGGCTTCAGTTCTTGCGTCAATTTAATCTTGTAAGGATGTAGGCCAAGATCTTTTCGCAAAATTCGCCACAACGACGTCACAGAGATGCCCAACGCTTGAGAACGACGTGTGAGAGACACATTTGGGCTTTCTTCAACTGAATCCTCAGCGGCAGCAATATTCTCGACACTACGGGCACTTCTTTGTCTCACTGGCACGGGAACATTTTGTAATGTGCCTGTGGATTCAAATTTTTCCACTAGACGCTCAATTGTTGATCTGCTAGGTAGATCATGACGACCATAAATTGGAAGTTGCGCTCTTAACGTTGAGGCCACTGACTCCGAATTTCGGTCGTTTGTAGCGTCCGTGTTGAAAAACCCTTTAATTAAGTCAATCTAGTGATCAGTGAAACAGATGGTTGTTGTCTTTAGTGTTGTCTTTATTTTTTGTTTTACCTAAATTGATCCTTGAATGTATGTTGAATTTTTTCTTTTTTTTTTTTTTCTTTCTGTTTCAAAACTTATTTCTTCTCTTGGCCATTTTTTCCTTTCTGCAATTATCAATATGTGTTTGTTAAGTTATTCGGGACTGTTTCCACTCACTAAATGCACTCATAAAATCCAAGAATTGTGAATTCAAAAAATAATGAAGATTTTTGTATGCAGTTTACCCAAATTATCGACACAAAAGTGAAAGCAACCATTGGAATTAAGAAAACTAAGTATTTCCTTAAGTTATTCGGATAATACTAATTTTTGTATGTTTACAACAGTCTTATTGGTTTCAAGACTTGCTCGTGTATAGCAGTAAGTTATTGTAGTTGGACAGGGAAGAGTATCTCCCAATTTGAGTTTTGTTATTAATGTATACTGGAATGTGTGGTACGTTTTTATATGTAAAATTAATATGGACTGACTTCAGGTCATTCAATCTAATCTGTCACTTTTTAGTCCATTCTGAAATACCATTTATTGCCATTTGGAGTTTTTTTGTTGCTATTTCGACGGTTGCTCCTACAGCAAGCACAGCAGTGTCATCTGCAAAAGTTGCTTTTGAAGTTTCTTCACTTTCAGGTATAGAAGGTATAGAAGGTATAGCACTGGACCTAGGACACTACCTTGTGGTACACCAGCTTAAATTGCCTTTAGTGTTGAGTACTCTGTCTCTTTTTTAATTCTGAAGAATCGATTTGTTATAGGTATAAGACTCCAGAATTGTGGAATACTGCTTCGGCAGTTGCCTTCGTAATTTATGGATCAGACCCTTATGCCAGACTTTATCGAAAGCTTGTGCTATATCAAGAAATATTGTAGAGCACACATTTTTCTCTTCGAATGCTTTTTCGATATAATCTGTGATTCTATGATTCTCGTGGGACCAAAAATTTCTCAATCAAATTTTATAAATTTACAGACAGATGCCTCTGAAACCGCATCAATTTCTGTAGTTGCTGCTGGGCAACCAGAAAACCAAACAAATCGGGTAACCCCGACGGTGAATATCACATGCGCTGTAGAGCCAAGTGTGAACCCAGCCTCTCGGTCTGCTGTTGGGCAACCGAACCCCCTGCAAATAGATGACGACGTCATGAGGGCTCCATCTACCAGTCAGGGCTGTGCAATATCCGAGCACAGGGAATCGTCGACATCTGATTCCGACACATCCACCATCGTTGACTCCTGTAGTGTAGTATCCGAGAAATCGGGATGCTCCTCTATTGGGAAGAGTCTGGCTGGACTACAGGTTCAACAAAGTGGATACGTGAAACTATGTGGTTTCGAAAAAAGACGCTTCAAAAGTGCCTTGCGGCGAGGCATGGACAGAGAAAATGCTCTCATCTTCGCCAAAGCCGCTCTCAATGACAGACCGATCTCTAAACGGGTTAGGTCGGAGGACAATACCCCACCGACATCGGCCGCCAAGAAGGTTAAGAAAGGTCCTTTACCTGATGTTCCCACCTTTAGTCAGGTGGCGAATCTAGTCAGGTTAGGTATCGTTCCGACCGACTTGATAAACCAACCCCTCTCTTCTGAGCAAATGGCTCTGGTACAGGAGGCGGTCATTGACACCTCGATTGAGCTGACCAACAGTGGCGTGTGGCCAAAATTCTCTGGATCAGTTCCAAAGTCAGGGTGGGTAATGTTCATTTGCACAGATGGTGCTACCGCGGGATGATGTTGGTGGAAGAGAATTCTTTTCCAAAGCCCCACATCGTTCGAGGATTCTTCCCACATAGCCTGGAACTCTCAAATGAGAAAGTACTTGCCACCCTGACGGCTCAAAATGCCGCACTAAATGCTAAAACCTGGAGGGTCGTCAAGAGGGTTAAGGATGGTGCATTCCTTCACCTTGTACTTGCAATTGACGACGCTTCCATGGCCAAACTCCTTGAACTGAAAGGGAAAGTCTCATACCGCTTTGGACAGATAAAGTTGATTCTTAAGAGCACCGATAAGAATCCTGTGTCTGACAGCGGTACCCCTAAAGCAGGAGTGGAAGCCAACTCGGCACCTTTCTCTGGGATCGTGCCTTCCCAACTGGTACCTGCAGTGCAGTGCAGTGCCAATTTACCGTCCAACCCCATAGACACCAATAGCGGTAAGGAGATGGCGTTGAAAGTTGTCGGAGACCGCATCCTAGAAACAAGCAGTGGTATTGCTACTGGGCAAGCCACTCCTAGTGGTTCAGGGTGCAGTTCTGGGGCAACGATCGGCGCTATGACTAACCGCCATAAACAGCAACAAAAGGGCATTATGGCCCATAAAACTGGTGGTATGGCCAAATTTTTAAAAAGTAACGCAGCCTCAGGGCGCGTTACCCACAAGAATGCACAAGACGAGTCTGACAGGTCCAAAAAAATAGTTCGTCCTGAACAGACTGCTTGCCGCAGAGGAAAGGGCCCCAAAAAGGCCCAACTACTCAGGCAGGCCGGTTCCTCCAAAGAGGACCAATGAGCACCATCAAGGTGTTACAGGCGAACCTCCACCATGCTAAGGGCGCGTCCGCTACCCTTGCCAAGAGATTCGCCGAGGAAAAGATAGCCCTTGGCCTCATCTAAGAACCATGGGTTATCAGCGGACACATAAAAGGTCTTGGAAATAAAGCAGGTGAGCTTATTTATAAACGAGACGAGCCAGTGCCACGAGCGGCCTACTTAATCGACAAAAATATCAACTTTCTTCCCATTCCAGAATTCATCACAAAAGACTTGGCGACCATTCAAATAGAAGTACCAACCGAGCGGGGCACACATAACATCATCTGTGCCTCAGCATACTTCCCAGGCGACGACACCAACATTCCGCCCATCGAGGTCCAGAACCTTTTAAACCACTGCAAGAGGAACAACCTTCATTACGTCATTGGATGTGACGCAAATGCACACAACATGGCATGGGGCAGCAGTGACAATAATAAAAGAGGTGAGTGTCTTTTAGAATTTCTAGTTGGTAGTAACGTTGATATCTTAAACAAAGGCTCTAAACCAACCTTTATAAATGCGATACGCGAGGAGGTACTTGATCTCACTCTTGCCAGTCCATTTATGTCTAATTTCGTAATAAATTGGCATGTGTCTGACGAAGCCTCGTTATCAGACCACCAGCATATAAGGTTTGATATACCTGGTCAATCTACACCTGCACAAAATAGATACAATCCCAAATCGACGGACTGGAATATGTATCGAGAACTTGTTCTCTCAAAAACAAATATGTTTGTCTCTCAAATTGAATCCATATGGGACATTGATGAGGCTGCTCACCAGCTCAGTAACGTGTTGATAACCTCCTACCATGAGAGTTGTGTCAGCAAAACCAGTTTGAGTAAACGTAAGGTTCCCTGGTGGAATGACCAACTAGCCAAACTCAGACGGAAGGTTAGAAAACTCTTTAATCGAGCCAAAGTAACCAAAATGTGGGACGAATACAGATCCGCTCTCACAGAATACAACTCAGAATTAAGACGATCTAAAAGGGCCTCCTGGAGGAAATGCTGTGAAGACATATTAGATATGCCAGTAGCAGCCCGTATCCACAAGGCTCTGAGAAAAGATCATTCCAACTGTGTAGGTCTACTTAAAAAAGCAGATGGAACCTACACGACGGACCGTTCGGAAACAATTAAAACTTTACTTCAGGTACATTTTCCGGGTTCGACCATCCGTGAATCACACGAAAGCTCACACGACATTGATCCCAGGATCTCTGTTTCTGGGCGAGTAAATAGTCTATCTGGAAAAATTTTCAGTCCAGATAAGGTTAGATGGGCAGTTGGCTCCTTCAAACCTTTTAAAGCACCTGGTGGTGATGGTATATTCCCAGCCCTCTTTCAGAGGGTTATTGACGTCATACTACCAGCAATTACAACCCTATTTAGAGCTAGTTACAATTGGGGATACATTCCTTCCACCTGGAGACAGGTGAACGTAATTTTCATTCCCAAAAGTGGCAACAGGCCAAGCGAACTACCTAAATCATATAGACCTATCAGTCTAACATCCTTTGTTCTTAAAACTATGGAAAGACTAATTGATGTTCATATCAGAGGTCAGATATTAATATCTAACCCTCTCCACTCAAGTCAGTTTGCGTACAGAAAAGGCAAGTCCACTGAGGGTGCTCTTCACCACCTCGTCAAAAAGGTAGAAGACGCCCTTAACCACAAGGAAATTGCCCTAGGCGCATTCTTAGATGTTGAGGGAGCTTTCGATAATACTGGATACGACTCGATTACTAGAGCAATCAGTTGTAAAGGTATCGAAGACTCGACAAACCGTTGGATCCGTGCCATGTTGGAAAGTCGAGTAATAACGTCCTCGTCGGGAGAAGTGGCTGTGTCGGTGACAGCAGTCAAAGGCTGCCCCCAAGGAGGTGTGCTCTCCCCCTTGCTGTGGTCACTAGTCATAGACAGCCTACTAGTCAGTTTACATAATCTAGGTTATGACGCCATCGGCTATGCCGACGATTTAGCAATTGTCATTAGTGGAAAGCACTGCGCTACCATTAATAGTAGAATGAGGAGCGCTCTTCTACATGTTTTAGAATGGTGTACTACGGAAGGATTATCTATAAATCCCAGTAAAACTATTCTAGTTCCTTTCACCAGGAGGAGATTGGTCAACTTAGGGCCCCTCATCCTGAATGGAACTACATTAAACTACTCCAATGAAGTTAAATATCTAGGAGTCATCCTTGATAAGAAACTAAACTGGAACTCACACATCAAGTCCGCCACAGAGCGTGCCTCTAGAGCCATGTGGGCCTGTAGGTGTCTGTACGGCAGAACTTGGGGTCTTAATCCAAGAATGGTACACTGGTTGTATACCATGATGGTAAGACCCATTGTATCGTACGCGGCAATCGTCTGGTGGCCAAAAGTACTCGAACGAACCACGGCAAATAAGCTTCAGAAGCTTCAAAGAATTGCCTGTCTCGGTATCACAGGTGCAATGCGCACCTGCCCAACTACAGCACTTGAGGCCATTATTGGGCTCTCACCCCTGCAGTACTTTATCATGAAGACGGCAGCTAGATGCGCCATTAAACTGCAGCTAGATTATAGGTTTAAACCAGCTGACCTTGTGGGACATCTGAAAATACTCAACCTAGTCCCTAACTTGGACATGTTCTGCTCAGTCCCAGACACTATGGTTAGGGAGTACAGTTTCGGAAAACTTTATGAGGTCGAAATACTTGAACGTGCAAGCTGGACCAATGGTATTCCGTCACTCAACCCAAAAAGCTTAGTATGGTACACCGACGGATCCAAAATGGTTTCCGGAGTTGGAGCTGGCGTCTTTGGGCCCAACACCAAAGTATCGGTACCCATGGGATTGTGTCCCACGGTCTTCCAAGCGGAAATCCATGCTATCGAAATATGTGCCGACCTTATATCCCAAAAAGGAATGAAAGGCGCAACCATTCAAATATTTTCAGACAGTCAGGCAGCTTTACAAGCTTTGGCGTCCAATACAATTGACTCCAAAACAGTTAAGTGCTGTCACGATGCCTTGCAAGCCCTAGCCAAACACAACAAGGTAAGGCTCGGCTGGGTGCCGGGTCATCAGGGTATTGCAGGCAACGAATATGCAGACAAACTAGCTAGGACTGGCTCCGAATCCTTTCTCTGTGGACCAGAACCCTATTGCTCGGTCAACTGGACTACTGCACTAAGGCAAATTAACGATTGGGAAAAACAACTCCGTCTTGAACACTGGGAACATGTCCCGGGTCTAAGACAATCCAAACGATTAATTAAACCTTACTCCTATAAGGAAATACTTAAACTCAGTAAGGATAACTTAAGTAAGCTAGCGGGCTTCCTCACAGGTCATTGCGGCCTTAAATATCACCTCAACAAAATGAATCTTTGCCCGGATACAGAATGCAGATTCTGTCTGGAGGATATCGAATCCTCTGAACACATTCTCTGTGACTGTCCGGCTCTTCATTGGTTAAGAAAACGGGTCTTCAATAGGGAGAATCGTACACCAACAGAGATAGCGTACTCTGCTACTAAAGATTTACTGACCTTCATTAGGGAGGTCGAACGTCTCTTAGTTTAACCTCTCCCCATTGACACAATAGATCTTTCAGGTCGCAGTGTCAGCCATTTGGGCATGGGATAAATTTAAAAAAAAAAAAAAAAAAAAATGCACCTGATCAATTATAGAGTGCTTATTTCTAAACCCAAATTGATAAATTGGAACTAGCGCTTTTTCATGAATTATTTTTTGCAGACGTTTTGCCAGCATATGAGGTTACTTCGATAGGTGGTTTACCTAGTTTTGGTATCATTATTACCACCGCAACCTTCCACATGCTTTGCACATGAACCAATCGCTTTACGAGGCTTTACTTTATTTAAAATGACACGGTATTTGAAATCGCAAAGGGTGTCTCAATTTTAATGCAGCATTTATAATCTGCGCTAGTTTTTTTAAACCTTTTCGAGGAAATTGTTTTAAAATTTTCCATGTGATTAAATCGAACCCTGGGGTTTTTTTTACGTTTATGCCTTCTTTGATTTCTTTGGCAAGTTCTTTAGCTGTTACCAGCCGAATATGTCTGTCTTCTTCGCACCTTTCTTCGTTTCCTTGATAATCTTTATCTTCATAATGTTTGAAGACGTTCTCAAGGTACTCTGCAAAAGTATTTGCTTTTTCTTGGCTGCTTTTTGCCCATTTACCTTCTCTGTTTTTTACCGGCGGAATGTGAGCTATTGGCCTGTTCATTTTCTTTGTTGCCTTCCAGAGCGAGTAGTCGATACTAGCATCATTTGTAAGACTGGTAAGATATGTTTTTAAAGACTCGTTATTAAATTCTCTTATAGATGTTCTGAGCTTATTATTTAAGTTGTTCAGTGTGGTTTTGTCGCTTGGCGCTCTTGTCTATGGCCAACGTTTCCTAGCTTTCCTCTTTTCTGTAATAATTTCACATATTTCAAGAGTATTGTTTAATCTTTTTTGTTCCTTTGGGAGTTGCAGCCCATACACCTTTTGTATATCCAGTGTAAATATTTGCACTGCTTCTTCTAGTTGATCTTCTGTTTGAATAGCTGATGATAGTTGAATACATTCTTCCAACTTCTGCCTGAAGTGGTTCCAATCAGTCCGTCTTTTAACTAGTTTAGGGCTATGTTCTTTTATTATTATTCTATCGCCAAGTGTAAGAAGGAATGTTCTGATTGAAGATCAGGGCCTTCTTCTATATTTATTTTATTTGAAGATATATTTTTCGATATAAAGAAGTCGACAAGATCTGGGGTTTCATTCCTAGTTTTATTCCTCTAGTATTTGTTAATCTAGATCCCCAATATTTATTCTTGGCATTAAAATCCCCTCCCGCGATTGATCTATTGTGAAATATCCGGAAAAGACTTTTAAAATCATTTTTCTTTACTCTATAGCTAGGAGAGCAGTATACTGCTGCAACAGATATTTGTCCACTGCTCGTTTTTATACTTATGGAAATTCCTTGGATGGCGCATGGTTGGAATTTTGCTTCTATATGGTGTTCAATCGTATTTTTATAAAGGATGTTTATCTTAAGCTGTTCCTGGTTACCTCTGTTTACTGTTTATGGTACATCAATAAAATGAATTGGAAAATAAAGGGATGTTGGAAAATAATTACATTTTTGATCTCTATAATAATTTTACCAAACACTAAAACTGAAATAATTTAACAAATTAATGTCATTATTGAAAATTACTATTACAACGAGTGCTTATTCCACCTACAGTTTGTTAGTTTCTGCTATTTGCCAAAAGCTCACAAACTTTGAGCAAAATAAATAATGGACGAAGCAGATTAATGGCGATATCGTTTACTACTATCGCGCGGACGATTATCGGTCTTTCTCAATATTGCGGAATGAGTGCCCAGGCACATCACCAACATGAACTGCTGCTGGGAATTCGTCCCTGTCGATTTCATCAGTCAGAGGCCTACGGATTTCTCTTAATATTGCCATTTTCATCATTTACGTGGTACTTTGTTCAAAATTTTTTTGTCGAACACATAAAAACTATGACCATATTGCGAAACACCCACTAGCAATACAAAAAGAATATATATACCCAAGAGACATTGTTAGAGACTCACAAGCTTGTTAAATATGTATACACCAACGTCTCAAGGTCGTTCAGTAAATTGAAAGGCAACCCTTACCTATTCGTGCCGCTACTTAACAATGAAAATTACTGTTTAATACACATTAACAAAACCCCAGCACTAAAAGAACTGTTTTTATCATTTTACTTTATCACGAAAATTATGCAAATTAAGGGTTGCTCGAAATGCTGAGCACGATTTTATCGAAAAATTTAAATCTCCATGATGTATACCTGTGAAAACAAGCTTTAACTTTTCCCAACTGGTTGAAAATATCCATATACCGTCAATAACATAAAAGATTCTATGTGTACACTCCACACATTAAAAGTTACCGGTATAATCCTGCTTTTATGAAAACATCCTTAATCCGAAAGCAACAAACATTTGGAGAAACGGCAAAATCAAATTTACATACATAGTGGTCTAAAACTAAAAACCATAAACGCTGCGCAGAGGATTACCTGCGGAAGGATGTGGAAAAGGAAGTGAAGCGTGTCCCTTTTTTCAACCATTTTATACGGATATTTAAAAGTAATGAGTTTACGAAAACATACGGTGGAGGATGTCCTTAAGAGTTACCTATGAATCCACGTAATACGGATAAACGGTAACTGCACTGAGCTTCCAGCAGGATATATGCATACATAAGCCCATAATTGCTAAGTTTGTTCTGGTGCTCTGAGGTGGACAGAGGTTGCAGAGCAAATGTTCAGTATATAAAACGGGATGAGATTTGAGCTATTAGGCGACCAACGTTTCTTTTCGTCCTTCATTTAGTCGTGTTTATCTATGATGCGAACGAAAACTCTGCAAATTTGTTTTCAATGTTTGTTAACAGTCCAATTTGCTTAAAATTTCAAAAGAGATCTCGGGGACTAAAGTAAATGAAATACATAAGTACACCAAATCTTTCATTAAAGGACATCGAATGAATTCCAATGAATTCCAATACAGTTTGTGATATTTAAAAAAAAAAAAAAAATAAAAATAAATTCCAAACAAAAACCGTTCACGGGAGTATATCAGCAGTGTAAACTGCAAACGGAGGAGCTGATATTATGGTATATGTTTGTCTGTGTTGTGTACACCAAGCAAGGGACTTGGAGGAATAATTTACGAATTAATTCAAATGGAAAGCTGTAGATGGGGCGGCTTTGGCTGGGAATTTGTTTGTATATCCATTGACAGTTTTTTTTTTGTTTTCATTTTATTTTTTTTTGCTTGTCAAGTTGTTCGTATTTGCCCATTCAATTGTAGCAGCAATGGCGGACATAACATGCCTGAAGAGAATAAATAGCTCAACGACACAAAAAAGAACATGTAATTCCCAGCCAATTGTCTATGATGGTGAAAAATGTGAATGAAACTTTTTTCCGCTCTATCTGAGCCTTCGGATACAATAAATTAATTACTAGGGATGATGTTTGTTTTTGTTTCAACAAAGAGAGTGATTTGTTTCGTTCGTTTGCGTGTCCTCGTATCTAGTGTTGGCTGAATGGTGAAAAATGATTACATATGATGCTGAGCTGATGAAATCTATAGAATTTTGCATTCTATGGGTACATTTGGATCAATTTGTTGATCCGCAGTTACACAATGTAGTACTTGACGTGCTTAGTGAAACTCAGGAAGTCAACAATTTAAGCGGATTTTAAAAGTAAGTAAAAGTATATGTAAGTTCATTGAACCCATGAGTAGACAACGTTAGAGCGGATGAAGAGTTTCAAATAACAGAAAGTGAAACAGCATTAAAACATTAGTCTGAGAACGTAATCAGGCTTATAAGCATTGGAAGCGTTTTAGAATAGAGGCCCTGCATATATCATACAAAGTTTCGCACATTTTTGCTTTTTATTAAAATATTGGTATATACAATTTGACTTAAGGCTAGGTAACAAATGGTGGTGAATAATAAATATTTAAATGCGTTGGCTCAACAATAGGGGCCCAACGGTATACAGTAATGTTTGTTTTTTTAAATCTATTTTACAGAAATTGTGGTTGTCTTCTCGGATTCATACTCGTAGTATGCATCGTTGTCTGGTTTGACCTCAGGGTGTTCAAGTCCGGGTGTTGGTTTTATCCTCGATGGTGGGTTGTCTCGGTCGATTCGTAGAAGGGCAGTTCTGTCCTGTCTGTGTCGCTTGGGAATAACTCCTCGCTATATACGGGATAGAATCAAAAAGACGATTCTATGCTGGAAGGAAACTTTGGAAAAATATTAGAGAAATTGGAATAGGTCAGAAATGTAATAACAGTGTCCTAATCAGACTGACTGTGATATGTTGAACGAGCGTTTTATTCGAAATTCATCTACTGATCCTGAGAATAGCATAAACTCTGTATCGCACCAAAGCAATTCGGAATATTCCCGAGAATCTCTCTCAAGTTTTGGTTTTACAGCAGTCGATGAGGCCGATGTTTTAGAAAGTTTTGTATATATCCGATCGCATTCCGTTGGTTTCGATGACCTGCATCCTGGGTTTTTAAAAGCGATCCTCCCATATTGTTTAAAGTACATAACATTTATATTTAATACCGTTTTAATGACTGGGATTTTCCCCACTGCTTGCAAAAAATCCAAAATTATACCTATACCAAAAAGTTGAAACTCCGATGAGTATAGACCTATAGCTATTTTACCTTACTTATCCAAGGTCTTAGAAAAGATTATGAATAGCCAGGTACGGAGGTTTCTTACCAACAATAATATGCTATGTTCTAATCAGTCTGGCTGTCGTCCTCAGCATAGCTGTACGTCTGCATTAATAAAGATTGTGGAGGATATCAGAAAAGCAGTAGATGATGGTAATATTACAATTCTAACACTTTTAGATACCATCAGTCACAACATGCTCTGCAGTAAGCTTAAGAATCAGTTTAATTTCTCGACATCTTCCACAAGCTTAATCTGTTCATATCTAAAAGACAGATCTCAGGCGGTTGTTCCTATTGACATCGTCTCGGGATTTCTTCCAGTGAGCAAAGGCGTTCCTCAGGGCTTATTATTCTCACTTTACATTAATGAGCTTCCTTCTTATGTATCTAACTCATCCATACACATGTGCGCCGATGATGTTCAGTTGTATAACAAGTGTCCGTTGGGTCTTGTCGAGAATGGTATGCATGAGGTAAATGAAGATTTAAAAAGTATACTACTTTGGTCAAGAACCAATGGTTTATGATTGAGTCCAGCCAAATCAAAATGTCTGATTATTTCAAGAACATCTGTTGATAACTCCACTTTGCCTAAACCATATCTAAGTGATTTTGTTGATACAGCTAAGAACATGGGTATAACCTTCAAGAAAATTCTTACATGGAATACCCACATTAGGTTGACGCTAGGAAAAGTATATGGGAGCCTTCGAATGTTATGGACAACTCAAAAAATTACACCCATTAAAACGCGGATAATACTAGCCAGGACATTAGTCATCCCAATCTTATTGTTTGGTTGTGAAAGATATGGAATTTGTGACTTTGAACATAAAAGAAGAATTAATGTTGCATATAACAGTATTGCACGAGACATTTACGGACTAAGGACGTATGATCATGTTTCTAGTTTTTCGAAATCTATATATGGTCTATCGCTGGAAAATCTGTTCAAATTTAGGACAATAAATCTACTGCACAATGTATTAAATACCTGTGAACCATTATATCTTTACAATATGATACCTACTCAACCTACCTACTTCTGGTCTTGTGCCAGTAAGTTTCTCTTATTTAATTTCTTAGCGTCAATTTTTAGTAAACGCAATTAGGCTGTGGAATTCCCTACCACGATCCATTCGAGTAATAAGTTGCACATCTCAGTTCAAGAGCCGACTTAGGCGGCATCTGGAGGCGCTTTGATCTAGTGAAGATGAAGATTAATTTCATTAACTTTGATTCTCTGTTATAATTGTTTTCTTTGTACTTTTCTTTCCTTTCTATTTTAAATTAGTTCTCGGATAGTCAAGCTGCTATCAAGTGCCTGGAATCAGTCTCTACAAATTCTATAACAGCCCAAGACTGTCGTTCGTCTCTCATAGAGATGGCGGAGCAGTTCAATATTCACCTCTGTTGGGTGCCGGGGCATAGGGACATCCCAGGTAACTGCAAGGCTGATGAACTCGCCAAACACGGTACCACACTACCTATACTTCCAGTTATTCGTAAGGTATTCCAATCGCTACTTGTAAACTCATAATAAAGCAGGATGCTATCAATAGAGCAAATCTTAGATGGATTTGGCCAAAGCTGGATCTAAAACGGTCTAGACACTTGATATCCTTGGATAGGAAGCATATAAGTGCTACAATAGGTGTCATCACAGGACACTGTCTCATAGGCAGGCATGCAACAAGGCTTGGCGTACTTGCAAACGATTTTTGCAGAAGCTGTCTTGACAAGGAAGAAGAAGAAACTATTCTCCATCTCCTCTGTACTTGTCCGGCCCTCTCAAAAAGACGTAAACTCCATCTGGGAGCGTTCTATTATAATGATCTGAACGATCGAAAAAACACAGACATTCGGAATATCCTACGCTTCATCAGAAGCTCCAATTGGTTCAACGAGTAGGAAGAATTGCATTTTAGATTCATGTGGTATCACAAGGGACCTTACAATGGTCTAAGTGTGTCGGCTAGCCGACAGCCACTTCAACCTAACCTAACCTAGGAACATGATACTATGTATTTATGCTTAGATATTTACATCCGTGAACCCAATTACTTTTTAATGAAATTCTATCTTCTCTCTTGTTTTTTCCAAACAGTAACATAAATAATGTATACATTATTGAAGCTTGCACAGTTTTATACCATGTTCCCACCAAACTGAAATCGCGAGATTTCGATGAATTTTTACTGAAATCTCGTAAGTCGTTCCCACCGAGTTGAAGTGATTTCAAAAGTCATAAGCTGTCAATTTTGAAGTGGCTGGCAAACAGCTGTTTGATTTTTTATTTTTTTGATTGCTTTGGCGCTTATTATTTTGACGTACACAATGAACAAATGAACACAAAATAAACCAAAGTTCATGCTGTAGGCTTGTTCGGTTTGATCACCTCTCACGGGCGGATGAGCTCAAAGGGATTTCGACTAGATTTCGCTGAAATCCCGAGATTTCGGCACGTCAATAATGTATGGCGAAATCTCGGAGATTTGGAAAGATTTTACCAAATCTCGCGATTTCGCTTGGTGGGAACATGGTATTAGAAGATACGTCACAACTGCAAGCCTATATTAGCTACAAACAAATGCTTGCAGTCAATTTGGCAAAAGTTGATAAGCCTGGTAAAAGGTATGTTGCCAATGAGGCGAAACACTTGGAAAATGCGCTTCTTTGAGGAAGGTGACAAAAACAATAACTCTTATTATTTGTTTATTAAAGTCCCACCGACAAAAATGAAGTAAGTTTGAGATGAGAACCTTTGGACCGTTAAAGTTAAATACTAATATAGTTTCGCAATTCTGTCACTGTTGATCATAATCGTTCTAAATCGGTAGGTTTAGTTCGTCTTGACGTGCTTAGGGAAACTCACCGCAATAAATTATTTGTTTAATCGGGAATCTGATGTTATTGAATATTGAAGTTTCCTAATACATGTGGGATTGAGCCAGACAATAACACCCTACGAATAACGAACAATAGTAAGAACAGAACAACAGTACGATCATACGACACGCAGCCGGACAGTAACAGGTTAGTTTTTACTCAACTCCCGTAGGAGGCACACGTAGCAGTGAAGCTAAGAAAATAAAAGTAGAGAGTCGCCAAACTCGCAGTGTTTCGTAGATTTACGATTACGTGAAAATAAAGATTATAACGTTTTGGAAGTCAGTGTTTCATTTTTTGAACGAGCCAAAGAAGATGTGAAAAAAACCTACATACATTATCGGTTTCCAATGCGTGCGCACTTTTGCAGTGACGAATTTACATTACATATTCTGAAACGTTTTTAAAGAACTCAGATTTGCTTCTTTGATACAGCCCCCTAATTGTATACGAAGTTTAATGTCCATACAGGCTTTTGTATTTGCTTGTAATGGGTGTCTCAAAATTTTGCAGTACATATTTGAATTAAACAGAAAACTTTTTTTTTTTTTCCAACTATGTATTTTTCAAACATATGCACTCTAATTCTCGTCAAATAAGTTGATTAATCGTTTTTTTTTTTTTTTAATTTTGAAGTTTTTATTTACAACAATTTAAGTAGCAATGCGATTTAAAATTAATTTTGCTTCAAAAAGGTCACGAAATTGAACTGTTTTTTTGTCTCACTTGATTGCGAACAGTGGCTTAATCTACCTGTTAGAAGCATAAATGGTAAAAATCAATACAAAATTTGTCTGTTTAAGTAAATGTTGGGTTTATTCAAAGGGAAGCAATAGTCTTTTGTAATGGGTACCACCACCTCATCGCTGAATAACTTCAAGCAGCCTGCTGTGTGGATATTCATAGAGTGCTGTCAAATAATCTAGCGAAATTTTGGACCAGCCTCGTTTTATATTGCCTTCCTCCTTCGCAGGCTTTTCTTGAAAGCCAACCCCACAAGTTTTTCATGATGTTCAGATATGACGAATGTGACGGCCATGGAAGTAGGTTAACATTTTAGTTCTGAATCCTGGCTTTTGTTGTCCGTGCGGTATGTATCGATGCATTGTCTTTTTGGAAAATCCATCGCTGTGGAAAAGCTCTTTCCAGTATCGATTTGAAGTGATTGCAGTCAATTTGGAGCTTTGGAAATTCAGCTGCATGGTTCCATAATAGCTTATTAGTCCCCATACCATTACACCGCCGCCTTTGAAGGTGTACTTCCTCCTTTCTCAAATCATGGAAACATTTGTTTCATCAGAAAAGGCGACAGTATGCCACTCTCGATTCCACCTGATGTGACTTGTTGCAAAATCAAGCCGCTGGATTTTACGTGCCGCATTCAAAGGCGGTCTCCTCTTCATAATTTATTTATTTATTTATTTATTTATCTACAAGGCAAATAGCCTTCACAGATTTCACAATAATAATGATATACATATTGTAGATAAGTATAGTAATCCAAAAATAAATTATAAAAATTATTTGTTAAAAAAGAAGAAAAAAGAAAAACAATAAGTTAGCATAGTTACATGAAATTAGAAGATAATACATCAAGAGCATTGCGTTTAAAGCAATCCCGATTTGAGGTCAAATTCAAAACATTATCGACATCGGTTCAGACAATCCATAATTAGTTCTATGTGCAGGAGGTAAAAATAAATTTCTGTCACTAAGCGTTCTGCTTGGAGCACAGAATGGTAAACAAAAAAGGAGTTCACTACAATGAATTCTATAAGAGACAATATCCTTTAGAAGCACCAAGGACTGCATCTTTCTCCTAACAACGAGAGAGTTTAGGCCAAGCAATAAACAGCGAGCTTTATACGAAGGCAGTTCAGAATCCGTATTGAATCTTCTCAGAGCAAGGCTAGTGAAACGTTTCTGAACCCGTTCAATTCGGGAAGAGTGAACACCATAAAAAGGATCCCAGATGACACAACAGTATTCTAATCTGGGTCTAATTAAAGAACAGTAAAGAGTTTTAAGAACAAATGGATCACGGAAATCTTCTGAGTTCCTTTTAATAAAAGCAAGTAGTGAGAAGGACTTAGAGACGATGTAGTCAATATGTAAATTAAAGCTTAACTTGTTATCGAAAATAACTCCAAGATCTTTCATCTCAGATGCTCTTGTAAAAGGAACATTCCCAGCCACATACGAATGAATCAACGAACTGTGTGAACGACAAATCGAGCAAACCTTACATTTGGACAGACTGAGCTCCAAGTCGTTTTCAGAACACCATCGCAAAAATAGGTTAATCTCGAGTTGAAATAATAAGCAATCCGAGAAGTTAGAGACTTTCAAAAACATTTTGAAATCATCTGCAAATAAAAGACACTAACACTTATTGAAAAACTTAGGGATTTCATTCACATATAGTAAAAATAGCAACGGACCTAAATGGCTACCCTGAGGAACACCTGAAGTAGCAGTTACCACATTCGAAAGAAAACCATCGACTTCAACGATGAGTTTCCTATTGAGAAGGTAAGAAGAAAGCCAATTTAAGATATTAGAATGAAAGCCAAGTTTCGCTAACTTTCGTATCAATAAAAAGTGATTGATTCTGTCGAGCTTATCACCAAGAATAACTGGCGATTGATTAGAATTTAATAAATTACACATACAGGTGATATTAGAGATGTGAGCATCATAAACAATAAAAGAACTACAATGTGACTAATTAAGAAATAAAAATAAAATTCAAGTTCAGAAACAGCAACACAGACGCAGAGTTGTTCGATGTTATCACTGCACATGGGAAGAGCAATTTGTTTTGCAGCGAGAGATGCACGCACAGCCAAGAGAACTCCACCTCGTCTTGTGAAGCCAGTCGAAAGAGAGCGGTCACGTCTAAGGACCACATAGTGCGAGTCGAATAGTTCAGACGACAAGAAATTTGCATTTGCCTGGTCTCCGTGATAACGATGACGTCATAATCGTGGGAAGAGCAGCAAGTAGAGATGATTAGTTTCTGTGCGTAAACCACTAGCGTTTTGATAGTATACAGAGAAACACGGTGAAGACGAAGGGAGGTATGTACGAGGCGCAGGGCCGGACCAACCATATGTGCAAGATGTGCAAATGCACAGGGCGCAAAATTCTGGGGGCGCATTGCTAGGAAGGAAAAATTAATTTTATCTTGAGCGAAGAAATACTTCCATTTGCATTTTAACAAAAAACTTGTTCAAATAAACCCAAAATACCAACATCCATCAAACCTGCGCTGAATTATTTCTTGCACAATAACTGAAGAATCTAACTCAAAATATCGAAAAATAAAAAATCCCATTAGACCGATGCAAGTTCATTTCTTACCTACCTACTCTCAAAATGTTCTTCCCTGTTCGTTTAGGTATATTTCTTGTACATCCCCTTACATTTTACAAAAGAGAATAATACAGTTTAAAATACTCAAAACAAAAAAGTTCCGCCTCGTATGTGCAGGTTTTATTTCATGCACCTTCACTCACAAAATCTGCATGGAAAAATTTCCAATAAAAAAATTAGTCCTACGGAATCGTATGTGCGTAGGGTGCGAGTTTTAATTCTGCACGTAATGTATGGGAAATGGCAAATGGGACTTCTCTTCTACCCAAAAGAGTAACAAATTTCTCTTACAATTACAAAGTGAGTGAGTGTCTGATTTGGCATTTGGCTTAGCTTTAGTTACATACAAAAATGAACAAGTAGCTTTGTTCTTGTAAGAGAAATTTGTTTCTCTTTTGGGTAGATGAGAAATCCCATTTGCCATTTCCCATACATTACGTGCAGAATTAAAACTCGCACCCTACGCACATACGATTCCGTAGGCCTAATTTTTTTATTGGAAATTTTTCCATGCAGATTTTGTGAGTGACGGTGCAAGAAATAAAACCTGCACATACGATACAAGGTGGAACTTTTTTTGGTTTGAGTATTTTGTACTATATTCTCTTTTGTAAAATGTAAGGGGAAGTGCAAGAAATATAGCTACACGAAGTCACGAACCGGGAGGAATATTTTGAGATTGAGTAGGTAAGAAATGAGCTTACATGGGTCTAATGGGATTTTTTATTTGCCGATATTTTGAGTTAGATTCTTCCTTGAGTTAATGTGCAAGAAATAATTCAGCACAGGCACAGCGCACAGGTATGATTGAATATGAAAATATAGTATTCTCTTCCACTGCAGTGCCTTTGAAAGTGTCACTGTCCGTGTACTTGCGTACTTCATGCCTCAATTTGCAGAATGTTTTAACATTTGGTAGTTTTAAAGATTTAGATGGAGCAGAACTGTATCAAGAGTTAACAGTCATTTCCCACTTGTAACACCACAAAGCTCGTGTTTATAAATATGTGCTAAATTTTATATTCAGTTCAAGCCTTGAAGATCTTGCTCCTAATTTAGTTGTTGCTCTTCAAATTCTAAATACAATCCCGTTACAGTAGCTTCAGGAGAACGTAGTTTTTCTAAACTTAAAATTATTAAAAATTATCTCAGGACAACTATGACTCAAGAGAGATTGGTAGGCTTATCTATAATGTTTATAGAAAAGGAATTATTAAAAAGTTTAGATTATGATGATCTTATTGCTGAATTTGCCAAGGCTAAGGCCAGGAAAAAAAGTTTGCAAGTTTAAACGTTTCCCATCTGCACAATTCTTCGCTGCGTTTTAGTTTATGTTTTTCCTTTTTTTTTCCTAATGAAATTAACTAAGTTCCTTAAATGAATTCTTTTATTTTATTTATTTTATAAATATATTTTCATTTAATTTTGATTTTGATTTATTTATTTTTTATTTGTGTAAATACATTTATTTACAATCATTTTTTGTTACTGAGGATAAGGCCTACCGGGGATACCTCAATAAAAACAAGCGCACTGAAAGTCTACCTCCTGGGTGATGTGGCAAAGACTTATGCATTTGTGCAAATGTGAGAAAAGGGCGCTTTCTGTAAATCTTGCACAGGGCGCTTGTTTGGCTGGAGCCGGCACTGACGAGGCGGAACTGGGTTAAGCAATGATCGATGTAGAGGGGTGGTTTTTTAAGAGGCTTAGAACTTTAAAAAAAAAAAAAAACACAAAAAATTCGAAAAAATGAATGAAATATTTATTTGAATCGATAGTTTGAACCTTGCAATTTAATGTTTAAAGATAATTTCATGCAAATGTTGACCGCGGCTGCGTCTCAGGTAGCCCATCCGCTGAGTCCAATTTTGGCATACTCTTTCACACATATCGGCCGGTATCTCACGAATGAATGCATGGATGTTGGCTTCCAGTGCGTCAATCGAAGCGGGCTTGTCCCTTTACACATTAGCCTTGGCATACCCCCACAAAAAATAATCTAATGGTGTCAAATCGCACGATCTAGGCGGCCAATTGACCGGCCCGAAACGTGAAATTAACTGTTCACCAAACTCGCCTCGCAATTGCGCCATTGCTTCGCGTGCTGTGTGGCATGTGGCACCGTCTTGTTGAAACCACGTATCATGCAAGTCAAGAACTTCCATTTCGGGCAAAAAAAAGTTTGTTATCATCGCTCGGTAGCGTTCACCATTGACAGTAACGCTGCGATTGGCATCATCTTTGAAGAAATATGGCCCAATAATGCCGCCGGCCCATAAACCGCACCAAACAGTGGCTTTTTCGGGATGCATTGGTAGCTGTTGCAATGCTTCTGGCTGATCTTCACTCCAAAAGCGGCAATTTTGCTTATTTACGTACCCATTCAACCAAAAATGAGCCTCATCGCTGAACACAATTTTTCGATAAAAAAGCGGATCCTCGGCCGGCTTTCCAAGAGCCCATTCACCAAAAATTCGGCGTTGTGGTAGGTCGGCTGGCTTTAGTTCTTGCACCAGCTGTATCTTAAAGGGCTTTACGCCCAAATCCTTCCGCAAAATTTTCCACGTAGTGCTGTAACAAAGGCCTAACTGCTGGGAACGGCGCCGAATCGACATTTCGCGGTCTTCTGTCACACTAGCTGATACGGCCGCAATATTTTCTTCACTACGCACAGTACGTAAACGTGTTGGTGGTTTAATGTCCAACAAAGTAAATTTGGTGCGAAATTTGGTCACAATCTTCCGAATAGACTGCTCAGAAGGTCGAGAATGCCGATCATAAAATGGAAGCAGCGCGCGATGAACATTTCGAACCGAGCACGAATTTTGATAGTAAAATTCAATAATTTGCAAGCGTTGTTCATTTGTAAGACGATCCATGGTTAAATTGCAAACCAAACTGAAGCTGTTTGACAGTACTAAACACACGTCAGCTGTCAAAACCAGTGTTGCCAAAACCAAACCAGCTAAAAAATCACCCTTTACAAATAAATTACCCTTTTTCATTAAATTTTGTTGGGAAACTCCTTCCGATGATTTAAGGTCTCCGTTTGTTAAATCCACTATGGAATTGATTTTTGAGATCATATATTTCAATAGCAAGTTGTTTAACAGCTTCGAAAAGCAAATTATTAGATTCGTGAGACACAATGCACGAAGTGCATCTCCACATAATGCTCGAATCATTAGTTAAGAGTTTAAGAACTGAATCAGAAATATTGGCACAAAAGGAATCACATTTCACAAAATTGCAATCAATAACTTCATTGCCGCATTTGGCGCAATTAGTAACAACCATTTGAAGAGAAAAATATAATTAACACAACCGATCACTGCAAGACTATGGAGTGGATTGAATAATATTCAATGGTATCAGGCGATGAACACTCGATCTGCTAGCTGTAACTTCAGTTTCTGCGTTTCTGAGAGATTTAGGTGCTGTTCGTTATGAAGTGAGACAAAAAACCTTTTTGAAGAAACGCGTGATAGAAGTTGCATTTATTAACTAAATCCATTTATTTTTATATTGTAAACATAATATATTCTTCATTGCTTGTTCAAGTGGTTCTTCCTAGATTAGGGAAGGGTTTGGAAAATATCGTAAAATTAAAACCAAAAAACTGCCTGTTCGTAATCAATTGAGAAGGAGTGTAATAACCAATCAATCTATACATAAATATTAAAGAGAATGACGTCCATGTGTGCGCGTATAAATCGAGAAAGGATCCATTTTCAAGCGTCCTCGATTTCCCGTGCGTCTCGCTTTCACTATGACAAATGATGAGTCGTAAGGATAATCGCTGGATCTTTTTGGCATCAATCTTTAATTCTCATGTTACTCACATGGCCATTTGTATGTGGCGTGCTCACGTTTGTGCAAACCTTCCGCTTTGTACATCGTGTACCGAAAAGCACTTTAGTGAAAAAGCGGAAGGTTGGTCGACACGTCAATCATTGCGGTTTGATTGAAACACATCGACATTTGCTATATTTCAGTTAATTCTATTGTTTTGAATAATTCTATTGTTTTGAATAATGAATTTTAATTCACCGAAATACATTAAGTAGCATGTGCATTGTGCATGTCTGGAATTTGTATTTTCTTTATATTAACGAATTTGGGCGAAACGAGTTCCCGATGGAACTCATACTCAGAGGATTGAATCGCAGTAGCGTGTGGAAAACAATTTACCAAATAACTTCCCTGATTGGATTTTTGAATACTAGTGGAGGCGAATGATAAAAAAAAACAGACTCGATCCTTTTGAGGAGTTATTAAAAATCGTTTTATATGCTTACATTGGATATAATAAATATTTAAAAAAAAAAAACTTATTCTTTTTATTCATTCCATTCAGTAAATTTATTTTGTTTTTTTTTTTAAAGCCATTAAAGAATATCCGCATGAGTTAAGAAAAAACAATTGAATTTCGAAGGAAAAAAAAAAACATTTTTTTTGGTCACTCTTTAGTCGAAAATTTCCATGAGCATTTTTCATGAATGTTGCTCAATTTTGTCTAATAATATAAAAATATCCAAGGCTGTTAAGACACATGATTACCAAGCACACGAAGACAGGAAATGTCTCATTTAGTAGATAATTGAATTGTTTTACGGGCTGTATGACATGTCGCACTGTTTTGTTGGAAACAAGATATAGCGATATCGAGTACCAGTAACAGTAACAGTCATTCCATGACAAATTTGATTTTCAAAAAAAGTATAGTCCAATGAAGCCTCTATCCCAAACTACACAGTGGCACGTCGTGGATTAATTTTTTATCGGCAATCACAGGTAGGTTCTCAAATGCAGACATTTTAAAGCCATCAATGTGCAAATGAGCTCCATCGCTTTTGTACAAAATTTTTCAACAATAGCAGTTAAACTCGTATTATTTTTATAAGTATTGTTCAACAACAACAGTGCCCCATATTCACTATTTTTACTAACCCTAAGCTTGCCGCTGCCACAGAGTTAATTTTTTTTTTTTTTTGCAGCACAACTGTGCGTTTGTGGAATTATTTCTCTCTCTTTTCTGTTGTTGTTTGTTGCCGCAACTATAAAATGAAATTTATTTACTATATGCACATGTTAAACCTCTTTGCTCTCCACCTCCCACTTCGCCAATGGATGTATGTTATCTCATATTGAGCTGCCGCAGATTATGGTACCGGTCGGCAGAAGTTGTACTTGCTACCACTTTCCACCATGAATCAAAATATTCCACGTTCTATTTCGAAGATAAATTTCAACCCTGTCTAGACACGAGACGATCCGAATAACATCCAAACTAGCTCAGACAAAACAATAAATACATTTCATCTTCACACACACTGGAATGGTCGTCCCACTTTCGACCTCCCTACCACAATCCTCCAACAATGGAACAAATATTAGACTTCTTGATGGCATAAGCCAGCACGAATGTCCTTTTTTTTATTAAATGTGATTTCATGTGACACCATTTTCCAGAAAATGAGAGAAAACAATCCTGGCCACCCGCTGCTGAATAACACAAACAACAACGACACCGTTGACAGTGCATTCTGTCTGATTCTCACCCATCGTGGTGCACACCGCTAAACAAAAACCAACTCAACTTTTCAGCCTTAGAAATCAAATTAACAAAAAAAAAATTAACCCAATCCAAGACAATGGCACACCGACTTTTAACACCGCCCGTCCTCAGCCATGCTTCATATCGCGTTTATCTGGGGCAATAATAAAACCCGCAACAGCAGCAGGAACAGGAAGAGAAAAGCGCTCTGATTTTATGTATAGTGCAGCAGACTGCTCCTTTGGTTTCCTTCATTCCGTGGCTGAACCAGAGAGCTGGCAGAACAGAGCGAATATTGTGGTGTGCTAGGTGTACGAGTATGGCATCAGGTGTATTATAGCCGTGGCTCACCGTCTGGTAAGCGGAGTTAGGTATCGGGTCGAATTTTATGACAACAAGCTGGTTCTCCTTTGCGGTGCTTAATGGAATACAAAACTTCAGCTTGGCTGTCTGGATCAACTGCTGTTTCTCTTGTGTATATTTGCATGGGTGCAACATCCTTTGTTGGAGCACCTGTTGATTCGAATCGCTGGCGAAATTTCAGTGAAACTTTGACATGCGTCTTTGAAATGAACTTTAAGCAGTATTCCAAGCCTTATGGTATACACTTTGAAGACCTTTGAGTGAAGTCTTTAAATTTCTCGTACAAATTGGATGTTAAGTAATTTCAATGAATGGGTTATTGAAAACCTACCTATTTCAAAGGATGCCTGATGTTAATTTTTCCAATGTACTGTGGCCATTTGTATTCTTTGTCGAAAGTTGTTAATTAAATGACTAGGGAGTGCTTTAACTTTGACGAATTGCAACTTATGTATTAATTATCAGTTCACCTATCACCAAACACCGTGAGAACTTTTGTAATTATACTGGTGAGGTTTTCTCTCCACTTTAACATTTTCAAAAGGACATTATTATCGCTACAAGAATAGTAATGAATTATTCATTCCAACTCTATTCAAGGGGAGCCCTTTGTAGGATAATTAAAATGAATTTCTTCTAATTGATAAACCTGGCATAGTTTGAAATTCATTTTATGTACATACTCGTTTAAGTCTTAGCAGTTGCAAGGAGTGTTAGGACTGTTTGAAAGTAGTTTTAACGAGCAAGCTCTTTATCTATAACATGAAGGACTAAGCAATTATGGATTCTGCGTCAGGTTTACAAAATCGGGTGGACATAACTCTTTCAAAGTTTCACCTCGTAGATATGAGTGATTTTTTAATTGAGGAAGCTAGCTAGTCTTTTATTGTAATATAATCCGAAACAAAGCTTATATTATTATTATTATGTCAAAGGGGTTATTGTACTGCGACCTTTGGTCTATTGTACCCCCTGCTTACGCCTAGAGAGGTATGTTCCCTCATAAGAGTTCCCTCACAGAATGATTCCTTTCGGAACCATTTTAGAGGTTCTTGGACTCTTCTTTCTCCTTGGCGGAAGAAATCTGTCCTATAGCACTCTCTCCAGTCCAGTTTCCTTTAAGAATCTAAGGGTGAGAGCTGGCTCCAGTGACAGTATTTCCTCATCAGTTAGTTGGTACTTGCCTTGTGGGTCAGTGCACCACAAGATCCCAGCAAGTGTTCTGGGATTTCACTGGACACATCGCAGAATCTGCAGAGACCTTCTTCAGATATACCCAGCTTCCTAAGGTGTTCCTTGAGTCAACCCCCGTTAGGAAGCCCGTTAGGATACGGAGGTTATTTTTGCTCATGCCGATGCAAGCTTGGAATCTTTTCTGGTTGTATTGCCCAAGAAGTTTCTTAGCCTGCCTCATGCCCTGAGTGCTATGCCAGGTTCTTGCACTGTTTTCTTTCTCTACTTTCCTAAATTCTTCTTTGAGGGCGTGATCCCCTATTCCGCAGAATGGGACAACGAGTCGAAATTATCAAAATTTACTATCGAAATTCGCAGTCAGTGGCCTCAGCTTTAAGAGCGCTACGTCCAATTTATGGTCGTCATAATCTTCCTAGCAGATCAACAATTGAGCGTCTAGTGGAAAAATTTGAATCCACAGGCACAGTACAAAATGTTCCCGTGCCAGTGAGACAAAGAAGTGCCCGTAGTGTCGAGAATATTGCTGCCGCTGAAGCTTCAGTTGAAGAAAGCCCAAATGTGTCTCTCACACGTCGTTCTCAAGCGTTGGGCAACTCTGTGACGTCGTTGTGGCGAATTTTGCGAAAAGATCTTGGCCTACATCCTTACAAGATTAAATTGACGCAAGAACTGAAGCTGCGTCGTATGTTCGTGAATTGGGCTGAGCAACAACTTGAAAATGATTCGGACTTTCATCGAAAAATATTCTTCAGCGATGAGGCTCACTTCTGGCTGAATGGCTTCGTCAATAAACAAAATATGCGGTATTGGTCAGGCAGCAATCCACACGTACTCCATGAGTCGTCATTGCATCCCGAAAAAATTACGATTTGGTGTGGTTTATGGGCCGGCGGCGTCATTGGGCCGTACTTCTTCCGTGATGATCAAGACCGGCACGTTACTGTGAATGGAATCGCTACCGTTCAATGACAACCGAATATTTTTGGCCCCAATTGGATGATATGGACTTGGAGGACATGTGCTTCCAACAGGACGGCGCGCGCCACAAGCCACACAGCGAATGTCACAATCAATTGATTGTTATCTCACGAAATGGTCCAGTCGCTTGGCCGCCTCGGTCGTGCGATTTGACGCCGTTAGACTATTTCCTGTGGGGCTACGTCAAGTCTCTGGTCTACGCCAACAAGCCAGCGACGATTGATAAACTTCGTACGAATATCGAACGTGAAATTGCAGCAGTATCGGCCGATTTATGCGTGAAAACCGTCGAAAAGCGTCTGGACTTCTGCAAGCGTGCCCGTGGTGGCTATGCAAAAGAAATCGAGTTCCATACAAAATGGCATCGAACGTAATTTCACAGGAATAAAGAATTTCATTGATATTCAAAACCGTTTTTGTTTCATTTAAAAAAATTTTTGTAACGCTCTTAGTTTAAAACCCTTTATAACCCGTACGCTCTCTGGTTTTGGCTGTTCCATTTTGACCAGCTCGGTGGGATTTTCTCCCGGTTTTTGTGGGATGCAATTTCTCGTTATCATTTCGTAGTTCCAACAAATCACTCTCAAATCGTTGAACTCTTTAGGTATTTGATTGGTAACGCTGCATTCTAATTCCGCAAGCAACGATCTACATTTCTTCCATCTGGTTCGATTCCAGATCACGAAAGTGATCAGATAATGAAGGTTTTTCATCTGACAGCTTCATTGCTGGCTATTGAGATTTGGTTAGGTTTTTACCTGATTGAAAATTAGCTGGTGTAACCATAGTTGTTAGCGCGGACTACTCTTTAAGTACCTGTTGGCGAGTAGTTGAAATTATGAACAATAAAGAAACTGAAATGCACCGACCAGAAATAAAGTAGTCTTCAAAAATATTTCTAAAAAAGCTGCCGCATGTAAGTGTTCCTACATTTTACAACCAATACCTGTAATTGGGTGGGTAGTATACCTATAGGAATATCTACATGTAGGTGAGCCATCTAAATTTATAGGTACCTATTTTTTTTGGCAAATAGAAGGTTTTTGGCAAAAAAGCAAATTTTAATAAGGAAATATGTAAGTACAAAAACATCTGGGTAGAAATTATTTAAATAGTTTTAAACTTTTTAGTTATTTAATGAGGAAAAGAATAACAAGCACGGATACACTTTTGTTGTTGCCTTACATAAAAATGGTTGTTTGTCATATTTCTACAAGAGTGGTTGTTCTTATAACAATAGGCAGAGAAATGGCCTACACGTCTTAGGTGAAATGTTTCCGATAATGCGGACAATCTAAACTGTTTTTGAGGCCGATTAAGGGGTACTTTCACTTTGACCTTTTCAACATAAGCTGAATAAACTTTAATGAAAATAGATTTTCCCGGGAGACACAATCTTGCGTTAGCGGCACCAAAGCAACGTAGAGTTGGACATGGTCTTGGCATATTGAGATTGACGGATCTTGACAGTCTACTTTCGTGATTAGATCGAGTGGAAGGCTATGGAGAGCATGCTGAGCTATTTTAATTTCTAGACAATTAGTCAAACATGTAGTAGTTTCAATAAAACTGGGAACAGAATTAAACAAAAGTTTGCACGTATCCGCTATTGTTGCTCTGCAGACCAAAATGTAACAATTAATGTTCGGATATCCAGTTTGTCTAGTTGAATAGAATTTGATATCTGTTCGATGCGTTGAAACTTGGATATTGTTGCATAGTATGTTTCGTCTCTCAAAGCGATGAATTCATTAATTTTACAATCTGCTTTGATAGATTAGTCGAAGACGATTGGCAAATTTATTTCGGGTGCTAATATCATCTGAAATATAGCATCAGAATCACAGGTATTAACGACATCAATACGATTTTTAGCGTCTTTAATGGCCCGCAGCTCCTTCTTCTACCCGCTGCTTCAGCACTGAATTTTCTTAAGCTTTTTTCGCAGTCCGAATTGATTTGGGGGATGGACTGTCTGAAGATACAGTCCTTGGCTGTTTTTTTTTTTTCTTTTTTCATAAGGTTCGTTGTTGTTTCTCCAGTTTTCCTTGGACTGTGATTCCATCAGCTTCGGCACTTCTGGATCTGTAGTACAACGAATGCACATTCGTTTCTTCGCATGATTTTCGTCATCATCACAAAGTGGCTTAGAACACGTTATTAAACCGAGAACACTAGGTTTGCATACCTGAAACACAAAGAAAAATATTTTGTGATTTTGGTGTCCAGTCCATATATCTATGATTTGATCATCCAGGTAGGTTGTTTATATTTTGCTTACCATTTGCACATGCGGGACACTTATTTGTAAAATCTACTGTGTATAGTGGGTCATCAATTAGTTCTTCGTCATACTCTCTACTATGGTTTTTATTTTGGTCAAGCATCTGAGCATGTCTTCTTCGATTCATACTCGTAGTATGCATCGTTGTCTGGGTTGACCTCAGGGTGTTCAAGGCCGGTAGTTGATGTTCTTGTGGTTTGGGGTAGTTGATCATCTTGGTTTTATCCTCGACTCTTAGAAGGGCAGTTCTGTCCTGTCTGTGTCGCTTGGAAATAACTCCTCGCTAAACAGAGCCAGTACATGAAGTTACCGATGCTCTGGGATGTGTGGCAAGTCCGCAATCCTTCGGATTATGATTTTCTTGTATAGCAGTAGTTTTGTTCTTCTACTTAGTCCACTTTGCTTCTTCATCAGCGGGTAAACTCGGTGAAATGCAAGTGATACCTTCCTGAGAACAGCGTACAGGTGTGGGTTGAATTTAAGTCGCTCGTTGAAGTTGACTCCAAGATACTTTTGTTGCTTGTGGTTAAGACGTTGAGAGTGATGATCCGCGAGGTAGGTTTATTTTTATGTTGCGGCAGTTGGTTGCCGACCTAACTCTGGTTCCTCTGACGGGTCTTCTTATACAGATCAGTTCAGATTTGCCCGTGTCGATTCGTATGCCCCATCCTAAGTAGTACTGGAATAGCTTCCTAACGTGGGCTTCTATTCTTCGCGCTGCTATGGCTGGGACCATCGAGCTGCTGTATGTGACGGAGTCATCGGCGAATAGGCAGCTGTTAGTTGCGTTTTCGAGCTGAGGTTGGTCGGACGTGAAAATATTGAAAAGCAGTGGTCCTAGCTTCGATCCTTGGGCGACACCAGCTCGGATGCTTTTCACTTGAGATTGGCGGTCTTCTATCTGCACAAAAAAGGACCTAGAGTGAAGAAAAGTGAAAATAATATAAATGAGAGCGTTAGGAAAAGTTAGCTGTTTTAATTTGTGGACAAGTCCTTGAATCCATACTGAGTCGAATGCCTTCTCCAATCTAGGAAGCATGCGACTGTAACCTGATGGTTGTTGAGAACCATAGTGACATCATGATGAAATTTCATTGGCGGGTGTAATGTGGAGTGCTTTTCGCGGAATCCAAATTGATTGTCCCGTATGATGTTGAGTTGGTTGCATATATCTTTTACTCGCCGCAAAATCAGTTCTTCAAGTATTTTGCTGACACTACATAGAAGCGATATTGGCCTGTATCCAGTTACGTTGCTATGGTCGCCTTTCTTTGGTATGGCTATTATCTTAGCGGTCTTCCATTTTGCTGAAAAGTAACAGTTGTTAGTACAGTTATTCATTACTATAGCTAGCAGGATCATAATGATCTGTGGTAACTTCTTTAGGACGAAATTTGAAATGTTGTCCGGTCCGGTTGATTTCTTGGAGTGACTTCCATGAATTATTTCAGCTATATCTTCAGGCGTTGAAAACCTGTTTTCTTCCTGGGGATCGTCTTCACTGAATGTGGACCGTGGCATCGACTTCTGTGAGGAATATTGGGTCGCCGGGAGGTGACAGTTTGAAGTTGCCTTCGAAGTAGTCAGCTAATGCTTCTGCCTTTTTGTCTGCTGAGGTAGCGGTTCCTGAATTTGTATTGAGGACGTCCGGCATTTTTGGGCCTTTACCCACAATTCTGTATATCTTCTTGAAGGTGTCGGGACCAGGTCTGATGTCTGGCAGCCTCTTTTGAAGTTGAACATCGTTAAAGTGCTGTACTGCGTTCCTGAACATGATGTTGGTGCAGTTTAGTTCGCTTGACACGGCCTGATAATCGCTGTTGACCGTATTCCATTCCCGGTTGCGAATTCTTTGCAGTCGCTTCCTGAGGCGTTGTCTATGACGGTACAGGTTCTGGATATATACTGGGAGATGGCTATATCTGAGTCGTGATGTCCTTGGCTTCTTTTGTTTGTCGAGTGCGTTGTTGACAGCATTCTCGAAGCCTTCGACGGCTGCATCTATCTCGTCATTGGTGAGATTTCTGGTGTTGAGGGCAGAGTGATGTTGTTTACGACTTCTCTTTGGAATAGGTCAACAATTCCAAAAATTCCTGAAAATTAATAAAGTCAGCTTCTGTTGGTTCATTCGTGAAGATTGGTTGATTAAGTTTAATTGTTAGCTGCACTGCTTCGTGGTCAGAGTCACTGGTAAGAGTCTTGCAGTCATTGTTCTGGATCTCATGGGAAACATTAACCAGGCTCGAGGTTGCCAGAAAGAAATCCAATATTGATGGTGTCTTGGGGAAGGTTGGCTTTGATTGGGATATTACCACGAGGGAGTGGACGTCGTTATTGTCTTCCATCCAGTTGACTATTGCCGAATCTTCGGTGCTATCAACCGTATCCCCCCACATCTGATGCCTGGCGTTAAAGTCCCCGCCAATTATACCATATGAGTGTTGGGTTAAGTGTCCGCTGAGTATCTGCATATCGTGTTGAATGCCCAAAGTGTTAGCTTTGCACTTGTTGTATATGCTGATGCCTGCCAGAGTTTCGGGTGGAGACATTCGGATTACTATTCCAGTAGCTTCGAATGATTTGAATCCAGGAATGGCGAGTTGTCTAATCATGGATTTCTTGATACTATTTCTGACGAAGATGCCTGTTCCTCGTTTGCCTTCTACTTTGTCCGTCTTGAAGAAGTTGTAGTCCTTTAGTTCCATCTTGGTGCGGCTGGTCAGCATGGTTTCACTTATGAGTGCAATATCCGCCCTGTTGGACTTCATGAATAGATGGAAAGCCGTCCTTTTGTGAAGGCTGCATAACGAGTTAGCGTTATAGGCAATTACACGAAGTTTCCTTATGTACTGCTGGAATAGTCGGCTCCGAAAACTCGATGGACTTCTTCGCTGAGGTTTACTGGAAGGTTCTTGCGAGCTGGATGTTGATTTGTCGCTCTTGGGGTTTCGGCTGGTGGTGGTGGTGGTTTTGATGGGGTCTTGGGTTGGCTCTGTTTTCGTTGGGTTGTTTTAAGGCTCACCCTCGCCGTTGCAGCAAAACTCATTGCCGGTCTCGTTAAGAAACAAGCAGATTTGGCTGCAAATTCCTGTTGAGCTTTCCTCTGTATGACCTGTTTCTCTTTGTCAGCAAGCTTCATTTTGTACTGTGGGCATCCTTTGTAGCTCGCTTGGTGACCTGTTGCCTTGCAGTTTGCGCAATAGACTTCGGGATCTGAAGATTCATTCCGCTTGCACTCTCCGGGTTGGTGGTCTTGCTTGTATTTGACACAAACGTATGTCATACTGCAATTGGTGGCGACATGTCCGAAACGCTGGCAGTTTTGGCATTGGACGATGTCATTTGTCTTGAGGCGCTCCCAGTGGATCCGCTGGTTTAGTAACAGAGTTTTCCTGTATACCTCAGTGACGTCATATGCTTTACTGATCTCTACAACAAAGCTATTGAATGTTTTGCATTTTTGCTGCAGGAACCCCTTCCGCTATAAGTTCCTCTTCAACCTCGGCAGTGGTGTAGGAGAAATGAATTCCCTTCAGCATTAATAGAGTCCTCCGATCTTCGCGTGGGGTAAATGTGTGGTGTTGTATTTTCCTTGATTTCAGGAAGTTCCTGATGGCTTCGAAACCTTCCCGGGTGATGGCGTTAATGACTGTTTTGGTGGTGTTAATATTTTTCAGTGTAAAATCTATTTTTGTCCTTTGGCGAATCTGCTGATTTCGGCGATGTTTCCGGAAAAGCATATTATTGGAGGCATTCCAGATTTTTTCGGTGGTGCTTATTTCTGAGTAGTTTTTGCGACGGTTGGCATTGTTGTTGTCTTAATAATTGCTGGTAGAGGCTGCTGCGCTACTGGTGGAATTACCACAGGGGCTATAGTTGGCATCTTGGCTACTCCGATCTCAGTCTTAGACTTCTTCGTCGAAGAGTTGGCCGCTTTTTTAGCCCGCTTTTGTCCAGGTATTGGCGACGATTCTCGGCTTGACTTCCCGGATTCGTCTTCCTCACTGCAGCTGGCCGTTGTCGGGTGTTGGGTTGTCGTTAGCACTTCTGTCATCGTCATCGGATTCATCGGTGCTGGATGCTTGACTTCCTTCAGTATCCATAAATACTTCTTCTTCTTCTTCTGGCTGTTCCTCTTGGTCGCTAGGTACCTCTTCGGAAAATTGCTCGAGCATTTTCCGTACTCTACTTCCGTAAATTGGTCCCAGGTCCTTTTTTATTTCATTTAAAAGGGACTCAAGGGCAAACAGTGATGATGTCCCTTTTTTTATTTTATTTTTTTCTGTACCCTTTTTATTTTTTTTTTTTTTTTTGTTTTTGGGTCACTAATCACATTCACAGGTAATATTTGGAAAAAAAACTTTCACTTGTTAGTGTGTGTCTAAATGTTGATTTATTAAACATATTAATGCGTGCACAACCGTTTTGTTCTGTGGCAGATTATTGAATGATTATGCAGCGCATCAACAGTTACATACAGTTGATTGAAGGTAAAAATTAAATATAAACAGTTTAAATGGGGACAAAATAGTTATTGAAAAGTAGATTTGAGTTATTTTTTGAAAAGGCAAAGAAGCGCAAATATTGGCCGACGAACAAGGCAAGCAAGTCAACAACAAATATATCAACGAAGCCAAACTGAAGAAGAAGCACATAGAGAAGTCAACAGAATGGGAATGGGAAGTCGAATAAGACCAGATCAGTTTGCTAGCGAAATGTTGGTTGATCGATAGGTAATTATAACCTTGTTGTTCTCTGCAATTCGAGAAGCCCAGAGGCACAGGTTCACTCCGAAGAGCGCCACCAAAAATAAAAATAACCCAAGAAGCTAACAGAAGATTTTGTTGCCACTTTTTTGTATATAATTTTGGTTAACGTCGAGTAGGTCAAGCTAAGAATTGAAAAATAAGCATGACGCACAGTTACGAATAAATATGAGTGATGCAACTTTGATCAAAGTACCAGACTTACAAAATACAAATTTTTTTTTGTGTAGATTGATTGTTAGAACATTTCACAAAAACTATTCCTTGCGATGGAGAAAATGAACTCCGATGATCGCAGATTTGTCTTCAAACCTGATAACAAAACCGCGAAAAAATAGACTGCATATAAAAACCGTAGTGTCTTTTACTTTTTACTTTTGGTGGCGCCGGAGTGGACCACGGCCTCAACCAACAAGCCCCTCCAGACAGATCGGTCCCTCGCTAGCTGCCTCCAGTTACGCACACCTAGTTGGTTAAGGTCGTTCTCCAATTGTGCGCGACACCTGAGGTGGGGTCTTCCTCTGCTGCGTTGTCCCTCCGGGGTGGATTCGAAGACTCGTCGGGCTGGTGCGTTGTTGTCCATACGCTCTATGTGTCCCAGCCATCTCAGCCGTTGTATATTTAGCCTTTTGACCAGGTCAGCGTCGCTGTATAACCCGTGTAGTTCGTCGTTGAATCTTCTTCCCCACACTCCATCGTCACAAACTGGACCGAATATCACTCGAAGAATCTTTCTCTCAAAGCATCCCAGAAGGTTTTCATCCGTTTTTGACAGGGTCCATTCTTCTGCACCATACAGCAGGACCGGGATGATTAAGGTCTTATATAATATCTCCTTGGTTCTATGAGAGAGGGCTTTACTTCTTAGATGCCTCCTTAGCCCGAAGAAACAGCGATTGGCAAGATTGATTCTTCGTTTGATCTCTGCGCCGATGTCATTTTGCGAAGTAATAGTGGAGCCCAGGTAGATAAAGACTTTAACTACTTCCAAGTTATAGTTATCTATCCATCGTTACGTTTTGTCCGAGTCGCCGATGTTGAGAGTCCTTTCTCGTTGACAGCATATACTTCGTTTTGCCTGTCTCCGCCGTTGTGTTCAGAAGTGTTCTTTCCAAATCCTCAGCACCGACTATGAATCTACTACCTACTGTATTCCCATGTTCATCTCTGCAGGCTTCTGTTCGGGCCTTGTATCCTTGGACGGATCGTTTTACCCTTTGGTAGAACTTTCGAACATTGCCTCTGCAATAGCGTCCCTCAATTGATTCGACCGCTCGCTTCTCGTGCTCTTTCTTTTTCCTTCTGAGAAGTCGGTGTTCCTCCCTTCTTTTTTGCCCGTAGAGCTCGCGGGCAGCTCTCTCAGCCGCTCTGGTTCTTGTTTGCAGCATTAATTGATAGGCCTCGTTCTTTGCTGCATTCCTCATCGAACCAGGGGTTTCGTTGTGGTCGCCTAGTGAAACCCAGCACCTTCGGTAGCGGCTCTCCTGATGGCATGCTGGGAGTGTTGCCACGGGTCCTCTGTGCTTGATGCTGGGGAAGCTGAGGATGGACTTGCTGAGAGGATTAGGGAGACGCGGTCGGCAAAGGTTTTGGCGGTCTCTGGCTATAGTAGCCTTGCAACGTCAAATCTTCTTACAGTATCCTCTCGGTGTTGTGGAGTATTGGATATCCGCATCCGTACCTTAGCTACTACCAACATAGACTCGGACCATTACTCGGACCAAAAACCGTTGTGTCACTTCCAATAAAAATTCAATCATCATTCAATCCTTTGCCACAGAACAGAACGTGGGCGCATTAATACATTTAATAAATCAACATTTAGATACCTGAACACACTTACAAGTGAACGTTTTTTTTTTTTCAAAATATTACCTGTTAATGTGATTAGTGACCCAAAAATAAAAAAGGGTACAGAAAAAAGGACATCAGTAAAAGAGACGCTATGGCAGGTAGACCGGTGACACCAGAGTCAGCACTGACTGCCCTTGAGTCCCTTTTAAGACAAATAAAAAAGGACCTGGGACCAATTTACGGAAGTAGAGTACGGAAAATGCTCGAGCAATTCTCCGAAGAGGTACCCAGCTACCAAAAGGAACAGCCAGAAGAAGAAGAAGAAGTATACATGGATACTGAGGGAAGTCAAGCATCCAGCACCGATGAATCCGATGACGATGACAGAAGTGCTAACGACAACCCAACACCCGACAACGGTGAAAATTCCACCTGCAGTGAGCAAGACGAATCCGGGAAGTCAAGCCGAGAATCATCGCCAATACCTGGACAAATGCGGGCTAAGAAAGCGGCCAACTCATCGACCAAGAAGTCTAAAACTGAGATCGGAGTAACCCAGATGCCAACTGTAGCCCCTGTAGTAACTCAGCAGCCATTACCAGCTAATATTTCGAGAACAATGCCAACCACCACAAAAACATCTCAAAAATCAGCACCTTTTCCGGAAACATCGCCGAAATCAGCAGATTCGCCAAAGGACAAAAAATAGATTTTAACCTGAAAAATATCAACACCACCAAGACAGTCATTAACGCCAACACCCGGGAAGGCTTTGAAGCCTTGAGGAACTTCAAAGATCTCAACTTCAAAAGAGGCTGCAAGACATCAGACCTGGTCCCGACACCTTCAAGAAGATCAACAGAATTATTGGTAAAGGCCCCCAAATTCAGTGAAGCAAATCCGGCAGACGATCCCCAGGAAGAAAGCAGCTTTTCAACGCCTGAAGATATCGCTGAAATAATTCATGGAAGTCACTCCAAGAAGTTAACCGGACCGGACAACATTTCAAATTTCGTCCTAAAGAAGTTACCACAGATCATTATGATCCTGCTAGCTATAGTAATGAATAACTGTACTAACAACTGTTACTTTTCAGCAAAATGGAAGACCGCTAAGATAATAGCCATACCAAAGAAAGGCGACCGTAGCAACGTAACTGGATACAGGCCAATATCGCTTCTATGTAGTGTCAGCAAAATACTTGACGAACTGATTTTGCGGCGAGTAAAAGATATATGCAACCAACTCAACATCATACGGGACAATCAATTTGGATTCCGCGAAAAGCACTCCACATTACACCCGCCAATGAAATTTCATCATGATGTCACTATGGTTCTCAACAACCATCAGGTTACAGTCGCATGCTTCCTAGATTGGAGAAGGCATTCGACTCAGTATGGATTCAAGGACTTGTCCACAAATTAAAACAGCTAAGTATTCCAAAAGCTCTCATTAATATTATTTTCAGTTTTCTTCACTCCAGCTCCTTTTTTGTGCAGATAGAAGACCGCCAATCTCAAGTGAAAAGCATCCGAGCTGGTGTCGCCCAATGATCGAAGCTAGGACCACTGCTTTTCAATATTTTGACGCCCGACCAACCTCAGCTCGAAAACGCAACTAACAGCTGCCTATTCGCCGATGACTCCGTCACATACAGCAGCTCGATGGTCCCAGCCATAGCAGCGGGAAGAATAGAAGCCCACGTTAGGAAGCTATTCCAGTACTACTTAAGATGGGGTATACGAATCGACACGGGCAAATCTGAACTGATCTGTATAAGAAGACCCGTCAGAGGAACCAGAGTTATTGTATTGTAAGAATTGGGCCCCGTACACTGCGACCAGAAGAGATCTATTGTGTTGGCCCCTGTTGTTTAACCCAGGGAGCTGTTGAGGCTCTTTATAAACCTCAATACCCTTCTTGGTTCCATGTTTCCTATATCAGCAGGACTTAAAGACGCCCCTTGCATGTGGATATCTCTGCCCCTTGCCACAGCAGGGCATTCGCAGAGTATATGTTCCGTTGTCTCCTCATCTTCTCCGCAGAGTCGACAGGAGTCATCGTCGGAAAGTCCCATTTTTTTGAGATGGTATCTTAGTGGCCAATGACCAGTAAGATAACCTGTTAGGATCCTTAGATCATCTTTGCTTAGCTCAAGCAACTTTTTTGTTTTACTACGAGCTGGGATTATGAATCTTTTTGCCTGCCTCTGTAACCAGAGATAGGTCGGCAACCAACTGCCGCAACATAAAAATAAACCTGCCTCGCGGATCATCACTCTCCAAACTACCCCAAACCACAAGAACATCAACACCCGGACTTGAACATCCTGAGGTCAACCCAGACAACGATGCATACTACGAGTATGAATCCAAGCAGACAGCCACAGTTTATATGAAATGGATTTAAGAAAACAATCATTATTGTATACCGTTGGGCCCCCATTTGTTGAGCCAACGCATTTTAATATTTATTATTCACCACCATTTGTTACCCAGTCTTAAGTCAAATTGTATATACCAAAAGTTTAATAAAGGCACATGTAAGCGCTGCATAAAATCAAAAACAATAAAATCGTCGTTAAATCCTTCCATACAAAATGTATGGGAAAACTAATTTTACTCATAATTTTTTTTTCGGTGATTTTTCGGGAAGTTTTTTTACCAGGCATCTGTTTAAAAGTGTAAAATATCAATATCATAAATTTGTCCGAAATAATAACTATTCAAAATTCAAGAGTATCAATGAGTTCCAACGCCAACATTTTTGGCATCACATTACAACTAGTTCTGTTGAAACATGAATTGATAATAATTTTGATAAGGAAACATTTCTTTGCATTTAATTTTACTAAACTTACACTATATCCGATACTTCGAATGGATTCGTATTATCTCGTAAATATCGGTTATAGATTTAATTTTTTATTTTACGCTCGAAATAAAATATAGACGGTCATTCCCACACAAATTTTATTTTGTATATAAACACAAAACAACCAAATGTCATTAGATGTAATTAAGATCGTTCAGCGGATGAGCTAGGCACTACTACTATTATGAAGTAGATTCAGTTCTTTTTCGAAAGGAACATTTTTAAATGGAAATTTAAGGCTTTAATGTTCATCTACAAATATATAAAAATTTATTAAACATTGGTTACATTTATATTAACTCATTCTCATTCTTTTAAGGCCCATTGCTGGTAATATGAACTACCTGAACGCAGTCAAAGCGCGCGGCTCACTCACACATTTAAAACCAATTCAGCGACATTGCGGAAGAAAACCGCTTTAAATCGAGGCACTGGTATACACAACGAATAAATGAGTGTTGCGGCGTCTTTTAAATTGCGGCACAAAATAAGCTTTCCTATGGATGCTGTGTAAGAAGCCGCTAACTCTGATCGTACATCCTTTAGAAAAACAGTCAATCATTTTATAAAGTGTGCTACATCAATCCTCACGTAACCAGAGAGTGGTTCCTTGCCGTTTAAAAATAAATCTTCATATTCGTTGATTGTCCTGAAATTGGTGAACGCACAAATACACGCAGCAAGGAGCGTACGGGAAAAGTCCGTGACTATTTCCTTAGAAGATGGCAATCTCGAACCTTCCACCCAGTCTATAAGCCAAAAGAGTATTGATCGAATAGTACGCGCCTCAGTTAGCATTTGCCCCAAAGAGATCTGTCCAGTTGACGTTTGTGCAATTGCATGGTAAAGAAATATCGGTCCACTCGACTCTCCATTGACACGTCTTATTGGTCTGATAATTGAACCAGTTGCATCAATTGACAGGCAAAGAACCTCCTTATTTGCAATTGATCTGTACATTGCTTTTTGATGCTTAGTGGCATAGTGGCAAAAGAATGGTTCAGAACCGACCATCGATATTTCTTGATGCATTTTACCTCCGCGTTGGTTCAGCATTTGCAGAGCCTTAATAGGTAATAGTCTGCAGGGAGTAGAACTCTCTTCAGCTTTTGGTGCCTCAGCACTGGTGAGGAGGGAAGGTGTGCTGGTTCTGGATCTCCCGGATCCATAATCCCTCGGGCGAGATCAGCCCTTAAGACAAGAGATGAAGTCCGCTCCAATTGTTTACCAATTTCCTCACGAATAGCACCTTTTACTGGTCGCTTGCCACATCGAAATTGTTTTGCGCTGCTAAGAACTTCACACTCAATAGAGACAATACTGTTCTCGTTTGACATCTGGCACTCAATTTTGATCCACATTTACAGCGTCCGACAAAGTGCCTAGATGACACATCCTGATTTATGTAGTGATATTTGAACAAAAATCCGTATTGTCCCAGAACTTAGCGATTATGAAACGCTGCCACTCATCTGGAAAAAAATGTTTTCTTTTAACTTAAAGTAGTACCTAGTAATTTAAATGCAATAAGCACATTTTAAAAAATAAGAAACAAAGTTTCAACAATTTATTTTATGCTCGCAATCTCTTAGGTTCACTTTTTCCTTAAGCCTTGGAGAACATTATAACGCTTATTTCAATAAAATTATGTGAAGAATTAAAATATATAGTTACCTTTTTTAAATCGTATAACATTGCGAACGGTTGCTTTCTTATTGCCGCTTTTCCTTAACATAACCCAACGTTCTTCAACCACAGTCCTAATAAAATCAACGGATGGGACTCGTATCACAAATGTAAATAAATTGGCACTAGGTTCCATGGAACCATCCAGGATAGAATTGTTTTGTAGGCTATCCACTGATGTGTCAGGATTTTCAGATTTAAAACTAGGACATAACTGAGTTCTTATGCCGTCGTGATTACATGTAACATAAGCTGAAGAGAGTTATACTCCATGCAGACTATTACCTATTAAGGCTCTGCAAATGCTGAACCAACGCGGAGGTAAAATGCATCAAGAAATATCGATGGTCGGTTCTGAACCATTCTTTTGCCACTATGCCACCAAGCATCAAAAAGCAATGTACAGAGCAATTGCAAATAAGGAGGTTCTTTGCCTGTCAATTGATGCAACTGGTTCAATTATCCGACCAATAAGACGTGTCAATGGAGAGTCGAGTGGACCGATATTTCTTTACCATGCAATTGCACAAACGTCAACTGGACAGATCTCTTTGGGGCAAATGCTAACTGAGGCGCATACTACTCGATCAATACTCTTTTGGCTTATAGACTGGGTGGAAGGTTCGAGATTGCCATCTTCTAAGGAAATAGTCACGGACTTTTCCCGTGCGCTTCTTGCTGCGTGTAATCGTGCCTTCACCAATTTCAACAAGACAATCAACGAATATGCAGATTCCTGTTTACAAGACATAGAACCTCTTGTTACGTACGGATCGATGTAGCCCACTTTATAAAAATATGAACTGTTCTATAGGATGTACGATCAGAGGTGGCTGCTTTTTACAAAGCTTCCATCGGAAAGCTAATTTTGTGCAGCAATTTGAAGGACGCCACAACACTCATTTATTCGTTGTTGGTAATTTCTCGAAGCTCACATGAGGGACCAACTGCAGCAGGCACTCTATCAGCCTGTGATCGGCAAAAACAAGCCATGGAAGAAATTGTTTTCACAAACAGCTTTGACGACTTTGAAATTGATGATAATATTGAAAGTTTTACCCCTTCCGCAGATGATGACATCTACACTCAACTAGTCCAGCTTGACTTAGCAGTTTCTTCGGGAACTAAAATAAATGCATACTGGATGCCAAAATTTACTGACAAATCGCTCCAGGATTTGAAGCTACTGCCATTATGGAGCTGTGTCTGCCAAGAGTTTTTTGGATATGGAAGGTGCCCTCCTTCAAGCGCACCAGCTGAGACACAGTTTAATATAATTAAATAAAACTCTACTCCTGAAAAATGTACGACTTCAAATACGTCCTGACGTTTTCGTCAGCATTCATAAGGACTACACTGATGGAAAGCTGAAGATATTCGATGCTCAGATGCTGGACCAAAATGAAAACGGTAGTACAGAAAATGACGAAGAACTTATTGATGATCCGCAATATGGACCTATATAACGCAAATAGAAAATGCAACAACTCATAAGTGTCCCGCTTGTGCAAATGCTCGGTAAGAAAAAAAAAAAAAAACTACGTATATATCTACCTAGATGATCATTTCATGTGTAGACACCTATATAACAAAATATTATTCTTTGTATTTTAGATATGCAAACGTAGTGTTCACGCTGTTCTAAGCCACTTTGTGACGGTACCGAAGGTCATGAACAGAAACGAATTTGCAGTCGTTTTACTAAAGATCCAGGAACACGGAAACTGATAGAATCACAGTCCAAGGAAAACTGGAGAAACAAAACCGAAATATATGAAAAAAGGAAACAAGCCAGCCAAGGACGGTATCTTCAGGCAGTCTATCCTCCAAATCAATTCGGTCTGCGAAAGAAGCTTAAGAAGATTCAGTGCTTAGGCAGCGGGCAAAATAAGGAGCTCCGGGCAATTATAGACGGTAAAAATCGTAAAGATGTCATTAACACCTGTGCTTTTGATGCAATATTTCAGTTGGTATTAGCACCTGCGATAGATTTGTCAGTCTTCTTCGACCATTCTATCCAAAGCAAATTGTAAAATTAATAACTTCATCGCTCTGATAGACGAAACATGCCGCAAAAATATCAAATTTCCACGTATAGGAGAAGATATCAAGTTCTGTCTAAATAGCGGATATGTGCAAATTTTTGTTTCATTCTGTTCCCAGTTAAATTGAAACTACTACATGTCTGACTAATTGTTTAAAAATTAAAATAGCTCAGCATGCTCTCCTTAGCCCTCCACTCGGTCTATTCATGGAAGCAGACTGTCAAGATATTGAAAATTTTCTCCAGCTCAATATGCCAAGACCATGTCCAACACCCGGTTGCTTTGGTACTGCTAACGCAAGACTAGTTGTCCCGGGAATCATTCAATTTTCATTGAAGTTTGTTCAGCTTATGAAGAAAAGGACAAAGTACCTCTTAATCTCATTCCAGAACAGTTTAGATTGTCCGTATTGTCGGAAACATTTTCACCTAAGAGGTGTAATACATCTTGGTCCTCCTCCACAATCATCCATCGACTCTGAAGTTATTGGCCATTTTTCTGCCTATTGATATAGGAACAACCACTATTTCAAATATGACAAAAAACCATTGTCATGTAAATCAACAACAAAAGTGTTTCCGTGCTTGTTATTCTTTTCTTCATTATATAATTAATAAATGTAAAACTTTTGAAATTATTTGTACTTATTTGTTCTTTTAATTAAAATTTGCTTGATAACTTTGCAACTATCTTTAGATAGCCCACCTACGTGTAGACATAGGGATACAACCTAGCCTATACTATATCTGTTATATCAGAACCACCAACAACCCCTAAAAGAGATAACAAGCACATAACCACGCAGCAATCTATATTGTATCGATCGCTCATTGGTTATAGATCTATTTAATCTGTTCTGCGAAAAAGTATAAATAGAGAAGGCAACAAGCCTCGGCAGGTTTTTACGATCGCGGAAGCAACAGCACGAATTGCTGTATTAAATAAAGCTTTCGTTACCTCAATAAAAATTTATCTATATATTTAGTTTATTCACCTTCGTACATACGCAATGCCGATCTGCATAGAAATGGTTGAAGATGAGGTTAAGAAGGTTGCTCGGAAGCACAGAAGTAGGCTTCTCAACGACGTAAACACAGAAATAACTTAACTTTTAAATAATGACAGTGTGATCAGGAGATTGAGACGGATAAAACCTCATCATCTAAAAGATTTAGCTAGGGCTAAGAAATCCGGTATTGTTTTCAAACAAAACAAGTTAAAAACTCCGAGAAACGGCGGATTTATTTGTTAAATTCCAAAAATTAATTGCTGATTAGTCGTACGACCAGGTGCAATCTTGCTCGGGATGGCGAACGTTAGTTCCCCGGGAGTTTTCTTAGATGAGTTGAAGTCCATCATTATTGCAGAAGCATCCCCCGCGTACTAACTCTGCAATGTCTTTCGATGATTATTTACTGCAAATTCCCAACATAAAAAAAAGATTTAAACAGATTAAATCAAGACACTTTCAAGTATAACTTATTGGCAGTCGGAGGCTGTGCATGTTTTTGTCAGATTGTGTAGGTAGTCTCCGATTGTCAATTAGTTATACTTGAATGTGTCTTCTTTTAATCTTTTTAAATCTTTTTTACAGTCAGTCGGGTTTTTTGTTTTTTTTTAAACTAACTTTTTTATTCGTATTTACTTTACATAATTTTAATCCCAAGTTGTAAGGAGTTTTTTCTTTGTGTTGCCTTCCCTCCGCTACTCATCACAGGTCGTAATCCAGGAGCAGGAATTCTTTTCGTTTACGCTTTGTGAGCATAAACCTCATTTACTGATTGAGTGGCATGCCAACGCAAATTGTGGTTCACCAGAACGTTCCCACTATAAACTCCCTTAGTTTCGACGATGCACTGGATGATAAAGGAGTCTGAATCTTTCACCACTCAGCTGGTAGATGCGGTGGCGGTTCTTCCAACTCAATTAATCGGTGGTATTTTTCGCATTCGGGTTGTGGCTTGGGAGCAGACACTCCAGCTGTGTCCCAAAGAAAGGAGCGAATTACTGCGCGGTTTATAATGGTTGTCCTTTAAAATGGTGTATTTTTTTATTTTCGCTTGCATTTTTCTTTAGCTGTCCCATAAAAGCTTCTTACCAGCCGACGCAAATGTTCAGAAGGAAGTAGTATTTTGAAAATTTTCATCGAGGCTGTTTCAATTTTTTGTTTGTTCTTGAGTTTTGCAGCTTAGCTGGTCGAATCGAATTTCTATTGGTCTGGAGTGTAGCGTATCAAATAATACCACGGAAAGATATATGTAAGAAGTCCTTGGGGATGCAATTCTCACCTTTTTTTGTTTTCAATTAATTAGAGCCATCTCGACAAAGTCCATAAATCTGTGTCAAGAAATTAAAAATCAAAGTAAAGGATTTTATTCGCCATTCGCTTTTGGGCAGAAAGTCTGCAGTCGTTCCACAATTCCGATGGATCTAAATTCCAATGTTACCCTTCGTAATTTCCAAAGTTGTAATTATGTGCGGTGACATCCCAGATGGCTGCATGGAATTTTAAAGCTTGACCGGCATCTTTAAGTGTGTCATAGAATTGGAACTCAATAGCCAACCGCGAAGATGCAATTGAATCTTGTTACAAATTCGCCATTTTGTTTGCCTATCGGTGTTATGTCAATTTGGAATCCGTGTAAGCATCAACAAAAAAAAGCAAACCAAACAAAAAATGTGGCATTTTCTTTTGACAGAAGTCGATTGACATAATGTCAAAATATGGAAAACAATGGGGCAACGAAGTTGCATTTGTCATATTGCTTGAGGGTTCCGAGTTGGAGAATTTTTGGAAAAGGTAATTAGAAAATATCATATTTTGGGCTATTTAATTGAGAAGTTGGTCAGCAAATTTGACAAACTCAGCGGTGCTTTCAACAGTTTTTTTCCATTGCCGGACTTTGAAAGCGTTAAGAGCCCCGTGGAAACCGTATTGCCTAGGACCTGAGTAGCCAGCCTGACTTTCAACCGCTCAAAGGTGTTGGGGTTGGTGTCAGCTTTGGTTAACTTCGGAGCCAGTTTGAGTTCACTCTTGGAATCAATATTGAAAAGCTGTGCAATATCTTTCCAAGAGGCGATTTTCCCGTTCTCGAACATGATGTTGTTCTTCAGCAAGCAGCTGCGCCTACTTTTAAGCAGGTGCGGGACATCGTAGAATAAGTATATCCTGGATTCCTCGACCAAGAAGTATGCCTTTTGGGGGCTTATTTCCAAAAGTCGAGTCAACGCTTGAAAATTGTGGCCTTGGTCACACACGAAGTGAATGGGGAAAATGTTGCTTTCTTTTAAGGCCATAACTATCATGAAAAACAGTTTCTTTAAACTGAAAGGCGGGCACCTGCTGCGAAAGAAGTACTATCCAATAGGATGCATCCACCTTTTGGCAATACCTTGGTCCATGAACACTAGCACACTACGTGCATCACTTGGTGAGCGGTGGCCTTCACCAAAATCTTCCAGACTCATAATAGTGTCAGTCTTTCTATTGTAATCCAGATGAGCTTTGAGGGACATTTGCTCAGCCGAAATCGAGCAGTACCGGAACTGCTCCGGCAAGGTGGCTAAATTTAAGCTGCAAACTCTTTACATTTAATTCAATGTTGCCAGGTGTTTTCGGCCATGACTTCATATAGGTGTGCAGAGTTTCAACGTACGGACGATTAAACATGGCTTTGAGTTCCCTGTCGGCCGAAGGGGACACAAAATGCATCAAAAACAAACAAACTGCAAACTTTTTGGCTTCCTTGCTATGCCTACTGCACCGAGCACTACGCTCTTGGTTTTTTGCGCAATGGGAAGCAATTAACTGAAAGATTTCAGGCAATTTTTGTTATTAAGCATCCTTTAATACATTTTCTTCCGAAATTTTTTTTTTAATTTGGGCTTTGACCAAATTCTCACGGTCTTTCGCTTTAATATTTTTGGAATATTCTTCCTTAAGCATATTGATTGTTGCTGTAGCATTTAAAAGTTCGGTTCTTAAACCTTTTTGGGGGTTCTGTTGCGCAGACAGGCACTTGTCTGAACACCGATGTCTTTTGTGTTACCGGAAAACGAGTCAGAGGCGAAAACGAGTTGAGGACTTGCGGGTTCAGCAAAGCTTGTCTGCGCCTCCTGTAGCCATTCTTCCTTCTGTCATCCGTCCACTATTTCTGCTGTTCTAGCACAGCTTTTTCATGTGTCTTTTTGGACAAATCAGGAACGGCACAATGTGTGAGCTTAATTTTCAACTTGGGAATCATTACATCCTTTTCAAAGTGGTTTTCCCCATACAAACTTAAACCCTATTTGATGCCCTTAAAGTTTTGTTTTCGCGACAAAAAGCCGCCTATGTCCTTCCTTGGGCCAAAACGAAACCATCCGGCCCAATAAAAACGTTGAAGATCGCTTTCAGTGATAAAAGTGTTATGGTAGTGTTTATTTGTTATATTTTAAGGAAAATTGAAATACAGGAAAATTTGTTGCTTTCAGTGTTGCCGGCTTAGTGACTTAATTTTATTATATCGAGAACTTTGTACTCATTTAACTTATGTCTATCGCATTTTTCGCCTACACGTGCCGATTTGAACGAAATGAATTGAAATAAATAGCCTGGACATAATCTTAATTCATTTATTTTCCTCTAAAATAAAACAAAAATAAAAAATATAGATAAAATGATTACACTGATTTCGAAATTCCTGTAAATCTCAGATATTATAGATGAGTAAGATATAAAAGATGAGTTCAATAATCGGGATGAAGAAAATTTTGTGTAGTTAAGCTATTATAATAAGTTGCGCTTTTTGATTTCCTAGATCTGATCCAAACTTACTGTTCAAAATGCACATGGTAGCACACGTAGCGGCTGTAACGTCTGTTGAATGTTCCGAGTCGCTTCCCAACACACCACAGAAAAAAAACAAACTTAAATTTTTATTTTCTTTATTGGTTTTAGGACGGCGGCCAATCGCCGAACTGGTCGTCACAAGGTGAAGTTAAACAAATGGCCGCCAAAACCACGAGAACAATACCAAAATGCCGGAAGTTATTTTTTTGTACAGAACTGAAGTTGGTTGGGGTTCAAACAAGGACTAGTTGTACTAGAGTTTATTGGTTAACGCTTCACGTTGATAGATGGCGTTAACAGTAGCAATAACATAAGATCTAGTTCTTCTCATATATTTTTCAACGCATATCCGATCTTGTTTAGAGGAGATAGTGAAATATATATTATTTTTTAATACAAAGAAGCCGTTAAATCAAATTAAATTTGTTATTTGGGATAAATTTTGTTTATTTCTGGTTATGTTTATTTTTGCACAGACGGTAGCACTGATTACTGATTCGATAGGTTGTTCGCTTACTTGTTGTTGTTATATATAGTTGGCGCAACTTGTTGTTGTTACATCCCATAAATGTTGAAATAAAAGTTGTTTAACCTCGAGTTGTTATTTTATTGCAACTTCATCTCAATAGAATTTCAAATAATATTTTAGTTATAATATTATGATTCATGTTGTAATGATGTTTCATGTAACAACCGCCACATTTTTCACCATTTTATATACCTTTTTACCATAAGTTTTAAGATGTGAAAAATACATTTCAATGTTCCCTATACTTTACATAGCTTCTTCAATTCATTTTCATAGAAACTGATGAATATCGCACATAAAAATTTGTTTCTACAAGGATTTTGAAGTTTGAAGGTAGGCGCAGTGGCTTAGTGGTTAGTGTGTTGGACTACTAAGCGAGGGGTCCCAGGTTCGAATCCCGCAAAAACCCAAATTCCAACTTAGGGTTTTTTCCACTGCGCCACCTCTCGCGAACGTCTGACAAACATCCGAGAGTATAACTGTCTTTAGAGCTTCTCAATTAGCCGTTTGGAATCGGCATAAAATTGTAGATCCCTTCCATTCGTTCCAAAAAATGAAACTCACACAAAAACGAATGGTTGTGAGAAGCTAGGCCTTGGGTCCCTACGGACCTGTTGCGCCAACTATATATATAAGGATTTTGAAGCTTTAAATACAAATTTCAATATATTCTGATTTTCAAGCTTTTCTTTTGTTTAACACTTTCCGCACTCAGAACATTAATCTTCATGATAAACAACACACAGCCAATTCGAACTTGCAGTAATATGTTTTAGATACTACCTGATACCTTTCAGATCAAATACATTTACCTTTCCTTTTATACTTCATTATTTTCTTGTCCACATGTAGAAATTCGAAAATCATCCTAATAATAACTTATATAAATATAATAATAAATCAATACTGACATATGGCAGTGTAGTCTCGTGTCAAGCTGCCAGCAAAGCGACCAGTCTTAAGTCGATGACTAAAATACAAAGAATAGCATGTATAGGGACAACCAGTGCTATGAGAACCACACCTACATCTGGACTAGAGGCAATTCTTAATCTGACACCTCTAGACCTATACATGGAGGAATCTGCTGCCAAAATTGCCTTAAGGATCAGCCAAACTAACACTTGGAACCCTTAAATTTTGGGCATGCACTGACTATATGTCTCCCCGTTTGGAGTTTGACATACCGTTCACCAGCTCCTTTCCGAGTAGGGAAGAATGGAACACAAATGAACAAACAAAACTACACAGATGGTTCAAAGATGGACTGTGGAACCGGTGCCGGCATTTTCTCTGAGGAATTAAACATAAATTTCTCCATCAGACTTCCTGATAGGAGTAGTGTCTTCCAAGCATAGGTTCTGGCTATCGCTGAAGCGGCCCGTAAGGCGTCAATATAGGCCATACATTGGCAATGCCTCGTAGCGATTTCTGGTGTCTCTCTGTCTGAACTTTACAGGTTTCTGAGGACATCGGGATGGCTAGACACGAAAGGAGGAGGATGGAGACCACCAATGTAACAACAACGGTTAACCCCAAAAAAGGGCATCACAAGGGATCCACGAGGACCTAAGTGAGGTATTGCAGGGCTCACCCTGCTCTCCCTACCCGTTAACCCAACCTAACCAACATGTTATTAAAACTGATTTGCAATATAGTAAGAGCAGTGATTTTTTGTTTGGAAGCATTATTATAACTTTACCGCTTCTCCTAATTTTGTTGCAGAATTGTTTAATACATGTTGGTGGTAACTTTGAATTGTTACACGAGCAACAGAGTTGGTTAAGTTAAATGCAACATGTTTTCGTTGCTACAACGTAATAAAAACTATCATTTAACAAAAAATAACCTGAGTAAAATACAAATACTACAAACTTGTTGTAAAATATGAGGGGAAATGCGGCTATTTTGGTTACAATGTGAGGTCCGACAATGTTCCTACAATACTTAGGAAGCGCAAATTCAAAAGCTGAATCTACAAGGTGGCGCAAAAATAACCTTCCGATGTATTTTGGCTGTAATTTAAAAAAAAAAATGAAAAACTTTGATTCTTCTTGTGGATTATTTTTATTTGGTCTTTTAATTTTTTTTACATCAAGTCGAGAATATGATGTCATGTAAATGGCCGCCGCCACAGTGTACTGTCATTTGAGCCCTTTTTATGGCATTTTCCATCACTTTGGCCAAAACTTCCGGCGATAGGTCCTCACATTCTTGACGGATATTGTCTTAAGAGCTGACATAAACCCGCGACTTCAAAAAGCCCCACAAAAATAAGTCTGGAGCGGTCAAATCAGGCGATCTTGCTGGCCAGTGCAAATCGCCAAAACGGGAGATTAGGCGCCCGGGAAATGCATCCTTCAGCATATCTGTTGTGGCACGTGCAGTGTGTGCCGTTACACCGTCCTGTTGGAACCACATGTTTTCCAATTCCAATTCATCAAGTTGCGGTAAAAAGAACTCGTTGATCATTGTTCTGTAGCGCTCACCATTCACAGTAACCGTTTGGCCCGCGACGTCTTCGAATAAAAAAGGTCCGATGACTCCTCCAGCGAAAACAGCACACCAAACAGTGACTTTGAGCGGGTGTAATGGCTCTTCGTGGGTTACACGCGGTATTTCAGTGCCCCAGAAGCGTAAATTTTGCTTATTTACGTACCCGCTAAGATGGAAATGGGCCTCATCACTCATGATTATATTTGATGAAAAACCGACCGATTATTGCTCAAATAAATAGTCACCAATATTCCGCGTTCTGGAGCAGTGTAGCGTAACATTGTTTATTAACGTGTATTTCGCATGTGTTTACTACACAAATGTCAAAACAGAACTGACATTAGGGGGCAATCGCAAAATTTATAGCATTTTCTGATAGGAAGATTACTTTTGCGCCACCTTGTATATTTCATCACCAAAATCATGTGGAACGTACAGTAGAAATTGAAGGCGAAGCTTCTTGGTAACAAGAATGACCATTTAAAAAACACTTTTCATTTAGCATTCAATCAAGTTGGAGAATGAAATTCTTATGTAGCCGTAATTCAAGTCAGCTAAGTTGGCCGAAATTCAAGTACCGTACGTACAGATAGAACAACCTTTGACAACGCAAAACTGTGATCACATCTGGGTGGTTTTGTTGGCATTCTTCAAGGGCAGGACGTGTATAAGGTACGATATTCCACTTATTTTGTTTGGAAAACTGTGACTTTGGTTTTTTTATTTTTTTGCGGTGAGCGAACGGCAATCCTCGTTTTCCGTCCACTTTGGAAAGCCAATCTTGCATTTGAACTAGTTCTCCCATATCTTTTTAAAAGAGTATCACATTTCATCGGTCTCGGTACGCCGGATTCTACTAGACTATATCTGTTGCATGGTGTTGACCTACCGTTTGGCTGATTAGTCAATAGTCACCTTAAGATCCTGGACCTCTCTATGCAATGGATCCACTGACTCCTTTCTTTCGTTCTACGTTGTTGCAGTATAGTGTTTTGAAATCGACTCTGCCTGTGATCCTTTGGACAACGATGTGGAATAGAAGACACTGTTAAGATATGAGCTGGATTTGTCGAAAATCTAATTTGAGCAAAAATTTGAGTGGTCCTTTGAAATACTCGGGGGGGCATTGCCCAAGAATGGTTTCAATTTCACCGCCCTTGATTGAATTATGATTTTGTCACCATGTCTACGCATGTTTGCAAAGTCTCAGACCTCAGTTGGGAAATCAGTTAAAAATTGATTAACTGATTTCTCATGCAACAAACAGCAAGTCAGAAAAAGTAAAATTATGTCATCTATTGTCAGGGGAATAACATCATTGATTTAAATATTATTATTATTCACAATTATTCAACAACCCTGCAATTACTTAAAAAAAAAAAACGAAGGAAAAATGTTTTATTTATTAGCCAGAAATAATCACTCACATTCTGCAAAAAGTATTAGTCATAGCATGTCTAGGGTCTACCAGGGTCTACCTGTATTTTACTCCTCCTTCCCAGTGCTGGTATAACTACAGTCCCGCATGCAATTCTTTTCGCCATTCCGCCGCCCGCCTCGCCCCCTGACGGTATGAAGAATCCGCAATTGTTTCTCAGCAACAATACATGAACGGGGGCAGCAAAGGGATTTTGTCATGGCAGAGCGGATCCTATTGTGCGGCAGGTAACAATAGATTCGACCAGGTAACATCGTCCTCATCATCATC